>OX451738.1:948515947-949115947 GCA_948472305.1 Vicia faba | reverse complement strand
ATCCCAAGTCAGTATCACATTCCATGCCAAAAGTTAAACAAGAATTATGTACAAAAGTTCTCAATCACAAACTTTGATCAAAAGCAAAACCCTAAATACAATCCTAAGTCAAAAATTAGGTTAAAAAAGGAAATGGAATTGTAAAAATCATGATAATTAAACACTAACTTCCTAAATACCTATAAAAGTCAGAAATAGGGTTTAGAGTTCTTGGATTGAGGTGGAGACTTGATTAAAAAATGCAAACATTAAAACTAGCTAGCAAAGTGCTTAAACTAGAGGTGTTTTGGAAAACAATTTATAGAAATTATGAAATCACAATTTAAAATTCAATGAAAATGATCTTTATGATCTTAACCTGTCCAAGCACTCCAAACAAATTTATTTCTGATTTTATAAGCATAGGTAGTTAGAATTTTAAAGCAATCAATGTGAATGACCAACCAAAACCCTAAAAAACATGAAATTAAGTTCAAAACTAAACTACCTAAACTAAAATTCAAATAAATTAGATGTAAGACCCCCTAAATTTCAAGAAAATTCTAAGGATCAGTAAGTATTTTTTTGAATATTTTTAAAATGGATGGAAAATTGAAAATAAAATCTAAATTCAAATAGTGCAAAAATATTTACAAAAAAACACATTTAACCAATCAAAATAGTTTTCGTGTCCATGATTTTTGAAAATTAAAACAAAAAATATAGAAAAATAATAGACTCTGAGGATTCATGACATATTTTTTTTATAATTTTTTGATGATCAAAACTATTTTTAATAAAATCAAGAACTTAATAGAAATAAGAGAGGGAAAATTAAAAACAAAATTCAAAAAATAATATAATAATGGTGATGGCGCGCAACAGTGGGACCCATGGATTAAAATGGACCAATCGAATGTCTTCTTCTTCATTTGAATAATCAGAAAAACCCTAAAACCGTGTTCCTATAGTGAACTTCAGATCCATACAACCTACCTGTTTCTGCATGAAATTGAATGAGATCTAAAGCAAAGTTGTAGATCTTATGGAGATCTACAACATGACATCAAGAATTACATTAAACGAATGCAAATTCACACAGAAAAATATATCACAAGTTCATTGATTATTACTTTTTCACAAATGTTCAAAACACCAATCAATCTCAAATACACTCAGATTTATACATCAAATCTATTGTTTGGCTAGCTAAGAACATAATGAACATGAATTTAACAATTAAATACAAATGGAAATGGAGATGCAAGCTCAAATATAGATATATGGAGTTTGGATGATTTACCTAGTGGAAAAGCTCCACTGACTCTTCAAATTGAGCAAGGAGATAATAGAAACTCGGAAAATCACTTAAGAAAGCTTGAAGGAGAAGAAATAGCGACGAAGAATAAGAGCTCCTTGAAGAAATTCTGAAACCTTGAAAGGATTTGAGAGCAATTCGATGGAGATAAAGAAAGAAAGTTTATGCTTCAGTGAGGATGAGGTGTATGAAATGAAGAGAGAAAGCTCTCTTTTATAACCGTTGAAGTGAGGTTAAGCTTTGACCGTAGTTAATCACGGATTTCTCAACAAGTTTTGATAAAAAAAAGTGATCATATTATGTTGCGTTTTGCCTTCTATTGCCAATCCTTTGGATGTCGTTTTGAATAAGGGATTGAAAATTCTGGCTGCAGATACTCAATGTCACGTCCAATGTTATGACACCGTATCTGACTTACTATATGACAGTAAATACAAAAGCAGTAAAGAACACAGTCAATTGTTTACCCAGTTCGGTGTGCAACAACACCTACTCTGGGGGCTACCAAGCCAGGGAGAGAATCCACTATAAGAGATGTTAATTCAGGAATAAACTAACCAGTTTATCTCCTTCACTTAAGACCTACCCAATGCAATTCTAATCTAAGTACAACTTAAACCTGAGTTCCTACTCACTCCCCCTCAATCACAGCAGTGATACATAAACCAATTTGACTTAAGAATTGATGAAGACACTCTTCAAAAAAAACACACACTTGATTAAGCTTCACAGCTTTTTAATCAAGCAACACAATCACTCGTGCTTCACAGCTTTGAGTGATGTACACAACTAACTTGACTCTGCTTCACAGCTTTAGTCAAGGGACATTCAAACACTCTTGCTTCAAAGCTTTGAGTGCTACACAACCCTTACAATCGAAACCTATTCCAAGGCACTTATCACAATGATAATTGCTTGGAGTACAATAAACAAATCTATACAGATTACAAAATTGATCTTCTAATCAATCAGCAGGGATCACTTGAAAAACAGCAGCTCTGTTGAATATATAGCAGCTGCAACTTCAGTTAGGGTTTCCAAAAACCTAGGGTTGATTCCGTTTGACCTAAAGACCAGGTCACAGGACTTTATTGACCAGGTTAGGATTGAGCTAGGTTACTCCTCAGAAAACGCAGGATTCTGTTCAGAAAGGACTGAGTTATTTCCTGAAAAAACTCAGACTTATCCAATCCTGCAATCCTGTTAGTTCAGAACAGGATGTCATAACATCTGTTATGACATCTGAGAAAACCTGTCTACTGATTTAGCAAAATGTGATCATTTTGCAAACATGCTCAGATACACACTTATAAACATCAGTATTTGAATTACAATATTTTTCTGCACATGTACCTAATGAGTTAGTACAACCTGAACTAGAATGTTATGACATCAGTCATGACATTCACACATACACTTGGGATTTACCAAAAATGCAAGCCAATACCTAAACACCTACAGGGATGGAGAGTGGAAAACAAGTGAGGAACTTGTGACATGTGAGCTGGCAATATCACCACATGGGGGAAAAGTGGGTGGAAAGAATTTTGCTATTTTGGGAAAATACGAGGGAGGCATGTGCATGCATGGTAATGCATTTTGTTTGGCTTTTTAGGCAAAGAACAAAGGGTGATGATGCAGCACCGAGGCCTGCTATGTGCAATACTCACAAAACGACTGCATTCCTTCCTTAACAATCAGCCATGTTCTCTATTTAATATCTCTTCCATTTCTTGATTATTTGAAATACCACTTGGCTCTTTAGAAAGATGGTACCAAGGTTAACAACTTTCATGTTGAAGAAAACAAGATTTGAAACCTGGAAGCTCCTTGAAATCAAGCTCGAAAATGCCTTCTTGCAACTGATCATGAACTTATCAAAAATATCTCCAAGTGACATGTCATTTTTGACAACTACAACACCCAACTTTAAATGACTATAACTTGTAATTCAATGGGCCAAAAAGGATGATTTTGATCTTTTTGGAAAGTTAGGAGGGAGAGTAACAACTTTGATGTTCATCACAAATCCAAATAATGCTTTAATCATGGAGAAAAGTGATCATGAATGCATGCTTGTGAACTGCTTGATGAAATGTTAGGCTTGGTTAGGCAAGCCATGCGCGCGACATGCCTTGTATGCTGTGCAAAAATTCAATATCATGGCACCTTCTTCCCATGATTATATCTTAAAATGTATGAGTTATTTTGAGAAACTCCCTGAAGCAAAATTGTACTTCACACATGTATCTTGATCTTTTATGTTGGAAATTTTTTCAAAATAATGAATATTTCAAAGAAAAAAAAGATGATGAACGCGTTCCCATGAACTGTTTGATGAAATGTTTGGCCTGGCGCGCGTGTGACATGCCTTGTGGCTGGGCAAGATTACAAATCAAAGCTCCAAATCCTAAGCATTGTATCTTCTTCTACACTTGACCATTTAAGATGATTCTTGAATAAAAAATGAATAGAAAACTTCAAACTCCAACTTTGATGTTGCCAACTTTTTGATTTGAGCCCAAATTGGCATTCAAAATTAGCCATAAAGAAATCAGATTTTTGTGTATATTCAAAAATTCACTAAGTGCCCAGAAATTTCCAAGCTCAATAACTTTTTCTCCTTTCACTTTTTGGACTTGAGACCTCAAGGGCAAAGTTGATGAATTTTGTATCCTTTTCCAGGCATGTAAAGTTTGTATATTTTCAATAAAAATTGAGAAAGTTTTGATCAATCAAAGTTTAACACTATGAACTTAGAAAAAAATCCAAAACTTCAAATAACTTCCTTGACAAGTTATCTCCAATTCACGCTTCCTCTTGATTTTATGCCTTCATTGACCATTAAATATGAAAATAGGGACATTGAATTGATAGTTGACCAAAAGTCCACTTGGTCAACAGTTGACTTTTGTTGACATCTTACAAAATGACCATTTTACCCCTTTCCAAACCAAAATTGATGATCAAACTTCCAATCATAGATGCCCATGAACATGTCGAGAAGCATGGAATCTGTTAGACGGTGTGGCAAGTTATCGAGAGGGGGGGGGGGGGTGAATAGATCACCTCTTTATTCTTCAAGGATTTAAAATCTTTTATCAAAGTTTGTTAAAAGGTGCGGAAAAGTAAGGTCCAGAATCAACTTCCGTTTATTTTGAACCAACTACTAGAAAACTGGACATGCGATAAACTTGCTGGATTTTATTAGTATGAAATAGATGAATCTTAAAAATAGATTACTTAACATTTTTAATGCACTTATCACTAGAACAATGTTTCCAATGAATTAAAACTTGTAAACAATTTTGTCAAACGGTTGGCATATGCTTGTTTGATGATTAATAATGGTGATTTGATGAAAGTATTTGAACCACTATTTTATCATTAAACAGAAAACTCAACAAGCCAATTGAATCATAAAATTGCGGAAAATGTAAAGATATAGAGAGAAAGAAAGAAAAATATGCAGGTAGTTTGGTAAGGAAGTTCCCTACTGTCGTCCTCACGTGTGGGTATGTCTCCCTCTCAATTCCAAAATTGAAATTGAGAACTCTTATAACAATTTTGCTGAATGTTCAAATACAAGGTTACACTACACAGACAGAAAGAAATCCCTAAGATCTTCTTCTTCTTGTAAGAACCTCCACTTGATTTGAGGCTTATCAAGATTCCATGCAAAATCCACAACCGATCCTCCGCTTCCACGACCTGTTTGCAAAAACCCCTCAGATTTCCAAACCCCTCACTATGGCTGAATCCGACTTGTGCGACCGTGACTAATAAACCCTCAAGAACACGCCCGTTCTTGAAGGACAAACCCCTTGGTTTTTCCTTGAAGCCCCCTTCAGAATCTTTAACCCAACTAAGATCCCTTGAATGCACAGCTGAACATTATCTCTTGATCTCTTAATACAATTGAACAAAGATGTTTGATTTTTGTTGTTGTTGTTGAATTAAGATGATTGAGGAGATGATGAAGATGAAGTATCTTTCAGGCTTCTTGCTGCTCAGAATTGATGCTCACAATTGTAATATGTGTCTGTTGTACCCCAAAATTTTCTCTCCCATATTTCTCAACACATGGCAAGTAAGGTCCTCAACTTGCTCAAGGAAGTCCAAGAGTTGACCAGACAAACTCTCTCCTAAGGCAGTCTACCTCAAATTAGGGTTTCATTTTTCATCAAGATGCTTGAGTCCAAAGGATCCAAAATACTCACCATTGTCCTAATATGTTCTCAAGATCATCCATGTCAAGTTTCAAGCCTTGCAGAGGAAGTTTGCTCAGTCAACGGCTCAAAGGCCTGAAAATCGACAATGCTAGGTCAAAAGTCAACTGTGGCTCACATACAGTCAAACTTCAAGATTTTTGGTCAAAATCCTCATTTTTAAGTATAATTCATCATTTAATCAAGGGTTGATCATGATTCATCAAGGATTGTTCACAATTCATCAAAACCCAAAAGTTGCTAAATTAGGGTTTTGCAGGAAAAGTCAACTCAACTTTGACCAAGCATAACTTTCTCATACTTTATCATAAATGATCCATCTAAAGCTCATTTTGAAGAGGATGCAATTCCCTACAATTCATCTTCATCCCCCAAAATCAAAAAACGCACTCACAAAAATATATGAATTTTGACATTATAGGTCATTTTGAAAAGTCAACAAAAACACTTTTTGGGTCAAAGCTTTATACATGAACATGGAATACTCAATTGAGATGAGACCAAAAGGGTTGCTTAGAGAACATCCTACTATTTCTAAAAAGTCCAAGAACACCATCCTAGGGTCAAAATTGAGAGAGACATGCATTGTAAAAGTTGGCAATGTTTAGGAAATTGTCAAAAGTCAACATTGATCAAAATTGCATTTTTCCCCACATGGGCCCATATTTTCAAGATTGCATCTCATTCCTAGCATAGTCCACGACCTATGGGACCCTCCATGCTTTATTTATTTATTTATTTAATTTATCTTGATTTTTATTCATTTAAAATTCAAATAAAATCAAATAAATCCAAATAAATCATATAATGTGTTTTAGGGATGATTTTTGCATTGAAGGAAGATCTTATGAGCTGTCAAATGAGATCCAAGGCAAGCGAAGAGGTTGAACAGTCGTGCAGAGCAAGAGCAAAACTAAAAAAATTCAAGAAAAAGTGGTGACCCAATTTCAATCCTAGAGGCTAATTCGAGCCATTCTCACAATACCAACAGGCTCCTGGACATCTCCAGAAGGGATTTCAACCAATTGCAAGCTTTCTCACGCCTGGAATCAAAGGTACATAAGTCACGGTTTGCCTAAAAAATTCGTTTTCGTTTTCATTGATTTATACATCATTTGCACGTTTTGATTACATATTCTTGTTCCTCAACGAGTTTGCAATCTAATCATTCAATTCAATCGCGTTTTTGATGATTGTATGTAAAACTGCCATGGCTAGGGTTTCTTGTTTAGTTTTAGGGATTTGTAATACATGTTAAATTGAACGTTGATTCTGGTACCATGATACTTGTGAGGATGAGACGAGTTGATTGGTACCAGCCATTGTCATTTATCTTACTTGTGGACAATTTTTGAAATACACAGGTTTGTAGCTACAGCGCAATGTCCGTAGGTAAAGATATCTTGGGCTAAAACGACGGTTGGGAGTAAGAAGATGATGCGTGGCGCTCCCTGGTTGGGCAGTTTGAACTTTAGCGTGTTTTTTCCATTAACCATTATTTTTCATATATTATATTTTGTTTTCATAATATATGCAAACAAGTTAAATAGCTAAGTTGGCAAGCGTGCATTGGAAATAGGCCTAAGGACCTGGGTTCGATCCCCAGGTCCCAACCTTTGTTCATATTTTTCTTCAACAGGTAATCCAGCACGTTACACATCAGGAGGTTCACCGTGTGCCATCAAGATCCAACCGTCAATCATGTCTCTAGCTCAGATCCAAGGCTTCCCCCTTGGAGGACTACCTTGCGCCTCCAGTCAACCCACATACCAGATCCAACAAAGTCAAAACGGGCCATCAACCTTGGGCCCAGAAATTCAGTTGGCACCCCCTTTCAGCAAATACCACCAGACCCATTTACTTTTTTTTTATTTGTTATCTTTTATTCTTTTAATTTCCTTTATTTATTTTAATTCACAAATTAATTTATTTTCCATAAAATCATAAAATCAATAATCCACAAAAAAATTAGGTTTCTTTTTTTTATTATCATCAAATTTAATTTAATTTAGTTTAACCTAGGGAAACTTTAATTTATTTTCACAATTAAAATTAAATTAGAAAATTAGGTTAACTTTTAATTTTATTTTCTCTTTTTCTCAAATAGATAAAAAACACAAAAATAGGTTTTAGAATAAATTAATTTATTTTTCTTAATTTAAAATTAATTAGAATTAGGATTTTCTTTTAATTTAACGATTCCATTATTTTCTTAAAACATAACAAAAGCTTTTTTTCAATCAATCGTCAATAGGTTCAGTTAAGGGTCAAAACCCTAATAATCTCTAGTTGATTCATCACGCGCGTGTCATTTATTTTGCCTATATTTTTTGTAACTGTTCATGGTGTGTAATAGTTTAATATAGGACTTTTTACTTATTGCTTTTTCCCGGGTTTTTGGCTATGTAATTAATCCCCCTCCCCGAAGCCTTGTAATAGCATAGATTTACACTCTCACATTTTAATTCTCGCAAATATTTGACTGTTTAGATGTATGCTAATAGGATTGTATGACAAGAATGCATGAAAAATTAATCCAGTTAGAAAACCCTAATGTGAAAAGACTAAATAATTGAAAACATATCACTCGCACATATCACTCTTAGGGTATACTCACATTTTGGTTGCCTTCGGTAAACGATCATTAAGTATAGGATGTCTTATTGGTTGTGCTCCTGTCTAAAAAGATCAAATGTTGCCTCGGAAATGTTGCCTCGAATACGATCTTAAGACTATAGGGTTATTACTAAGGTGTCCTAACATTGCTTTAGTGATCGTACGTCCCTTTCGAATTGAGCCTTACAACTCCAACAACGGTGCTACCTATTTCTCAATAGTAGGATAGCGCTATCTAAAGGAAACGAAAATAGAAACAATCTTTTTTCAAGTAGGTAGATGCTAGTAGGTACTTGGTCAAATCAAAACTCTTCACACTTACACATTTCAAAACAAATTTCAAAACAACTTCGTCACACCTTTGAGGACTGATACAAGGGTTATCACGAATTCAAAACATTTCAAAAAACAAAGCACATACCCAAGCAATTTAAAAAAAAAAGATGAGCAAGTACCTAAGAGCCCATGGAAAACGATGGATAGAAAGGGTGCTAACACCTTCCCTTTCTATAATCTACCCCCCTTACTCATAATATCTCGAAAAGGGATTTTTTCTGTACTTTTTTCCTTTCCAGTTGGATGAAATAAAAGTCGGTGGCGACTCTTGCTTACCGCGACATTTTGCGAATACAAAACGCAAAACGCAAACCAGCGTCAAACAGTCGGTTCTGCCACCGTGTCACAGAATTGGTGACTCTGCTAGGGAGTTAATAAGTGGGGTATACCTTAGGATCTAAGTCATCATAATTTCTTCTCTTGATTGTTTTGTTTGCTTTACTTTTAAGGGTTTTGCTTGGGGTTACTATAGATCCTAACTCGGATCTGGGGGATACCTTTTAGGTAAGTAGCAATAGACTGTGAGGGAACTGTACAGTGTAGAACGATACGGTTGAAGCAATGGCTACGTTGGTGTGGCACTTTGGTTGGTACCGGTATCCCTTGTGGATAAACAAGGAGAATACGGGTCTGCCGCATGGTGTCGTTAAGCATCAACTGACCTTAGAACCTTTAATTGCTCAACTTGGCCATTAGAAAATAGTGAGATAGCCGACCTCGGTCTAAAGCTGAGAACTGGTTGATACTCGATGCTACACTCATTGAGACTATACTCTCGGAATAGTTCCGGCCACAAGAAAAGATTGCGTGAGCTGAAACCATGACCGATGAAGGATGGTCAGTGATATTGAGATCCTCTAGAACCCGGTTACTTTTTCTAGGATAGGTTGAAACCAACTTAACTTCAAGAGGGTATTACCTTTGACCTCATGCAAGCCTTAAACCTAAGGGCTTTGTGTGACTTATTTGTATTTGCAATACCTGTTATTTGCTATACCTGTGTTTTATCATGACATCATGCATCATAACATAGCATTCATGCTTCATTACACTAACCATTTCAAAGACCAAGGGAATTTATCTTTGTTCTGTTTTGCAGATCATGGCTTTCGTACGTAGAAACACTATCCAAATCAACTTTGTGGAGATACCATCCCAACTCAAGGAGCTAGTGTCAAGAATTTCTGAAACTTCTATGTTCATTAAGAGACATGGTCAACTTCTCATCCTAGTTACTTCAAACCCTGATGAACAGATGATGAGTGTACTTTTCAAGTTCTTCGATCCCGAGCATCACTGTTTCACTTTTCCAGATTATCAGTTGGTATCCACCTTGGAGGAATTGTCTCATCTTTTTGGCATATCCATTCTTGAACAGGTACCCTTCACAGGTATGGAAGAAGTTCCTAAGCCAGAAGTCATTGCCTCAGCTTTGCATTTGAACGGGCCGATGTGGTATCCAATTGGGAAACTCGAAGCGGAGTCAAGGGTTTTCTAGCCAAATTTCTGATAGACCAAGCTCAACTATTCTGGGATGATTTAGATTTTCAAGCTTTTGAAGATGTCTTGGCTCTTCTTATCTATGGTTTAGTTCTCTTCCCTAATCCGGATTCCTTTGTAGATGTGAATGCTATCAAGATTTTCCTTTCTCGCAACCCTGTGCCTACCCTGCCCTGAGATATCTTACACGCTCTATATACTCGTACCACGAGGAGAAGAGGGACTCTTATGTGCTGCATGCCATTGTTGTCAAGATGGTTTATTTATCACCTCCCTAAGTCTGTGCTGAAGAATGAAGAAGGTTTGGGTTGGTCGCATAGAATAATGTCACTTGCTCATACAAATATTCTCTGGTGTTCCTAGGCTATGGAAGACGTTGTTGTTATTGACCATTATAGGGGGTATCCTAATGTCCCATTACTTGGTATCAGAGGAGGTATAACTTACAATCCTTGTCTAGCTTTACGACAATTTGGTCTTGCTAAAAGAGATGGTCCCCATAGGCTACTTCTCGAGGATATTGCATTTGACTATGAGGATGATGTTAAGGGGCATCGCCAGAGGTTCATACGAGCTTGGGGCATGGTAAATAAATCTGACCCCCATGAGTTGGGACCAAAGACTTCCCTTCCTATGCAGCCTTACCTCCAATGGGTTCGAGCTCGTGCCCAGAAGCTTGTGATGCCTTATGTGGCAGTATTACCAGTGATTGTGGAACCCACTACTGAAGACGACATTCCTTACACGGTTCTCTATCCTTACATGCCCACTGATCTTGGGGAGCTACAAAGGTCTTGGATTCAGCTGAAGAATGAGAGAGATACTTACATGGAGCAGTTCCATGAGCAAGAGTGGAAGGTTTTAAAGCTCACCAAGTAGCTCGAGGAGGAAATAATGCTCAATGATTACATCAGCACAAAGAGAAAGCATCCATGGGACTTTTGATTTTGCTTTTCTAGTTTTAGATTTGTTTTATTTACTTCTTTATAATGCCTTAAGGGCATTGTTAAACCTTTCAAAGTTAAGATAATAAAGTTTTGTTTATTTTTGGTTCGCAAATTTAAATCGCCCAAAGTCTTTCAAATCATTACATACGCATCCCATTATCATGCACATCATCACAGGTACCACTATATGTTTCTTATCTTCTTCACTGTTTATTTCAGTAGAAATGTCTTCTGATCAAGCCATCAAAGATCTTCAGGCACAAAACACCCAGTTCTAACAGATGTTCATCAGTCTGGCAAAGGGGCAAGAGGATCTAAAAGCCTTCATTCTGAAAAAGGAAAAGAAGAAGAAGAAGGTCAGTATCCTGAATATGGGCAGAAGGTTTGGAGAAAGGTTAAAGCATCAAACTGATCTGACCTCTTCATCTAAGGAAAGGGAGAACCAAGAAGAGGAAAATGACCCTAGTTTCGCAGTCTCTGATAATGATACTGATTTTGATGATGAGCAATATCCTCCTGCTGAGGATAGATACAAGTAGCTAGAAGACCGTCTGAGTGCTATGGAAGTTCAGAAGATACCTGGTTTGGATTTCGGAGAATTGGGACTGGTATCGGGAGCGGTCATCCCTCAGAAGTTCAAAGCTCCGGTTTTTGCCAAATATCATGGAGTGTCCTGCCCAAAACTCCATCTCCGCTCGTATGTCAGGAAAATTCAACCCCATACTACTGATAGAAATTTGTGGGTGCATTTCTTTCAAGATAGTCTGTCAGGCACTCAGCTTGAATGGTTCTATCAGTTGGAAGGGGCCAATGTCTGAAATTGGGAAGATCTTGCTAATGCTTTCTACAAGAAGTATCAGTACAATGCAGACCTTGTTCCCACTCGTACTCAACTCTAGAGTATGTCCATGGGCATAGGTGAAGGTTTCAAAGATTACGCTCATAAATGGAGAGATTTGGCTGGCAGAGTTCAACCCCCTTTGTATGATAGGGAGTTGGTTGATATGTTCCTGGGGACGCTGTCTGGTCCATTTTTCAACTACTTGATTGGCAGCTCATCGTCTGGTTTCACCGAGTTGATTTTAACTGGACAAAGAGTGGAGGCTGGAATTCAAAGTGGTAAAATACAGAAGGATGCCTCTTCGAGTTCGGTAAAGAAACCTTTTACTGGTAAGAAGGAAGCCAGTGCAGTTTATAGCCCGAGGGTCCAAAACATATTTGAACACCGTCCAACGGTAAATGCTATAGTGATACCAAGACCCGCTGTTGCTCCACAACAAAATAATCAACAAAGGGTGGAAAGACCACAACGGCAGTTTACCCATATTAACATGACATTGGATGAAGTGTTACCTCACCTGCTGAGATCCAACTTGACCACATTGAGGGAGGCTCCCAAAAATACAAACACTACCTCTCCTAGATACAATCCCAACGCGCGGTGCGCCTACCATTCTAAGAGTCCTGGCCATGATACCAATGACTGCTGGGCTATGAGAAACAAAGTACAAGATTTGCTGGAAGCTAAGGAGATAAAGTTTGATGCTCCAGAAAAGCCAAATGTAATAACTGCTCCTATGCCCAAACATGGTCATGGGGTTAATGTTATTGACAATGATTTGTTTGTGACCTCTGTTGAAGAAATTTCTACCCCTCTTATGACTGTTAAGAGGAATTTGCTGTTGGCCAGTTTATTTTTGGGTTGTGGTGAAGGTTGCCACATGTGCTTGATTCTACCTTCTGGTTGCTTCTTGTTGAAGTCAGGTGTTCCGCGCCTGATGGATAATAAAGAGATTCTATTCGAAAAAACTATGATTCCTGTTGTTCCAAATGAAGATGTCACCATCATAACCATTTCCACCAATCCTTCCATGGTTTCCTCGAGAAAACCTGTTAGGATTACACCTGTTCCAAGAATTGCTCCGCTAATAATCACCGTTCCTGGTCCCATCCCGTACACTTCAGACAAGGCCGTCCCATGGAACTATGGTGCTGATGTGTATTATCATGGCGTTAAGCAAGATTTAAAGAATGAAGAAGTTGATACTAATGTCAATGATATTGTCGGGGCTAGTAAGGTTACTAAAAGTGAAAGACTTTTCTCCCCCGAGATTTCCCCTCCGACTGTCCATAAACCTATTGTCATTTCATCTGCTAGTACATCAACTACTGCTCCAGTTCTTACTCCAGTTGTCACCCCTGACACCGAGCCATCTGGGACTCGGGGCAAAGAAATCATAGGTAAGCCTGCCCGGACGGAGGTGCCTAGAAAAATTGTTGTGGAAGCCTCTAAACAAGAAATAGAGGAAGTATTGAAAATTATCAAGAAAAGCGACTAGAATATGGTCGAACACCTGGGGCAGACCCCGTCAAAGATGTCCATGTTGTCTCTGCTATTGTGTTCTATGATACGGTGGGAAGAACTAACTGTTTTTTGGAATGCTGGTTTGCGTTTTGCGTTGGTGTTCGCAAAATGTCGCGGTAAGCAAGAGTCGCCACCGACTTTTATTTTATCCAACAAGGAAAGGAAAAAAGCACAGAAAAATTCCTTTTTCGAGATATTTCTCGGGTTCGGGGGGTAGGTTATAGAAAGGGAAGGTATTAGCACCCTCTCTATCCGTGGTTATCCACGGGCTCTTAGGTACTTGCTCATTTGTTTTCAAAATTGTTTTCTTTGTGCTTGTGGGTTTTGAAAAAAAAGTTTTTGTTTGAAACTTCGATTTAAAATCTTGCTTCTGTCCTCTAGAGTGTAATGAAGTGTTTTGAAAACTTGTTTGTAAAAGTGTAAGTGTGAAAAAGTTTTATTTTGAATGAGCAAGTATCTAAGAACTAATCTACCTACTCAAAAAAAGAATCGTTCTATGCTATTTTCCTTTAGACAACGCTATCCCACTATTAATGAGTGGGTAGCACCGTCGTTGGAGTTTAAGGATCAATTCGAATGAGGGACATACGATCACTAAACAATGTTAGGACGCTTTAGCGGTAACCCTAATGTCTTAGATCATTTGTTTGAGGCAACAATATCCGAGGCAACCATTTCGAAGCGACTATGATCTTTTAGACAAGAGGGCGACCTCTAAAGCGACCTATACTCAATGACCGTGTACGAAGGCAACCAAGTGGGGTGTACCCTAAGAGTGCGCATGTGCGAGTGTGTCGTTTTCAGTTTATTTTTATCTTTGCACATGTTAAGGGTGATCTAATTTGATTTTAAGATTTAAACATTCAGTCTTGTCATGCAAACCCTATTATCAAACATCTAGCAGTTATAATTTGCGAAATTAAAATGCGGAATTTAAATTACAAGGCGTCGGGTATTTACATCGTCAAAAAGCAACCCTTTGAAAATAAAATAAAGCGGTAAAATAAATAAAATGTCCTAATTATCTATTATATACTGGAAGCAGATACATCAATAATTAAAGAAAATAAAGCGTGACGCGAAATTAAGTCGAATGCGAATTAGGGTTTTGACCCTTAAAAGAAAAATGCTTTTTTTTGTTGTTTTTATTTTAAGAAAAGAAATTAAATCCTAAGTTAAATACTAAATTAATTATTAAATTAATTAAATGAAAAATAATAAATGACATATTTTTGGAGTTTTTGATTATTTAAGAAGGAAATTAAAATAATTAAATTATGTTAAAACCTAATTAATTCTAATTGATTTTATTTATTTACAAAGCAAATTAAAGGTATTCTAGAATTAAACCTAATTAATTTAGTTAGTATTTATTAATAAAAAATAAAAGTTCTAAAATTTTAAAAAAAAAAGTATTTTTATGATTTTTGATAAAAAAAAGAAAATTTGTTATTGGTTAATAAATTAATTAAAATAAAATAAAGCAATTAAATCAATAAAAAGAAAATATGAGAAAGTAGAGAAATGAGTCTTTTTAGAGCAGCTGAAAGCATTTTTGTAGTACCAAATGAAGCTGATCCGAGTGGACTTTTGTGATCCAATACACATGTATTGACCTGGCTTTTGGTGCTCCTCTGATGCTGACCACCAGATCTGGCCATCTGGCGTGTTGAAGAGTGAGGCACATGGTGGATGATGGACTTGAATGCACACCAGATTACCTGAAAAATAAGAAGAAAATGCAAGTTGCTGGAGGCAGGGATCGAACCCCTGACCTTCAGCCTTTGGGTCTTTAAGCGCTTGTGTGGCCACCACTGGGGCGTGTTGTTGTTTTGTTAATAATAATACAAACGATATATATTATATAAAAACAAAATCAATTGCCAGAAAAATAAAAAAAAAGCGCGATTATTTCGAACCGGCCAATGGATGGATGACACGAGTTCATCCCTGTCCTTGAGGATCTGTAACTTTTACCTGCGGATTTTTATCCGCAGCTAAAACCGTGGCTTCCTCCTAAAACCTTCTCCAGGACATATAAATGAATCCCAGGACCATGGTTTGATTCGTCATCTTCTTTTGAACACAACCATGTCCATCATGAAGATCAATTGTACCTGAAACGCAAACCCCCAAAAACTCCAAGAAAACCCTAACTATGGTGGATCTTTATACATGTCAGATAAACAAAATCAAATGATGCCAAAAGCTTGTAAATGATATGGTGATCACACATATGCAATTATTTCATTCAATGGATGCAAGAATAGTGATTTTTGATTTCAAGATTATGGCAGATTCGTGGACTACTTACAGTGCACTAGGAGGTCTGAAAACGCGTGGTTTGGATTGGGTTAGCTTGTGAGAGTTTCCAGGAAGCGATTGAGATATGTCTCAAGTCTTGAAAATGTATCTAACCTTGATTTCAAAGTCACACTTTTTTCTGGTTTTTGCAAGTTTCGTTCTGCCTCCACACTTGCTCTCCAACCCTGATTTTTGTGTGTACACGCCCCTTATGTATTGCTCAGTGTATTAGGGTAACAAACTTTGTCCAAATCTTCCTACATTGATGCTTGGATATTTGATTTGATCTTCCATTAAAACCTTCCAATTTTGGCTTGAATCCAATCTTTATGTGCTCTAATGCCTTAATACAAGTTTGATGAGGTAATAGCTGTCCATTGGAACCTGAAATCATTAGAAAATCTTTGGTTATCAATATCTTTGATTTTACGTGATTTTATTTGATTTAAAATGAATTAATTCAAATAAAAATCAAATTAAATAATAAAAATAAGATATGGACACATGGCCAAGGCTAGGGAACGTGGGGAATAAGGAAAAATAAAAAAAAGTGAAAAAGAATGGGCCCATTTGGCAAAATTTGAAGTTTTGGGGATAGTTGACTTTTGGCAATTTTGCAAAAAAGTCCAACTTCAACAATGCATAACTTCTTCAATTTTGAACATTTGGAGGTGTTCTTGGACTTTATAGAAAGCTTGAGATGTCCTCTAATCAACCCTTATGGTATCATCTCATTTTTATATTCCATGCTCAAGTTAGAAGCTTTGACAAAAAAGGTGTTTTTGTTGACTTTTCAAAATGACCTATAATGTCCAAATTCATAACTTCTTGTGAGTGCATTTTTTAATCTTGGGATATGAAGATGGATTGTAGAGAATTTCATCCTATTCAAAATGAGATTTGGATGGGTCATTTCTCATAAAGTATGAGAAAGTTATGCTTAGTCAAAGTTGAGTTGACTTTTCCTACAAAACCCTAATTTAGCAACTTTTGAATCTTGATGAATTATGAGCAATCCTTGATGAATCATGATCAACCCTTGATCAAATGATGAAATATCCTTCAAAATTAGAATTTTTACAAAAAATCTTGAAGTTTGACTGTTTGTAGGTCACAGTTGACTTTTGCCCAAGCATAGTCGATTTTTGGACTTTTGAGCAATTGATTGAGCAAACTTCCTCTGCAAGGCTTGAAATTTGACATGGATGATCTTGAGAACATATTAGGACATTGGTGAGAACTTGGGGTCACTTGGACTCATAGATCTTGATGCAACACAAAACCCTAATTTGGGGTAGACTGCCTTAGGAGAGAGCTTGTCTGGTCAATCCTTGAGCAACCTTGAGCAACTTGGAGATTTTTCTTGCAATGTTTTGAGAAATATGGGAGGGAAATTTTTGGGGTACAACAGCTGCCCCTATTTAATCGTCTTAAACCTGAGGATGTAGATTGGATTTCATGCCTTTCGTGATCCAAAGGTGGAAGATGATTGAACACTAGAGTGCCCAGAAATTTGCACTCGCATGAAGTGGTATCAGCCTTGTGATGTCAGGAATGGGCTTACAGATGCCATTTGGAGATTGCTGAAAGGAGGATGGGCTTAGAGATGCCATCTGAAGGAGTGTCGATCGCATAAGAGATTCCTTAGCGAAAGCTTGTATACCTGTTGTTTGAGGAAGATTCCGCTGGGGAAGTCTGATCTTTGTTGAGATTTAGGAACTTGTCCGTAATTCAACTAAGGCATCGATATTTAGGAACTTGCCCGTAATTCAACTGAGGTGTCGAGATTTAGGAACTTGTCCGTAATTCAACTGGGGTGTCGAGATTTAGGAACTTGCCCGTAATTCAATTGAGGCGTCGAGATTTAGGAACTTGCCCGTAATTCAACTGAGGTGTCAAGATTTAGGACCTTGTCTGTAATTCAACTGAGAAAACTCTGTTGAGATTTAAGAACTTATCAGTAAATCGACTGGAGGGAAACATCTTCATCGAGATTTAAGAACTCGCCCGTAATTCAACTGAGAATACTGTGCCGAGATTTAGGAACTTGTCTGTAATTCAATGGAGGAACTTTGTCGAGATTTAGGACCTTGTCTGTAGTTCAACTGAGAAAAAACTTTTGAGATTTAAGAACTTGTCAGTAATTTGACTGGAGGGAAACATCTTCATCGAGATTTAAGAACTCGCCCGTAATTAAACTGAGAAAACTTTGCTGAGATTTAGGAATTTGTCTGTAATTCGACGGAGGAACTTTGTCGAGATTTAGGACCTTGTCTGTAATTCAACTGAGAAAAACTCTGTTGAGATTTAAGAACTTTTTAGTAATTCGACGGGAGGGAAACATCTTCATCGAGATTTAAGAACTCGCCCATAATTGAACTGAGAAAAATCTGCTGAGATTTACGAACTTGTCTGTAATTCGACGAAGGAACTTTGTCGAGATTTAGGACCTTGTCTGTAATTCAACTGAGAAAAACTCTGTTGAGATTTAAGAACTTGTCAGTAATTCGACTGGAGGGAAACATCTTCATCGAGATTTAAGAACTCGCCCGTAATTCAACTGAGAAAACTCTACTGAGATTTAGGAACTTGTCTGTAATTCGATGGAGGAACTTTGTCGAGATTTAGGACCTTGTCTGTAATTCAACTGAGAAAAACTCTGTTGAGATTTAAGAACTTGTCAGTAATTCGAATGGAGGGAAACATATTCATCGAGATTTAAGAACTCGCCCGTAATGCAACTGAGAAAACTCTACTGAGATTTAGGAACTTGTCTGTAATTCGACGGAGGAACTTTGTCGAGATTTAGGACCATGTCTGTAATTCAACTGAGAAAAACTCTATTGAGATTTAATAAGTTCTCTGTAATTCGATGGAGGAACTTTGTCGAGATTTAGGACCTTGTCTGTAATTCAACTGAGAAAAACTCTGTTAAGATTTAAGAACTTGTCAGTAATTCGACTGGAGGGAAACATCTTCATCGAGATTTAAGAACTCGCCCGTAATTCAATTGAGAATACTCTGCCGAGATTTAGGTACTTGTCTGTAATTCAATGGAGGAACTTTGTCGAGATTTAGGACCTTGTCTGTAATTCAACTGAGAAAAAAGCTGTTGAGATTTAAGAACTTGTCAGTAATTCGACTGGAGGGAAACCTCTTCATCCAGATTTAAGAACTCGCCCGTAATTCAACTGAGAAAACTCTGCTGAGATTTAGGAACTTGTCTGTAATTGGACGGAGGAACTTTGTCGAGATTTAGGACCTTGTCTGTAATTCAACTGAGAAAAACTCTGTTGAGATTTAAGAACTTGTTAGTAATTCGACTGGAGGGAAACATCTTCATCGAGATTTAAGAACTCGCCCGTAATTGAACTGAGAAAACTCTGCTGAGATTTAGGAACTTGTCTGTAATTCGACGGAGGAACTTTGTCGAGATTTAGGACCTTGTCTGTAATTCAACTGAGAAAAACTCTGTTGAGATTTAAGAACTTGTTAGTAATTCGACTGGAGGGAAACATCTTCATCGAGATTTAAGAACTCGCCCATAATTCAACTGAGAAAACTCTACTGAGATTTAGGAACTTGTCTGTAATTTGACGGAGGAACTTTGTCGAGATTATGACCTTGTCTGTAATTCAACTGAGAAAAACTCTGTTGAGATTTAAGAACTTGCCAGTAATTCGACTGGAGGGAAACATATTCATCAAGATTTAAGAACTCGCCCGTAATGCAACTGAGAAAACTCTGCTGAGATTTAGGAACTTGTCTGTAATTCGACGGAGGAACTTTGTCGAGATTTAGGACCTTGTCTGTAATTCAACTGAGAAAAACTCTGTTGAGATTTAAGAACTTGTCTGTAATTCGAAGGAGGAAATTTGTCGAGATTTAGGACCTTGTCTGTAATTCAACTGAGAAAAACTCTGTTAAGATTTAAGAACTTGTCAGTAATTCGACTGGAGGGAAACATCTTCATCAAGATTTAAGAACTCGCCCGTAATTCAACTGAGAATACTCTGGCGAGATTTAGGACCTTGTTTGTAATTCAACTGAGAAAAACTTTGTTGTGATTTAAGAACTTGTCTGTAATTCGACGGAGGAACTTTGTCGAGATTTAGGACCTTGTCTGTAATTCAACTGAGAAAAACTCTGTTGAGATTTAAGAATTTGTCAGTAATTCGACTGGAGGGAAACATCTTCATCGAGATTTAAGAACTCGCCCGTAATTCAACTGAGAATACTCTGACGAGATTTAGGAACTTGTCTGTAATTTGATGGAGGAACTTTGTCGAGATTTAGGACCTTTTCTGTAATTCAACTGAGAAAAACTCCGTTGAGATTTAAGAACTCGTCAGTAATTTGACTTGGTAAAAGCTTCATAGCTTTTGATTTTTATGAGAATTTAACCGCATCCTTCCTGAAAAGGTTAGTTATTTGTAATGCATGATATGAATCAAACAATGTTCTCAAAGTAAATGAGATTGGTGTTGTATGATGCGTATATGCATGTGTAATGATGTATGGAAATGTAATGTTTTTAGCTAGGGAAAATAAATCCCGGATAGCTGTTGGAGAAAAGAGCTGAATTCTTCGTTTCCGCCGGGGATAGCGAATGAAGATGATTGTGAGAATAAACCTGCAGGAGAGGATAACTCCGTTGGGGAATAAACTGATGAGGAGATTACTCTGTGGGGAAGAGATGCTCCGCTGAGGATTCCGCTGATAAATTCCGCTGAGGATGAATTACCGTTGCTGGTGATACTGAATCCTGTTGGGATTGAATTTCTGTTTGTGAAAGGAAAGAACTTCGCTGGGGATGATCTTTCAGTTGCGACTTCACCGGGGATAACCTTTCAGGCTCTTCTGGGGACAATCTTCCAAAGTCTAACGGAGATGATCTTCCAAAGTCTACTAGGGATGATTCTCCAAACTCCACTGGGGAAGCTTTTTCAGACTGCGCTGGGAAAAAAGTTCAAACTCCACTGGGGATATTTTATACTCCGCCGGGGATATTAATACCTTTTTAGTGCTGATGGTAGATAAACTCTGCTTGGGGAGAATATTACCGATTCATTCACAATTGCAAGCCTCAACTGGGGAGAGCTAACATTATTGTCTCCTTCCTACTCTGCAGGGAGTGAACGCACTTTTGGCCATATTCTTCAGCTGAATCTACCTTTGTACCTGGTGGATAGAGCAACTGTAAAGCTTGGACAAATCTTATCCGCCCCTGTTTCTGATATTATAAGCAATTGTCTTTTGTTTCGCATGTAAATATTCATGAGCAGCAATTAATGTCAAATGCATATATCAAAAAGGAACATTGGACATTCTTTGCAAAACAAATAGAAAAAGGAAAAACAGTTTGAAATTTCTCTGAAAATGAATTGTATTGATTTTGAAGTTTGGCCTGTAAATAGGCGTTTTTGTACCAGAGGCTGACGTCCTAGTAAGAGAACGCCGCCGAATAATAGAATTTACACAATTTGTGAAAAACTAAACAAAACAGCTATGTGAATAATCCCACGGGGTTCCAACTCTGCTATTGCCTTTATGTCCTCGAGCATCTCATCACTTTGCTACTTGGTTGAAGGTAGATCGAATTGATTAGTGTCGTTCGAGCTTGATAGTCGATACCGAAGTCTGGTTGCAAGGTGATCCAATGAGACATAGTGTTACGCTTTGATCCCTAAGTTTTGCCTGGACCGCCCTTTCGGGTTTTCAGTCCACCGGGATACCCTTTTTTTTCCCAAGCCGCCTTTTCAGGTTTTCGACTTTTCGGGTGTACAGATTTTTTCATTTTCATTCCTTATTTTTGCCCGAACCCTTTTGGTTCGCTGGGAAGCCCTTAATTTTGCCTAGGCCAGTCGACCTAACGGGTCTTTGATTATGCGTAGTATTTTTTCACTATGTCTGCATTGAAGGGGTGAGGAAGGTCGTCACCATCCATGGTGGTTAGAATCATAGCTCCTCTTGAGAAAATGTTCTTAACCACAAATGGCCCTTCGTAAGTAGGGGTCCATTTGCCCCTGGGATCACCTTGAGGTAGGATGATGCGCTTGATCACCAGATCCCCAACTTGATACTATTGTCGTCTAACTTTCTTATTAAATGCCTTGATCATCCGCTTTTGATACGTTTGACCATGATAAATATCAATAAGTCTTTTTTCGTTGATTAAATTCAGTTGATCAAGCCGGGTCTGGATCCAGTCATCTTCGCTCAAACCTGCATCCTTCATAATCCGAAGAGAGGGTATCTGAACTTCAATGGGTAATACGGCCTCCATGCCATATACCAAGGAATAGGGTGTTGCCCCTGTTGACGTCCGCACTGAGGTACGGTACCCATGAAGAGCAAATGGTAAAATCTCGTGCCAATCTTTGTATGTCACCGTCATCTTCTGCACAATCTTCTTAATGTTCTTATTAGCTGCTTCAACAACTCCATTCATCTTCGGTCGGTAGGGAGAAGAGTTGTGATGCGGTATCTTGAACTGCTTGCAGAGTTCGGTGATCATTTTATTATTGAGATTCGTACCATTGTTCGTAATGATCCTCTCTTGTACACCATATCGACAGACCAGATTGTGCCGAACGAACCGTGCCACGACATTCTTAGTTACAGTAGCAAAGGAAGCTGCTTCAACCCACTTTGTAAAGTAATCAATAGCTACCAGGATGAAACGATGCCCGTTGGATGCTGTAGGTCTGATCTCGCCGATCATGTCTATGCCTCATATTGTAAAAGGCCACGAAGCTGTCAAGATGTTCAGAGGAACTGAAGTATGTGCACCTTATCAACATATACTTGGCACTTATGACAGGTCCGAGAATGCTGATAATAGCCGGCTTCCATGGTGGACCAATAATATCCTGCCCATAGGATCTTCTTTGCCGTGGTGTGTCCACTGGAATGAGTTCCGAAAGTACCTTCATGTAAATCTTCCATGATCCTTTCTGCCTCGTTCTTATCCACACATCGCAATAAGGTTGAATCATGGTTACGCTTGTAAAGGATACCATTGCTGATGAAGAACTTCACCGCGAACCTCCTCAGAAACTTCTTGTCATTAACAGATGCACCCTCGGGGTACTCCTGAGCCTCAAGATACCTCCTCACCTCATGAAACCAGGGTTTATTTGATACCTCTTCAGTCTCAATGTCACAGCAATGTGCAGGTTCGTCCAACCTTTCAATGATAATCCGGGGAGCTTCGTTGTCCCAATTGACTTTGAACATAGAAGACATCGTAGCTAGCGCGTCCGCTAACTAATTCTCCTCTCTTGGGAAGTGTTCAAAGGTTATCTCCTCAAAGTGGGGAAGCAACGTCAAAACATACTCCTTGTAAGGAATAAGATTTAGGTGTTTCGTATCCCACTCGCCTTTGATCTGAATGATCACGAGAGCGGAATCTCCGAACACACTCAAGAACTTGATCCTTAGGTCAATAGCTGCTCGAAGACCCATGATGCACGCTTCATACTCCACCATGTTGTTGGTGCAGTTGAAACATAGTCGGGCGGTAAACGGAGTATGATAGCCTTTAGGAGATATGATCACGGCGCCAATGCCATTACCCAAAGTGTTTGAAGCTCCATCAAAGTACATAGACCATCGGGATCCCTCCTCGGGTCCTTCATCCGGTCCAGGTTCTTCACAGTCGGTTACTATCATGATATTCTCATCCGAGAATTCAAAGTTCATAGAATGGTAATCATCCATTGCCTGATGTGCCAGATGATCTGCCAACACACTTCCCTTGATTGCCTTTTGGGTCGTGTATTGGATGTCATACTCAGTCAAGATCATCTGCCATGTTGCTATTCTTCTGGACAAGGCAGGATTCTCGAAGATATACTTGATTGGATCCATCTTTGATATCAATAGAGTAGTGTGAGTCAGCATATACTGTCTCAGCCGGCGAGCAGCCCATGCCAAAGCGCAGCAAGTTTTCTCGAGCAGTGAGTATCGGGTCTCACAGTCGGTAAACTTTTTGCTAAGGTAATAAATAGCATGCTCTTTTCGGCCAGACTCATCATGCTTCCCCAACACGCACCCCATTGAGTTGTCGAGTACTGTCAAGTATAGGATCAGAGGTCTCCCTTCAACTGGAGGCATCAGAATGGGTGGATCTTGGAGATATTCCTTGATTCTTTCGAAAACGGCCTGACATTCACCGTTCTATCTTACCACTTGATATTTCTTCAGTAGCTTGAAGATTGGCTCACAATTAGCAGTCAGACGTGAGATGAATCGGGCAATGTAGTGCAGTCGTCCCAGAAAGCCTGTGACTTCTTTTTCTGTTCGGGGAGATGGCATCTCCTGTATAGCCTTCACCTTTGCAAGATCCACTTAAATACCTTTATCACTCACGACGAAACCCAACAGCTTACCAGATCTCACCCCGAAGGTGCACTTGTTCGGGTTTAACCTCAGCTTGTACAACTTTAACCTGTCAAATAACTTCTGAAGATGGTCAAGATGTTCTTCTTCAGTCTAGGATCTTGCAATCATGTCGTCGACGTATACCTCAATCTCATGATGGATCATGTCGTGGAACAAAGCGACCATGGCGCGCTGATACGTTGCCTCACCATTCTTCAATCCAAAAGGCATGACTTTGTAGCAAAAGGTACCCCACTGAGTAACAAAGGTCGTCTTCTCCATGTCTTCGGGAGCCATCTTAATCTGATTATAACCAGAGAAACCATCCATAAAGGAGAATACCTTGTACTGTGCGGTGTTGTCAACCAGAACATCGATATGAGGTAGAGGGAAATCATCCTTGGGGCTCACCCTATTCAGATCCCTATAGTCAACACACATTCGAACCTTACCATCCTTCTTCGGCACTGGAACCACGTTGGCCACCCACTGTGGATAAGAAGTAACTGCTAGAAAACCGGCATCAAACTGTTTCATCACTTCAGCCTTGATTTTCTCAGACATCTCTGGGCGCATTCGGCGAACCTTCTGTTTCAATGGAGGACAGTCTTCCTTGGTAGGCAGGCGGTGAACCACAATATCGGTATCCAACCCAGGCATATCTTCATAAGACCAGGAAAATATCTCAACATAGTCACGCAGCATCTGAATCAACCGTTGCTTCACACTAAGCTCCATATTTGCCCCGATCTTGACCTCTTTCTTGTCTTCTTCTGTACCCAGATTTACTGATTCCACCGGCTCTTCATGCGGCTGTATGGCCCTCTCTTCCTGAAGTAGCAGTCTAGCAAGTTCACCAGGCACTTCGCAATCATCTTCACCTTCATCTTCAGCTAAGTTGATCGGACTTTCGAAGTCATAACTGGCAGTAGCAGAGTCGTTATCAGTAGGATCCAGAGTGGATGTAGACCTGTACATGTGAGTGTGTGTAAAATAGCTGTTTTGCAAGAAATAATAAAAGAAAAAAAACAAGGAACGCAAAATTTGAAATGCAAGAAACGTCCAATGCTTTTATTAATGATATATGGAGATGACAAATATCAAGCCCTCATAAACAAAGCCACGATGCCTCGGGTAAGACACCGGGCCATAAAGTTTAAAAATTGTCTGTTACAAATTCAAAACAAAAGTCTCATTACTGGGTAATAAAAGAAATTGGGACGAAGTCCCTTGCCGTCCAATTGCTTAATCCACCATCGGCAGTCGGGTAGATCCAACTGTCAAACTCAGATTCTTCATCACCGTCTTCAATGGCATTCACTCCTGAATTGCTCATAAACAGGGGAGGTCCTCTGATCCGCGCACGCCGAACAGATCTTTGAGCTTCTGCAGTGAAACCCAAACCAAACTTGTTAGTCTTATGTGCAAAATCAGGGAGTTGGCCCCAATTTGCACACCCACCTTTCTCAACAACAGCCCGAGCATCCTTGAGGGAAGCCATCTTCATTGGAGGATCTTCGACAACAGTTTCAATTGATGCCAATGTTTGGGGGACTTCTTCAAAATGTTGATACGGGGTTTCAATGAACTCCCCGTCCATTTCCACATACCAAAAAGAGTTGAGGTGGCTCACCATGTACTCCTCTTCTCCTCGTACTGTAACAATTTTCCCCTTCACTGGGTATTTCAGCATCTGGTGGAGCGTAGACGTTACTGCCCCAACTTTGTCGATCCAATGGCGACCCAACAAACAAGAGTAAGATGGCCGAATATCCATCACATAGAATGTAGATGCGAAAATCTGAGAACTAACCATCACTAGAATATCCACTTCTCCGTGTACCATTCTTTTGGACCCATCAAAAGCCCTGACTACAATGTTACTCGGCTTCAGCTCCAACCCTTCATAGTCTAACCGGTCTAATGCCTTCTTAGGTAAAACATTCAACGAAGACCCAATATCCACCAATACGTGAGCTAGAGTTGTGCCCCTACACTCAATGGAGACATGCAGGGCGTCATTATGATTCTTCCCCTTGGCAGTCAAGTCGGCATCGGAGAAACCCAACCCATTATCAGCAGTTAGACTCGCCACACAGTCTTTGAACTGGTCAGCAGATATTTCCTGAGGTACATGTGCAGTTTTCAGGAAAGCAATCAGAGCCTTGGCATGGGCTTCTGAGTATAGCAACAGAGACAACATAGAGATTTTGGATGGGGTCTGCCCCAGCTGCTCAACTACATTGTAGTTGCTCTTTTTGATGATCTTAAAAATTTCCTCCATCTCTTGTCTAGAGGCTTCAATAGTAATCTTCTTCGTTGCCTCCGTCTGGGCAGGCTCACCGGTGATCCCTTTGCCACGAGCGTCAGATGACTCGGCAACAAGGGTAAGGATTGGAACATGAACAAGGACAATAGCAGATGTACTGGCAGGTGTAATAACAACAGGCTTCCGAACAGTTGGTGGAGAGATCTCAGGGGAGAAAAGTCTTCCGCTGCAGGTGACTTTACTAGATCCAACAATATTGCTGACGTCAGTATCAACCTCTTCAGCATTCAAGTCTTGTTTAACCCCGTGATAATATACGTCAGCCCCATAGTGCCATGGGACAACTTTATTTGATGTATAGGGGATATGCCCAGGAATGGTAATGATCAACGGAGCGATTCTTGGAACAGATGTAATTCTAACAGGCTTTCTCGAGGAAGCCTTGGAAGAATTGTCAAAAATGGTGATTATAGCAACTTCTTCAGTAGGAACCAAAGGAACAAAAGTCTTCTCAAACAAAATTTCTTTATTATCCATCAGGTGTTGGACACCTGACTTCAAAAGATGACAACCGGTAGGTAGGACAAAACACAGACGGCAACCCTCGACACAGCCCGGAAATAAACCGGCTAGCAGAAGGTTCTTCTTCATAGTCATCAATGGAGTAACAATGTGTTTCACATAAACCACAAACGAGTCTTCATTTACAACATTCACTCCATGCTTGGGCATAGGAGCAGTCATAACATTAGGCCTTTCAGGCGCTTCGAACTCAATCTCCTTAACATCAATCAGGTCCTGCACCTTATTCTTTAAAACCCAGCAGTCATTCGTATCATGCCCTGGGCTATCAGAGTGAAAAGCATAGCGGGCATTAGGATTGTACACGGGTGATGTCGTATTGGGATTCTTCGGGGCCTCCTTCAGAATCACTAAGTTGGTCTTCAATAACTGCGGATGAATCCGAGACAGGGTCATATGGAGCTGAGTGAATTGTCTTCACAGTCTCTCGGCCCTTGGTTGATTGTTGCGCTGAGGAGCAATAACAGGTCTTGATATAACCACCGCATTAACTGCTTGGCGGCGTTCAAGTCTGTTATGGATTTTTGAACTGTAAACACTGCTGGATTCCTTCTTAAAAGGCTTCTTCTTGGTGCTGACGAAGCACCCTTCTGTATTTTAACGCTCTTGATACTGGCTTCAACTCTTTCCCCGGTCATAATCAGCTCAGTAAACCCGGACGATGAACTTCCAATCAGATGGTTGAAATACGGATCCGACAAGGTCCCCAGAAACATATCTACTAACTCCCTGTCAGCCAGTGGGGGTTGTACTCTTCCATCAAGGTCCCTCCATTTCTGAGCGTAGTCTTTGAAACCTTCGCTCGCACCCATAGACATACCCTGAAGTTGGGTACGCGTAGGAGCGAGGTCGGCATTGTATTGGTACTGCTTGTAAAAAGTAGCAGCAAGATCTTCCCAATTACGAATACTAGCTCCTTCCAGCTGGTAAAACCATTCAAGCTGAGTCCTTGAAAGACTGTCTTGAAAGAAGTGGATCTAGAGATTCTTGTCAGCGGTGTATGGCTGAATCTTTCTAACATACGAGCGGAGGTGCAGCTTTGGGCAGGAAACCTCGTCGTATTTAGCAAAGACTGGTGCTTTAAACTTGTGGGGAATTACCACCCCAAATGATAAACCCAAATCTCCAAAGTCCAGACCAGGGACTTTCTGGACCTCCATTGCCCCAACCGGTCTTCGAGTTGTTTATATCTATCCTTAGCCGAAGGATACTGGTCTTCGTCAAAGTCAGTTTCGTTGTCAGAAACCACAGGGTTAGGGGCCCTCCTTTCTTCTTGGTTTTCTCCCCCTCCAGATGAGTGAGTCAAATCAACCTCTTCTCGCAAATTGTTTCCGAATCTACGACCTATATTCAGTAGGACCGTCTTCTTCTTCTTCTTCTTATCCTTCAAGATAAGGGTCTTCAGATCTTGCTGACCCTTGGCTAAACTCATGAACATTTCCTGGAACTGGGCGTTTTGAGCTTGCAGAGCCTTGATGGCTTGATCAGTTGATGTTTTAGAAGACATGATGTGCTGAAATAAACAGCGAAGAAGATGAGAAACCTGTAAGGGTACCTGTGATGAAGTGCATGGGAATGAAATGCGTATGATATGATTTCAAAGACTTTGGAGATTCAAATTCGTAAACCAAAATGAAACACACTTTTATTAGATAAAACTTTGAATTCAATTGTTCAACAAATGCCTTTAAGGCGTTAAGAAGAAATACTGAAAATTAAATCAAAACTAGAAGTAACAAAAGACATCAGCGCTCCCATGGTCGCTTTCTATTGGTGCGGACATAGTCGTTGAGGATCTGCTCGTTCTCCAGCTACCTTGTCAACCTCTGGATATTCCGCTCTTGCTCGTGATACTTTTTCTCTATAAGTATCCTGCTCTTCCCTTAGTTGGATCCAGGACCTCTTTAATGCCCCAATGTCAGTAGGCATGTAAGGGTGGAGGATGGTAGGAGGAACCCCTTCTTCATCAGCAAGTTCAACTATCACAGGCAAGACAGCCTCGTAGGGCATCCCTAGCTTCTGAGCACGTGTACGAACCCACCGGAAATATGGTTCCATCGGAAGAGAAGTCTTCATACCTAACTCTTTCAAATCAGACTTGTGCACCCTATCCCAGGCTCGTATGAATCTGCAGCGATGTTCATCACTATCCCCTTGGAAGTCAAAGACAATGCTTGCATCAGCAACTCATGAGGTCCTTCCCTCCTAGCTCGCCCAAACTGACGTAAGGCCAAACACGGATTATAGGTGATCCCTCCGTAGATTCCTAGCAGTGGAACATTGGGGTATTCCCCACAGTGATCAATAATAGCCACGTCTTCCATGCCTTTAGTAGTCCAGATGATGTCAGTGTGAGCAAGGGACATAATCCTGTAGGCCCAACCCATGCCTTCCTTGTTCTTCAAAACTGATTTGGGGAGGTGAGAAATAAACCACCTCGCCAGCAATGGTGCACAGCACACAAGGGTTCCCCGTTTCCGAGCAGTACGAGCATATAGGGTATGCAGAATATCACCCAAGAGAGTGGGTACTGGATTACCGGACATGAAAATCTCCACCACATTCACATCAATAAAAGAATATGAGTTGGGAAACAGAACCAGACCATAAATAAGAAGAGCCAGGATGTCCTCGAATTCCTGAAAGTCTAAACTGTCCCAGAACTGATTAGCCCGACCAACCAAGAACTTAGTCAAGAAGCCTTTTGTCCCACTCCGAGTTTCCCAATTAGACATTACCTCAGCCTTTGTCAGATGGAGGGCTGAAGCAATCTCTTCTGGCCTAAGGATTTTCTCCCAACCTATAAACGGGGTTTGATCTAGAATGGAGATACCAAGGAGATCAGAGAACTCTTCCAAGGTAGGGACCAACTGGTAGTCTGGAAAAGTAAAGCAGTGGTACAGTGGATAAAAGAACTGGACTAAGACACTCATCATCTGTTCATCCAATCTAGAAGTGACCAAACCAAGGAGGTGACCATGTCTTCTGATAAAGGAGGAGGTGTCATGAACCTTTGCAACCAATTCCTTAAGCTGAGTGGGAATCTGTACAAAGCTGATCCGAATAGTGTTTCTATGCATATATGCCATGAACTACAAAACAGAACAAAGATGAATCCCATTGGTCTTTGAAATGGTTAGTCCAATGCAATATGCATGCAATGTCATGATGCATGATGTCATGATAGAAACACACCACAAGTATTCACAGATAGCAAACATGGTAAGGGCAAACAAGTCACACAGTAGCCCTTAGATTTCAGGCTGGCAAGGAGTCTAGGTACTACCCTCTTTCAGTTTAGTTGGTTCAAACCTGTCCTAGAAATAGTAGCCGGGTTCTAGAGGATCTCAATATCACTAACCACCCTCGATCGGTCATAATTCCAGTTTAGCAACCTTTTCTTGCAGCCAGAATCATCGCGAGAGTTTAGTCTCAATGAGTGTAGCATACTGCTACTGTTCTATGGCCAAGTTGGTCAATTATAGGTTCTAAGGTCAGTTGGTGCTTAATGACCCCTTAGCAGACCCATATTCTCCTCATTGCGCCACAAGGGATATCGGTACAAACTAAAGTACCACACCAATGTAGCTACTGCTTCAACCGTATCGGTCTATGTCGTACAGTTCCCTCACAGTTTATTGCTACTTACCTAAAGGGTATTCCCCAGATCTGGGTTAGGATCTATAGTAACTCTGATTCAAACCCACAAAGATAAAACACACAAATCAAGAAATTGAAAATATTATGAACTATTCCTGAGGTACACCCCACTTATAATATCCCCAGCAGAGTTGCCAGTTCTGTGATACGGTGGGAAGAACTGACTGTTTTTTGGAATGCTGGTTTGCATTTTGCGTTGGTGTTTGCAAAATGTCACAGTAAGCAAGAGTCGCCACCGACTTTTATTTTATCCAACAAGGAAAGGAAAAAAGCACAGAAAAATTTCTTTTTCGAGATATTTCTCGGGTTCGGGGGGTAGATTATAGAAAGGGAAGGTATTAGCACCCTTTCTATCCGTGGTTATCCACAGGCTCTTAGGTACTTGCTCATTTGTTTTCAAAATTGTTTTCTTTGTGCTTGTGGGTTTTGAAAAAAAACTTTTTGTTTGAAACTTCGATTTAACTCTTGCTTCTGTCCTCAAGAGTGTAATGAAGTGTTTTGAAAACTTGTTTGTAAAAGTGTAAGTGTGAAAAAGTTTTGTTTTGAATGAGCAAGTATCTAAGAACTAATCTACTACTCAAAAAAAGAATCATTCTATGATATTTTCCTTTAGACAACGCTATTCCACTATTAATGAGTGGGTAGCACCATCGTTGGAGTTTAAGGGTCAATTCGGATGAGGGACATACGATCACTAAAGCAATGTTAGGACGCTTTAGCGGTAACCCTAATGTCTTAGATCATTTGTTTGAGGCAACAATATCTGAGGCAACCATTTCGAGGCGACTATGATCTTTTAGACAAGAAGGCGACCTCTAAAGCGACCTATACTCAATGATCGTGTACGAAGGCAACCAAGTGAGGTGTACCCTAAGAGTGCGCATGTGCGAGTGTGTCGTTTTCAGTTTATTTTTATCTTTGCACATGTTAAGGGTGATCTAATTTGATTTTAAGATTTAAACATTAAGTCTTGTCATGCAAACCCTATTATCAAACATCTAGCAGTTATAATTTGCGGAATTAAAATGCGGAATTTAAATTACAAGGCGTCGGGTATTTACATCGCCAAAAAGCAACCCTTTGAAAATAAAATAAAGCGGTAAAATAAATAAAATGTCCTAATTATCTATTACATACCGGAAGCAGATACATCAATAATTAAAGAAAATAAAGCGCGACGCGAAATTAAATCGAATGCGAATTAGGGTTTTGACCCTTAAAAGAAAAATTCTTTTTTTGTTTTGTTTTTATTTTAAGAAAAGAAATTAAATCCTAAGTTAAATAATAAATTAATTATTAAATTAATTAAATGAAAAATAATAAATGACATATTTTTGGAGTTTTTGATTATTTAAGAAGGAAATTAAAATAATTAAATTATGTTAAAACCTAATTAATTCTAATTGATTTTATTTATTTACAAAGCAAATTAAAGTTGTTCTAGAATTAAACCTAATTAATTTAGTTAGTATTTATTAATAAAAAATAAAAGTTCTAAAATTAAAAAAAAAGTATTTTTATGATTTTTGATAAAAATAAGAAAATTTGTTATTGTTTAATAAATTAATTAAAATAAAATAAAGCAATTAAATCAATAAAAAGAAAATATGAGAAAGTAGAGAAAATGGCCTTTTTTGGAGGTGCTGACAACATATTTGTAGGCCCAAATGAAGCTGATCCGAGTGGACTTTTGTGATCCAATACACATGCGTTGACCTGGCTTTTGGTGCTCCTCTGATGCTGACCACCAGATCTGGCCATCTGGCCATCTGGCGTGTTGAAGAGTGAGGTGCATGGTGGATGATGGACTTGAATGCACACCAGATTACCTGAAAAATAAGAAGAAAATTCAAGTTGCTGAAGGCAGGGATCAAACCCCTGACCTCCAGCCTTTGGGTCTTTAAGCGCTTATGTGGCCACCACTGGGGCATGTTGTTGTTTTGTTAATAATAATACAAACAATATATATTATATAAAAACAAAATCAATTGCCAGAAAAATAAAAAAAACGCGCGATTATTTTGAACCGGCCAATGGATGGATGACACGAGTTCGTCCCTGTCCTTGAGGATCTGTAATTTTTACCTGCAGATTTTTATCCGCAACTAAAACCGTGGCTTCCTCCTAAAACCTTCTCCAGGCCATATAAATGAATCCCAGGACCATGGTTTGATTCGTCATCTTCTTCTGAACACAACCATGTCCATCATGAAGATCAATTGTACCTGAATCACAAACCCCCAAAATCTCCAAGAAAACCCTAACTATGGTGGATCTTCATACAGGTCAGATAAACAAAACCAAATGATGACAAAATCTTGTAAATGATATGGTGATCACACATATGCAATTATTTCATTCAATGGATGCAAGAATAGTGATTTTTGATTTCAATAATATGGCGGATTCATGGACTACTTACAGTGCACTAGGAGGTCTGAAAACGCGTGGTTTGGATTGGGTTAGCTTGTGAGAGTTTCCAGGAAGCGATTGGGATACGTCTCAAGTCTTGAAAATGTCTATAACCTTGATTTCAAAGTTACACTTTTTTCTGGTTTTTGCAAGTTTCGTTCTGCCTCCACACTTGCTCTCCAACCCTGATTTTTGTGTGTACACGCCCCTTATATATTGCTCAGTGTATTAGGGTAACAAACTTTGTCCAAATCTTCCTACATTGATGCTTGGATATTTGATTTGATCTTCCATTAAAACCTTCCAATTTTGGCTTGAATCCAATCTTTATGTGCTCTAATGCCTTGATACAAGTTTGATGAGGTACTAGCTGTCCATTGGAACCTAAAATCATTAGAAAATCTTTGGTTATCAATACCTTTGATTTTATGTGATTTTATTTGATTTAAAACGAATTAATTCAAATAAAAATCAAATTAAATAATAAAAATAAGATATGGACACATGGCCAAGGCTAGGGCACGTGGGAAATAGGGCAAACTCAAAACAAGTGAAAAAGAATGGGCCCATTTGGCAAAATTTGAAGTTTTGGGGATAGTTGACTTTTGACAATTTTGCAAAAAAGTACAACTTCAACAATGCATAACTTCTTCAATTTTGAACTTTTGGAGGTGTTCTTGGACTTTATATAAATCTTGAGATGTCCTCTAATCAACCCTTTTGGTCTCATCGCATTTTGATATTCCATGCTCAAGTTAAAAGCTTTGACAAAAAAGGTGTTTTTGTTGACTTTTCAAAATGACCTATAATGTCCAAATTCTTAACTTCTTGTGAGTGCATTTTTTGATCTTGGGATATGAATATGGATTGTATGGAATTGCATCCTATTCAAAATGAGCTTTGGATGGGTCATTTCTCATAAAGTATGAGACAATTATGCTTGGTCAAAGTTGAGTTGACTTTTCCTGTAAAACCCTAATTTAGCAACTTTTGAATCTTGATGAATTATGAGCAATCCTTGATAAATCATGATCAACCCTTTTAAAATGATGAAATATCCTTCAAAATGAGAATGTTGAAAAAAATCTTGAAGTTTGACTGTTTGTAGGTCACAGTTTACTTTTGCCCTAGCACAATCGATTTTTGGACTTTTGAGTAATTGACTGAGCAAACTTCCTCTGCAAGGCTTGAAATTTGACATGGATGATCTTGAGAACATATTAGGACATTGGTGAGCAATTGGGGTTACTTGGACTCACAGATCTTGATGAAACACAAAACCCTAATTTGGGGTAGACTATCTTAGGAGAGAGCTTGTTTGGTCAATCCTTGAGCAACCTTGAGCAACTTGGAGATTTTTCTTGCAATGTTTTAAGAAATATGGGAGGGCAAATTTTGGGGTACAACATGTTCTGAAGCCCATGCAAAGGCTTTGATTTCATTTCTCAATATTGCGCATGTGCCGCAGGAAACTTCTGCAGATCAGTTCAAAGATTGTGTAGCTAGCCTAACTGTTGACAATGGGCTAGGATTTTCAGATGCGGATCTGACTGCTATGGGGAAGAATCATAATGATGCAATGCATGTCTCGATTGAGTGCAGGGGCACCACTATGGCTCATGTGCTGGTGGATACCGAGTCTTCGTTGAATGTTCTGCCAAAGAAATCATTGGACCGTTTAGACTGTGAGGGTTTGACTTTAAAGCCGAGCAACATTGTGGTAAGGGCTTTTGACGGATCAAAAAGAATGGTGCACAGGGAGGTAGAAATCCCCGTCAAAGTGGGTTCTCAGACCTTTGGGTCCACCTTTTATGTAATGGACATCAGACCATTGTATTCTTGCTTACTGGGTCATCCGTGGATCCATAGGGCTGGGGCAGTTACTTCTACACTCCATCAAATGCTGAAGTATCCAGTGCAGGGGAAAATTGTCACGGTGCAAGGTGAAGAAGAGTACATGGTGAGTCATCTCAATTCCTTCCCTTATGTGGAGATGGATGGGGAATTCATAGAAACTCCTTGTCAGAACTTCGAAGAGGTCCCTCAGACTTTGGCATCAACCAAAGTTACTACCAACAAACTTCCGCTAAAGATGACTTCTCTCAAGGATGCCAAGGCTGTTTTTGAAGAAAGTGGGTGTACCGATTGGGGTCGGCTCCTTGATTTCACTCACAAAAATGACAAATTTGGTTTGGGATTTACTACAGGGGCTCAAAGGGCTGTTAGGCGCGCGTTGATTGGAAGACCTCCTCTACACATCAGCAATCGGGGAGTTAATGCAATTGAGGACAATGAAGAAGATTCAAACATCGACAGCTGGATCTACCCATAACCAACGGTGGAATGAATAACTGGACGGCGAAGGACTTCATACCTGTTTCTTTTATTCTGTAGTAATTGACTTTTGTTTTAAGATTTGTAATAAACAGTTTGAAACTTTACGGTCCGGTGGCTTTCCAGGGGCACATTGGCTTTGCTTGTGAGGGCTTATTATTTGTCATTTTCGTATATCATTAATAAAACATTGGACGTTTCTTGCATTACAAATTTTGTGCTCCTTGTTTTTCTTTTCTGTCTCCCACTTTATCAAAACAGCTATTCTCTTAAACACACTCACATATCATGCTGCAGATCCATATCCACTCCGGATCCCATTGATAACAGCTCTGCTACTGCCAGTTATGACTTCGAAAATCCGATCAACCAAGGCGAGGACGAAGGTGAGGATGATTGTGAGGTGCCTGGAGAACTTGCTAGACTACTACAGCGGGAAGAAAGGGTCACAAAGCCTCATGAAGAGCCAGTCGAGTCAGTGAATTTGGGTACAGAGGAATACCAGAAGGAGGTTAAAATAGGGGCGAACCTGGAGCCTAGTGTCAAACAACGGTTAATACAGATGCTACACGACAATGTTGAGATCTTCGCCTGGTCCTATGAAGACATGCCTGGTTTGGACACTGATATTGTGGTTCATCGCCTACTGATTAAAGAAGACTTCCCTTCGGTAAAACAAAAGGTCCACTGTATGCGCCCTGAAATGTCAGAGAAAATTAAGGCAGAGGTCATGAAACCGTTCGACGCAGGGTTCTTAGCTCTCACTTCTTATCCCTAGTGGGTTGCCAATTTCGTTCCGGTACCTAAGAAGGACGGTAAGGTACAAATGTGTGTGGACTACATAGATCTTAACAGGGCAAGCCCCAAGGATGACTTCCCACTTCCTCATATTGATGTTCTAGTCGACAACACCATGCAACACAAGAGCTTCTCCTTCAGGGATGGTTTTTCTGGCTACAATCAGATCAAGATGGCTCTTGAGGACATGAAGAAGACAACCTTCGTTACACAGTGGGGCACCTTCTGTTACAAGGTAATGCCTTTTGGGTTGAAGAATGCTGGGGCAACTTATCAGCGCGTCATGGTCGCTTTGTTCCATGATATGATTCACCACGAGATTGAGGTTTATGTTGATGACATGATAGCCAGGTCCCAGACTAAGGAAGAACATCTTGATCATCTCCAGAAACTGTTTGACAAGTTAAAGATATACAAGCTGAGGTTGAATCCGAACAAGTGTACCTTCGGGGTAAGGTCTGGAAAGCTTCTGGGTTTCGTTTTCAGTGAAAAAGGTATTCAGGTGGACCCTGCAAAGGTAAAATCCATACAAGAGATGCCGGCTCCCCGCACAGAAAAAGAAGTTAGAGGTTTCTTGGGACGTCTGAATTACATCGCCAGGTTCATTTCACATCTGACTGCTACTTGTGATCCAATCTTCAAGCTGCTGAAGAAAGATCAAGTGGTAAATTGGAATGATGAATGCCAGACTGCTTTCGAAAGAATCAAGGAATACCTTCAAGAACCACCAATTCTGATGCCTCCAGTTGAAGGAAGACCTTTGATATTATACTTGACAGTGCTAGATAATTCAATGGGGTGTGTGCTGGGGAAGCATGACGAGTCTGGTCGAAAATAGCATGCCATTTATTACCTTAGCAAAAAGTTTACCGACTGTGAGACCCGATACTCATTGCTCGAGAAAACTTGTTGCGCTTTGGCATGGGCTGCTCGCCGATTGAGACAATATATGCTGACTCACACTACTTTGTTGATATCAAAGATGGATCCGATCAAGTATATTTTCGAGAAGCTCGCCTTATCCGGAAGAATAGCAAGATGGCAGATGATCTTAACCAAGTACGGTATCCAATACACAACCCAAAAAGCAATCAAGGGGAGTGTATTGGCAGATCATTTGGCGCATCAGGCCGTGGATGACTACCAGTCCATGAATTTCGAGTTCCTGGATGAGAACATCATGTTGGTGACTGACTGCGAAGAACCTGGACCGGATGAAGGACCCGAGGAGGGGTCCCAATGGTCCATGTATTTTTATGGAGCATCAAACGCTTTGGGTAACGACATCGGCGCTGTAATTATATCTCCTGAGTGCTGTCATACTCCGTTCACCGCCTGATTATGTTTTAACTGCACCAACAATATGGCGGAGTATGAAGCGTGTATCATGGGTCTTCGAGCTGCTATTGACCTGAGGATTAAGTTCTTGAGTATATCCGGAGATTCCGCTCTGGTGGTCAGTCAGATCAAAGGCGAGTGGGATATGAAGCACCCGAATCTTATTCCTTAAAAAGAGTATGTACTGATATTGCTCCCGCACTTTGAGGAGATAACCTTTGAACATTTCCCAAGAGAGGAGAATCAGTTAGCGGACGCACTAGCTACCATGTCTTCTATGTTCAATGTCAAGTGGGACAATGAGTCTCCCCAGATTACTATTGAGAGGTTGGACGAACTTGCACATTGTTGCGACATTGAGGCTGAAGAGGTAGCAGATAAACCCTAGTTTCACGAGGTTAAAAGGTATCTTGAGGCTCAAGAATACCCTGAGGAGGCATCTGTTAATGATAAGAAGTTTCTGAGAAGATTCGCTGCGAATTTCTTCATTAGTAATGGTATCCTCTATAAATGTAACCATGATTCAACCCTATTGCGGTGCGTAGATAAGAGCGAGGCAGAAAGGATCATGACAAAGTTACATGAAGGCATCTTCGAAATTCATTCCAGTGGACATACCATGGCGAAGAAAATCCTACGGGAATGATATTACTGGTCTACTATGGAAACTGATTGTTATCAGTACTCTCGAACGTGTCATAAATGCCAAGTCTATGCTGATAAGGTGCATGTACCTCTGGTTCCTCTGAATGTTTTGACAGCTCCTTGGCCCTTTGCAATGTGGGGCATTGACATGATCGATGAGATCAGACCTATTGCGTCTAACGGACATCGTTTCATTCTGGTAGCAATTGATTACTTTACGAAGTGGGTTGAGGCAGCTTCCTTTGCTACAGTAACCAAGAACATCGTGGCGCGGTTCATCCGACACAATCTGATCTATCGATACGGTGTCCCAGAGAGGATTATTACTGATAATGGTACAAATCTCAATACCATGATGATCACCGAGCTCTGCAAACAGTTCAAGATACAACATCATAACTCTTCTCCCTACCGGCCGAAGATGAATGGGGCTGTTGAAGCGGCTAACAAGAACATGAAGAAGATTGTGCAGAAAATGACGGTGACATACAAAGACTGGCACGAGATGTTACCATTCGCTCTTCATGGGTACCGTACCTCAGCATGGACATCGACAGGGGAAACACCCTACTCTTTGGTATATGGCATGGAGGAAGTCCTACCCATCGAGGTCTAGATACCCTCTCTCAGGATTATGAAGGATGCAGGTTTGAACAAAGACAATTAGATCCAAACACGGCTTGATCAGCTAAATTTAATCGATGAAAAGAGACTTACTGCTATCTATCATGGTCAGACGTATCAAAAGCGAATGATCAAGGCTTTTAACAAGAAAATCCGACGTCAAGAATATCAAATTGGGGATTTGGTGAGCAAGCGCATCATACTACGACAAGGTGATCCCAGGGGAAAATGGACCCCCCATATACGAAGGGCCATTTGTGGTTAAGAACATTTTCTCGGAAGGAGCTATGATTCTAACCACCATGGATGGTGACGACCTTCCTCACCCCATAAATGCAGACATAGTGAAAAGATACTACGCATAATCAAAGACCAGCTAGGTTGACTGGCCTAGGCAAAAATAAGGGCTTTCTAGCGAACCAAAAGGGTTCGGGCAAAAGTAAGGGATGAAAGTGAAAAAAACTGTACACCCGGCAAGTCGAAAACCTGAAAAGGCGACTTGGGCAAAAAAGGGTATCCCGCTGGACTGAAAACCCAAAAGGGCGGTCCAGGAAAAAATTAGGAATCAAAGCGTAACACTATGTCTCATTGGATCATCTTGTAACCAGACTTCGGTAGCGGCTATCAAGCTCGGACGGCGCCAATCTACCTGATCCACCTTCGACCAAGCAACAAAGCGATGAGATGCTTGAAGATATAAAGGCAATAGAAGATTTGGAACCCAATGGAGTTCATTTCACATAGCTTTTTTTCTTTCTTAAAATACAAATTGTAATTTCTATCTTTCGGCGGAATTCTCTTACTAGAGCGTCAGCCTCTTTGTAAAAAACGCCTATTGCAGGCCAACTTCAAAATCAATACAAGTCATTTTCTGATTTATTTTTCTTTTCCATGTTTTGTTTTGCAATAACGTCCAATGGTTCATTTTTTATATATGAATTTGAAAATAGTTGCTACTCATAAATATTTACATAAAAAACAAAAGACAATCACTCGTAGTTCCAAGAGCAGGGAAAACAAGAAGTGCCCAGACCTTACAGTTATTCTGCCCATCATGTGTTGGGAATAAAGCTAGCTTGAGAACGTGAGTAGTGGTACATACACTCCCCGCCAAGTAAAAAATATATATCCAAAGACAGCGATGTTAGCTTTCCCAAAAAGGATATAACTCTCCCCAGCTGAGGTTTACAATCGCGAGTGAGTCAGTAAATTTTTCCCTGCAGAATTATCCTCAGACAAAATATTTACCAGCCAAGGGGAAAATCCCTAGCTAGTCATCTCTGTTCACCATCCCCAATAGAAGTAGAGGAACTATGGTTTTTACAGCAGTCAAGAATACCGTTTCTCATACTCTCCAAACAGCAGCCAATGATTTATTTTCCCGAACTCAGATTATTACGTCGGCATTTCATGTTCATACATCATGACATGTGCATACATCCCATATAACACAGTCTCATTTATTTTGAGAACATCATCATACAATGCATCTCATGCATCACACATAACTAACCCTGTATTTATTTCAGGAAAAAGACAGTTATTATCAACAAATTCCAACAGGTACATGATCAACACTCAAAGCTAAACAGAGTAATCATCAGCGACAAATGCAACCCTACTACCCAGGTTCCTTCTCACAGCCCTACTATCCAGGCTTTCGTATCGAAGTAACCCTACTATCCAGGTTCCTTCTCACAACCCTACTATCCAGACTTTCTTATCGAAGTAACCCTACTATCCAGGTTCCTTCTTACAGCCCTACTATCCAGGCTTTCGTATCGAAGTAACCCTACTATCCAGGTTCCTTCTCACAGCCCTACTATCCAGGCTTTCATATCGAAGTAACCCCACTATCTAGGTTCCTTCTCACTGCCCTACTATCCAGGCTTTCATCTCGAAGTAACCCTACCATCCAGGTTCCTTCTTATAACCTTACCATCCAGGTTTCTTTACTCTTATCCCCAAACAGCAGTCCACAACACTGTAAGACCTGGACCTGATCAAACATGTTTGGTTTCGCATTTCCCCAGTAAGTCGCAGTGCAGCTTATACCCCGACCAAATACGCAGTTCACTTCAGCTCCCCAAATCGGAATGATCCCCCAACAGAGTAACGAACAACTAAAGCTCATAAAACTCTATTTCTCCCAAGACATAGACCAGCATTCCCCAGCGAAGTCCTCCTCAACAACGGGTATACGGGTTCTCGCAAAGGAATCTCTTATGCGGTCGACATCTCTTCGGATGGCATCTTTAATCCCATCTCCAACAATTCTCTAGCAGCTACCAAATGGTATCTATAAACCCATTCCTGATATCACAAATCAAATATCACTTCATGCGGGTGCAAATTTCTAGGAACTCTAGTGTTCAATCATCTTCCACCTTCAGATCACGAAAGGCAGACAAGCCAATCTACATCCTTAGGTTTAAGAAGATTGAACAGGGGCAGCTGTTGTACCCCAAAATTTTCCCTCCCATATTTCTCAACTCATGGCAAGTGAGGTCCTCAAATTGCTCAAGGGAGTCCAAGAGTTGACCAGACAAACCCTCTCCTAAGGCAGTCTACCTCAAATTAGGGTTTCATTTTTCATCAAGATGCTTGAGTCCAAAGGATCGCAAATGCTCACCATTGTCATAATATTTTCTCAATATCATCCATGTCAAGTTTCAAGCCTTGCATAGGAAGTTTGCTCAGTCAATGGCTCAAAGGCCTGGAAATCGACTGTGCTAGGTCAAAAGTCAACTATGGCTCACATACAGTCAAACTTCAAGATTTTTGGTCAACATCCTCATTTTGAAGTATCATTCATCATTTGATCAAGGGTTAATCATGATTCATCAAGTATTGCTCACAATTCATCAAAACCCAAAAGTTGCTAAATTAGGGTTTTGCAGGAAAAGTTAACTCAACTTTGACCAAACATAACTTTCTCATATTTTATCAGAAATGATCCATACAAATCTCATTTTGAAGAGGATGCAATTCCCTACAATTCATCTTCATCCCCCAAGTTCAAAATATGCACTCACAAAAGGATATGAATTTTGACATTATATGTCATTTTGAAAAGTCAACAAAAACACTTTTTGGGTCAAAGCTTCATACATGAACATGGAATACTCAATTGAGATGATACCAAAAAGGTTGCTTAAAGGACATACTAATATTTCTAAAAATTCCAAGAATACCCTCCTAGGGTAAAAATTGAGAGAGATATGCATTGTCAAAGTTGGCAATGTTTGGGAAATTGTCAAAAGTCAACATTGATCAAAATTGCATTTTTTCCCACATGGGCCCATCTTTTCAAGATTGCATCTCATTCCTAGCATAGTCCACGACCTATGGGACCCTCCATGCTTTATTTATTTATTTATTTAATTTATCTTGATTTTTATTCATTTAAAATTCAAATAAAATCAAATAAATCCAAATAAATCATATAATGTGTTTTAGGGATGATTTTTGCATTGAAGGAAGATCTTATGAGCTGACAAATGAGAACCAATTCGTGCAAGACTGATTTGAATGGAAAAAGATTGAATTGAAGCAAATTTGGAAAGATATCGTATGCCATGAAAGACCAAATCAAATCTTCATAATGGGCAAGATTGAATTTGTTTTTGTTGACCTAATATGTTGCATTACATATACAGAAGAGATCCAAGGCAAGAGAAGAGGTTGAACAGACGTGCAGAGCAAGAGCAAAACTAAAAAATTTCAAGAAAAAATGGTGACACAATTTCAATCCTAGAGGCTAATTCGAGCCATTCTCACAATACCAACAGATTCCTGGACATCTCCAGAAGGGATTTTAACCAATTGCAAGCTTTCTCACGCCTGGAATCAAAGGTACAAAAGTCACGGTTTGCCTAAAAAATCCGTTTTCATTTTCATTGATTTATACATCATTTGCACGTTTTGATTACATATTCTTGTTCCTTAATGAGTTTGCAAGCTAATCATTCTATTCAATTGAGTTTTTGATGAATGCATGTAAAACTGCCATGGCTAGGGTTTCTTGTTTAGTTTTAGGGCTTTGTAATACAGGTTAAATTGAACGTTGATTCTGGTACCGTGATACTCGTGAGGATCAGACTAGTTGATTGGTACCAGCCATGGTCATTTATCTTGCTTGTGGATAATTTTTGAAATACACAGGTTTGTAGCTACAGCACAATGTCCGTAGGTAAAGATATCTTGGGCTAAAACGACGATTGGGAGGAAGAAGATGATGCATGGCGCTCCCTGGTTGGGCAGTTTGAACTTTAGCGCATTTTTTCCATTAACCATTATTTTTCATATATTATATTTTTTTTTCATAATATATACAAACAAGTCAAATAGCTCAGTTGGCAAGCGTGCATTGGAAATAGGCCTAAGGACTTGGGTTCGATCCCCAGGTCCCAACCTTTGTTCATATTTTTCTTCAACAGGTAATCCATCACGCTACACATCAGGAGGTTCACCGTGTGCCATCAAGATCCAACCATCAATCATGTCTCTAGCTCAGATCCAAGTCTTCCCCCTTGAAAAACTACCATGCGCCTCCAGTCAACCCACACAACAGATCCAACAAAGTCAAAATGGGCCATCAACCTTGGGCCCAGAAATTCAGTTGGCACCCCCTTTCAGCAAATACCACCCGGCCCATTTACTTTTTTTTTATTTGTTATCTTTTATTCTTTTAATTTCCTTTATTTATTTTAATTCACAAATTAATTTATTTTCCATAAAATAATAAAATCAATAATCCACAAAAAATTAGGTTTCTTTTTTTATTATCATCAAATTTAATTTAATTTAGTTTAACCTAGGGAAACTTTAATTTATTTTCACAATTAAAATTAAATTAGAAAATTAGGTTAACTTTTAATTTTATTTTCTCTTTTTCTCAAATAGATAAAAAACACAAAAATAGGTTTTAGAATAAATTAATTTATTTTTTGTTAATTTAAAATTAATTAGAATTAGGATTTTGTTTTAATTTAACGATTCCATTATTTTCTTAAAACATAACATAAGCTTTTTTTCAATCAATCGTCAATAGGTTCAGTTAAGGGTCAAAACCCTAATTATTTCGTAGTTGATTCATCGCGCGCATGTTATTTATTTTGCCAATATTTTTTGTAACTGTTCATGGTATGTAATAGTTTAATCTAGGACTTTTTACTTATCGCTTTTTCCCGGGTTTTTGGCTATGTAATTAATACCCCTCCCCGACGCCTTGTAATAGCGTAGATTTACTTTCTCGCATTTTAATTCTCGCAAATATTTGACTGTTTAGATGTGTGCTAGTAGGATTGTATGACAAGAATGCATGACAAATTAATCCAGTTAGAAAACCCTAATGTGCAAAGACTAAATAATTGAAAACAGATCACTCGGACATATCCCTCTTAGGGTATACTCACACTTTGGTTGCCTTCGGTAAACGATCATTAAGTATTGGGTGTCTTATTGGTTGTCCTCCTGTCTAAAAAGATCAAATGTTGCCTCGGAAATGTTGCCTCGAATATGATCTTAAGACTCTAGGGTTATTACTAAGGTGTCCTAACATTGCTTTAGTGATCGTATGTCCCTTTCGAATTGACCCTTACAACTCCAACGACGGTGCTACCTATTTCTCAATAGTAGGATAGCGCTGTCTAAAGGAAACGAGAATAGAAACGATCTTTTTTCGAGTAGGTAGATGCTAGTAGGTACTTGCCCAAATCAAAACTCTTCACACTTACACATTTCAAAACAATTTTCAAAACAACTTCGTCACACCTTTGAGGACTGATACAAGGGTTATCACGAAGTCAAAACATTTCAAAAAACAAAGCACATACACAAGAAATTTTAAAAAAAAGATGAGCAAGTACCTAAGAGCCCATGGAAAACCATGGATAGAAAGGGTGCTAACACCTTCACTTTCTATAATCTACCCCCCGTACTCAGAATATCTCGAAAAAGGATTTTTTTCTGTACTTTTTTCCTTTCCGGTTGGATGAAATAAAATTCGGTGGCGACTCTTGCTTACCGCGGCATTTTGCGAACACAAAACGCAAAATGCAAACCAGCGTCAAACAGTCGGTTCTGCCACTATGTCACAGTGTCATTTTTTTCTGCTAAAAAAAGTTACTTATATATGTAACAGAAAACGGTTAGAGACAAAAATTTGTATTATGAGTCAATGCATGTTAGCATGAGTCAACTCATGTTAGTTATGTAACACATAATGAGTCGATACATGTTGTTATGAGTCGATGCAAGTAGATATTACAGCATATTACAAAGCCAACCATTTTACATGAGTCTATGCATAACACATATGTGTCGACACATACTGAATTCAACTTTTGATTTTTGAAGACAAAACGTGTTATGAGTCGATCCATGATGTTATGTATTGATGCATAAAAGTTCAAAAATGATTTCCAGGAACATCAACATATCATGTGTCGATGCATGAAGTTATGCATCGATACATAAAGGTTGAAGGTTGTATTCTAGGGGCATCAACATGTTATGAGTCGATGCATAGCATGGATGTGTCGACTCATACTGAACCATCGATTTTATGATTCTTTGCTTAAGTATACGTTGATGCAAAGCTGTTTGTGACGACTCATAACAGTGTTTTATATGTAAAACACATTCTTAACTCATTTTAAACATGTTATACTATATTTTTTACAATGCACACATGTAGGTAACATTCATTGATTATTTCACATATATTTGCTATCATTCAAAACAAATTATATGAAGGGGTTGCTCACAAAATCAAGTATTGCCCAAAAAGTCAGAGATTTCCTGATTAAATTCCAAACCCTAGTTTTGATCCTCTGTGCTAGGAGATGGTAAGATGAATGCAATTGTGCCATTGACTACAATATGACATTCAAAGAGACATATATACATATTTTGATGTTAGTTAAATGAATATATGTACAAGATACACAATTCAAGGTGCTAGATGATCCCTCAAGAGCAAACCTAAATACATGATGAAGTAGAATAAGTACCTAAACCTTAAAGTGTGATCTGGATGATGTGAGATGATGAGAAACTTAGGGGTAAAATTGGGGTATAATAGCTGCCCTTATTTAAGTGTCTTATATCCTGAGATACGAAGGTTAAAATCTTCGTCTCGACGTGATTGAAGATACTTAAATATAAAGCAAGCCTTATTTTTGGCCCTAAGATGTCATGAAATGCTTATGATCATACATGTAATGACACAAATTCAAAGGTGACACAGAACATCATTAGGAATGCTGGAAATAAAAATAAAGGATCAAAAGGGAAGTCCGACCAGGAAAACAAATCACTGGTGAACAGAAGACTCGACTCTACTGGGGTAAAGCCCAAGGAGGAGATACAACATCATCAACTCAACTAATGAGGAAAAAGCAATGGATAACAACGATCGACAGATAACTGCGAACTATCCACTCACAGAAGTGATAGCAAAAAAAGTAACTTCAACTCACAAGGAATAGAAAATTAACAACCCGAAGGATGCAGAGAGAAAGGGTAAGATAATACTGGTAAATACCAATATTAGGGTAGGTAATAGATGATTGGAATCAATACTTATGAATGGAAATAAATGAACTTCTTTTAGAGAAAAGTGATTCTCAATGATGAACTATCTCCCATAATGATGAGATAACCATCCATTGGAGTAACAAAATCTCAACAATGAACTATCTCCCATAATGACCATATTACCATCCATTGGAGTAACAAAATCTCAGCAACGAACTATCTCCCATAATGATGAAATTACCATCCATTGAAGTAACAAAATCTCAACAACGAACTATCTCCTATAATGACGAGATTACCATCTATTAGAGTAACAAAATCTCAACAACAAATTATCTGCCAGAATGACGATATTACCGTCCATTGGAGTAACAAAATATCAATAACGAACTATCTATCATAATGACGAGATTACCATCCATTGGAGTAACAAAATCTCAACAATGAACTATCTCTCATAATGACGAGATTACCATCCATTGGAGTAATAAAATCTCAACAATGAACTATCTCCGATAATGATGAGTTAACCATCCATTGGAGTAACAAAATCTCAAAAATGAATTATCTACCATGATCACCAGATTACCATCCATTGGAGTAACAAAATCTCAACAACAAACTATCTCCCATAATGATGAGATTATCATCCATTGGAGTAACAAAATCTCAACAACAAACTATCTCCCATAATGACGAGATTACCATCCATTGGAGTAACAAAATCTCAACAACAAACTATCTCCCATAATGACGAGATTACCATCCATTGGAGTAACAAAATCTCAACAAGAAACTATCTGCCATAAGGAGGAGATTATCATCCATTGGAGTAACAAAATCTCAACAACAAACTATCTCCTATAATGACGAGATTACCATCCATTGGAGTAACAAAATCTCAACAATGAAGTATCTCCCATAATGACGAGATTACCATCCATTGGAGTACAAAAGAATCTCCTCAGGGAATTAACAAACTTATTGGAAGAAGTACAGGTTGCTCAAATAAAGAGACCTGCCACTGACTGCTATGAGAAGGAAGTGCAACAATGCTGCTTGGAAATGAATCATGGCTTCTCGGGGAAATGCCAATATATTCCCGCTGAGGAGATAAAGTCTTCTTGTGAAAAATAAACACACACTCTTAATCCAGGGCTCATAGCCTACAAAAATCATAATCATAATGTTACCGGGGACCACAAACTCAAAACAGAAATGAACCAGAGTGAAACAGAAAACCAAGATAGCACTTGATGAGAAATAAACTCAAAAGGGAAACACGAATCTAACCAGACAATGAGCTGAATAGGAAGGCTGAAGAAAAATTCTTCCACGAGGGATAACTCAGTGGGTAAACTGAAAGAATATACACTTTTTGCTTAAGGTTGACACTCTATTGGAGAGAGGGTAATATAACTCTACAAAATAGGGTGCCAGCAAAATATTAATGAATGCATATGAGCAATGAATGTTAATTCAGTTATGCATGATCTATGTATGAATGTTATCATGTATATGCTGACAAAACAGACATACAACACTGGGAATAAACAGACCTAGCCAGCTTGGGTAAATTTAACACTCAGCTAAATCACATCCAGGATGAAAATTTCATAAGAAAGTAAGCACCAACTGAGGAAACAAATTCCTATTTCACAACTTAACTCCACTGGGAAGAAACATAATCTAAAAATAATCAAGTCAAAATAGTAAACCAAAACAGATACAGGGATATAACATCCTCCTCCAGGCTTCACCGGGGAATATCACACAGATTTCAATTGGGAAAACATTTTCTCAACGTCTAGACTTCCACTAGAGATTATAATGTTGACTTTATTAGGGAAGATGAAAACCATATTGTCGAGAGTTTAACTGGAGATCTCGTGATGACTTCATTGGGGAGGACAATACCACATCGACGAGAGGATCCCAAAATATATTATCTAATACCGAGAGTGAAGATTACAAAAATTTCCGGGGAGAAATTATGAAACCACGTGAGGATAGCATCTTTAAGAAATAGACGTTATTTCAGCTTTACTTGGGGATTTAAGAAGTCAAACAATACAACAAGAAATCAAAATTATGGGGATTTTAAATCAAAACCAGCACTTGGCGAGAGAAAACCCAAAAAGTTGACAATTGTTTCAACACTTCTTAGAACAAATATTGCCCTTATCTATTTGCCTGGGAATCAAACAACAATAATAATGCCATCACTGCAAAAAGCGGTGTTTTGAAAATGATTTCACCTCAGCACGCAAAGGTAGAAGGGACTTTCGTCATATGAGCGAAGACCTTACTGAGGAATCTGGGATAGAGGTTTCAAATCATGCAAACCCGAAACCAAAATAATCGACCTGGTGAAAAATCTATCCCAAGACTTGACTAGGGAAAATGGAATCAAAAAGCCAACACCGCACCATACATCAATTGATATCATCTCTAACTATCTGAGAAACACAAGAGGATCATACACATACCAGCAAAAGTGACTTGGGAGAATCTTCCTGGGGAATACATACTTCCAAAATTTCTGAGTTCGTCCATCCTTGGAATCACCATTTTTATTTTTCTTGACTCACAAAATCTAAAGTAAAAAGTAATTTATAAATTCTTTTCAAAAAACAGTTTTGTTATTTAATCTTTTTCTTTTGAAAATTACTATCAATAATAAATGGAGTCTTTGTAAGGAGAATAAAATAAGAATTACAAGGAATATGATAAAAGCTCAAATTTTATTAATAGAACGGTAGTCTGTGAATGGCGAGATCCCATAGATGATTAAAAAGTTTGGAAATGGTAATATATATTATAAAATATACATTGAAATACAATGACCATTATTCTCCCTAACAACTTTGAATTCATGAGCAGGGACTTCTGTTGAAGTGTGGTGATAATCCAAGAAGATTGTTGCTTCAATGATCAAGTCTTATATGATGCAGTTACTTGCCAGGAAATCCCTATCTTTTGCCTAGATTTCCCTCGTGGGTTTTCAACTTACCGGGAATTTTTTTCCAACTTATGTCTCTAATTTTTGCCTAGACCGCTCTTTCTGGTTTTCGGCCTATCGAGACGTAACTTTTTGCCTAAGCCGCCCTTTTGGGTTTTCGTCTTAGCGAGCTGTTATTTTATCTATTTAGGCGAAGTATTTCTTGACTGCATCAACATTTATAGGACGTCGTAACTCCTCTTCATCCATATTTGCAAGAATCAATGCACCGTCAAAGAAGGCTTTCTTGACAACATATGGGCCTTCAAAATTAAGAGTCCACTTGCCCTTGGAATCAGCGTTAAAAAATGATCTTCATGAGCACGAGGTTGCCTTATCTGAATTCACGAGGATTGACCTTCTTATAAATTTTTTTCTTTATTCTCTTCTGGTACAACTGACCATGACACAAGGCCGTCATTCTCTTTTCTTCAATCAAATTCGTTTGGTCAAACATGTTCTGGACTTATTCAGCCTCTAACAACTTGGTTTCCATTATCACACGTTAAGAGGGAATCTCAACCTCAACGGGGAGCACAACTTGCATGCCATACACCAGAGAGAACATGGTTGACCCTGTTGAAGTGCAGACAGATGTACGATACCCGTAAAAAGAAAAATGGAGCATCTCATGCCATTCTTTATAAGTAACAACCATCTTCTAGATGATCTTCTTAATATTTTTATTAGCAGCTTCAACAGCCCCGTTCATCTTTGGCCTGCAGGGAGATGAATTATGGTGGACAATCTTGAATTCATCACAAAGTTTTGTCATAATCTTGTTATTCAAATTCGAGCCATTGTCAGTGATTATCCTACTTGCACACCATACTGACATATAAGATTGTTCTTGATGAAGCGTACTACCACCTGCTTAGTAACATTGGCATATGAAGTTGCTTCCACCCATTTGGCAAAGTATTCTATCGCTACCAAGATAAAATGATGTCCATTCGACGCCTTGGGTTCAATCATTCCAATCATATCAATGCCCCACATAGAGAAAGTCCACAGGGGAAGAAATAACATTGAGAAGTGTCGGAGGCACGTGAATTTTGTCAGCATAAATCTGACATTTATGGCACTTCTTTGCAAATTTATAACAGTCAGATTCCATTGTCAGCCAATAATAACTTGCCTTAAGCATCTTCTTTGCCATCGAATGTCCATTGGCATGGATACCAAAGGAACATTCATGGATTTCATGCATCAACATGTCTTCTTCGTGTATATCCACGCATCTGAGCAAGGCCATATACTAATTTCTTGTGTATAGCACATCTTCATTGAGGAAAAAGCTACCTGCCAACCTTCTCAATGTCTTTCTAAATATTTGATATCATAATACCAAGGTTTTTCGTCTGACATTTCCTCTGCTGCAAACACATGATCCAGTCTATCCAAACGTCGCACTATGATACGAGGCACATCATTCCAAGTATTTACTTGATACATTAAAGCCAGAGTTGCCAAAGCATCCTCCATCTGATTTTCATCTCTGGGAATATGATGGAATACAACTTTATTAAAGAATGTAAATAACCTTCTAGCATATTATTTGTAAGGGATCAAGCCAGGGTGACGAGTATCCCATCCTCCTTTAATCTAATTTATCACCAAAGTGGAATTTCCATATACATCTAGAACTTTGATTCTAAGATCTATAGCCTCCTTGAGACCCATGATGCAAGCCTCATACTCTGCCATATTATTGGTACAATCAAATGTCATCCTTGCAGTAAAAGGAATATGTGATCCATGAGGAGTGATAATCACAACACCAATTCCTTTCCCATAAGCGTTCACAGCTCCATCAAATACCATACCCCATCGATATTCAGGATCAGGACCTTCCTCAGGCAAAGGTTCATCATAATATTTTATTTTCAAAAACATCACATCCTCATCAGGGAAATCATATTTAATAAACTGATAATCATCCACCAGTTGGTGAGCAAGATAATCTGGCAACACATAGCTTTTTATAGCCTTTTGAGTATGATATTCAATATCATATTTAGACAACAACACCTGCCAACGGGAAATTCTCCCAGTAAGAGAAGGATTTTCGAAAATATACTTAATTGGATCCATTTTGGAAATCAACCAAGTATTATGATTCAACATATATTGCCGCAACCGCTTTGCCTCCCAGGCTAGAGCACAACATGTCTTTTCCAGCCTAGAATACCATAACTCGCAGTCAGTAAACTTCTTACTAGGATTATAAATGGCATATTCCTTCTTCCCCGTTTCATCTTGTTATCCCAAAATACAGTCCATAGAACTATCTAGCACTGTCAGATACATAATCAATGGTCTTCCTTCAACAGGAGGGAGCAAGATAGGAGGTTCAAGTAGATTCTCTTGAATTCTTTCAAATCCATTTGGCAATCATCTGTCCACACACAACCTTGATCTTTCTTTAACAACTTAAAGATCGGTTCACATGTCACGGTTATATGGGAAATAAATCTGGAATTGTAATTCAACCACCCAAGGAAGCCTCTAACTTGCTTTTCGGTTCTTGGAGCTGGCATTTCTTGATTTTATTTGACTTTATAAGGATCAAATTCAATTCCTTTTTGGCTGACAATGAAACCAAACAATTTTCCTGATTGGACACCAAAGGTGCATTTATTTGGATTCAAGCGAAGAAGATACTTCCTCAAACACTGAAACAATTTTGTAAGTGTTTGGTTGTTGGCATGTTTTTTGGTAAAACCAGTTATGTGAATGTCATGACTGATGTCATAACATTTTGGGACACAAGGTACATTCTGCAGAAAAAGAATGTCATACAGGAGCTGCTCAATATGAGTGTTTAGCTGATCATTATGGAATGATCATATTTATTGCATTCTACCAAAATCAGTAAACAGGATTCTTGTTGTCATAACCAATGTTAAGACATCCTGTACTGAACTAACATTTGTGCAGATTTATTATTTCTGAGAATTTTCAGGAATCTGGTTTATTCAGTCCAGATCAGATTCTCACGTGGACTTAGGTTAACTTTGCTTAACCCTAATCTGGTTGTTAAAGTCCTATGACCAAGTCTTGAGGTTAACCCTAATTAACCCTAGCTATTTTCGTGGAAGCCCTAACAGAAGAATAGCTGGCTATATATTCATCATGAAGACTGTTGGTGAAAGACACTTTTGAAAGAAGATCAATAAGGGACTGTATAGTTGTAACTATTGTAATCCAAGCAATTATCATTGTGATAAGTGACTTGGAGTAGGATTTGATTGTAAGGGTTGTGTATCACTCAAAGCTTTGAAGCACGAGTGTTTGTGTCACTTGATTAAAGCTTTGAAGCAAAGTCAAGTTAGGGTTGTGTATCACTCAAAGCTTTGAAGCACGAGTGTTTGTGTTACTTGATTAAAAGCTGTGAAGCATAATCAATTGTATGTTCTGAAGAGTGTCTTCATAATTTCATTAGTCAATTATTTAGTATCACTGCTGTGATTGAGGGGGAGTGAGTAGGAACTCAGGTTTAAGTTGAACTTAGATTGAAGTTGCATTGGGTAGGTCTTAAGTGAAGGAGATAAACTGGTTGGTTTATTCCTGAATTAATATCTCTTATAGTGAATTTCCTCCTTGGCTTGGTAGCCCCTAGAGTAGGTGTTGTTACACACTGAACTGGGTAAACAATTGACTGTGTTCTTTACTGCTTCTAGATTTACTGTCTTGAAGAAAGTCAGATACGGTGTCATAACATTCACTGTGACATTAAGTATATGCTGCCAGAATTTCAATTGGCATCAGAGAAGGCACCTTTCCTGTCTTACTGGGTGAGATCTAGGGATATTATTTTTTGGCGCTATGGACAAAGAAGGAGGTTTTGGAAACAGACCACCCATTGTGGATGGATCAAAGTATGACTACTGGAAACCCCGTATGATTGCCTTCTTAAAATCACTGGACAAAAAGGCTTGGAGAGCTGTTGACAAAGGATGGAACCATCCTACTATAACTGGGAAAGATGGGTCAACCAGTCTGAAACCTGAGGAAGAATGGAGCAAAGAAGAAGATGAGTTAGCCCTGGGTAACTCCAAAGCATTAAATGCCTTGTTCAATTGAATTGATAGAAACATATTCAGACTAGTACATCTATGTGAACTGGCCAAGGAGGTTTGGAACACTCTCAAAACTACCCATGAGGGCACATCCAAAGTAAAAATGTCAAGACTTCAGATGCTGACTACCAAATTTGAGAACCTAAGGATGATGGAAGATGAGACCATTCATGAGTTTCACATGAACATCTTGGAAATTGCCAACACCTCAGGAGCATTGGGAGAAAAGATGTCAGAAGAAAAGCTGGTGAGAAAGATTCTCAGATCCTTGCCTAAAAGATTTGCAATGAAGGTGACTGCTATAGAGGAAGCTCGGGATATCTGCAACTTGAAGGTGGATGAACTCATTGGGTCTCTTCAGACCTTTGAGATGGGGATCAGTGACAATGTTGACAAGAAAAACAAGAGCATAGCACTTGTATCTAATACTGAATATGAAAACAAGGAGGATGAAGAAGAAAATATTTCAGAAGCTATAGCCATGCTTGGAAGACAGTTCAACAAACTCATCAAGAGAATGGACCCAAAGTCAAGGTCAAATGTTAAGAACATTTCTTCTGACATTAACAGATCCTATGACTCCAGCAGAAGACCAAAGTCTGAAGAGAAGGGAAATAAAAGCAAAGGAATTCAATGCCATGGATGTCAAGGATATGGGCACATTGGTGCTGAATGTCCAACCTTTATTAAGAAACAAAAGAAAGGAATGTCTGTTACTTGGTCTAACTGTGACTCAGAAAGTAATTCTGAAGAAGAATCTGCCAAACTAGTTACTGCGCTAACTGGTATTTGTGACTCTGATAGTGACTCTAGTGATGAGGAAGTGACATTTGAAGAACTGGCTGACTCCTACAAGAAGTTATGTATCAGAAGTGCTGAAGTCTGTCAGCAAAATGAGAGACAAACAAAACTCATAGCAAAGCTGGAGGCTGAGAAGAAGGCAGGCATTGATACTATAAGTCATATAGAAGGGGAAGTTCAAATTCTAAACTCAAAACTTGACCAGATGACCAAATCTGTCAAGATGCTGACAAATGGAACTGACAAATTAGAAGAAATCCATCAGGTTGGACAAAATGTGGGAAATAAGTCTGGTCTAGGATTTGTGGCAGCAAAGAAATCTATTGTAGACAAGAAGAAGATCAAGCTTGATAAACAAATGTCAAAGCATATGTCACAACACAGCACTCAACATCGAGAACAGAGAAATATGAAGAAAAAGTATCAAAGATGGAGATGTCATCATTGTGGGAGATTTGATCGCATAAAGCCATTCTGCTTCAGATTATATGTATATCCTAATCAGACCTCATTTGTCAAACCTAAGTCTAACAAGGCACCATATACTCAACAGTGGAAGAAAAAGGCTACTGCCCTGATAGCTCACACCTCCCTTAGAGTCTCTACAAAGGAAGACTAGTACTTTGACAGTGGATGCTCTAAACACATGACTGGAATCAAGAATCTTCTCAATAATGTTAAATCTCACACTACTAGCTATGTGACTTTTGGAGATGGTGCTAGAGGATAAATCAAAGGAGTTGGAAACTTGGACTGCCCTGGAGTTCCAAACCTAAATAAAGTATTGCTGGTAAAAGGCTTGACTGCTAATCTTATAAGTATCAGTCAATTATGTGATCTAGGATTCAAGGTCAACTTCACCAAGTCTGAATGTCTTGTAACTAATGAAAAACAAGAAGTTGTAATGAGAGGAGTCAGATCTAAAGACAACGGCTACTTATGGGAGTCTGAGAACACTAATTATTCTTCTGTGTGCTCTATTGCCAAAGAAGAAAAAGAAGTGAAACCGTGGCACCAAAAACTTGGTCATTTACATCTAAGAGGAATGAAAAGGATTACATCCATGGAAGCAGTCAGAGGGATTCCAAGGCTGCAAATTGATGAAGGGAGAGTCTGTGGTGAATGTCAGGTTGGAAAGCAGACTAGAATGTCACATCCAAAGTCAAGACATCTGACCACCTATAAGGTGTTAGAACTTCTACATATGGATCTGATGGGACCAATGCAGGTAGAAAGTCTTGGTGGAAAAAGATATGCATATGTTGTTGTGGATGATTTTTCCAGATTCACCTGGATTAACTTCATTAAAGAAAAGTCTGATGTATTTGAAGTATTTAAGGAACTGTGTAAAAGAATTCAAAGAGAAAAAGAAGGATGCATTGTCAGAATCAGAAGTGATCATGGCAAGGAATTTGAAAACAGTAAGTTTGATGAGTTCTGCTCCTCAGAAGGAATTAATCATGAATTCTCTTCACCCATAACTCCTCAACAAAATGGAGTTGTGGAAAGGAAAAACAGGACTATACAGGAATCTGCCAGAGCAATGATACATGCCAAAAGACTTCCTATTCATTTTTGGGCTGAAGCTATGAATACAGCCTGTTATGTCCATAACAGGGTCACCTTGAGAAAGGGAACATCATCCACCATTTATGAACTTTGGAAAGGAATAAAGCCTACAGTGAAGTACTTCCATGTATTTGGAAGCAAATGCTATATTCTGAAAGATCGTGAACAAAGGAGAAAGATGGACCCTAAAAGTGATGAAGGAATATTCCTAGGATACTCTACTAACAACAGAGCTTATAGGGTATTCAATTCCAGGACCAAAGTTATGATGGAATCTATAAATGTCATAGTTGATGATTACCATGAGGAAACAAATGTCCCATATGATTTTGAGACATTCTTTGAGACTTCAACTCAAAAGGATGATATTCCTAAAACTACTTCATCAGAATCTGAATCAAAGGAAGCTAACAAAGACCCTTCCATCAGAATTCAGAAAGATCATCCTAAGGAACTCATCATAGGAGATCCTAACAGTGGAATCATTACAAGATCTAGAGAAATCATCTCAAACTCTTGCTTTGTATCTAAAATTGAACCAAGAAATGTTAAGGAGGCTTTAACTGATGAATACTGGATTGGAGCAATGCAAGATGAATTGAACCAATTCAAGCAACATGAAGTATGGGAGTTAGTTCCTAGACCAGAAGGAACAACCATCATTGGCACAAAATGGATCTACAAGAACAAATCAGATGCTGAAGGAGTTGTCACCAGGAATAAGGCAAGACTTGTTGCTCAAGGATACACTCAAGTTGAAGGGGTTGATTTTGATGAGACTTTTGCTCCTGTAGCCAGACTGGAATCAATCAGACTCCTATTGGGAATTGCTTGTCTCCTTAAGTTCAAGTTATTTCAGATGGATGTAAAAAGTGCCTTCCTAAATGGGTACTTAAATGAGGAAGTTTATGTGGAACAGCCTAAAGGATTTGTGGATCTAAACTACCCTGATCATGTCTATAAATTGAGGAAAGCTTTATATGGCCTGAAACAAGCTCCTAGAGCATGGTATGACAGGTTGACAAAATTCCTCTCTGACAAAGGATACAGGAAATGAGGCTTGGATAAAACTCTTTTTGTCAAAAAAGAAGGAGGAAAGATAATGGTAGCTCAAATCTATGTTGATGACATAGTGTTTGGGGGAATGTCAGATAAAATGGTTAAACATTTTGCTGACCAGATGCAAGCTGAATTTGAAATGAGCCTCATGGGAGAATTGACCTACTTTCTTGGACTGCAAGTCACACAGATGGAAGACTCAATTTTTCTGTCTCAAAGCAAGTATGCAAAGAACATTGTCAAGAAATTTGGGATGGAGAATGCCAGTCACAAAAGGACTCCTGCACCTACTCACTTAAAGCTGTCCAAAGATTCAAGTGGAGTCAAGGTGGACCAAAGCTTATACAGAAGCATGATAGGAAGTCTTCTATACTTAACAGCCAACAGACCTGACATTTCTTTTGCAGTTGGAGTATGTGCAAGATACCAGGCTGAACCCAAAGTAAGTTATATCAACCAAGTGAAGAGAATTCTGAAGTATGTGAGTGGAACCCACAACTTTGGCTTGCTGTAATCTCATGGATGTGAACCAACTCTGACTGGTTATTGTGATGCTGATTGGGCTGGAAGTGCTGATGATAGAAAGAGCACCTCTGGAGGATGTTTCTTCTTAGGAAATAATCTTGTCTCCTGGTTCAGCAAGAAACAAAACTGTGTGCCTCTATCTACTGCTGAAGCTGAATACATAGCAGCTGGTAGTAGCTGTTCTCAAATGATCTGGATGAAAAAGATGCTTACTGAGTATAATGTCACACAAGATGTTATGACATTGTACTGTGACAATCTGAGCACTATCAACATTTCCAAGAATCCTATTCAGCATAGCAGGACCAAGCATATTGACATTAGACATCACTTCATCAGAGATCTTGTAGAGGAGAAGACGATTAAACTGGAACATATTGCCATAGAACTACAACTGGCTGACGTTTTTACCAAGGCACTTGATGCAAATCAATTTGAAAATTTGAGGGGCAATCTAGGTATTTGCCAACATGAAGATATGTAGCAATTAATTTTGCTTAAAACAAGGGATGAGAGAGATTTTTTTGTTAAGTCTACTCTGATTGGGCTAATCATCTACTTCTCTATTTCTTTCCAAGATTTTAAGAAGTTGAATAGACATTCATATATCTCACTCCTCTCGCGTTTCTGCAACAATCTTCAATCTCTCAAACGAAGACTGCACTATTACAGCTACCTGTTTTCTAAAACTCTCAAAATGTCTCAACTATCCATGACATCATCCTCTTCAAAGGCGACTGCTTCTTCCGCATCCTCTGATCGAGAACCTAGGGCAATCACAAACTGCATGGATTCTGATGTTCTGGAGATAACTCCTCTTTGTGAACTGGCAGCTGACCCCACTAAGGTTAAGAAGCTGCGAACCAGACATGCAAGAAGGTCACAAGCTTCTTCATCTGGTAAACCCTCTCAACCATCATCTTCTGTTCCTTCAGAAATAGCAAATAGGGAAGGCTCAGTTTATGTTCATCAAGCTATAGCTAGACTTGTCACTAGGATTCTAAATGAGAATCACTCTGTACCTGGCATTTCTGTACCTTTGAATCAAGAATCTGCTAGTCCAAATGTTGAAATGAATCCAGATGTCACTCAGAATGTTGAGACACCGGATGACAACATTAGGAAATCTTCTGAAAATCTTGATGATCACCAGAACCCTACTAAGAAGGATTTTGAACCCCCGGTTATTGATGTTGATGAAGAATACTCTGACAATGACTTAATTGCAAATATCAACCCTAGCATAGCTAGAAGGATGATGAACAGAAAAGGAAAGAAGGATGCTGCCAAAAGCCTCTCCAAAGAGAAGACTGCTGATGTTGTTCATAAGAAAACCAGGTCTGAGAACAAGACTGGAGTAGAAATTGTGAAGGCTGGATTGTCAAAAGGGAAGGTGAAAACTTGAGTACCTGCTGGTAGTCTCTCAAAGCCTGTGAGACAACCAATAGCAAAGAAAAGGAAAGAGCATGAACCCTTTGAATCTGATGAGGAATCAGAATTTGAATTTGATGTTGAAGAAATTCCTCTCAAAAGGAAACTCTCCTCAAGCAAAATGCCTAAAGTCCCTGAAGTCCCCACTGACAACATTTCCTTTCACCATCCTGAGAATGAAAACAGGTGGAAGTATGTATGTTTGAAAAGGATAGCCTTGGAAAGATAACTAAACAACATTGCCATGGAATGTAAGGAGATCATGGATCTAATCAAAGCTGCTGGTCCAATAAATATTGTGGTAAAGTTTACAAACTGCTATGAAGTTCTTGTCAAAGAATTCATAGTGAATTTATCTGATGGGTGTGCTGATGGAAAGTCAGCTGATTTTAAATGTGTATATGTGTGAGGAAGGAAGGTAAATTTCTCTCCCTCTGAAATAAACAAATTCCTAGGAAGACCAGATGATGCTTTCCCTGAGCTAGAGGTTACTGACAACCAAGTGTGCCAAACCATCACTGCAAATCAAGTCAAGAGCTGGCCCTTAAAAGGGAAGCTGAATGCAAGCAAGCCGAGCATGAAATTTGCCATTCTGCACAAAATTGGTGCAGCTAACTGGGTTCCCACCAACCATAAATCAACCATCTCCACAGGCTTGGGAAGATTCATTTATGCTGTTGGAACCAGGACAAACTTTGACTATGGCAAGTATATCTTTGATCAAACATTAAAACATGCTGGAAGCTATGCTATTAAAAGCCCTATTGCCTTTCCCTCTCTCCTATGTGGTATAGTCCTTGCTCTGTATCCTGACATTCTAGTTGAAAAAGATACTGTATGCAAAAGAGCCCCTGCTCTTGGGTTACACTATAAGCTATTTCAGGGAACACATGTTCCTGACATTGTCATGACATCAACTGAGACATCAACTGTCAAGTCTCGTTCTACGAAAACTGATGTTATAGCTGTGCTGAAGGAAACCTGCAAAGAGCTTGATACAAGGAAAAGGACTCTTGAGGACCTGATTGCTAGACTAGAACAGGAGGAGATTGAAGGACAAAGAAGGGAAGAGGAAGCTGCTGAAGATAGTGCCTCCTCTAAAGATGACAGTGCTTGAAGATCAGTGCAGTTGAAAAGTTTGCTGCTGGTACCTGATGCTGCAAATGATTTTTGATTTTTGTGTGTTTTTATTATTCCTTTTGGATGACTGTGTGATCGGTGGATCCGGAACTGACTGTTTAACGCTGGTTCGCGAAATGTCGCGGTAAGAAAGAGTCGTCACCATCTTTTATTTTCTCCAAATGGAAAGGACAAAAGCACAAAAAATTCCTTATTGAGATTAGTTCTCGGTTCGGGAGGTAGATTTATAGAAAGGGAAGGTGTTAGCACCCTTTCTATCCATGGTTATCCATGGGCTCTTAGATACTTGCTCACTTGTATTTTCAAAATGTTTGTTTTCTTTTCAAGGTGAGTGGGTTTGAAAAAGTTTCTTTGAAAGTTTCAGATCGACTCTTGTATCAGTCCTCAAGAGTGTTTGAAAAGTTGTTTTGAAAGCTTTTTGAAAAGTGTTGGTGTGAAAAGAGTTTTTGATTTGTTTTGAATTACAGCAAGTATCTACGAGTTATCTACCCACCCTAAGGAATTAGGCTGTGTAAATGTCCTTAAGGTAGTGCCATCCCACCATTGAGAGGTAGGTAGCACCACCGTTGGAGGTGTTCGGGTCAATTCGAGGGTTAGGGACAGTGTGGTCACCGAGAAATAGTAAGATACCTTAGAAGCTACCCTTATGCCATTGATCTTTTTATTCCGAGGCAACCGTTTCGAGGAAACTTGTTTCGAGGCAACCGTTTCGAGGCAACTAGATCAATGGAACATAAGGACTCACTAAGACGTCCTGTACTCGACGACCACGTTTCGAGGGGCAAGGCAACAATGTGATCACAAGAGCAACAGTAGGACACCTTAGAAGCTACCCTTATGCCATGTTCATGGACATAAGGACTTACTAAGACGTCCTGTACTCGACGACCACGTTTCGAGAGGCAAGGCAACAGTGAGGCGTACCCTAAGAGTGGTGTGTGAATTGTGTGTCATTTTCAGTTATTATTTGTCTTGTCATGCATTGGGTGAGCTACACTTTGATTTTATTTGGGCATTCATTCTTTCATGTGATTAGCAGTTAAAAGGGTGCGGAAAATAAAAATGCGGAAAATAAAGGTCCTACGCTATTACAAGGCGCGGGTCTACATCGCCAAATTAAACCAAGACCCGATTTGAATAAAAGTGCGGAAAGTAAATGTCCTAATTATCTATTACAAGGCTTTGGGGCAAATACATTATATCCACAAAAGAAATAAAAATAAATGCGAAAAGAAATAAGAATCGAGAGTGCGAGGGCGTTGGACCCTTTAAAGAAATTAAATAGAAATTATAAATTAATTAATGATTAAATAAAGAAAAGAGATTATTTTTATGTTTTTTTTTGGTATTTTATGAAATAAAGAAAGTTAATTGAAATTAGAAATTAAAATAAAAGCCTAGTTCTAAATTTGTTTTTAATTAAAAAAATGTTTAAGTTTTAACCTAATTTATCCTAATTAATTAAATGCCATATTTATTTACAAAATTAATTAATAATAATAATAAAGAGAAAAAAGTTATTTATTGAGAAAAGAATAAAGATACTAATAACCTAATTTTTATGTTTTTTTTTATGATTATTTTAGAAAAAGACATTAAAGTTAAAAACCTAAATTTAAACTAATTGTTTTATTGGAATTTATTTACAAAAACTATTTAAAGAATTAAAAAAATTAAATAAAACATATTTTTATTTTTTAATGATTTCTGATTTTTTTGGTTTTGTGTTATTATTAAGATTAATTTGGGTGAATTAAATAAAACAAAAGAAAAACAATTAAAATAAAAAGAAGAAAAGAAAAATGGAAAAATGAAAGGTGATGCAAACCATGGGGGTGTTGACCCAATTTAGGAGGGAGCACGAAGTCGCGGCAGAAGCGGATCTGGAAGCGGCGGTTGAGTCCGCGGTTGCGCGGCGGAACTGCGATTTGGACGCTTCTCGTTCTTCTGTTTCTGATTCAGAGAGCCAAATTCCAGTCCTGATCTTCACAAAGAATTTTATGGATAAAGTTCAAACAATCAAAAAGAAAATTAAATAGAATAAATGAAATTGAAAATGTTAGAATTTTGTGTTGCTTTATCATGACTCAATGATGTTGTTGTGGTGCTGTCAAGAGGATGATGATTTGTGGTTGCATCAGTTTTGAGCTTGTGTCAACGGTATGAACATGAGCTTCTGTAAGGTTTCTGTTTTGGTTGATGAGATTTTTGTTAAAGTTGGTTCATGGGAAATTGCACGTGAAAAGTGAATTTACAGTGCAACAAGAAGAAAAGTGGGGGTTTCCATCGAGTGGCCTCCGTACAGGATTTTGTATAAGAGAATATGAGGTTTTTTTTGTGGAATTTTTTGTTTTTTCGTTTTAGAGAGTTCTCTAGGTTGTGTTCTCTTCTTTTTTGATCACTTGCATATGCATTATGTAATGTATTTCAATTGGAATTAAGGGCCTTGAAGCCTTGCATTCATACATAAGATTTTGCCAAAAACCTCCATTAACAAACTTTCCATCTTTGTACCAATTTTGAATTCTTGCTTGATTAGGCTTTGAAACAAATTTGGGATGTTGTATAATGATGATTCAAAGCTAATCAAGACCAAATATGCCCCTTAATTAACCTTCTTGATTTTTATTTGATTTTAAAGGATTTAAAATGAATTAAATCCAATAAAATCAAATAAAAATGAAAAAATTAATTTTAAAATTTGAAATAAAATGTGGGACACGTGGGAAGCATGGCCAAGCTGATTCAAATGGAAAAAGTGGGCCCCTTTTGTCAAAAATGAAATTTCAAGGATAAATGATTTTGGCCATTTCACAAAAATTTCCCAACTTCTCCAATGCATATCTTGCTCAATTTTGAAGTTATGAACATGTTCTTGGACATTTTGGAAAGGTCTTGAAGTACTCTAACCAATGTCTTTGGTCCCATGTCATTTTGATTTACCAATCTCAAGTTATGGTCTTTGACTTAAAGTGCCTTTTTGTTGACTTTTGAAAATGACCTATAATGTTGAAATTGATAACTTTTTGTGAGAGCATTTCTTGGACTTGGAATGTGAAGATGAATTGTAGGAAATGTCTTCCCCTTCAAGATGAGCATTGGATGGAATTTTTCTGATGAACCATGAAAAAGTTATGCCTTGGTCAAGTTACAGTTGACTTTTCAGCTGTCCAAAAATAGAAACTTTTGCATCTTGAGACTTTTTGAGCCATACTTTGAGAATCATGATCAAGCATTGATCAAATGATGTTCGTGGCTTAAAAATAAGATGTTGACCAAAAATTTTGACTTTTGACTGCCAAATGACCAGTTTGCCCATACAGTTGACTGTTGAGCAATTAGGTTTTTTTACTGTGCAACTTGACCTTGTGAGCCTTGAAACTTGACATGTAGGTGCTTGACAATGTGTATGAGCATGGGAATTGATTGAGCCCTTGAAAACCTCAACTTCCTTGCAGGAACCAAAAACCCTAGTTTGACTGGCTTAGGAGGATGGTTGACTGGGTAGCCCTTGAGTAGACTTTGAACCATTTGAGGTGATGCTTGTCAAAACTTTAAAGATTACGGGAGGGAAAATTTTGGGGTACAACAGTTGCCCCTGTTCAATCTTCTTAGACCTGAGGATGTAGATTGGCGTGTGTGCCTTTCGTGATCCGAGGGTGGAAGATGATTGAACACTAGAGTGCCCAGAAATTTGCACTCACATAGTAGAGTATCAGTAGTGTGATAGCGGGAATGGGCTTAAAGATGCCATTTGGAGAGATGATGGATAAGAGGATGGGCTTATAGATGCCATCTGGAAGTGTGACAGAACCTTGTCGGGAATGGGCTTATAGATGCCATTTGGAGACTGTCGGATAACTGAATTTGAATAAGAAATATAATAGCTTCCGTGCCTGGAGCATATCTAGCCTATATCTAGTTGTTGACGTCTGAATAAACAGTAGAATGACCGCCGTGTCTGGGGTATATCCATACTGTATCTGTATGAGCGACAGAATGTCATCCAAATCTGGATCATATCTGGACTGAACAATAGAAGAGCATCCGGGATGGAGCATCTCTAAGTTGTTTTTTAGAAGTTTGAATCTGAATAAGCCATAGAACGGAATACGGATCTGGAGCATCTCTAGGCTATATCTGAAAGGAAATCTGGAATGAGTGTCAGAACGTCGCCATGCCTGGGTCACATCTGAACCATATCTAGAAGGAGTCTTGAATAAGCAAAAGAACAACATCTATATCTGGAGCATTTCCAAGCTATCTCTGAGAGGAAATATGGAATAAGTATCAGAACGTCGCCATGCCTGGGTCACATCTGAACCATATCTAGAAGGAGTCTTGAATAAGCAAAAGAACAGCATCCATATCTGGAGCATTTTCAAGCTATCTCTGAGAGGAAATCTGGAATAAGTATCAGAACGTCGCCATGTCTGGGTCACATCTGAACAATCTCTAGAAGGAGTCTTGAATAAGAAAAAGAACAACATCCATATCTGGAGCATTTCCAAGCTATCTCTGAGAGGAAATCTGGAATAAGTATCAGAACGTCGCCATACCTGGGTCACATCTGAACCATATCTAGAAAGGTGATCTCTGAATAAACAACAGAATAGCCTCCGTGCCCGGAGCATCTCTAAGTTATATCTGAGAAGAAATCTGGAATAAGTATCAGAACATCGCCATGCCTGGGTCACATCTGAACCATATCTAGAAAGGTGATCTCTGAATAAATAACAGAACAGCCTCCATGCCCGGAGCATCTCTAAGTTATATCTGAGAAGAAATCTGGAATAAGTATCAGAACGTCGCCATGCCTGAGTCACATCTGAACCATATATAGAAAGGTGATCTCTGAATAAACAACAGAACAACCTCTGTGCCCGGAGCATCTCAAAGTTATATCTGAGAAGAAATCTGGAATAAGTATCAGAACGTCGCCATGCCTGGGTCACATCTGAACCATATCTAGAAAGGTGATCTCTGAATAAACAACAGAATAGCCTCCGTGCCCGGAGCATCTCTAAGTTATATCTGAGAAGAAATCTGGAATAAGTATCAGAACGTCGCCATGCCTGGGTCACATCTGAACCATATCTAGAAAGGTGATCTCTGAATGAACAACAGAATAGCCTCCGTGCCTGGAGCATCTCTAAGTTATATCTGAGAAGAAATCTGGAATAAGTATCAGAACATCGCCATGCCTGGGTCACATCTGAACCATATCTAGAAAGGTGATCCTGAATAAACAACAGAACAGCCTCCGTGCCCGGAGCATCTCTAAGTTATATCTGAGAAGAAATCTGGAATAAGTATCAGAACGTCGCCATGCCTGGGTCACATCTGAACCATATCTAGAAAGGTGATCTCTGAATAAACAACAGAACAGCCTTCGTGCCCGGAGCATCTCTAAGTTATATCTGAGAAGAAATCTGGAATAAGTATCAGAACGTCGCCATGCCTGGGTCACATCTGAACCATATCTAAAAAGGTGATCTCTGAATAAACAACAGAACAGCCTCCGTGCCCGGAGCATCTCTAAGTTATATCTGAGAAGAAATCTGGAATAAGTATCAGAACATCGCCATGCCTGGGTCACATTTGAACCATATCTAGAAAGGTGATCTCTGAATGAACAACAGAATAGCCTCCGTGCCCGGAGCATCTCTAAGTTATATCTGAGAAGAAATTTGGAATAAGTATCATAACGTCGCCATGCCTAGGTCACATCTGAACCATATCTAGAAAGGTGATCTCTGAATAAACAATAGAACAGCCTCCGTGCCCGGAGCATCTCTAAGTTATATCTGAGAAGAAATCTGGAATAAGTATCAGAACGTCGCCATGCCTGGGTCACATCTGAACCATATCTAGAAAGGTGATCTCTGAATAAACAACAGAACAACCTCCGTGCCTGGAGCATCTCTAAGTTATATCTGAGAAGAAATATGGAATAAGTATCAGAACGTCGCCATGCCTGGGTCACATCTGAACCATATCTAGAAAGGTGATCTCTGAATAAACAACAGAACAGCCTCCGTTCCTGGAGCATCTCTAAGTTATATTTGAGAAGAAATCTGGAATAAGTATCAGAACGACGCCATGCCTGGGTCACATCTGAACCATATCTAGAAAGGTGATCTCTGAATAAACAACAGAACAGCCTCCGTGCCCGGAGCATCTCTAAGTTATATCTGAGAAGAAATCTGGAATAAGTATCAGAACGTCGCCATGCCTGGGTCACATCTGAACCATATCTAGAAAGGTGATCTCTGAGTAAACAACAGAACAGCCTCCGTGCCCGGAGCATCTCTAAGTTATATCTGAGAAGAAATCTGGAATAAGTATCAGAACGTCGCCATGCCTGGGTCACATCTGAACCATATCTAGAAAGGTGATCTCTGAATAAACAACAGAATAGCCTCTGTGCCCAGAGCATCTCTAAGTTATATCTGAGAAGAAATCTGGAATAAGTATCAGAACGTCGCCATGCCTGGGTCACATCTGAACCATATCTAGAAAGGTGATCTCTGAATAAACAACAGAACAACCTCTGTGCCCGGAGCATCTCTAAGTTATATCTGAGAAGAAATCTGGAATAAGTATCAGAACGTCGCCATGCCTGGGTCACATCTGAACCATATCTAGAAAGGTGATCTCTGAATGAACAACAGAATAGCCTCCGTGCCCGGAGCATCTCTAAGTTATATCTGAGAAGAAATCTGGAATAAGTATCAGAACATCGCCATGCCTGGGTCACATCTGAACCATATCTAGAAAGGTGATCTCTGAATAAACAACAGAACAACCTCCGTGCCCGGAGCATCTCTAAGTTATATCTGAGAAGAAATCTGGAATAGGTATCAGAACGTCGCCATGCCTGGGTCACATCTGAACTATATCTAGAAAGGAATTTTGAATAAGCAAAAGAACAACATCCATATCTGGAGCATTTCCAAGCTATCTCTTTAATCTTTTTAACGTAGACATGCCCTGGCCGGATGAAGGTATCGAATCCATAATCAATCGCTCACAGACATGCCCTGGCTAGATACAGGAATCGAATCTGGGATTGCGATAGTTGATAGTAATCATCTTTGTATTGACCTTTCCTGAAAAAAGGCAAAACATTAGTTGTATGCAATGTCATGGTGCATGGAATGCGCGGTGTCATGACGTTTATAACCAATGGGATTGTAGAATGTGATGTTTATATCATGTATGAAAATGTGATGTTTGCGAATGTATTTTTGTCTAGGAAAATAAATCCTTGACGAATGTCGGGAGCTTATCCTGGGCTGATGTTGCAAGAATACCGGTAGGAGAAGATAACTCCGTTGGGGAATAAACTTGGCGAATAGATTACTCTGCGGGGGAAAATTACTCTAGCGATCTTGCTGGGGAAAATACTCTATGGGAAGAGAGGTACTTTGCTGAGATGTTGTATGAGAACTCCGTTGGGGATACCATTGTTGAGTTACGTTTGGGAGGTTTGAGGAATTCCGCTGGGGATAGGAATACTTCACCGAGGACGATCTTTCCGTGGCAATTAGCTGAGGATAACCCAGTTATAAGCTCTGGCGAGGAATAATCTTCTGAATAAAGACGGGGAGAGATATGCTCTGCAAAGGATAAGCTTCCAGAATCTACTGGGGATAAGCTTCCTACTGGGGAGATGATTTAACTCTCCTGGGGAGACTTTGGACTGTACTGGGAAGGGCTCCGCTGGATGTCTAGATTCTGCCGAGGAACAATCTTAGATCAAGACTGCCGGGGATGCTTGTTGAGGGTGTTTGTAGATTCTGCTGAGGAATGTTGAGATCCGCTGGGGAGAATCCAACGTCCATAAGGCTGACTGAGTAGGCTAATTCTGCTTGGGGAGAGTATGTTGACTTGCTGGCTCACTCTCTGGGGAATTAAGGCATCTTGGTTGTTCTTCAGCTGAACCTACCTTGGTACCTTGGTGGACAGAGCAATTAGATCGCTTAGACGACTCATTATTGCCCCTGTTTCAGTGGGAGAAGGCACCTGTGGGGGTAGTTGACAAATCTTCTGGTAGACAGGTGACGAGATGCCAGGACATAGTCGTACGCTTAAATCCCTAATTTTTGCCTGGACCGCCCTTTCGGGTTTTCAGTCCACCGGGATACCCATTTCTACCCAAGCCGCCTTTTCAGGTTTTCGACTTGCCGGGTGTACAGATTTTTTTCTTTTCATCCCTTATTTTTTCCCGAACCCTTTTGGTTCGCCAGGAAGCCCTTATTTTTGCCTAGGTGTGTCAACCTAGCGGGTCTTTGATTACGCGTAGTATTTTTTTCCCGACTATGTCCATGCTCTTAGGATGTAGGGAGGTGCCCCTGTTAGAAGTGTTTTGTCATGCCACCAGAAGATGTTTGATCAGGCAAGATTCGTTGCTGGAATGCCCCAAGTGACTCAGGCGGAGATTTGCCCCAGGCTGTTTGGCCTTTGAGAGATTCTCTGAATCTTGATTGTACTGCCCCGGATAATAGAAAATGATCACGTCTGCCCCTTGATTGGGATTGTTTCTTGTTCACTAGATATTCGTCGTGCGAGCTTCTATGCTGTTAAAACAAATAGTCGTATGCAAACAAAGTTATGTTAAAAATGCAAAGCTTATGTCTGTTTCGAAGTTTTTGGAAATTCAGTTTTTTAATAAAACAAGTGAGTTCTTTTGTAAACTGCGATGTCAGCTCGTTATTTTACCGCAAGCCTTAAGGAGTCAGGATACCTTTTGTAACAGTATGCTTTCGAACTAACCCATGCTTCAGCTAGGACTTTTTAAGGGTTATAACGTGGCCTGGTTCATGGTTTAAGAAACAAAGGATAAAGGCTCAAATTATTTGTACCCACCCGTTCTTCGTGATGTTCTTCAAACCAAAGCTCAGTTGATCGTGCGTTAGACCTTGTTTGAGTCTTTGTCCTGATGTTCTAATGATGGTTCAGATATTGATGATTTATTCTGAATAGGCAGTCATTTTTGTTTTTGTTGAGGGTTTGTATGACCTCTTTCTTTTTGATTTCGCTATCCCTAAATTTTTCCTGAACTGTTTCTTTTATGATTACAGTCAGCGGGATGCCCCAGTTTTGTAAGTCTCCTTCATAGGTTTTGACTTATTGGGTTTTTATTTTTGAGATATAATGACTGCCTATCCTTATGATTATTCGGAATCATCACTGTCTTCTTTTTTTTTTGTAAGGACCTCTTTGGTGCCATTTGTTATGCACTTGGATCAACTGAGAGAACTACCCTGCCCCAGGTTATGATAAATGGTTTTAATTTTCGAAAAGAAAAACTCCTACTTCTTTGGATCAGAGGGGTTGACGAGGGATTATCTTCCTTATAACTCCAGTGTTTAGGGATTGAAACAATGCCTGTACCTCATCAGCGGGGTCTGTTCAAAAGCATACTGTAAGGATTGTGGTATCATTTTCGTCATCCTCCCTCAAGAGGCTTAGAATTTCTTAATCAAGAGTTGATCATAAAAAAAAAAAATGAAATCAGTTTGAATATAGCGAATGCGAATATATTGCTTCAAAACAGACATATGCGATGCATTAATGAAATAACAACGTTTAACATGAATAAATGTTTGAACAGTCAAAAGAAAGTTACAACTTGAAAATTCTAATAAACAAAAGTCTTCTCATCTCAGGGCTTGTTACTTCAAATGGTGAATCCGGTAGGGATGGTAGAAACATTCATCCTGACCCACTTGGGTGAAATCCACTGCTCCTTCATTGATCAGGTCTTGGATCTTATTCTTCAGAGCCCAGCAGTCGTCGGTGTCATGTCCTGGACCGTCAGAGTGGTATGCACATCTTTCCTCAGGATTATACTTTGGGGAGGCTGTGTTGGGATTCTTAGGAGGGTCCCTTAACGTCACCAGATTCAACCTCAACAATTGTTGTAAGGCTTGAGACGGTGACACGTTGAGCTTGGTGAACTGCCTTTTAGGCTTGTCTGGCTTGCTCTGATCAGCCCGTTGTTCTTGGCGAGGTCGTTGTTGGACCTGTGAAGTGGTAGCAGCTTGGAGAGGTCTATTCATTGGACCAGACCTTTGTCCTCTTGGAAGCTGTTCAATGACCTGGTCCCTGACTTGGGCTGGTTGCTTCATGTCTTGATGAAGCTGACTGATCATGGCCCTCAGCTCTCCCTGCTCCTGAGCTAAACCTTGGATGAGAACCCTTTGTCCCAGCATCTGGGTTTTCATCGTATCTACCTCAGCTTGCAGACGCTTCAGCCGTTCGTCCTTGCCATCTTCAGGACTTTGCTTGGCCAAATTCCCCATAAGGAGTGTCCTCAACTCTTCCTGCCCCTTGGACAGGCTTAAGAAGATCTCCCTGAACTGAGTCTCTTGAGCATGAGGTCCCTGGTTATCTTGTTGGGAAGCCATTGCTGAAATAAACAGCGGAGATGGTAAATGACCTGTCAAAAGGGTACCTGTTATGCAATGATATGTATGTATATATATGCAATGTTTTCAAGGATCTCGCGGGGTAAACAAGAAAAAATGTTAGAGTTTGCATTTTGTAGCTTGATTGAAGGAGCTCCATGTTGCTGAGAATCCTTCTTCAAGGGTCAAGGCTCACCATATCGAGTGGGTCATAGCCCCTGACAACCTTGGCTCGGGGAACTTTCTTCAAGTGTCAAAGCTCACCATATCAAGTGGGTCATAGCCCCTGACAACTTTGTCTAGAGGAAAATAAATCCTCTTTGCCCCTTGCTGGGATAGTTGATTCATCATGACCTGCGTCACAAGCCCTTGAGGTCCTTGAAACGGATTAGTCCTTATGCAGGATGTATGCAATGGTATGATGTTATGCTATGCATGGGGTAACGTAGGTAAACCCTGTTATGAGTCCCAATTAAGGACTGTAAACAAAACCTGCAAGAAACTCAGTAACCCTGTTATGAGTCCCAATTAAGGACTATAAACAAAACCTGCAAGAAAACTCAGTAAATCCTGTTATGAGTCTCAATTAGGGACTATAAACAAAACCTGCAAGAAATTTCAGTAAACCCTGTTATGAGTCCCAATTAAGGACTATAAACAAAAGCTGCAAGAAACTCAAGTATCAGACAACAAGCCTGCAAGTAGTCAAGTTGGAAGGCACACAAGTCACACAAGAGAAGCCCTTAGAGTTTAGGCCAGCATGGGGTCTGGGTATTACCCTCTTGAAGTTGGTGGGCTCAACCTGTCCTATTAGAAATAACCGGGTTCTAAGGGTCCCAATATCACTGGATTGCTTTCATTGTTCATCGTTTCGATTTAGCCACTGAACTGGCGACCGAAATATTCCAGGAAAGCAACCCTCAATTGAGTGTAGTATCGAGTATCAACCAACCTCGGACTGCACCAAAGTCAGTTATCTCACTACCCTAAAGAGGCCAAGATGGTTCAATTAAGGTTCCTAAGGTCAGTTGATGCTTCACGACACCACATGGAGGCCCCGTACTCTCCTTGACTGAACTCAAGGGTTACCGGTACACACCAAAGTGCCACATCAACATAGCAGACTGTTTCAACCATGTCGGTATACCCCGCACAGTTCCCTCACAGCCTTATTGCTACTTTCTAAGAAGGTATCCCCAGATCCGGGTTAGGATCTATAGAACTCCCAAGACAGTCCCACAATTTAAAGCAAACAAGTCAAAGCAATTGAAAACACAGTGATCTTAGTCCTAAGGTACACCTCACTTTAAAAGTATCCCCAGCAGAGTCGCCAGTTCTGTGATCGGTGGATCCGGAACTGACTGTTTAACGCTGGTTCGCGAAATGTCGCGGTAAGAAAGAGTCGCCACCGTCTTTTATTTTCTCCAAATGGAAAGGACAGAAGCACATAAAAATTCCTTATTGAGATTAGTTCTCGGTTCGGGAGGTAGATTTATAGAAAGGGAAGGTGTTAGCACCCTTTCTATCCATGGTTATCCATAGGCTCTTAGATACTTGCTCACTTGTGTTTTCAAAATGTTTGTTTGCTTTTCAAGGTGAGTGGGTTTGAAAAAGTTTCTTTGAAAGTTTCAGATCGACTCTTGTATCAGTCCTCAAGAGTGTTTGAAAAGTTGTTTTGAAAGCTTTTTGAAAAGTGTCGGTGTGAAAAGAGTTTTTGATTTGTTTTGAATTAGAGAAAGTATCTACGAGTTATCTACCCACCCTAAGGAATTAGGTTGTGTAAATGTCCTTAAGGTAGTGCCATCCCACCATTGAGAGGTAGGTAGCACCACCGTTGGAGGTGTTCGGGTCAATTCGAGGGTTAGGGACAGTGTGGTCACCGAGCAATAGTAAGATACCTTAGAAGCTACCCTTATGCCATTGATCTTTTTATTCCGAGGCAACCGTTTCGAGGCAACTTGTTTCGAGGCAACCGTTTCGAGGCAACTAGATCAATGGAACATAAGGACTCACTAAGACGTCCTGTACTCGACGACCACGTTTCGAGGGGCAAGGCAATAGTGTGATCACAAGAGCAACAGTAGAACACCTTAGAAGCTACCCTTATGCCATGTTCATGGACATAAGGACTTACTAAGACGTCCTGTACTCGACGACCACGTTTCGAGGGGCAAGGCAACAGTGAGGCGTACCCTAAGAGTGGTGTGTGAATTGTGTGTCATTTTCAGTTATTATTTGTCTTGTCATGCATTGGGTGAGCTACACTTTGATTTTATTTGGGCATTCATTCTTTCATGTGATTAGCAGTTAAAAGGGTGCGTAAAATAAAAATGCGGAAAATAAAGGTCCTACGCTATTACAAGGCGCGGGTCTACATCGCCAAATTAAACCAAGACCCGATTTGAATAAAAGTGCGGAAAGTAAATGTCCTAATTATCTATTACAAGGCTTTGGGGCAAATACATTATATCCACAAAAGAAATAAAAATAAATGCGAAAAGAAATAAGAATCGAGAGTGCGAGGGCGTTGGACCCTTTAAAGAAATTAAATAGAAATTATAAATTAATTAATGATTAAATAAAGAAAAGAGATTATTTTTATGTTTTTTTTTGGTATTTTATGAAATAAAGAAAGTTAATTGAAATTAGAAATTAAAATAAAAGCCTAGTTCTAAATTTGTTTTTAATTAAAAAAATGTTTAAGTTTTAACCTAATTTATCCTAATTAATTAAATGCCATATTTATTTACAAAATTAATTAATAATAATAATAAGGAGAAAACGTTATTTATTGAGAAAAGAATAAAGATACTAATAACCTAATTTTTATGTTTTTTTTTATGATTATTTTAGAAAAAGACATTAAAGTTAAAAACCTAAATTTAAACTAATTGTTTTATTGGAATTTATTTACAAAAACTATTTAAAGAATTAAAAAAATTAAATAAAACATATTTTTATTTTTTAATGATTTCTGATTTTTTTGGTTTTGTGTTATTATTAAGATTAATTTGGGTGAATTAAATAAAACAAAAGAAAAACAATTAAAATAAAAAGAAGAAAAGAAAAATGGAAAAATGAAAGGTGATGCAAACCATGGGGGTGTTGACCCAATTTAGGAGGGAGCACGAAGTCGCGACAGAAGCGGATCTGGAAGCGGCGGTTGAGTCCGCGGTTGCGCGGCGGAACTGCGATTTGGACGCTTCTCGTTCTTCTGTTTCTGATTCAGAGAGCCAAATTCCAGTCCTGATCTTCACAAAGAATTTTATGGATAAAGTTCAAACAATCAAAAAGAAAATTAAATAGAATAAATGAAATTGAAAATGTTAGAATTTTGTGTTGCTTTATCATGACTCAATGATGTTGTTGTGGTGCTGTCAAGAGGATGATGATTTGTGGTTGCATCAGTTTTGAGCTTGTGTCAACGGTATGAACATGAGCTTCTGTAAGGTTTCTGTTTTGGTTGATGAGATTTTTGTTAAAGTTGGTTCATGGGAAATTGCACGTGAAAAGTGAATTTACAGTGCAACAAGAAGAAAAGTGGGGGTTTCCATCGAGTGGCCTCCGTACAGGATTTTGTATAAGAGAATATGAGGTTTTTTTTGTGGAATTTTTTGTTTTTTCGTTTTAGAGAGTTCTCTAGGTTGTGTTCTCTTCTTTTTTGATCACTTGCATATGCATTATGTAATGTATTTCAATTGGAATTAAGGGCCTTGAAGCCTTGCATTCATACATAAGATTTTGCCAAAAACCTCCATTAACAAACTTTCCATCTTTGTACCAATTTTGAATTCTTGCTTGATTAGGCTTTGAAACAAATTTGGGATGTTGTATAATGATGATTCAAAGCTAATCAAGACCAAATATGCCCCTTAATTAACCTTCTTGATTTTTATTTGATTTTAAAGGATTTAAAATGAATTAAATCCAATAAAATCAAATAAAAATGAAAAAATTAATTTTAAAATTTGAAATAAAATGTGGGACACGTGGGAAGCATGGCCAAGCTGATTCAAATGGAAAAAGTGGGCCCCTTTTGTCAAAAATGAAATTTCAAGGATAAATGATTTTGGCCATTTCACAAAAATTTCCCAACTTCTCCAATGCATATCTTGCTCAATTTTGAAGTTATGAACATGTTCTTGGACATTTTGGAAAGGTCTTGAAGTACTCTAACCAATGTCTTTGGTCCCATGTCATTTTGATTTACCAATCTCAAGTTATGGTCTTTGACTTAAAGTGCCTTTTTGTTGACTTTTGAAAATGACCTATAATGTTGAAATTGATAACTTTTTGTGAGAGCATTTCTTGGACTTGGAATGTGAAGATGAATTGTAGGAAATGTCTTCTCCTTCAAGATGAGCATTGGATGGAATTTTTCTGATGAACCATGAAAAAGTTATGCCTTGGTCAAGTTACAGTTGACTTTTCAGCTGTCCAAAAATAGAAACTTTTGCATCTTGAGACTTTTTGAGCCATACTTTGAGAATCATGATCAAGCATTGATCAAATGATGTTTGTGGCTTAAAAATAAGATGTTGACCAAAAATTTTGACTTTTGACTGCCAAATGACCAGTTTGCCCCTACAGTTGACTGTTGAGCAATTAGGTTTTTTTACTGTGCAACTTGACCTTGTGAGCCTTGAAACTTGACATGTAGGTGCTTGACAATGTGTATGAGCATGGGACTTGATTGAGCCCTTGAAAACCTCAACTTCCTTGCAGGAACCAAAAACCCTAGTTTGACTGGCTTAGGAGGATGGTTGACTGGGTAGCCCTTGAGTAGACTTTGAACCATTTGAGGTGATGCTTGTCAAAACTTTGAAGATTATGGGAGGGCAAATTTTGGGGTACAACAGACTGTATAACCTAAAAGTACAATGATCTTTGGCTTATTTATGGCTAAAGAGTGGGAGAAGATTTTGTGATAATTTTGGTAGAATTAGACTTGGTAGATATTATTAATTCTGCTGCTTTCTAATCTCTGATTGTTTAGGGGTTTTAGCCAAAAATTTGCCAAAGGGGGAGTTTGTAAGTGTTTGGTTGTTGGCATGTTTTTTGGTAAAACCAGTTATGTGAATGTCATGACTGATGTCATAACATTCTGGGACACAAGGTACATTCTGCAGAAAAAGAATGTCATACAGGAGCTGCTCAATATGAGTGTTTAGCTGATCATTATGGAATGATCATATTTATTGCATTCTACCAAAATCAGTAAACAGGATTCTTGTTGTCATAACCAATGTTAAGACATCCTGTACTGAACTAACATTTGTGCAGATTTATTATTTCTGAGAATTTTCAGGAATCTGGTTTATTCAGTCCAGATCAGATTCTCACGTGGACTTAGGTTAACTTTGCTTAACCCTAATCTGGTTTTTAAAGTCCTATGACCAATTCTTGAGGTTAACCCTAATTAACCCTAGCTATTTTCGTGGAAGCCCTAACAGAAGAGTAGCTGGCTATATATTCATCATGAAGACTGTTGGTGAAAGACACTTTTGAAAGAAGATCAATAAGGGACTGTATAGTTGTAACTACTGTAATCCAAGCAATTATCATTGTGATAAGTGACTTGGAGTAGAATTTGATTGTAAGGGTTATGTATCACTCAAAGCTTTGAAGCACGAGTGTTTGTGTCACTTGATTAAAGCTTTGAAGCAAAGTCAAGTTAGGGTTTTGTATCACTCAAAGCTTTGAAGCACGAGTGTTTGTGTTACTTGATTAAAAGCTGTGAAGCATAATCAAGTGTATGTTCTGAAGAGTGTCTTCATAATTTCATTAGTCAATTATTTAGTATCACTGCTATGATTGAGGGGGAGTGAGTAGGAACTCAGGTTTAAGTTGAACTTAGATTGAAGTTGCATTGGGTAGGTATTAAGTGAAGGAGATAAACTGGTTGGTTTATTCCTGAATTAATATCTCTTATAGTGAATTTCCTCCCTGGCTTGGTAGCCCCCAAAGTAGGTGTTGTTACACACTGAACTGGGTAAACAATTGATTATGTTCTTTACTGCTTTTAGATTTACTGTCTTGAAGAAAGTCAGATACGGTGTCATAACATTCACCGTGACATTAAGTATCTGCTGCCAGAATTTCAAATTTCAACAGATCTTCTATATGCCTTTCTTCAGTTTGGGATTTGGCAATCATATCATCAGCATATACCTCAATTTCCTTGTGCATCAGATCATGGAATAGGGTTTTCATAGCCCTCTGGTACGTCACACCAACGTTCTTCAACCCGAAAGGCATCACTCTAATAGAATGTTCCCCAAGGTGTGATAAACATTGTCTTTTCCATGTCCTCAGGCGCCATTTTGATTTGATTATATCCGGAAAATCCCTCCATGAACGAGAATACTTTGAATTTTGTTGTACTATCAACCAACATATCGATATATGGTAACAGAAAGTCATATTTTGGACTAGATTTGTTTAAATCTCTATAATCTACGCACATGCAAACCTTTTCGTCTTTCTTTGGTACAGGAACAATATTGGTAATCCACTGAAGCTACACTCATGTAACAAGAAAATCGGTATTAATCTGCTTCTAAAATTCTTCTTTAATTTTCACATCCATATCAGGGTGGGTTCTTTGCAATTTCTTCTTGATTAGCGGGCATTCAGGATTTAGCAGAAAATGATGTTCCACAATATCAGTATCCAACCCCGGCATGTCTTGGTAAGACCAAGCAAAAATATCCATATACTCTTTCAACAATTCAATCAACCTACACTTCACGTCGGGATGCAACAATGCTCCAATCTTGACTTCTTTTGGATCTTCCTCTGAACCCAAATTGATTGTCTCCAATGAATCTTTATACGGTTGAATGGTAATTTCTTCGTGCTCAAGCAACCGTGAAACCTCTTCTGGGATTTCATCATATTCTTCTTCTTCTTCGGCCACATAAGCAGGATATTCAAAGTTGGGAGAGGGTGTAGGGTCATTGTACTCAATTGGTTTTTTAATTAATATGCACATATAATTTATAATTTCTTTTAGAAACTGACACATATAACAAGTGATTATGAATATTTATTTACAGTTATCATTTATTTTGAAAGGTTTTTATGATTACCATTTCCAAGAAAAAGAAGAAAACAAAGACACAATTTGGGAATCAAAGACAACTTTTATTAATGATTTTATGATCAAAGAAACATATATGCCCATACAATATCAATACTTTCACCTTTAGCAGAGTGAAATATTTTTGAAAATATTAACAAAAAACAAATTACTTTGAAATATGAATGCAAGAGGGAACATCAATAGTGATCCAATTCTGGACTCTAACTTTGTGCATCACATAATGCAGTATCTCTTTCTCTTCTTCACCTTCGTGAATAACATTGATCCTATAACCTATTAGATGAAGGTAACCTCTGCTATGAAAGATATCCTGATATTTTCCCAAAGCAGACTTCGGCTTCATATTCTCAGCTTTATCATTCTTCACAGAGAATCCCAAACCACCTTCATTCTTATTCACAGGTGGATCAACAATCTGCCCTCATACTTTACTAGGTCCATTAGACACTACCTACTGAGCATCTTTAAATGAAGCCATAAAATTCTCATTCTCCCTTACATTATCAACAAATAAAGCTTAGAACTGAATTCCAACAATAGCTTCATCTGCTTCCACAACACTGAAAGAAGATAAATGAGATATTAATAATGCATGCTATCAATTTATGATTATGACCTTTCCTTCACAAACAAACTTTAGCTTCTGGTGCAAAGTTGAAGTGACAACCCCTGCCACGTGGATCCACGGTTGTCCTAGTAAACAGCTGTAAGCGGGCACAATATCCATAACCTGGAAAGTAATCAGAAATAAGTGTAGGCCTATGTGAATAGGCAAATCTACTTCCATGATGATAGATTTCCTCGATCCATCAAAAGTTTTCACAATTATGTCACTCGAGCGCATGGGAGTTCCCTGGTATTTCAAATTCATGAGCGTGCTCCTCGGTATGAAATTTAAAGCGGACCCATTGTCAATCAGTACTTGAGACAACAAGTCATTCTTTTATGTCATGGCGATATGGAGAGCCTTATTATGATTCCTTCCTTCATCGGGCAGCTCGTTACCACATAAACTCAGGTTATTACAAGATGTAATATTGCCTACCACACTGCTGAATTGGTCCAAAGGCATATCACTTTCCATGAAAGCTTGATCCAATACTCTCATTAAAGATTCCTTGTGGGAAGAAGAGTTCATTAGCAAGGCTAGAATGGATATATTTGGTGGAGTCTGCAACAATTAATCTACAATCCTGTAGTCGCTCATCTTGATAATATTTAATATATCATCCACATATTTTTCCATAGTAGTTGTTGTACCCCAAAATTTTCCCTCTCATTTATCAATATTTTCCTCACCAGACTTCTTGGACTCAAGACAAGATTAGAGTTTGGTCAGCTCAAGACACCTCATCTTGCACAGATAACTTGAAATTAGGGTTTGAGTTTGCACAAGGATTTTTGGACCATAAATGCTTCATGTGACTTTCTTACACCATCTTGGACCCCTAAGATTGCCCATGTTAAGTTTCAAGCCTTGAATCACATTTTAGCCCAGTCAATTGGACAATTGACCTAAAAATCAGCTGTATTGGGGAAAAAGTCAACCATGGCCAATTTACAGTCAAACTTCATAATTTTTGATCCACAACAACATTTTATACTCATATGTACCATTTTATCAAGTTTGGATCACAACTCCTCAAGAAATTTGATCAAATCATCAAAAGGGCAAAATGGTCAAAATTAGGGTTTTGAATGTAGAAGGGCAATTTCTGATTTTTTAACCTAGCCAATGACCAATTGGGTTCAAGCATGATTTCAAGGACTCAATGGCATCATCTTTACCTAATTGCATAGTTCAAAATATATCAAGTTCATTGGATTGACAGATGAATTTTCCAATCAACTGATCAAAAGTCAACAATACACTAAAAAGTCAAACTTTGACTTTTTGGTCAAAATCAAGTGCCAAGGGTCATAATTCATCAAGATATGTCAAAATATGAAACTTGTTGACCAAGAAAAATAATTTTAAAAATTAGGGTTTTGAATTTGAAAATTTTCATAACTTAGAATTTTTCTAAGTATGGAAAGTTTCTTATTTTTCCCCAACCTTTCACCACTTTTTCACTATGATGCAATTGGATTCAAAGAAAACTTCCAACATGAAAGTTTTAGTCCTCCATTAAATCTACAACTTTGATTCATAAAGTTTTCCCAAAAGATTCTTGGATCTCAAGATATGAATTTGTGAATAGGGGTCCATAAACTTTTTAACTTAGTGAAAATTTGCCCTAATTTAGGCAGGTTTTTGACCCAACTTCATGGGCATTTTTCACCTAGTTCCAAGAGGTATCTCAAAATGCATTTCAAATATGGATTATAGAGCATGTTGCAAGCTTTCCAAAATGTCCAAGAGCTCTCCAAGATCATTTGTGGTTATGGAGAATTGAAGAAGAGAAATTGGCATTTTGTCACTTTTGTTCAAGCCATTTTCACAATGCATCAAGTTGCAAATATGATCAAGCATGCTTGTACCTTGAATTACAGGTCCTAAAACCCTTCTAAACTCCATAGTTAAATACAAACTCATAGGATAATGGCTTTATTTTGGCTTTTGGAGCATTGTACAAAGAATAAATCCATAAATGGCATAAAGGGCACATTGCCATTTTCATAAAGGCAAGCTTTTCCAACTTTACAAACCTTGAGCCTTGGACCTGTTCTTTTGTTACAAGCAATGTCCACAGATATCAAGCATGGTTTACCAACTCTCATCAGCTAAAGAACTAGCCAGTACAGGCCTTTGGCACAAGTCACTTCACTTTTCTTCAAAAGCAAGAAAAGTTGCAAAAGTCCAAAGAACTTGTACATCTGATAAAGGGTGGACTTTGTATCATTCTAGACACATTCACAAACATATCACAAGGCTAGACACGAATGCTTGACCTCTGAAACATTCCAAAACTCCAAAACTCCAAATTTCTGCCCAACATTGCAGTTTCTGCAAAATCATAGCAAGCTCAATATTTGCTCGTGCGTTTTGCCTTGTAACACTTCAAACACCTTCCATACATCCTACCAAAGCTATCCAAGCATTCATCCTGCAATTGTGAGCATTGTTTCAGACATCACCATTTTCAAACTTGGAGGTTGCAGATTGACTCGTGTAGGAAGTTCTGGCCATCCACAAAGCCCCATAAGCATTGGAATAGCTTGAGGGAACTTCAAGGAAGATCACACGATCCTCAGGCCTCACTCAAAGTCCCCACATTGCCATATCTAAATCCAACAGAAGGAGGTATTTTTCAAAACACTATCTCTCTATTTAAGCATCCTCAAGCCACGATTTGTGAAGCAAAAATGTAGTCTCTAGCATGGTGAAGCTGTACATATGCATAGTTGTCATTTATATTAACTGAGCTAAGAGAATTCGAATGTTGAACATGCTGAAAAAATTAGGTCTAAAATTAGGGGTTATAAAATTCTCTCTGACTTTTGAGAGTTAGGTCACAAAATGAATATGGTTGGAATCGTGATAAAAAGTGCTACATGTTTCATGTTGTAAGTTTTTGCTTTTGTGCAAGTATATGAGAGTTGCAGGTTTGCAAAAAATGCGCGCAAAAGGATATAGCTGGAGGACAGAGATGACTGTCCTGGGCCTGGCGCGCCTTGGGCTTGTTGTTTTTGATGTCCACACCCCCTGACTTGATATCCACACCCCCTGCTTCATATTTTATATTTTGCATATTTTCTCATATTTTTTATGTTTATTGATTTTAATTCTTTTTTCTGAACATTAAAAAATCACAAAAATATGTTCTTAATTTTTTGCAATTTTATTTTATTTTTACAATTTTTTCCATATATAAAAATAGTTTTATTTTAATAAATAGAATCTATTTTCTTATAAAAAATGGTACATACATTTAAAAATACCACACATTTTTATTTTTATTATTCATACACATAAAATATTATTTTCATACATATTTTAATTTTTAATATTAGTTAATAATATTATTTATTATTTCTTGTACAAAATATGAACAAAATAATAAAGAGAAACATATATTTTTTCTTTTAATTTGAAAACTAGGGTTTCATCCCTCCAAAAATAATAGTATTATTTTTTCCTTTTTCTAGGGTTTCATAAATCATTTTCTCATACAAAAAAAAATCAAACATAAAACATTTTTGCATAAATACATTTTTATTGCATATTTAAATATTTGTATATTTATTTATTTTTGCACATGATTCAATTGGGTTGTAATAGTATTCTAGGGTTTATTTTTGTGCAATATCCCCATTCAAAAACATGTATCCGCCCTCCCATAATAATTGTTGTAATAGTTTACTTTACTTTACGCAATTTATTGCTTTCATATACCATGTTAGTAAACTAGGGTTTTGCATGATAAGACCAAAAAACAAACAAATAGACAAGACCTAATCCAAGACAAAAATGCATGTAAATTGACACATATTGCACACAAAAATAAGATCATAGTCCCTCGATGACGCTATCAAAAGGTTGCCTAAACAAATGATATTGGTCCCTTAAACTTGCTAAGATACTTGGCACTATTGCTATCATGGTCATACGATGACCCACGCCCGTCCCGTTTAAAATCCAAAGATAGGGTTGTTTACCAAATCAATGGTAAATCAACAATGTCAAAGGAATAAAAATACATAGGAAAGACATTTGAGTAGGGTAGATAACTTCTAAGTTACTTGCTCCTTTCAAAACAAATCCTTGCTATTTTCAAAACGCATACACATATTTCAAAATATTTCCAAACAACCTTCAAAACATTGAAACATTTTTCAAAAGACAAACATCTTTGTATACATTCTTACAAACGAGAATCATTACAGAGATTGCCTAAACGTATGGCCTCTTTTCAAAATGCTTTCAAAATCACACCAAACACAAAGCACCATTTCAAACAATTTCAAAAGCAAATCAAGTGATCTAAGCAAGTAACTAGGAGCCCATGGAAAACCATGGATGAAAAGGGTTCTAGCACCTTCCCTTTTCATAATCTACCCCCCGAACTCAAGAAAACATCTCAAAGGTCTTTCTTGTGCTTTTATACCTTTCCTTTTAGATAAAATAAAAGTTGGTGGCAACTCTTGCTAAACTGAAACATTTGCAACAAAACGGAAAACCTCAAGTCAGTTCTCCAAGCAATGTAGGCATCGGATTGCGTGACAATAAGATTTTTACAGCACTCACATCTATGAGTTGATCAGGATTAGGGAACAAGACCATCCCATAGATGACAGCAAGAGTCACCACTTGAGGTTTCGTGTTTGTGTTCACAAATGTTTCGGTTTAGCAAGAGTCACCACCGACTTTTATTTTATCCAAAAGGAAAGGTAAAAAAGCACAAGAAAGACCTTTGAGATGTTTTCTTGAGTTCGGGGGGTAGATTATGAAAAGGGAAGGTGCTAGCACCCTTTTCATCCATGGTTTTCCATGGGCTCTTAGTTACTTGTTTAGATCACTTGATTTGCTTTTCCAATTGTTTGAAATGGTGCTTTGTGTAGTTTTGAAAATATTTTGAAACGAGGCCTTTGTTTTGGCAATCTTTGTAATGATTCTCGTTCGTAAGAATGTATACAAAGATGTTTTTCTTTTGAAAAATGTTTTAATGTTTGAAAGTTTGTTTGGAAATGTTTTGAAATTGTGTTGTGTGTTTTTGAAAATAGCAAGGATGGTTTGCAAATTGATCAAGTAACTAGAAGCTTATCTACATACTCAAAAGTCTTTCCTACACATTTTTATTCCTTTTACATTGTTGTTTTACTATTGTATTTGGTAAATAACCCTATCTTTGGATGTTAAACGGGACGGGCGTGGGTTATCGTATGACCATGATAGCAATAGTGCCAAGTATCTTAGCAAGTTTTAGGGACCAAGATCATTTGTTTTTAGGTAACATTTTGATAGCGTCATCGAGGGACTATGATCTTTTTGTTTTGATTGATTTTGTTTTGCCATGATACCTAGCATGCATACCATGGCCATTTTAAGGCAACAAAGTGGATGAAACCCTAGGGGTGCTTGTGTGCAATGTGTTGTCATTTTTCATGCATTTTTGTCTTGTATTAGGTCTAGCTATTTGTTTGATTTTTGGTCTTTTCATTCAAAACCCTAGTTTACTATCATGGTATATGAAAGCAATAAAATGAGTAAGGTAAATCTAGACTATTACAACAATATTATGGGAAGGGGGTACAAGTTTGAATAGGGGGTATTTGCACAAAATAAAACCCTAATTTACTATTACAACCAAATTGAATTTATTGTACAAATAAATAAATAAGAAAGTATTTAAATATGGAATAAATTGTAAATATGCAAAAATGTTTTTGTATTAATTTATGTAGTTAAAAATGAATTTATTTAATGTCTTAAAAAAAGAAAATAAAATGATTATTTTTGAAAGGGTGAAAACCCTAATTATTGTTTTAAAAGAAAATATTGTTTTCTAATTATTTATTTGTTTATTTTTGTTTTAAGAAAAATAATAACAATATATACAAAATGTTAAAAAATTGAATATTGTATGAAAATATTATTTTAAGTGTATAAATAATAAAAATAAAAACGTATGATATTTTTATATTATTTACAAGTTTTATTTAAGAAAATAAAGTATATTAACCTAATAATTTATTTATTATGCAAAAAATAAAATAAAAAATATGATAAAATGAAAAAATAAAGAAAATATTTTTTATGATTTTAAATGTTTAGAAAAAAATAAATAAAGTCAGAAATATGAAATATGCAAGAAAATATAAAAAGTATAAGAAAATGATCAAGGGGGGGTGTAAAAGCAGAATGAAGGGTGCAAAAAGAAACAGTCCCAATGCCTTGGCCCAGGACAACACTTCATCCCTGTCCTTGCTCCCTGCGCGCGCATTCTGAGCTTGATTCTATTCTTGCTCATGCTTGCATGAAATCAAAAACTTACAACATGAAAGTTATAGCATTTTTAATCACGATTCCAACCATATCCATTTTGTGACCTAACTCTCAAAGGACAGAGAGAATTTTAATGGCCCTAAATTCTGACCTAGTTTTTTCAGCATGTTCAACATCTAAATTCTCCTAGCTCAGTTAATATAAATACAAGCTATGCATATGTACAACCAAGAAACTTAAGGACTACATTTTTGCTTCACAAACCTAAGCTTAATGATGCCTAAATAGAGAGATAGAAACCTCACAAATACCTTGTTCAGTTGAGTTTGGATATGGAAGTGTAGCAACTTTGAGTGAGGTCTGAAGGTCGTGTGAGCTTGCTTGAAGTTCCCTCAACCTTTTCCAGTGCTCAGCTTGCCTTGAAGTTTCCTGAAACTCCTTGTAGAAGTCAACCTGCAAACTCAGAAAATGGAAATGGTGAAGCTCGAAACAGGGGTTACAATTTCTTGACAAAGGCCTGGACATCTTAGGTGTGATGTATGGAATGTGTTTGAAGTGATTCAAAGAAAAACGCACGAGGCAAAATGGAAATGGCTTGGTGTTTGCAGAAGATGCCCTGTTTGGGCAGGAACTTGTGATTTTTGTGTTTGAGGGTGTTTGAGAAGTTAGGAAATCGTGTTTTAGGCTTGTTACAATATGCTGAACTTGTTTGAAATGAGTCCAAGGTTTGCTCTTATCAGATATCCAAGTTGTATTGACTTTTGGCAAATTGCTTGCTTTTGAAGAAAAGTTAGAATTGACAATGTCAAGGCCTGTACAGGCCTGCTTGCTAGTTGCACATAGTTGGTAAACTTTTCCTGATATTTGTGGACTTTGTTTGCATCCAGAGATTAGGTCCATGGCTCAAGATAAACAAAGTTACATAAAGCATGCTTTATCAAAGTAGCAATGTGAACTTTATGCCATAAATGGAATAATTCAATGTACAATGCTCTAAAGATAAAAAATAAAACCATTGTCCACTGAATTAGAATTCAATTTTGGAGTGTAAAAAGGATTAGGACCTGTAATGCAAGTACAAGCATGTTTGAAACTGATTTGCAAGTTGTAACATTGTGCAAAATTCCTTGGACAAAAGTGATAATTTTCCATTTTAATTTCTTCGATTCTCCCTAACCATAAATGATCTTGGAGAGTTCTTGGACATTTTGGAAAGCTTGTAACATGCTATACAATCCATATTTGAAATGAATTTTGATATTCCTCTTGGAACTATGTGAAAAGTTGCCATGAAGTTAGGTCAAAAATCTGCCTAAACTAGGGCAAATTTCACTATGTTAAAAAGTTTATGGACCCTTATTCAAAACATCATAAATTAAGATCCAAGCATCCTTTGGGAAAACATTGTGAATCAAAATTGTAGATTTTGTGGAGGACTACAACTTTCATGTTGGAAGTTTCCTTTGAATCCAATTGCACCATGGTGAAAAAGTTGAGAGAAGTTGGGAAAAAATAAGAAATTTTCAACACTTAGAAAATTTCTAAGTTGTGAAATTTTTTCATTTTAAACCCTAATTTCCAAAATTAGGTTTCTTGGTGAATAAGTTTCATGTTTTGACACATATTGATGAAATATGACCCCTAGCACTTGATTTTGACCAAAAAGTCAAAGTTTGACTTTTCAGTGTACAGTTGATTTTTTGATCAGTTGACTAAAAAATTCATCTGTCAATCCAATGCATTTGAGATATTTTGAACCTTGTGATTAGGTCAATATGATTCCATTGAGTCCTTGAAACCATGCTTGAACCTAATTTGCCATTGGCTAGGTGAAGAATCAGAAATTGCCCTTGTTCAATCTTCTTGAACCTGAAGAGTTAGATTGGCGAGTTAGCCGTTCGTGACTTGAAGGTAAAGGATGATTGGACACTAGAGTGCCCGTAAATTTTTACTCGTCAAAGTGTAGTTGAGGAAATGGGCTTAAAGATGCCATTTGGAGAGATGATATAATCTTGTCGGAGATGGGCTTGCAGATGCCATCCAAGATTATTTGTTTTAAATCAAGAGAATGAACATCAGAATGGCATCCGTATCTGGAACGTATTTGAGTTGTATCTGGAGATTGAGTCTGTATGAGCAATGGAATGGCGTCCGTGTCTGGAGCGTATCCGAGCTGTAACTATACTTGAATCTGAATGAATAACAGAATGACTTCCGTGTCTAAATTGTATCTGTATTGTATCTGAATCCTTGAAATATGAGTAAGCGAGAGAATGGCATCCGTGTTTGGAGTGTCTCTGGGCTGGGGAAAAGTCAGAATAAGTGACATAATGGCAACCCTGTCTAGAGCGTATCTGGACTGTATCCTGAGGTTGAGGTCTGAATGAGTAACATAATGACTTCCATGTTTGAAGTGTATCCGTACTGTATCTTGACTTTGAATTCTGAATGAGTAACAGAATGACTTCCGTGTCTGGAGTGTATCCGTACTGTATTTGAATAAGAGATATGAATGAGTAACATAATGACTTCTGTGTCTAGAGTGTATCCGTACTGTATCTGAAACCTTTGAATATTTGTTAAAGATAGCTGTTAATCTTATCCTGAAAAGGGTAAAATGTTAGCTGATACACAAAATTATGTTGCATGAAATGTATGATGCAATAAAATGTGTTTTATCAATGCTTATGATATATGAATGTAATGTATGCGCATGTAAGCTGATTCGCTGTATTGCTGAGGAAAATAAATCCTTGACAGTTGGGGATTCAAAATTTTGATTACTGTCGGGGAAAATAAATCCTTGACCGCTGCTGGAGATTAAAAATCCTTGACAACTTCTGTGGGGACGTGAGGATCCTTCATATCTTTGAAGTTGGAGAATAATAAACATTCTGTTGTGAGAATGATGCCAAGTGTTGTTTGAGAAACCTGCTTGGGGAATCCCGAGACCTTTGATGACTATGGCTGGGAATTACACAATGGGAATCCTTACTCGGCTAGGGAATAGGGAAAACTCTGATGGTTTCTGCGGGGAACTAAGAATGAGAATCTTCATTCTGTTGAGGAGTAACGAGAACTTTGGAGACTTCACTGGGGAAAAGAGAATGAGAATCTTCAATCTGTTGGGGAGTGAAAACTCTATGGGGAAGAAGGATTCCTGTTGGGGAGTAGCTATCTTGCTGGGGAGATCAGGAGTCTGGGTTGTATGCCAATCTATTGGGGAATTATCCTAAGTTGGGGATAAAAGTTAACTGTTATCTGGTTGATTCTCATACTTTTAAGATAACTTGCTGGGGAATTTGGGGAAAACTGAATGGTTCCCGCTGGGGATTGATAGTTGGAAATTTGACTCCGCTGGGGAATGAAGGTTTTAGCTCCACTGGGGATCTGTGGCTTAATGTTTTGGCTACATCGGGGATTGGGAGTTTGAAGTTTTAACTCTGATGGGGATTTTGAAATTTAGCTCCGCCGGGGATATATATTTCAAGGTTTTAGCTCCGCTGGGGATCTAAATGATGTACTGCAAGGGATTTCTCTCGGAATAGCCTAAAGACGTTTTCCTATACTTTCAACCTGTCAGTAATTAATCTTTTCCAAATTGTTTATTTGTAAACAGTGATTATATTCAAATGCATATGCTCATTAATAAATCACTGTACATTTTCAAATAAAACACAAGTGTAAAAGGTAAAAGACAAGTAGTTTTCTGCACTTTGAAGTATCTTTGTATTAACTTTATGTAAGTATTTTGTACAAAGGAGACAGACATCCTAGTAAGAGAACATTGTCATAAAAAATGAGAAAAATTTATACAAAGAAAGATGGCTATGTGTAAAAATTCCATGGGGTTCCCATTCTGCTATAGCCTTCGTAACTCTGAATATCTTCTCCATTCGTTGCTTCGTTCGAAGATGATTGAGTTGATCAGAAGCCCGAAGCTTGTCTGTGAAGAGATTGTCCTTAAAGTGATCCGACGAGACATAGTCATACGCTTTAATTCCCTAAATTTTTCCTGGACCGCCTTTTCAGGTTTTCAGTCCACCGGGAAACCCTTTTTTGCCCAAGTTGCCCTTTCGGGTTTTCAACTTGCCGGATGTACAGATTTTTTAATTTATCCCTAACTTTTGCCTGAACTGCCCTTTCGGGTTTTCGATTCACCGGGATGCCCTTTTTTTGTCTAGGTGTGTCAACCTAGCGTGTCATTTATGCGTAGTATTTTTTGACTATGTCTGCGTTCGCAGGGTGCGGCAAGTCGTCACCGTCGATGGTGGTTAATATCATCGCTCCACCAAAAAAGATGTTCTTGATTAGAAATGGTCCTTCGTAGGTAGGAGTCCATTTGCCCCTGGGATCACTCTGCGGAAAGATGATCCGCTTGATTACAAGATCCCCGACTTAATACACTTGTCGTCTAACTTTCTTGTTGAAAGCCTTGATCATCCGTTTTTGGTACGTCTAACTGTGGCAAATAGTAGTAAGTATCTTTTCATCAATCAAGTTAAGTTGATCAAGCCGGGTCTGAATCCAATTGTCTTCACTCAAACCAGCATCCTTCATAATTCTCAAGGAGGGAATCTGAACCTCAATAGGAAAAATAGCTTCCATGTTGTATACCAAAGAATAGGGTGTTGCCCCAGTTGATGTACGCGTCGTGGTACGGTACCCGTGGAGAGAAAATGGTAGCATCTCATGCCAGTCCTTATAGGTGACTGTCATCTTTTGTATGATCTTCTTGATATTTTTGTTCGTGGCTTCGACATCACCGTTCATCTTTGGCCGATAGGGAGATGAATTATGATGTTGAATCTGGAACTGCTCACACAAGGCAGTGATCATAGTGTTGTTAAGGTTTATACCGTTGTCAGTGATGATTCTTTCATGGATGCCGTACCGACAAATGAGGTTTTGTTTGATGAAGCGGGCAACAACATTCTTTGTGACAGATGCGAAGGAAGCTGCTTCGACCCATTTGGTAAAGTAATCAATGGCCACCAGGATGAAGCGGTGTCCATTGGATGCTATAGGCTTGATCTCTCCAATTATGACGATTCCCCACATAGAGAAGGGCCAAGGAGCTGTTAAGACATTGAGAGGAACTGGAGGTATGTGTACCTTGTCTGCATAGATTTGGCATTTGTGACAAGTACGGGAATGTTGATAGCAGTCAGCTTCCATGGTAGACCAGTAATAGCCTTCCCTTAGAATCTTCTTAGCCATCGTATGCCCGCTAGAGTGGGTGCCAAAGGTACCATTGTGCAGTTCAGCCATGATCTGCTCAGCTTCAACCTTGTCCACACAACGGAGCAGAATGAAATCATGATTGCGCTTGTACAGGATACCATTGCTCAGGAAGAACTTAGCTGAGAATCTCCTTAAGAACTTTTTGTCATTGACTGAAGCTCCTTCGGGATATTCTTGAGCCTCGAGATACCTTTTGACTTCATGAAACCAAGGTCGGTCCACTACTTCTTCGGTATTAATCTCGTGACAATGTGCAGGTTCGTCCATCCGTTCAATGGTGATTTTGGGAGCCTCATTATCCCAGTTAATTTTAAACATGGATGAAATTGTAGCTAGAGCATCTACTAACTGATTTTCTTCTCGCAGGAAGTGCTCGAAGGTAATCTGCTCGAAATGACGTAGCAATGTCAAGACATGTTCTTTGTAAGGGATGAGATTGGGATTTTTAGTGTCCCATTCTCCTTTGATCTGACTGACGACCAAAGCTGAGTCTCCAAACACAACCAAAGATTTGATTCCCAGGTCTATTGCAGCCTTGAGACCAAATATGCAAGCTTCATACTCGGCCATGTTGTTGGTGTAGTTAAAGCAAAGTCTGGCGGTGAAAGGAGTATGGAAACCTTATGGAGAGATGAGTACCACGCCGATACCGTTTCCAAGTGCATTAGAGGCACCATCAAAGTACAGGGTCCATCGGGATCCTTGTTCAGGTCCGTCACACAGTCTGAAATCTTCAATGTTTTCCAATGTCATGATGTCTTCGTCAGGGAAGTCAAACTTCATGGATTGGTAATCTTCGACGGCTTGATGAGCCAAATGGTTAGCTAGAACACTCCCCTTTATAGCTTTTGGGTCGTGTACTGTATATCATACTCTGTAAGGATCATCTGCCATCTAGTTATCCTTCCAAACAAAGCAAGCTTTTCGAAGATGTACTTGATCGGATCCATCTTAGATATCAACAGAGTGGTATGAGTCAACATATACTGCCTTAGCCGGCGAGTAGCCCATACCAAAGCGCAGAAAGTTTTCTCGAGCAGTGAGTATCGAGTCTCACAGTCGGTAAACTTTTTGCTAAGGTAATAAATGGCATGCTCTTTTCGTCCAGACTCGTCATATTGGCCCAGTACGCAACCCATTGAGTTATCCAAAACAGTCAGATACATGATTAGCTGTCTTCCTTCGACGAGAGGCATCAAGATAGGAGGTTCTAGAAAATACTCCTTGATTTTATCGAAAGCAACTTGACAATCTTCATTCCATTTAACTACCTGATCTTTCTTCAATAGCTTAAAGATTGGCTCACAGGTAGAGGTTAGGTGAGAAATGAACCTAGCAATGTAGTTTAGGCATCCCAAGAAGCCTCTGACCTCCTTCTCAGTGCGAGGGGCAGGCATTTCTTGTATAGCTTTGACTTTGGCAGGATCAACCTTGATGCCTTTGTTGCTGATGATGAAACCCAAGAGTTTATGGGATCGGACCCCAAAAGTGCACTTGTTCGGGTTCAGTCTTAGCTTGTACTCCTTCAACCTGACAAACAACTTTTGTAAGTGGTCGAGGTGTTCTTCTTCCGTTTGTGATCGAGCTATCATGTCATCCACGTAGACCTCTATCTCATGATGTATCATGTCATGAAACAAAGCTACCATGGCGCGTTGATAGGTTGCCCTGGCATTCTTCAGTCCAAATGGCATCACTTTGTAGCAGAACGTACCCCACTGTGTAATAAAAGTAGTTTTCTCCATGTCTTCAGGTGCCATTTTGATCTGGTTGTAACCTGAAAATCCGTCCATGAAAGAAAATACCATTTGCTGAGCTGTGTTGTCAACCAGGATGTCAATGTGCGGAAGTGGAAAGTCATCTTTAGGGCTGGCCCTGTTTAAGTCTCAGTAATCCACGCACATTCTCACTTTGCCGTCCTTCTTAGGCACAGGCAAAATGTTAGCAACCCATTATGGATAGGAAGTAACATCAAGAAATCCAGCATTGAACTACTTCATAACTTCTACTTTGATCTTTTCTGACATGTCGGGCCTCATGCGGAGGACTTTCTATTTAACTGGTGGACAGTCTTCTCTTGTAGGGAGACGGTGAACCACAATATCGGTATCGAGTCCCAGAAAGTCTTTGTAAGACTAGGCGAAAATCTCAACATATTCATTCAACAACTGAATTAAGTGCTCCTTGACACTTGGCTCTAGGTTGGCACCCACTCTGACTTCTTTTCTGTCTTCCTCAGTACCCAAGTTGATTGTCTCTAACAACTTCTCATGAGGTAGAATAGCCCTTTCTTCCTGTTGAAGCTGTGTAGCCAATTCTCCCGGCACCTCACAATCTTCCTCACCTTCGTATTCGGCGTGGTAGACCAGATCTTCAGAGTCACTGAAGGCCATAGCAGAATTGTTACCCATGGAATCCGGAATGGAAGGGTACCTGCATTTGTAAGTGTGAGTGTGTGTAAGGGATAGCCACCTTTAAACAAATAAAATGTAAAAAGAAAGACAATGAACACAAAAGTTTATATGTGAAAACGTCCATCATTAATTAAAATGGCATATGAAGATGAAAAATCAAACCCTTACAAATGGACCTATGTGCCTCGGGTAAGGCACAAGGTTAAAAGTGTATGAATTGTTTGAGAATTATTAAAAACCAACAGAAAATTTTGAAATATAAATTACTGCGGTATGAAAGTAATTGGAACAAAGTCTTTTGCTTCCCAGTTGCACATTCCTCCATCAACAGTAGGGAAAATCCAGTCTTCCAAGCTGCTCTCCTCTTCACTATCCTCTAAGGCATTGACTCCACAATGGGTGATCTTCACTAGTGGCCCTCCAGCACGGGCGCGGTGTACAACCTTTTGAGCAGAAGAAGTAAACCCCAAGCCGAATTTATCGAATTTGAAAGGAAAGTCTGGTAGCTGACCCCAGATTGTGCTTCCTCCTTCTTCAATCACAGCCTTTGCATCTTTGAGAGATGACATCCGAGGCGGAGGTCTGGTAATCATGGGTACAGAAGCCACTGTCTTGGTTGCCGCAATCTCCTGAGCTACCTCTTCAAAATGCCGAAAAGGGGTTTCGATGAATTCACCATCCAATTCTACATAACGAAAATAATTTAGATGGCTTATCATGTATTCCTCTTTGCCATGAACAATTATAATTTTCCCCTGGACAGAATGCTTGAGCATTTGATGTAGAGTAGAAGTGAGGGCTCCAGCATTGTGAATCCAAGGTCTTCCCAACAAGAAAGAATATGAAGGACGTATGTCCATCACATAGAATGTGGAGTTGAAGGTTTCATTTCCCACTTTAATCGGGATGTCCACCTCCCCGTGGACCATCCTTTTAGAACCATCAAAAGCTCTGGAAATTATATTACTGGGTTTCAGGGTTAGGCCTTCACAATCCAGTCTATCCAAGGCTTTCTTCGGAAAGACGTTCAGCGATGAACCAATGTCTACCAGTACGTGTGCTAGAGTAGTCCCTCTGCATTCAACCAAGACATGCAAAGCTTCATTATGTTTTCTCCCTTTGGAAGTCAAGTCTGCATCGGAGAATCCTAGACCATTGTCAGCTGTTAAGCTAGCTACACATTCCTGGAATTGATCCGCGGAGGTTTCCTGTGGCACGTGGGCCGACTTCAAGAATCTTATCAAAGCTTTAGCATGAGCTTCTGAACAAAGCAGCAGGGCCAACATAGAGATCTTTGAGGGGGTTTGCCCTAGTTGTTCCACAACATCATAATCGCTTTTCTTGATTATTTTCAAAATCTCTTCCATTTCTTTTTGAGAGGTCTCAAGGATGACCAATGGATGAGCCCTCGTCCAGATGGGCTCTTCTTGGACCCATTTCCCTCTATCATCAGCAGCAATAGAGGGGACAACCATAGGAGTTACAACTTCTTCAATAATTGGGGTTTTTGCAGATATGTTGACCGGCAATGGAGTAACCTTAGGAGCATCTGAGGGTCCAAAGATTGCCTTTGGAGGGGAAATCTCCGGAGAGAAAATTCTTCCACTGCAGGTGATTTTGCTTGTTCCGGCAATGTTTCCAATGTCGGAAGTCTCTTCATCAGAACTCTCTTTAGTTGATTCAATTTGTTTAATACAGTGGTGGTATATTTCTCCACCATAGTTCCATGGTACTGATCTGTCGGAATTGTACGGGACGAGCCTGGACATGGTTATCTTCAAAGGTGCAGTCTTTGGAGCGGATGTAATCTTAATAGGTCTTTTGGAGACCTTGGAAAGATTGGCGGATATGGTTATTATTGAAACATCATTGACAGGATTCAGAGTAACAAGAGTCTTTTCAAAAAGGATTTCTTGGTTATCCATTATGCGTTGGATGCCTAACTTCAACAACGGACAGTCGGTTGGTAAGGATGAACAAAGGCAACAATCTTCTTCACAACCTGGGAAAATCCCAGCCTTCAGCAAATTCAACTTGATTATCGGTAGCGGAGTTATCAAATCATCAACAGTAGCAAAAACCATATCCTCTTCAACAACATGGGCATTGTGGCCATGCTTTGGCATTGGAGTAGAGATCACATTCGGCTTTTCAAGAGTGTCGAATTTAACTTCTTTAGCGTCTATCAAATCCTGAATCTTATTCTTGAGGGCCCAATAATTGTTGGTGTCGTGCCCCAGGCTATCTGAATGATAAGCACACTTGGCGTTTGAATGGTAGTACGGAGAAGCAGTATTCGGATTCTTCGGGGCCTCTTTCAAACTTGAAAGGTTTAACTTCAAGATATGGGGTAGAACCTGAGCAGGAGTCATGTTTATCCAGGTGAATTTCCGTACAGGCCTTTCCACCCTTGTTTGGTTGGTTCTGGGATGATTGTTTCTGGGCTAATCAGCTGCAGACTTCTGAATTATTACGGCCCCCACCGCTGGCCGGTGCTCGACTTCTCCTTGACCTCTTTGAGAGTAGGCAGCTGATACTTCCTTCTTTGCTGGAAAAGGCTTTTTGATGGAAGAAAAAGTAGATGTATCTTTTTGAATTTTCCCACTTTTTTATGCCGGCTTCAACTCTCTCACCAGTTAGAATCAACTCAGTGAACCCCGCAGAGGAGCTTCCAATCAGATGATTGAAGAAAGGCCCTGACAGAGTTCCTAAGAACATATCTACTAGCTCCCTCTCAGATAGTGGTGGTTGTACTCGTCCCGCCAAGTCTATCCATTTCTGGGCATACTCTTTGAAACCTTCATTCGATACCATGCCCATACTCTGTAGTTGAGTACGGGTTGGTGCTAAGTCCGCATTGTATTGAAACTGCTTGTAGAAGGCAGCATCCAAATCCTCCCAATTATGCACGTCAGACCTCTCTAGCTGGTACAACCAATCTAACTGCGTCCCCGACAAACTGTCCTGGAAAAAGTGGACCCACAGGTCTTTGTCAGAAGAATGTGGTTGAATTTTCCTGATGTAAGATCGTAGGTGCATCTTGGGACAAGACACCCATCTTACTTGGCAAACAAAGGTACTTTAAACTTCAGAGGGATAACAATTCCAGATACCAACCCTAACTCTTCAAAGTCCAGCCCAGGCACTCTCTGTATCTCCATGGCAGCTAGACGTTCATCCAGATTTTTGTGTTTGTCATCTGTAGGAGAGTATTGTTGTTCTGAGTAGTCCTCATCTTCCTCTTCTCCAGCTTCAGAATCTGAGGGCACGACAATCTCTTTAACCTTTCTCTCTCCTTCCTCAGAGGTTGATGGAAAATCTAGGACCCTTCTGGCTTGGCCTTCAAATCTTCTGCCCAAGGTAGCCACACCAGCTCTCTTCTTCTTCTTTTTCTCTTTTTCCTTCTCTAACAGAGTCTTGAGCTCCTCCTGCCCCTTGGCTAAGGTCAGGAGTAGCTGTTGGAATTGGGAATTATGAGCTTGTAAGTCTTTGACCGTTTGTTCAATATCCATCTTGCTGAAATAAACAGCAGAGAGATGAGGAAACTTGGTGTGAAGACCTGTTCATGCATATGATGAATTATATGTATTCATGTAATGCATTCAAGGATTCAGAAATTCAAATTTGTTTTAAACAAAAAAGGAACACACGCCATATTAATAAGATAGAATTGTTAGTACATCAGTGCCCCATGGACAAAATAATACAAAATTCTAAGGTAAAAAGACGTTGCGCATCCTCTTTGGTGCAATGTAGGTGTTGAGAGTCTGCTCTTCATGAAGTTGACGAGTAAGTTCCAAAACCTTCTTCTCACTGGCGTAGAATTGGGCTTCAAAAGTATCGCGTTCTCCCTTGAGCTATATCCAACTCCTTTGCAAATCTTCGAGTGATGTTGGCATGTCAGGATGTAGGAGGGAGTATGGAACCTCTCCTTCCATAACAGGCTCTATAATCATAGGGAGAATGTAGGGGTAAGGCATCATAAGACTTTGGGCGCGGGTTCGTACCCACTTGAGGTAAGGCTCAAGGGGGACTGAATTCTTGTGTCCCAAGGTCTTACTGTCTACCTTATTGGGCATCCTCCAAGCTCGGATGAACCTTTGTCGAAGTCCTTGATCGTCGTTGTCGAAGTCAAAAACCAAATTTGGAATCAACATGTCATGTGGGCCATCCCTTCGGGCATACCCAAACTGTCTCAGAGCCAAGTAGGGGTTGTAGGTAATTCCTCCCCTAATGCCAAGTAGAGGGACATTAGGGAATTCCCCACAACGGTCGATGATGATAACATTTTCTCTGGATCAAGGACACCAATGAACATCTGAATGTGTAAGAGTCATCAATCGTTGTGACCACCTCAAACCTTGCTCATTCTTCAAGACTGATTGGGGAAGATGAGAAATAAACCACCTTGCTAGAAGAGGAGTGCAACACATGAGAACACCTCTTTTCCTCATTGTTCGAGTGTGAAAAGAGTGTAAGATGTCCCCCAGTAAAGTAGGAACAGGATTCTGAGACATGAAAATCTTGACAGCATTGACATCTATAAGCTGGTCAGGGTTTGGGAACAAGACCAACCCATAGATGAGAAGAGCTACAATCTCCTCAAAAGCTTACAGGTCTAGAGAATTCCAGCATTCTTGAGCTTTCTCAAACAGGAACTTTTCCAAGAAACCCTTGACACCACTTCTGGTTTCCCAATGACTTGTGGCATCTGATGGTTGCAAGTGCAGGGCTTGAGTAACATCTTCAGGCTTTGGGTATCTTTCTGTACCATTGAAAGGAAGTTGATGGAGAATAGGAATCCTCAAGAGTTGAGAAAAATCCTCCAAAGTAGGCACCAACTGGTAGTCAGGAAATGTGAAGCAGTGGTGTAGGGGGTCAAAGAACTGGAAGAGAACTTTCACCATGTCTTCCTCTGTGTTGGAATTGACCAAGTTGAGAAGTCGACCATGTCTCTTAGTGAATGGAGAATACTCTGGAATCTTGGAAGCAAGCTCTTTGAGTTGTGGAGGAATTCTCACAAGGTTGACCTGGATAGTTTTCCTGCGAAGTGATTCCATAACCTACAAAACAGGAACAAAGATGAAAATCCAAAATCCTTGAAATGGTTAGTGGATGCATATGATGCTTTATGATGTCCATGATGTTATGCACAAGTATATATGTACAAGCAAGTCACACAAGTTCCTAGTTCAAGCTTGCAAGGGGTTTCATAGTTAAGTACCCTCTTGAAGTTTAGTTGGTTCAACCTGTCCTATAAATAGTAACCGGGTTCTAAGGAGCTCAATATCACTGGATTATTTTCTGTGTTCATTGTTTCAGTTTAGCCACTTTACTGGCGAACGAAATATTCCAAGAAAACAACCCTCAATGAGTGTAGTATCGAGTATCTACCAACTTCGAACTGCACCAAAACCGGTCATCTCACTACATCCTAAAAGGCCAAGTTGTTCAAGTAAAGGTTCTAAAAGTCCATTAGTGCTTCATGACATCACTCAGCGGCCCCGTATTCTCTTTGATTGACTCAAAGGCTACCGGTACCCATAAATATGTCGCACTAATATAGCTATTGCTTAGACCGTGTCGGTATACCCCACACAGTTTCCACAATGTATTGCTATTTACCTATGAATGTTTCCCAAATTCGGGTAGAGGATTCAAACCCAAACAATAGAACCAAAGTGTAAAGCATACAAGTCAAACAAGATAAGCATGTAAAGCTGATCTAAACCCTAAGGTAACCCCACTTTTAAACTTTCCCCAGCAGAGTCTCCAGTTCTGTGATACGGTGGGAGAACTGACTTGAGGTTTTGCGTTTGTGTTTGCAAATGTTTCGGTTTAGCAAGAGTCACCACCGACTTTTATTTTATCCAAAAGGAAAGGTAAAAAAGCACAAGAAAGACCTTTGAGATGTTTTCTTGAGTTCGGGGGGTAGATTATGAAAAGGGAAGGTGCTAGCACCCTTTTCATCCATGGTTATCCATGGGCTCTTAGTTACTTGTTTAGATCACTTGCTTTGCTTTTCCAATTGTTTGAAATGGTGCTTTGTGTAGTTTTGAAAGTATTTTGAAAAGACGCCTTTGTTTTGGCAATCTTTGTAATGATTCTCGTTCGTAAGAATGTATACAAAGATGTCTGTCTTTTGAAAAATGTTTCAATGTTTGAAAGTTTGTTTGGAAATGTTGTGAAATTGTGTTGTGTATTTTTGAAAATAGAAAGGATGGTTTGCAAATTGATCAAGTAACTAGAAGCTTATCTACCTACTCAAAAGTCTTTCCTACACATTTTTATTCCTTTGACATTGTTGTTTTACTATTGTATTTGGTAAACAACCCTATCTTTGGATGTTAAACGGGACGGGCGTGGGTCATCGTATGACCATGATAGCAATAGTGTCAAGTATCTTAGAAAGTTTTAGGGACCAAGATCATTTGTTTTTAGGCAACATTTTGATAGCGTCATCGAGGGACTATGATCTTTCTGTTTTGATTGATTTTGTTTTGCCAAGATACCTAACATGCATACCATGGCCATTTTAAGGCAACAAAGTGGATGAAACCCTAGGGGTTCTTGTGTGCAATGTGTTGTCATTTTTCATGCATTTTTGTCTTGTATTAGGTCTAGGTATTTTTTTGATTTTTGGTCTTTTCATTCAAAACCCTAGTTTACTATCATGGTATATGAAAGCAATAAAATGCGTAAGGTAAATCTAGACTATTACAACAATATTATGGGAAGGGGGATACAAGTTTGAATAGGGGGTATTTGCACATAATAAAACCCTAATTTACTATTACAACCAAATTGAATTTATTGTACAAATAAATAAATAAGCAAGTATTTAAATATGGAATAAATTGTAAATATGCAAAAATGTTTTTGTATTAATTTATGTAGGTAAAAATGAATTTATTTAATGTCTTAAAAAAAATAAAATAAAATGATTATTTTTGAAAGGGTGAAAACCCTAATTTTTGTTTTAAAAGAAAATATTGTTTTCTAATTATTTATTTGTTCATTTTTGTTTTAAGAAAAATAATAACAATATATACAAAATGTTAAAAAATTGAATATTGTATAAAAATATTATTTTAAGTGTATAAATAATAAAACTAAAAATGTATGATATTTTTATATTATTTACAAGTTTTATTTAAGAAAATAAAGTATATTAACCTAATAATTTATTTATTATGCAAAAAATAAAATAAAAAATATGATAAAATGCAAAAAATAAAGAAAATATTTTTTGTGATTTTAAATGTTTAGAAAAAAAAAATAAAGTCAGAAATATGAAATATGCAAGAAAATATAAAAAATATAAGAAAATGATCAAGGGGGGTGTAAAAGCACAATGGAGGGTGCAAAAAGAAACATGCCCAAGGCCTTGGCCCAGGACAACACTTCATCTCTGTCCTTGCTCCCCGCGCACGCGTTATGAGCTTGATTCTATTCTTGCTCATGCTTGCATGAAATAAAAAACTTACAACATGAAAGTTATAGCATTTTTAATCATGATTCCAACTATATCCATTTTGTGACCTAACTCTCAAAGGACATAGAGAATTTTAATGGCCCTAAATTCTAAACTAGTTTTTTCAGCAAGTTCAACATCTAAATTCTCCTAGCTCAGTTAATATAAATACAAGCTATGCATATGTACAACTCAAGAAACTTAAGGACTACATTTTTGCTTCACAAACCTAAGCTTAATGATGCCTAAATAGAGAGATAGAAACTTGAAAAATACCTTATTCAGTTGAGTTTGGATATGGCAATGTAGCAACTTTGAGTGAGGCCTGAAGGTCGTGTGAGCTTGCTTGAAGTTCCCTCAACCTTTTCCAATGCTCAGCTTGCCTTGAAGTTGCCTGAAACTCCTTGTAGAAGTTAACCTGCAAACTCATAAAATTGAAATGGTGAAGCTCGAAATAGGGGTTACAGTTGCTTGACAAAGGCCTGGACAGCTTAGGTGTGATGTATGGAATGTGTTTGAAGTGATTCAAAGCAAAACGCATGAGGCAAAATGGAAATGGCTTGTGTTTGCAGAAGATGCCCTGTTTGGGCAGAAACTTGTGATTTTTGTGTTTGAGGGTGTTTGAGAAGTTAGGCAATCGTGTTTTAGGCTTGTTACAATATGCTGAACTTGTTTGAAATGAGTCCAAGGTTTGCTCTTATCAGATATCCAAGTTGTATTGACTTTTGGCAAATTGCTTGCTTTTGAAGAAAAGTTAGAATTGACAATGCCAAGGCCTGTACAGGCCTGCTTGCTAGCTGCACATAGTTGGTAAAATTTGCCTGATATTTGTGGACTTTGTTTGCAGCCAGAGATTAGGTCCATGGCTCAAGATAAACAAAGTTACATAAAGCATGCTTTATCAAAGTAGCAATGTGAACTTTATGCCATAAATGGAATAATTCAATGTACAATGCTCTAAAGATAAAAAATAAAGCCATTTTCCACTGAATTAGCATTCAATTTTACAGTGTAAAAAGGATTAGGACCTGTAATGCAAGTACAAGCATGTTTGAAACTGATTTGCAAGTTGTAACATTGTGCAAAATGCCTTGGACAAAAGTGATAATTTTCCATTTTCATTTTTTCGATTCTCCCTAACCATAAATGATCTTGGAGAGTTCTTGGACATTTTGGAAATCTTGTAACATTCTCTACAATCCATATTTGAAATGTATTTTGAGATTCCTCTTGGAACTATGTGAAAAGTTTCCATGAAGATAGGTCAAAAATCTGCCTAAACTAGGGCAAAATTTCACTACGTTAAAAAGTTTATGGACCCTTATTCACAAAATCATAACTTGAGATACAAGAATATTTTGGGAAAACATTGTGAATCAAAATTGTAGATTTTGTGGAGGACTACAACTTTCATGTTGGAAGTTTCCTTTGAATCCAATTGCATCATGGTGAAAAAGTTGGGAAAAGTTGGGAAAAAATAAGAAATTTTCAACACTTAGAAAACTTCTAAGTTATGAAATTTTTTCATTTTAAACCCTAATTTCCAAAATTATGTTTCTCTGTGAACAAGTTTCATGTTTTGACATATCTTGATGAAAAATGACCCTTGGCACTTGATTTTGACCAAAAAGTCAAAGTTTGACTTTTCAGTGTATAGTTAATTTTTTGATTAGTTGACTAAAAAATCATCTGTCAATCCAATGCATTTGAGATCTTTTGAACCTTGTGATTAGGTCAAGATGATTCCATTGAGTCCTTGAAACCATGCTTGAACCCAATTTGCCATTGGTTAGGTGAAGAATCAGAAATTGCCCTTCTACAGTCAAAACCCTAATTTTGACCATTTTGCCCTTTTGAAGATCTGATCAAATTTCTTGAGGAGTTGTGGTCCAAACTTGATCAAATGGTTCATATGAGTCTATAATGTTGATGTGGATAAAAAATTATGAGGTTTGACTGTAAATTGGCCATGGTTGACTTTTTCCCAATACAACTGATTTTTAGGTCAACTGTCCAATTGACTGGTCCAAAATGTGATTCAAGGCTTGAAACTTGGTATGAGAAATCTTAGAGGTCCAACATGAAGCATGAAAGTAACATGAGGCATTAAAAGTCCAAAAATCCCTGTTCAAACTCAAACCCTAATTTCAGGTCATCAGTGCAAGGAGGTGTCTTGAGTTGAGCAAACCCTAATCTGGTCTTGAATCCAAGAAGTATCGTGAGGGAAATCTTGATAAAAATGAGAGGGAAAATTTTGGGGTATAACAACCACCTGTGAAGATCAGCCACCAAGGAGTTAATGCACTAGAGGACAGTGAAGAAGATGGCAGCCTGGGAGACTGGATATTCCCTACTGTCAGCGAAAGACTGTGCAACTGGGAAGCAAAAGACTTTGTTCCGATTACTTTCATACCGAAGTAATTTATGTTTTCCATTTCTGTTGGATCTGTAATAATTCAGAAACAATTCATACTTTTTCAACCTTGTGTCTTACCCGAGGCACAACGGTCCATTTGTAAGGGTTCTTACTTCATTTTCATATGTCATTTTAATGAATCATGGACGCTTTTTCATATAAACCTTTTGTGATCATTGTATTTCTCTTACATTTTGTTGTTTTAAGATGGCTATACCCTTACACACACCCACACTCACAAATTGCAGGTACCCTTCCACTCCGGAATCCATGGTTAACGATACTGCTATAGCCTTCAGTGACTCTGAAGATCTGATCTACCAAGCCGAGTACGAAGGTGAGGAAGATTGTGAGGTGCCAGGGGAATTGGCCATACTTCTGCAACAAGAGGAAAGAGCTATTGTTCCTCATGAGGAGCTGTTGGATACAATAAACTTGGGTACTGAGGAAGACAAGAAGGAAATTAGAGTGGGTGCCAATCTAGAGCCAAGTGTCAAGGAGCGCCTAATTCAGTTGTTGCATGATTATGTTGAGATCTTCGCCAGGTCATATGAAGACATGCCGGGACTTGATACATACATTTTGGTACACCGTCTACCCATAAGAGAAGATTGTCCACCAGTTAAGCAAAAAGTCCGGTGCATGAGTGATGGGGTCTGTAACATATAGCCTAAATATAGTACTGCAAGTGCACAGCCTATTGAAGTAATATATAAGATTATCGAACCACAGAGACCAATTGTCAATCTATCAACTCTATTGCTAAGGTGCTTATCTAAGGTGAGAAAGAATATTGATGTGAGTGCAGTGCAACAAAGTAAATGAGCGAGGTAAATAACAGTTTAAAAGACAGGTTGGAATGTAAATCATGTAATCAGATATTGGTCCGGTCATGCGTAGATGAAACTACTTATGGGGCAATATTTTCTATTGATAGCAAAGAATCAATTTAACGGGAACTTGTAGCTTTTGACTACTAAGAACCGAATTTACTCTTTAAATTAAATTCCTTTATTGTCACATATAAAGGGTGCCTTCCGCGTTAAAGAGGTAAACCTATTTTTAAGAAATTGATAGTTTTGACTTAACATAAAAGTAATTTTACTTGGAAAGATTAACTTAAAGAGACTTTTGGTTTTTGACCAAGAGTCAGATTTCAAACCTACAAACGCGTCCGAAAATAGTTTCAAAATCGTTTTCTAAAAAGGTCAATGATTCCTATTTAACCAATCGAAGGATTTCGCTCTTTTCGTTTGGTTAAATAATAATCAAGTCGTATCATTAGTTTGGACGACTTTCGATCTTACCCAATAAACATTTAAACATAATTGACTTAAGTTAAAAGCAAAACATCCCCAGAGTATTTTCACTAGCATGGTAATTGGAACACGGCCATGATGACAATCATTACATCCAAACCTTTATAGTTTAGCCAGACATAATAAGTGCGAGTCTATAAAACGTGTAGACTATGGTAAGAGCATTTAGAGTCTATAAAACGTGTAGACTATGGTAAGAGCATTTAGAGTCTATAAAACGTGTAGACTATGGTAAGAGCATTTAGAGTCTATAAAACGTGTAGACTATGGTAAGAGCATTTAGAGTCTATAAAACGTGTAGACTATGGTAAGAGCATTTATAAGTAAAGAGATGCAATAAAATAGAACCTTGCTCCAGTCGGAGACTTGAATCTGATACAAATCTGCGGAATGGTAAGGCTGGTATGATGAACTTCAACCAAAGTGCTCCAAGACTCGATTACAACTCAATCTACACCGCAATAACTCCCCGATGTGAAGAGATTATTACTTTATAGAAACTGATAGTATATGGCTTAAGATTGTACTAAGCTTGGATGAAACTAAATAATTAAAATCGAAAACTATTTATAGAGGATCCTTGAGATGCGTAAAGACCAGCATGCCCCTCAACTTCTTCTGAGCGGGAAGCTTTTTGTGAAGGCCGCGGGCGCGGTGGCAGTGGCCGCGGGCGCGGTGGCTGGAACTTCCAGATCATGGGAACGTGGCAGTTGGTCTCTGGGTGAGAGTGGGCCACGTCATCGCGTTCCCTGTAGCCGGCGCGGCGTGGCGCTGAACGCCATAAGTGCAGAATATCTTGAAAAACCCTAATTTCTTGGCGTTTTGGATCGTTTCTTCACAGAAGGCTCTGAAATGACAAGAATCCTGAAAACAAAGGAAAAAGGAACATAATACGAGAAAATGATAATAAAAACTAAGGAAAACATGTGATAGTTGAGTCAGAAACATAGTGTGATTTAGTGCGATCAAATCCTCCCACACTTAGACCTTTGCTTGTCCTCAAGCAACAACTCTTAGAAGTAGATGAAAGAAAATTATGGTGTATACAGGTTTTGGGCAAAGAGGGCTTCTAAGTTCGAGTAAGGGTGTGTTTTCAGGCACTAACTATTCGAACCAAGGGTATCGTAATTACACTACTCGCAGAAATGTGGACATAAACCTCATAAGTATACAGATCGATCCTAATATCCTTACTATGCTTAGACTTCTTTTTGTACGAGGTCCTTTTTCATTCAGGCGCAATCACATTAAGCCCGTTATCCGTACATACTCATGGTGTAGTGACCGGTTAGTGACTCTGATTTCAAGTGATGGGATTCTGTTACAAGAGTTGGTTTAACCCCTTTTTATTTTACCCATTTACAGTTGCGGGGGATCGGACCGTAGTCCGCCCTACCAAGTCCAGCACCAGATACCTCTGGACCAACTACAACGGATGTGCCTTATATATATTTTTCTCTTTGTTTTTATTAGTGCTTACAACTTTCTTGAGTTGAGTAATTTTTGTGAGGATCACCCAACTCGTAGTCGTATTCATACTTTACTTTATAAACTTTTAAGGCAAAATAGAGATCATCCACTTATATTCATCGATCCTACACTTAGAGCATGCTTAGGCCGGAGCTGACTGCTAAGATAAACTACTTGAAGACCTATTTGTACAGTTTTATTCAAAATCATAGCATATTGGGAAGAAAGGATCTAATCTAAATGTTCAAAAATGCTTACGGTGTTAAAACGATAACGAATTTTTCAAAAAGTGAGTGCCCAAGAAATAGACCCTATCTAGGACCTGTCTCATAGCCCAAATCCTTAAAAACAACCACAATTCTTTGAAAAAGATTTTGTAAAAATTTTGTAAGGCTAAAAAGTGGGGGAAATGAAAGGGTACACTACGCAGAAAGACTCGCCTATCACATGCATTTTATTAACTGCGAATATAACATACCTAAAAGGAAAAATGCGGAAGGGAAATAAAAGCAGGAAAAAAAACGGGAAATAAAAGCGATAAATGCTCTCCCCACACTTAAATCGGACATTGTCCTTAATGTTCCAAAATAAGGTAGGAGGAGGTACCTGAAAACGCTAGTGGGGGCCACTAGGACCTTCACCATCCTGGTTGGTACGACCGGAACGGCGGCTACGGTTGCGACGGCGGCTCTCTTGGTCCAAAACTAGCTGCTCCATTCTCTCTGTCAAGGCGACATTTGCCGCTTGTAGCTCTTGGGTCCTACCAATGAGGGTGCCTTGGGTTGCCTCCATCAATTGGAAGTGACGAGCGTATGTGGTCTGGTTAAGGTGCTGTTCTCTCTGGAAAGCCAGCTAACTTTCCATAATAGTGCGCAGAGAGGTAGCATTTTGCTGTTGGGATGCTTGCATGAAGGCCATGTTATTGGTCGCCTGTTGCTGCAAAGTAGCAAGGAGGGTGTCCCTCTGGGCCTCTCGGGCCATATGCTCACGCCACATGTCCTCAGTGACATGGAAACTAGGAGTTGTACCTGCATGTGGGTTAGACGTAGATGGTGTCATGTGTGGTGGTGAAAAGTGGGGTGGTTCTTCCGTACGGAAATCGTACTCATCATCAGTGTTGTTACCCTCATTTAAAGGTAGATTTGGGGGCAACGGACCAATAAAAATAGGAGCGTTGAGATCGTAGGTCCAGTTACGCTCAAATCTGATATCAGTACGACGAGTGCAAGGAATAACAACACTGGGTACAGCGGCACCTCCAACCATGAGGAAGTAACCACCTTCCCTCCTCGTCTTGCATAAACGCATATCCCTTAAAAATTTAAGATTTGCAATACGAGGAGGAAGTGGCTCAAGGGAGGCAAGTTCTGTATCCAATCCTATGGCACGGGCAATAGTAGTAATCAGTCCACCAAAGGAAATCGGCCCACCTTTTCTTAAAACATGGTGCATGTGGGCAATCATAAATGGGACTGGATTAACTTTGGTGTCTGTGAGGCAGCTCTGCATGATAATTAATTCTTTAGCATTCACCTTGTTTGGGTTTTCCCGAGCAAAGATGGTGGATGCTAAAAGAAATCTAAAAACACGAAGGGCAGGATTGTGGATATGAGAAGCAAGTAGGCCATCAAAAGATGTTGCATTTTGTTTAGTAATCCTGGCCCAAAATGCTTCAAATGCCCAATCCGTGTCTAAAGGTGCTTCACAAACGGCACCTTCCCCATAAGGCCATCCTAACATGGAAGCTAGACCGTCAGTGGAGTAGTCATATTCAACATTAAACATTCTAAATTTTACTCCACCTACGGTGCTAGCAGTGTTAGGAGAGACGTTATAAATTAAAGAACTCAAAAATTCGAACGTCAGCCTAGGGTAGGTTGGTGCTTGAGTAGCAAAAATATCATGCATGCCTAATTTGTCGAGAAGGAAAAATACACTATGGTATATACCTAATGAATATAGACAGTTTTCATCGATATACCTGGTAGAGTGTATTGGTGTTGTCAGCAATTTCTCAAGCCGCTTTTGTTGTCTTTCTCCGGGTTGGCCATCTCGCAAAATGTAGCCGTGATACTCCATAGGATTTTCTTGAGGATGAATATAAAGAGAAAGAATGGGATGTAGAAGTAGTGAAGGTGTGAGGAAGAAAATGAAATAGTGGGGGTATTTATAGGTAGTGAAGAAAAATGGTGGTTGATGAATATTTATGATGGGAATAAATGTAGTGGGGTAGGTATGGATAATAAAGGAAGTTATGGGGGGTTAAGAATGGAAGAAAATGGGATTGGAAGTGGAAAAAGAGGCAAAATGGGGGGAAAACCGAGCCACTAGCCGTTAGGTGACCGTTACGTCACCGCGGGCGCGGCAGGGATCACCGCGGGCGCGGTCAGGGCGAGCCCAGTTGGGCCGGTCTTGCTTCCTTTCCATTGGGCTTTTCCTTCCTTGCCATTAGCTTCAATTTTTGGAGGTGTACCTAGTTTTCTTACGAACGTGCATATATGTATGTGAATACATATATTTATTTATTTTTATATCAAAATTTTCATTTATGGTGACCAGAAAAACAAAAACATTAGTAAATGAAAGATATATATAAAGAAAAAAAACACATATGCATATATATATATATAGGTACGGACATCGGGTCACCAAAATAGTTATTAATAATGCAGGAAACAGATAATGCAAATAAAAATGAGTCTGAAAAGGAAATCAACATAATACTAATAATACTAGAACTAGAGATCTTGTGAATAACACAGATCTATCGCCAACCGGGAGGATGCTCTGCAGGAGTGTCTGGGCCACGCAGCTCAGTCAGCTGGCATCGAATCTCTGCCACCTCGTGAGCTAATTCATCTAACTCACCAGCAAAGGTAACATCATTCAGTTCCAACTGTAAATGAAGGTCAGCCACCTCATTGCGGAAAGTGGCTATCTCATTGCGCATAGCAGTCAACAGAGTGCGAATATCAGGTTCCTGCAAGCTGAGGTTATTAGTAAGAACAGTAGTGCGTGTAACCTCGGGTCGGGATGTGTGATCTGGAGTAGAGTCCTCGGGAGCAGGGGTGTATTCTGTAGTGGGATCTTCGGAAGCAGGAGTATATTCTGGGGCATACTCTGATATCTCACCCCAACCTTCTACAGAATAGTTCTAATTAGCAGGGTTGGAAACACAAGTCATCTGAGGGTCTGGCAGTGTGAAGGTGTAAACTGTCTGGTCATCGATGAGCAATCTGTACTGATATGGGTGGAAAGAGGCCCTCCTCATGAACCCACGATCCATGCAAAAGTCCAAATCCAGGAAAGTATATCCACAGTATGGGGTCAGCTGTGTTATCATACTGTCCAAACCCAAAGCAGAAGCTATCTGTGTCACATTCCCTCCGGAATGAATGAGTCCTACAGCGGATCAAGCAGTCTGCTCGAGGCTCTCTATCAGAAAACCTCCACTAGCTATAGGTCTGGACTGACTGGCACAGTATAGGAAAAGGATCTCCTCAGCGGTGACTAAGTGGTCACAGTAACTCTTCCCAAAGAAAGTGTGGCACAGAATCATCTCGAAGTATCGGAAAGTCGGGTTATGGATCTTCCTGGACAGCTGGGTAGAGGGGTCAAGGCTGGCTCCATCAGTAATGTCCTGCCAAAATTTATCAATATCTCTGTCCATATAGTAACTCAATGGTAACTCAGTGATGGCGGTCGGTCCAGTTTGGAAACCAAGCAAATCCCCAAATTCTTTGATGGTCAGGGTATACTCGGTACCAAACAATCTGAAACTTAGGCATCCTCGCTCATCTCCTTCACCCACCCGTGGGTTATAATCCACAGAGCTAAGAAACTCCAGAGTAAGGTTCCTGTAGGTTTTGTGGACATCATCAGCATAATGATCCCAGCCAAGTTGGTTGCACAGATACCTAATACTTGGCTCAATCCCGAGTGCCTCCATGCAGCTCTGATCGGGGTACCTAGTGGGTACCATAGGTCTAGCAGATAAGGTAGCAAATCGGGCTTTTTGTGCTTCATCCCTGAAAATCACAACCATACCATCGGGGTAATGCATCCTGAAAATATAAACACAAGAAATTAGTCCATATAAAACATATATAAATTAATAAAATAAAATAAAATTAAGAATAAACCATGGGTTGCCTCCCATGCAGCGCTTGTTTAACGTCTTTAGCTTGACGATTAGATCTTACTTTATGTGGGTATTTGTGGGTCTATAAGAATATGACTAGAGTAGTCAACAGGAAAATCGCCTCCTTTGTATAGCTTCAGTCTTTGTCCATTTACCACAAATGGAGCGCATGAATTGTTTTTGATTTCTACTGCTCCAGACTTTAGAACTTTTGACACTTCAAATGGACCTGTCCATCTTGAATGAAGATTACCAGGAAAAAGTCGTAACCTTGAGTTAAATAGGAGAACAGGGTCACCAATGTTGAAATCTTTCTTGATGATTTTTTTATCATGCCACATCTTGGTTCTTTCCTTATATATGATGGCATTCTCATAGGCATTCAAGCGAAGCTCTTCCAGCTTATGAATGTCCAGGATACGTTTTTCTCCGGCTTTTAGGTAATCTAGATTCAAGGATTTAATGGCCCAATAGGCTTTATGTTCTAGTTCGAAGGGTAAATGACAGGACTTTCCATAAACCAATTGATAAGGAGTTGTTCCAATAGGGGTTTTATAAGCCGTTCTATAAGCCCATAAGGCATCTTTAAGTTTTCCAGACCAGTCTTTTCTGGATAATGATACGGTTTTCTCTAGGATCTGCTTAATCTCCCTATTCGATACTTCTACTTGGCCACTAGTTTGCGGGTGATATGGTGTTGCTACTCTATGTTTTACTCTGTATTTGCTTAGAAGCTTGTCAAATATCTTAGATATAAAATGCGATCCTCCATCACTTATGACTAACCTCGGGGTTCCAAACCTAGGAAAAATAATATTCTTAAACAGTTTGATAACTACCTTGGTATCGTTTGTGGGTGATGCAACAGCTTCTATCCACTTTGAGACATAATCGATAGCTACTAGGATATACTTGTTACCCATTGAGGAAGGAAAAGGTCCCATGAAATCTATACCCCAGACATCAAATATTTCCACTTCTTGGATGTTACTTAAAGGCATTTCATCACGTCTTAAGATGTTCCCAGTGCGTTGGCATCGGTCACATTTTGTAATGTAAGTGTGGACATCGCGCCATACAGTAGGCCAATAAAAACCTGCTTGAAATATTTTGGCGCATGTTTTAGATGTGCTTGCATGTCCACCATAAGGTGCAGCATGACAATGTTTAATAACGTTGCCTACTTCTTCTTCCGGCACACATCGTCTGAATATATTATCTATTCCACTTTTGAATAGGAGGGGTTCATCCCAAAAGAAGTGTTTAACATCACTAAAAAACTTCTTCTTCTGTTGGTAGCTTAAGTCAGGGGGTATGATATCAGCGGCCAGATAATTCACAATATCTGCGTACCATGGTATGTTGTTCAAGGTTGAGATTTCCTCATAGGTCTCTTCTTCAGTTGAGTTTATCCCAGCTATTAATCTTTCATAAGTAGAGTGATCGTCTATAGGTATAAGTTCAGGTTTAAGGTGTTCTAACCTAGAGAGATGATCAGCTACTAAATTTTCAGCTCCTTTTTTATCCTTAATATCTAAGTCAAATTCTTGGAGTAAAAGAACCCATCTGAGCAATCTAGGCTTAGCATCTTTCTTACTTAACAAGTACCAGATTGCTGCATGATCTGTGTATACTATTATTTTTTCTCCCACCAAATAAGATCGAAATTTATCAATAGCAAAAACTACGGCTAGCAATTCCTTTTCTGTGGTTGTACAATTTAGCTGGGCAGCGTCTAGTGTTCTACTAGCGTAGTAAATAGCATGCAGTTTCTTGTCTTTTCTTTGCCCTAGTACAGCTCCTACAGCGAAATCACTAGCATCGCACATGATTTCAAAGGGTTGTGTCCAATCAGGTGGTCTTATGATAGGTGCTGAAATAAGAGCTTGCTTTAAAACTTCAAAGGCCTCAAGACATTCTTGGTCGAATTCAAACTCGACATCCTTCATCAATAAGTTAGTTAAAGGTTTTGTTATTCCAGAAAAATTCTTGATGAAACGTCGGTAGAACCCGGCATGTCCTAGAAAACTTCTTACTTCCCTAACGGTCTTAGGTGGGTTTAGGTTTTCTATAACTTCTATCTTGGCCTTATCCACTTCTATACCTCTTTCAGAAATAATGTGTCCCAAGACTATCCCTTCATTTACCATAAAGTGGCATTTTTCCCAATTCAACACAAGGTTTACTTCCACACATCTTTTTAAGATTTTCTCTAAGTTTGAGAGGCAGTTTTTGAAATCAAACCCACACACTGAAAAATCGTCCATAAATACTTCCATAATTCCATCTAGGTAGTCTGCGAAAATTGACATCATACAACGTTGGAAAGTGGCAGGTGCATTACAGAGTCCAAAGGGCATTCGTCTATAAGCGAATGTTCCATAAGGGCAAGTAAATGTGGTTTTTTCTTGGTCCTCTGGGTGAATAGGGATTTGGAAAAACCCCGAATACCCATCAAGATAGCAGAAATATGAGTGTCTTGCTAGACGTTCAAGCATCTGATCTATAAATGGGAGAGGGAAATGGTCTTTTCTCGTTTCCTTATTCAACTTTCTGTAATCTATACACATACGCCATCCTCCTTCTGTTCGTTTTGCCACATGCTCACCTTTCTCATTTTCCATAACAGTGATACCTCCTTTCTTGGGTACCACATGGACTGGGCTTACCCATTCACTATCCGAAATTTGGTATATGATACCAGCTTCTAATAACTTAAGAACTTCTTTCTTGACTACATCACTCATGATAGGGTTTATTCTTCTTTGATGTTCTCTTGAGGGTTTTGAATCTTCTTCTAGCATAATCCGATGCATGCATACAGATGGGCTTATACCTTTTAAATCTGAAACTTTATACCCTAAAGCTGAGGGATATTTTCGCAAGGTATCTAAGAGTTTATTTGTTTCTATTTGGTTTAGAGCGGTGCTAATTATAACAGGTCTATTCATCTCCTCATCCAAAAACTCATATCTTAGATTCTTGGGTAGTTCCTTAAGTTCTATAGTGGGTTTCTCAGTACGCGGAATAAGGTAAGGGGTAAGAGCTAAGCATTCGAAAAGGTTGTCGTCAATGTACGGTTCGATACTCTTAAATCCGTCATCCTCTAAAATAGGGGTTGATGGTAATTTGATTAAAGATTCGGTTTGTTCGAGCTCATTTACACATTCGTCAATGACGTCGATGGCATAACACGCATCTCCTATCACTGGTGCCATTAGAAACTTTGATAAAATGAACTCAATCTTTTCATCTCCTACCTCGAAAGTCAGTTTCCCTTTCTTAACATCTATTATAGCTCCGGCGGTCGATAGGAATAGTCTTCCTAAGAGGATTGGGTAGTCTTCATCTTCTTTGATATCCATTACGACGAAGTCGGTCGGAATGTACAACTGACCAATCTTGACAGGTATGTCTTCTAAAATACCCATGGGATATTTGACAGATCTATCAGCTAGTTGTAAGGACATCTTAGTAGGTTGAAGTTCTCCTAATTTTAACCTCTTACAGACGGCCAGAGGCATCAGACTTACGCTTGCTCCTAAGTCTAAAAATGCTTTGTCTATCATATGGTTACCTAGGATGCAAGGGATAGAAAAACTTCCAGGGTCTTTATCTTTCTTGGCGAGTTTATTTTCGGATATAGAATGACATTCTAAAGGCTTGGGATCATCGAGTCGCTGTTTATTGGTCAAAATATCTTTCAAGAACTTAGCATATGATGGTATCTGGGTTATAGCTTCAGTAAAAGGAATCTCTACATGGAGTTTCTCTATTACCTTAATAAACTTTTGGTACTGGTTTTCTATTTTGGTGTTTTTCAGCCTCTGTGGGAACAGAATAGGTGGTTTATAAGGTTGTTGAGAGTTATTCCCTACTTCTGGTTTTGATTGCTTTTCTGGTTTCTCTGGTTCCTCTACCTGGTCTTTAGGTGTAGCATCTTCCATAGGTTTTTCTGATGTGCTCAAGTTAGGATTTCTAGGCCCTTCATAAGCAGTTCCACTTCTTAAGGTGATAGAATTTTCTTGGCCTTTTGGATTTGGTTGAGTTTGTCCAGGAAATTGTCCTCCAGGTGCAACTTGTACAGAGGTGTTTTGTGCTACTTGGGAAATCTGAGTCTCAAGCATTTTGGTGTGGGTTATTATCTGGTCAAACTTGGTTGCCAGTTGAGTAACTAGTTCGTTCGTGTGAATGTGTTGGTTCATAAACTCCTTATTTTGCTGAGTTTGAGTCTGAATAAAGGTGTCTATGGTTTCTTTAAGGTTTGGTCTCGGGGGCACTATTTGCATAGGTTGGTTTTGTTTTTGCGTTTGGAATCCTTGAGGTCTCGAAGGTCCGGGATTTTGGATAGGGTTATTGTTTTTGTAAGAGAAATTCGGGTGGTTCCTCCATCCAGGATTGTAGGTATTCGAGAAAGGGTTCCCTTGGGTATAGTTAACTTGGTCTGAGCTAGATTCGTTCAAAAGGTTACAGTCAACGGTTTGATGTCCTTGAGTTCCACAGAGTTTGCATTCCGATTGGATTGTTGCTACTGTGGTTGGGTTTTGAGACATGTTCTCGACTCTCAAAGCTAGGGCGTACATCTTGGCATTAATCATGTCCATGCAACTTACCTCATGCTTTCCTCCATGGCTTTCCTTTTTCTCTACTGTCGCTCGTTCTAATCCCCACTGGGCGTGGTTTTGGGCCATGTCCTCTATTAGGGCACAAGCGTCAGGGTAAGGTTTGTTCATCAACGCTCCGCCAGCGGCAGCGTCTATGGACATCTTTGTGTTGTAATGGAGTCCATTATAGAAGGTATGTATGATTAACCATTGCTCCAGGCCATGGTGCGGACAAGCTCTTAAAAGTTCTTTATATCTCTCCCAGGCATCAAAAAGTGTTTCGCCTTGGTTTTGGGTGAAACAAGTGATCAGGTTCCTAAGAATAACGGTCTTTCTTGGTGGAAAATATCTCGCAAGAAAAGCTCTCCTAAGGTCTTCCAAAGTTGTTATTGAGTTAGCTGGAAGGGCGTCTAACCAGTCGTGAGCTTTACCTCTAAGGGGAAAAGGAAACAGTCTTAAACGGATGGCTTCGGGTGTGGCTCCATTTGCCTTAAGGGTGTCAGCTAACTGGATAAATACCTTTAAATGTTGATTCGGGTTCTCGGTAGCGAGACCAGCGAATTGGTTTTGTTGTACTAATTGTAATAATGAGGGCTTTAGTTCAAAGTTGTTGGTAGTTATAGTAGGGTTTACTATACTATAACTAGGTTCCTCGTTAGATGGTTGGGCGAATTCCTTGAGTGGTCTTTGGTTACGATCTTCTGCCATAGCTCTTCTTATCTTGCGTATAAAAAGACGGGCACGAGCGTAACGTTCAGGTTCTACTAAAGGATCTATTAGGTTACCGGTGCTACGATTTCTATGCATTTACCGGCTAGAATAGCCTTAGTCTAAACGGGATAACAATAGGGTACGAAATTTGACGAAGTTGTTCCCCGGCAACGGCGCCAAAAACTTGATGGGGTCTGTAACGTATATCCTAAATATAGTACTGCAAGTGCACAACCTATCGAAGTAATATATAAGATTATCGAACCACAGAGACCAATTGTCAATCTATCAACTCTATTGCTAAGGTGCTTATCTAAGGTGAGCAAGAATATTGATGTGAGTGCAGTGCAACAAAGTAAATGAGCGAGGTAAATAACAGTTTAAAAGACAGGTTGGAATGTAAATCATGTAATCAGATATTGGTCCGGTCATGCGTAGATGAAACTACTTATGGGGCAGTATTTTCTATTGATAGCAAAGAATCAATTTAACGGGAACTTGTAGCTTTTGACTACTAAGAACCGAATTTACTCTTTAAATTAAATTCCTTTATTGTCACATATAAAGGGTGCCTTCCGCGTTAAAGAGGTAAACCTATTTTTAAGAAATTGATAGTTTTGACTTAACAGAAAAGTAATTTTACTTGGAAAGATTAACTTAAAGAGACTTTTGGTTTTTGACCAAGAGTCAGATTTCAAACCTACAAACGCGTCCGAAAATAGTTTCAAAATCGTTTTCTAAAAAGGTCAATGATTCCTATTTAACCAATCGACGGCTTTCGCTCTTTTCGTTTGGTTAAATAATAATCAAGTCGTATCATTAGTTTGGACGGCTTTCGATCTTACCCAATAAACATTTAAACATAATTGACTTAAGTTAAAAGCAAAACATCCCCAGAGTATTTTCACTAGCATGATAATTGGAACACGACCATGATGACAATCATTACATCCAAACCTTTATAGTTTATCCAGACATAATAAGTGCGAGTCTATAAAACGTGTAGACTATGGTAAGAGCATTTAGAGTCTATAAAACGTGTAGACTATGGTAAGAGCATTTAGAGTCTATAAAACGTGTAGACTATGGTAAGAGCATTTAGAGTCTATAAAACGTGTAGACTATGGTAAGAGCATTTAGAGTCTATAAAACGTGTAGACTATGGTAAGAGCATTTATAAGTAAAGAGATGCAATAAAATAGAACCTTGCTCCAGTCGGAGACTTGAATCTGATACAAATCTGTGGAATGGTAAGGCTGGTATGATGAACTTCAACCAAAGTGCTCCAAGACTCGATTACAACTCAATCTACACCGCAATAACTCCCCGATGTGAAGAGATTATTACTTTACAGAAACTGATAGTATATGGCTTAAGATTGTACTAAGCTTGGATGAAACTAAATAATGAAAATCGAAAACTATTTATAGAGGATCCTTGAGATGCGTAAAGACCAGCATGCCCCTCAACTTCTTCTGAGCGGGAAGCTTTTTGTGAAGGCCGCGGGCGCGGTGGCAGTGGCCGCGGGCGCGGTGGCTGGAACTGCCATATCATGGGAACGTGGCAGTTGGTCTCTGGGTGAAAGTGGGCCACGTCATCGCGTTCCCTGTAGCCGGCGCGACGCTGAACGCCATAAGTGCAGAATATCTTGAAAAACCTTAATTTCTTGGCGTTTTGGCTCGTTTCTTCACAGAAGGCTCTGAAATGACAAGAATCCTGAAAACAAAGGAAAAAGGAACATAATACGAGAAAATGATAATAAAAACTAAGGAAAATATGTGATAGTTGAGTCAGAAACATAGTGTGATTTAGTGCGATCAATGAGACCTGACACGTCAGAGAAGATCAAAGCAGAAGTTATGAAGTAGTTCAATGTTGGATTTCTGGTTGTTACTTCCTATCCACAATGGGTTTCTAACATAGTGCCCGTGCCTAAAAAGGACGACAAAGTGAGAATGTGCGTGGATTATAGAGATTTAAACAGGGCCATCCCTAAAGATGACATTCCACTTTCGCACATCGACATCCTGGTTGATAACACAGCTGAGCACAAAGTATTTTCTTTCATGGACCGGTTCTCAGGCTATAACCAGATCAAAATGGCACTTGAGGACATGGAGAAAACTACTTTTGTCACACAGTGGGGTACATTCTGCTACAAAGTGATGCCATTCAGACTGAAGAATGTAGGGGCAACCTATCAACGCGCCATGGTAGCTTTGTTTCATGATATGATACATCATGAGATAGAGGTCTTAGTAGATGACATGATAGCCCGATCACAAACTGAAGAAGAACACCTGGATCACTTGCAAAAGTTGTTTGTCAGGTTGAAGGAGTACAAGCTAAGGCTAAAACCAAACAAGTGCACATTCAGAGTCTAGTCCGGTAAACTCTTGGGTTTCATTGTCAACAACAAAGGCATCGAGGTTGATCCTGCCAAAGTCAAAGCTATACAAGAAATGCCTGCTCCTCACACTGAGAAGGAGGTCAGAGGTTTCTTGGGACGCCTAAACTACATTGCTAGGTTCATTTCTCACCTAACATCTACTTGTGAACCAATCTTCAAGCTGTTGAGGAAAGATCAGGTAGTTAAATGGAATGATGACTGTCAAATTGCTTTCGAAAATCAAGGAGTATTTACAAGAGCCTCCTGTCTTGATGCCGCCCGTCGAAGGAATACCGCTAATCATGTATCTGACCGTCTTGGAGAACTCAATGGGGTGCGTATTGGGGCAGCATGACGAGTCTGGCCGAAAAGAGCATGCCATTTATTACCTTAGAAAAAAGTTTACCGACTGTGAAACCAGATATTCACTGCTCGAGAAAACTTGCTACACTTTGGTATGGGCGGCTCGCCGGCTAAGACAATATATGTTGACTCATACCACTTTGCTGATATCTAAGATGGATCCGATAAAGTACATCTTCGAGAAGCCTGCTTTATCTGGAAGGATAGCTAGATGGCATATGATCCTAACCGAGTATGACATATAATACACGACCCAAAAATCTATAAAGGGTAGTGTGCTAGATGATCATCTTGCACACCAAGCTGTAGAAGATAATCAATCCATGAAGTTTGACTTTCCTGACGAAGACATCATGACATTGGACAATGTTGAAGATTTCAGACCATATGACGGACTTGAACAAGGATCCCGATGGACCCTGTACTTTGAAGGGGCATCCAATGCGCTTGGTAACGGTATCGGGGTTGTGCTTATATCTCCAAAAGGTTGCCATACTCCTTTTACAGCCAGACTTTGCTTCAACTGTACGAACAACATGGCAGAGTATGCAGCATGCATCTTTGGACTCAAGGATGCCATAGACTTGGGAATCAAATCTTTAGTTGTGTTTGGGGACTCAGCTTTGGTCATCAGTCAGATCAAAGGAGAGTGGGACACTAAGCATCCAAACTGTATCCCTTACAAAGAACGTGTCTTGACATTGCTACCACATTTCGAGCAGATTACCTTCAAGCACTTCCCGCGAGAAGAAAATAAGCTAGCAGGTGCTCTAGCTACAATGTCATCCGTCTTTAAACTTAATTGGGATAATGAGGCTCCCCAGATCACCATTGAACGGATGGACGAACCTGCACACTGTCACGAGATTAATACCGAAGAAGTAGTGAACCAGCCTTGGTTTCATGAAGTCAAAAGGTATCTCGAGGCTCAAGAATACCCTGAAGGAGCTTCAGTCAATGACAAAAAGTTCTTAAGCAGATTCTCAGCTAAGTTCTTCCTAAGTAATGGTATCCTATACAAACACAATCATGATTCTATTATGCTCCGTTGTGTGGACAAGATTGAAGTCGAAAAGATCATGAATGAATTGCATGAAGGTACATTTGGCACTCACTCTAGCGGGCATACGATGGCTAAGAAGATTCTAAGGGCAGGCTATTACTGGTCTACCATGGAAGTAGACTGCTATCAACACTCCCGGACTTATCATAAATGTCAAATCTATACTAACAAGGTACACGTGCCTCCGGTTCCTATAAATGTCTTAACAACTCCTTGGCCATTCTCTATGTGGGGAATCGACATGATTGGAGAGATCAAGCCTACAACCTTCAATGGACACCGCTTCATTCTAGTGGCCATTGATTATTTCACAAAGTGGGTCGAAGCAGCTTCCTTTGCATTCGTTACTAAGAATGTTGTTGCCCACTTCATCAAACAGAATCTTATTTGCCGGTACGATATCCCCGAAAGGATCATCACTGATAATGGTACAAACCTTAACAATACTATGATCACCGCCTTGTGCGAGCAGTTCAAGATTCAACATCATAATTCATCCCCTATCGGCCAAAGATGAATGGTGCAGTCCAAGCTGCGAACAAAAACATCAAAAAGATCATACAGAAAATGACAGTCACCTACAAGGACTGGCATGAGATGCTACTGTTTTCTCTCCATGGGTACCGTACCACAGCTCGTACATCAACTGGGGCAACACCCTATTCTTTAGTTTATGGCATGGAAGTTGTTTTACCTATTGAGGTTCAGATCCCCTCTTTGAGAATCATGAAGGATGCAGGTTTGAGTGAAGACGATTGGATTCAAACCCGACTTGATCAATTAAACTTAATTTAAGAAAAGAGACTTACTGCTGTTTTCCATGGTCAGACGTATCAAAAGCGGATGATCAAGGCTTTCAACAAGAAAGTTAGACTCCAAGTGTATCAAGTTGGAGATTTAGTGATCAAACGCATCATCTTGCCATAAAGTGATCCCAGGGGCAAATGGACTCCTACCTACGAAGGACCATTTGTAATCAAGAACATCTTTTCTTGTGGGGAGATGATCTTAACCACCATGGACGGTGACGACCTTCCGCACACTATGAATGCAGACATAGTCAAAAGATACTACGCATAAGAGACCCGCTAGGTTGACACACCTAGGCAAAACAAGGGAATCCCGGCGAACCAAAAAGGTTCAGGCAAAAATTAGGGATAAAATAATAAAAAATATGTACACCCAGCAAGTTGAAAACCCGAAAGGGAGACTTGGGCAAAAAAGGGTTTCCCGGTGAATCAAAAACCCGAAAGGGCGGTTCAGGAAAAAGTTAGGGAATTAAAGCGTATGACTATGTCTCGTCTGATCACTTTAAGGACAATCTCTTCTCTAGCAAACCTGAAGCTTCTGATCAATCCAATCATCTTCGGACGAAGCAGCGAATGGACAAGATATTCAGAGATACGAAGGCTATAGCAGAATGGGAACCCCATGGGATATTTTACACATAGCTATCTTTCTTTGTATAAATTTTTCTTATCTTTGTGACACCATCCTCTTACTAGGATGTATGTCTCCTTTGTACAAAATACTTACTCAAAGATAATACAAAGATATCTCTTTAAAGTGCAGAAAACCATTTGTCTTTTCTTTGTACACTTATGTTTTATTTGCGAAAACGTCCAATGATTCATTAATGAATATATGCATTTGAACACAATTACAACTTACAAATAAACAGAAATGAAAAAGAATGATTACTGTCAGGTTGAAAGGATAGGAAAACATATTTAGGCTATTCCATGAGTAATCCCTACAGTACATCATCTAGATCCCTAGCGGAGATAAATTTTAAATCCTTAATCCCCATCAAAGTTAAAACTTCAAACTCTCAATCCTCAGCGGAGCCAAAATTTCCAACTATCAATCCTCAGCGGGAACTATTCAGTTTCTCTAAATTCCCAAGCAAGTTATCTTGAAGCCTGAAAACCAACCAGACAACAACTTCTGATAATTCCCCAGTAGAGTGGCAGACAAACCAAACTCCTGGACCTACTCCCCAGCAGTAAGCCTTCTTCCCCACTGAGTTTTTATTATTTTCCAACAGAATGAAGATTCTCATTCTTAATTCCCCGCAGAATTCATCAGAGTTTTCTCTATTTTCCAGCAGAACAAGGATTCCCTTTGTGTGATCCCCAGTAGACATCATCAAAGTTCTCGGGATTCTCCAAGCAGATTACTTAAGCAGTACATGGCATTACTTTCTCAACAGAATTTTTGTCAAATGCTCTGACTTCAAGACATGAAGGATTCCTATATACCCAGGAAAGTCATCAAGGATTTTTAATCCCCAACAGTTGTCAAGGACTTCTTATCCTCAGCAGTCAAGGATTTATTTTCCCCGGCAGCAGTCAAGGATTTATTCTCCTCAGTAAAACAGCTAATCAACTTACATGCGCATACATTACATTCATATATCATAAACATTGATAAGGCACATATATTGCATCATACATTTCATGCAACATAACTTTGTGTTTCAGCTAACATTTTACCCTTTTCAGGATAAGATTCACAGCTACCATTAACAATGTTCAAAGATTTCAGATACAGTTCAGATACGCTCCAGATACAGATGTCGTCCTGATACTCATTCAGATTCAGCTTTCATATTACAGTACAGATACACTCCAGACACGGAAGTCATTCTGTTACTTATTTGAATTCAAGTTCAGATACACTCCAGACACGGAAGTCATTCTGTTACTTATTCAGTTTCTAGTACAGATACACTTCAGACACGGAAGTCATTCTGCTACTTATTCAGATACCAGTCCAGATACGCTCTAGGCACAATTGCCATGCTGTCACTTATTCTGATTTTTCCCAGCTTAGATACGCTCCAGACACGGTTGCCATTCTGTCACTTATTTAGAGTCAAGTTCAAGATACAGCTCAGATACGTTCCAGATACGGACACCATTTTGATGCTCATTCTTTTGACTCAACAAACATTTTTGGATTGCATCTACAAGCCCATCTCCAACAAGACTCTATCACCTCTCCAAATGGCATCTTTAAGCCTATTCCCTCAATTACACTTTGACGAGTGCAAATTTATAGGCACTCTAGTGTCCAATCATCTTTTACCTTCGAGTCACGAACGACAAAACTCGCCAATCTAACTCTTCAGGTTCAAGAAGATTGAACAGGGCCAGCTGTTGTACCCCAAAATTTTCCCTCTCATTAATCAAGATTTTCCTCACAAGACTTCTTGGACTCAAGACAAGATTAGGGTTTGGTCAGCTCAAGACACCTCATCTTGCACTCATAACCTGAAATTAGGGTTTGAGTTTGCACAAGGATTTTTGGACCATCAATGCTTCATGTGACTTTCATACACCATCTTGGACCCCTAAGATTGCCCATGTTAAGTTTCAAGCCTTGAATCACATTTTTGCCTAGTCAATTGGACAGTTGACCTAAAAATCAGCTGTATTGGGGAAAAAGTCAACCATGGCCAATTTACAGTCAAACTTCATAATTTTTGATCCACAAAAACATTTTAGACTCATATGTACCATTTGATCAAATTTGGATCACAACTCCTCAAGAAATTTGATCAGATCATCAAAAGGGCAAAATGGTCAAAATTAGGGTTTTGACTGTAGAGGGGCAATTTCTGATTTTTTAACCTAGCCAATGACCAATTGGGTTCAAGCATGATTTCAAGGAATCAATGGCATCATATTGACCTAATTGCATAGTTCAAAAGATCTCAAGTTCATTGGATTGACAAATGAATTTTCCAGTCAACTGATCAAAAGTCAACTGTACACTAAAAAGTCAAACTTTGACTTTTTATGTCAAAATCAAGTGCCAAGGGTCATAGTTCATCAAGATATGTCAAAATATGAAACTTGTTGACCAAGAAAACCAATTTTGAAAATTAGGGTTTTGAATTTGAAAAATTTCATCTTAGAATTTTCCTAAGTATGGAAATTTTCTTATTTTCCCCCAACTTTTCACCACTTTTTCACCATGATGCAATTGGATTCAAATAAAACTTCCAACATGAAAGTTGTAGTCCTCCATGAAATCTACAACTTTGACTCACAAAGTTTTCCAAAAATATGCTTTGATCTCAAGATATGAATTTGTGAATAGGGGTCCATAAACTTTTTAACTTAGTGAAAATTTGCCCTAATTTAGGCAGGTTTTTGACCCAACTTCATGTGAATTTTTCACCTAGTTCCAAGAGGTATCTCAAAATTCATTTCAAAGATGGATTGTAGATAATGTTGAAAGATTTCTAAAATGTCCAATAACTCTCCAAGATCATTTGTGGTTAGGGAGAATCGAAGAAGAGAAATTGGCATTTTGTCACTTTTGTTCAAGCCATTTTCACAATGCATCAAGTTGCAAATATGATCAAGCATGCTTGTACCTTGCATTACAGGTCCTAAAACCATTCTACCCTCCATAATTATATGCAAACTCATAGGATAATGGCTTTATTTTGGCTTTTGGAGCATTGTACAAAGAATAAATCCATAAATGGCATAAAGGACACATTGCCATTTTCATAAAGGCAAGCTTTTCCAACTTTACAAACCTTAAGCCTTGGACATGTTCTTTTGTTACAAGCAATGCCCACAGATATCAAGCATGGTTTACCAACTCTCATCAGCTAAAGAACTAGCTAGTACAGGCCTTTGGCACAAGTCACTTCACTTTTCTTCAAAAGCAAGAAAAGTTGCAAAAGTCCAAAGAACTTGTACATCTGATAAAGGGTGGACTTGGTATCATTCTAGACACATTCAAAAACTTATCACAAGGATAGACACGAATGCTTGACCTCTGAAACATTCCAAAACTCCAAAACTCCAAATTTCTGCCCAACATTGTAGTTTCTGCAAAATCATAGCAAGCTCAATATTTGCTCGTGCGTTTTGCCTTGTAACACTTCAAACACCTTCCATACATCCTACCAAAGTTATCCAAGAATTCATCCTGCAACTGTGAGCACTGTTTCAGACATCACCATTTTCAAACTTGGAGGTTGCAGATTGACTCGTGCAGGAAGTTCTGGCCATCCACAAAGCCCCATAAGTATTGGAATAACTTGAGGGAATTCAAGGAAGCTCACACGATCTTCAGACCTCACTCAAAGTCCCCACATTGTCATATCCAAATCCAGCTGAAGGAGGTATTTTTCAAAACTCTATCTCTCTATTTAAGCATCCTCAAGCCACGATTTGTGAAGCAAAAATGTAGTCTCAAGCATGGTGAAGCTGTACATATGCATAGTTGTCATTTATATTAACTGAGCTAAGAGAATTTGAATGTTGAAAATGCTGAAAAAATTAGGTCAAAAATTAGGGGTTATAAAATTCTCTCTGACCTTTAAGAGTTAGGTTACAAAATGGATATGGTTGGAATCGTGATAAAAAATGCTACATGTTTCATGTTGTAAGTTTTTGCTTTTGTGCAAGTATGTGAGAGTTGCAGGTTTGAAAAAAACGCGTGCAGAAGGATGAAGCTGGAGGACAGGGATGACTGTCCTGAGCCTGGCGCGCCTTGGGCTTGTTGTTTTTGATGTCCACAACCCCTGACTTGATATCCACACCCCCTGCTTCATATTTTATATTTTGCATATTTTCTCATATTTTTTATGTTTATTGATTTTAATTATTTTTTCTGAACATTAAAAAATCACAAAAATATTTTCTTAATTTTTTGCAATTTTATTTTATTTTTACAATTTTTTCCATATATAAAAATAGTTTTATTTTAATAAATAGAATCTATTTTCTTATAAAAAATTGTAAGTACATTTAAAAATACCACACATTTTTATTTTTATTATTCATACACATAAAATATTATTTTCATACATATTTTAATTTTTAATATTTGTTAATAATATTATTTATTATTTCTTGTACAAAAAATAAACAAAATAATAAAGAGAAACATATTTTTTTTTTCTTTTAATTTGAAAACTAGGGTTTCATCCCTCCAAAAATAATAGTATTACTTTTTCCTTTTTCTAGGGTTTCATAAATCATTTTCTCATACAAAAAAAAAATCAAACATAAAACATTTTTGCATAAATACATTTTTATTGCATATTTAAATATTTGTATATTTATTTATTTATTTATTTTTGCACATGATTCAATTGGGTTGTAATAGTATTCTATGATTTATTTTTGTGCAATATCCTCATTTAAAAACTTTTATCCTCCCTCCCATAATAATTGTTGTAATAGTTTAGTTTACTTTACGCAATTTATTGCTTTCATATACCATGTTAGTAAACTAGGGTTTTGCATGATAAGACCAAAAAACAAACAAATAGACAAGACCTAATCCAAGACAAAAATGCATGTAAATTGGCACATATTGCACACAAGCACCCTTAGGGTTTCACCCACTTGGTTTCCTAAATAAAAATAGCCATGGTATGCATGCAAAGTATCTTGGCAAAACAATACAAAAATAAGATCATGGTCTCTCAATGACGCTATCAAAAGGTTGCCTAAACAAATGATCTTGGTCCCTCAAACATGCTAAAATACTTGGCAATATTGCTATCATGGTCATACGATGACCCACGCCCATCCCGTTTAACATCCAAAGATAGGGTTGTTTACCAAATCAATGGTAAATCAACAATGTCAAAGGAATAAAAATACATAGGAAAGACATTTGAGTTGGGTAGATAGCTTCTAAGTTACTTTCTCCTTTCAAAACAAATCCTTGCTATTTTCAAAACACACACACATATTTCAAAACATTTCCAAACAACCTTCAAAACATTGAAACATTTTTCAAAAGACAAACATCTTTGTATACATTCTTACGAACGAGAATCATTACAAAGATTGCCTAAACGTATGGCCTCTTTTCAAAATACTTTCAAAATCACACCAAACACAAAGCACCATTTCAAACAATTTCAAAAGCAAAGCAAGTGATCTAAGCAAGTAACTAAGAGACCATGGAAAACCATGGATGAAAAGGGTGCTAGCACCTTCCCTTTTCATAATCTACCCCCCGAACTCAAGAGAACATCTCAAAGGTCTTTCCTGTGCTTTTTTACCTTTCCTTTTGGATAAAATAAAAGTCAGTGGCGACACTTGCTAAACCGAAACATTTGCGACGAAACACAAAACCTCAATTCAGTTCTCCCACCATATCACATTAGTACCACTGGATTCACCCACTACTTTCTTAGGTTCATTACTTTTTATGATACGGTGGCAGAACCGACTGTTTAATACCGGTTTGCATTTTGCGTTCTGTGTTTGCAAAATGTCGCGGTAAGCAAGAGTCGCCACCGAATTTTATTTCATCCAACCGGAAAGGAAAAAAGTACAGAAAAAACTCCTTTTTCGAGATTTTGAGTACGGGGGGTAGATTATAGAAAGGGAAGGTGTTATCACCATTTCTATCCATGGTTTTCCATGGGCTCTTAGGTACTTGCTCATTTTTAAATTCCTTGTGTTTGTGTGCTTGTTTTTGAGAAGTTTTACTTCGTGATAACCCTTGTATCAGTCCTCAAGAGTGTGACGAAGTTTTTTTGAAAATTTGTTTGAAAAGTGTAAGTGTGAAAAAGTTTTGATTCGAGCAAGTACCTACTAGCATCTACCTACTCGAAAAAAGATTGTTTCTATTCTTGTTTCCTTTAGACAGCGCTATCCTACTATTGAGAAATAGGTAGCACTATCTTTGGAGCTTGTAAGGGTCAATTCGAAAGAGACGTACGATCACTAAAGCAATATTAGGACACCTTAGTAATAACCCTAGAGTCTTAAGATCTTATTCGAGGCAACATTTCTGAGGCAACATTTCTGAGGCAACATTCGAATGGGACATTTGATCTTTTTAGACTGGAGGGAAACCACTAAGACACCCTATGCTTAATGATCGTTTACCGAAGGCAAGCGAAGTGAGAGTATACCCTAAGAGTGATATGTGCGAGTGATTTATTTCAATTATTTATCTTTGCACATTTAGGGTTTTCTAACCATTTTAATTTTGTCATGCATTCTTGCCACACAATCCTATTAGCATACATCTACGCAGTTAAATATTTGCAGGAATTAAAAATGCGAGAAAATAAACCTACGCTATTACAAGGCTTCAGGGAGGGGGATTAATTACATAACCAAAAATCAGGGATTTAAACAGTAAATAAAAACCGTAAATTAACTATTACAAACCATGAACAGTTACAAAATAATGGCAAAGTAATTTACAAGCGTGCGGCGAATTAAATGCGAGGCGATTAGGGTTTTGACCCTTTGACTAATCCTACTTGCGATTGATTAAAAAAAAATTTTTTTTGTCATATTTTGTTATTTGAGAAAATAATGAAATAATTGAATTAACAGAAAATTCTAAGTTCTAATAAATGTTAATTTTTGAAAATAAATAAATTAATTCTAAACTATTTTTGTGTTTTTGTTTAAAAAATAAAAGAATTAAATCAAGAACTTAAACCTAATTTTCTAATTGATTTTAATTATATAAAAAAAACAAGTTAAAATTTCCCTAAATTAAATTAAACTAAATTAAATTAAATTTGATAAAGAAAATCCTAATTCTAATTTTTATGATTTCTTGATTTTTTGATTTTGTAAAAAAAAGTGATTAATTTTGTTAATTAAAATAATTAAAAGAAAATAGTAAAAGAATTTAAAAAATAGAAGAAATAAAAAAAGTGAAGAGATGTGCCTAATAGTGTTAGCAATTCTGGGGGATGGAAGTTGAATTTTCTAGGCCCAAAATGTTCCAGGCCTGGTTGACCACGCTTGATTTGGTGTGGGTGTTGACTTGAGGTGTATGGTGGTCCTTCATTGGAGAGGCATGGGATCTGATGGCACGCTGAGGATGGCCGTTGATAGCATATCGTGGACGCTTGAGATTGTAGTGTACCTGATCACATGAAGAAAAATAATATGAAGCAAATGTTGGGACCTGGGGATCGAACCCAGGTCCTTATACTCAAATCCACTGCTTGCTTTCCAGCTGCGCTGCATTGGTTAGTTGTTATTATAATAACAATACAATATAATATAAGAAAAGCAAAAGAACTGATCCCAAAACGCACGAAATTCAAACGGATGAGTCACACGCTGCCACACCATCGTCTCCTTCCTTGGACCGTCATTTTAGCAAACAAGACTTTTACCTACAGACGTTTATTGTAGGTATAACCCTGTTCATCTCCAAAATTGCAGATGAGCAACATAAATGACAAGTACTGGTACCAATCAACTCGTCTCATCCTCACGAGCATCATGGTACGAGAATCAAGGCCTAATTTTTCCTGTACAGAAAACCCCTAAACACGAACACAAAGCCCTAACCATGGAAAAATCACGTACAAGTATCAAAAATGCAATTAAATGGCATGGTTAGCTTGCAAACATGATGATGAACAAGAATATATAAATAAAACATGCTTATGATGAGTAAATCAGTGAAATCATAATCAAGTTTTTAGGAAAACCGTTGTTCCTGTAGGGTGCGATTCTGGGCATTTCAAGACCTGGGAGTGATTGTAATAGCTTCCTGGGATGTCTAGCAAGCGATTGGAACCTTCAGCACACCTTGAATTGGCCAGTGGAAGAAGATTCGTCTCACACTTTTCTTGGAAATTTTCAAGTTTTGTTCTGGTTTTACACGACCTCTAACCCTCTCTTTTTAATCTGCAAAGCTTTATTATATAACCTAGAATGAATTAGGTTAACAAACTTGGATCCAATCTTGAGACTTCATGAATGGAATATTTGATTTTTAAGCCATATGATATCTTTCTATTTTCATGCCAATCATGCTCTTTTTGTACCAATTTCCCTTGATTCGATTTGATCATGCAAGCTCCACACATCTTGATTGCCAATCTGTAAAAAAACAAATCAAATCATATCTTTGATAATTTTCATCATTTATTTGATTTAATTCACTTTTTAATTAACGAAAAATCAAAATAAATTTAAAAATGAAGCACAATATGAGTGAGTGAACATTTGAGTCGTGGACCACATTATAATTGAGGTGTAAGCCTAAAAAGTTGGGCCCATTTAGCAAAAAATGCAAATTTGAGCACATTTGACTTTTGGGAATTTTGCAAAAATGGTCAACTTGGCCAATGTATAACTCTCTCAATTTTGACCCTAGAGATGTGTTCTTGGACTTTTTATAAATATTAAGATGTCCTCTAAGCAACCCTTTTGGTCTCATCTCAATTGAGTCTTCCATGTTCATGTATGAAGCTTTGACCCAAAAGGTGTTTTTGTTGACTTTTCAAAAGAACTTATAATGTCAAAATTCATATCTTTATGTGAGTTCAATTCTGAACTTGAGAGCTGAAAATGAATTTTAGGGAATTGCATCCTCTTCAAAATGAGATTTGGATGGCTCATTTCTGAAAAAGTATGAGAAAGTTATGCTTGGTCAAAGTTGAGTTGACTTTTCCTACAAAACCCTAATTTAGCAACTTTTGGGTTTTGATGAATTGTGAGCAACCCTTGAGGAATCATGATACACCCTTGATCAAATGATGAATAATACTTCAAAATGAGGATGTTGACCAAAAATATTGAAGTTTGACTGTATGTGGGCCACAATTGACTTTTGACCTAGTACAGTTGATTTTCAGGCATTTGAGCAATTGACTGAGCAAACTTCTTCTGCAAGGCTTGAAACTTTACATTAATGATCTTGAGAACATATTAGGACAATGGTGAGAATTTGAGTCTTTTGTGGTTCACACATCTTGATAAAAATAGAAACCCTAATTTGAGATATACTGCCTTAGGAGAGAGTTTGTCTGGTCAACTCTTGAACTACCTTCAGCAATTTGGGGACCTCACTTGCCATGTGTTTAGAAACAGGGGAGGGCAAATTTTAGGGTACAACAGCTGCCCCTGTTCAATCTTCTTAAGCCTGAGGATGTAGATTGGCTCGTCTACCTTTCGTGATCTGAAGGTGGAAGATGATTGAACACTAGAGTGCCCAGAAATTTGCACTCGCATGAAGTGGCACTTGATTTGTGATGTCGGGAATGGGCTTATAGATTCCATTTGGAAGTTTCTAGAGAATTATCGAAGGTGGGATTAAAGATGCCACCTAGAGGTGTCAATCACATAAGAGATTCCTTTGCGAGAACCCGTATACCTGTTGTTGAGGAGGAATTCGATGGGGAATGCTGGTCTCTACCTTGGGAGAAATAGAGTTTTAGGAGCTTCAGTTATCCTTTACTCTACTGGGGAATAATTCCAGTTTGGGGAGCGGAAGTGAACGACGTATATGGTCGGGGTATATGATGCACCGCGACTTTTTAGGGAAATGCGAAACCAATCGTGTTTGATCGGGTTCCGGTCATACAATGTTGTGGATCGTTGTCTGGAAATAAGAGAGGAAGAACCCGGATAGTAAGGTTATGAGAAGGAACCTAGATGGTAGGGTTACTTCAAGATGAAATCCTGGATGGTAGAGCTTTGAGAAGGAACTTGGATAGTAGGGTTTCTTCGATATGAAAGCCTGAATCTCGTGGTGAATCATATCGTGGAACAAAGCGACCATGGCGCGCTGATAAGTTGCCCTAGCATTCTTCAACCCAAAAGGCATCACTTTGCAGCAGAAGGTGCCCCGCTGTGTAACAAAGGTTATCTTCTCCATGTCCTCAGGAGCCATCTTGATCTGGTTGTAGCCAGAAAACCCATCCATGAAGGAGAAGATCTTGTGTTGCGGGGTGTTGTCGACTAGAACATAAATGTGAGGAAGTGGGAAGTCATCCTTGGGGCTTGCCCTGTTCAAATCTCTATAGTCCACACACATCCGTACCTTACCGTCCTTCTTAGGTACTAGAACGACGTTGGCAACCCACTGCGGATAAGAAGTGACAGCTAAGAATCCTGCATCGAACTGTTTCATGACCTCTGCCTTGATTTTCTCTGACATTTCAGGGCACATAAGGCGGACCTTCTGCTTTACCGGAGGGCAGTCTTCTTTAGTCGGCAGGCGATATACCACAATATAAGTGTCCAAACCATGCATGTCCTCATAGGACTAGGCGAAGATATCAACATAGTCGTGCAACATCTGTATCAACCTCTGTTTGACGCTAAGCTCCAAATTTGCACCTATCTTAACTTCTTTCCTGTCTTCCTCTGTACCCAAATTCACTGACTCAACCGGCTCTTCATGAGGCTGTATGGCCCTTTCTTCCTGCTGTAATAGTCTAGCAAGTTCTATGGGCACCTCACAATCATCCTCACCTTCGTCCTCGGCTTCGTTGATCGGATATTTGAAGTCATACCTGGAAGTAGCAGAGATATTATCAATAGGATCAAGAGTGGATATGGATCTTCAGTATGATACGTGAGTGTGTGTAAGAGAATAGCTGTTTCGATAAAGTGAGAGACAGAAAAGAAAAACAAGGAGCACAAAATTTGTATGCAAGAAACGTCCAATGATTTATTAATGATATATGAAATGACAAATAATATCCCTCACAAGCAAAGCCAAGGTGCCTAGGGCAAGGCACCAGGCCATAAAGTTTCAAATTGTTTATTACAAATCTTAAAACAAAAGTCAATTACTGCGGAATAAAAGAAACAGGTATGAAGTCCCAAGCCGTCCAGTTATTCAGTACACCGTTGGTTGTTAGGTAGATCCAACTCTCGATGTCTGAATCTTCTTCATTGTCTTCAATTGCCTTAATTCCCTGATTGCTGATGTGTAGAGGAGGTCTTCCAGCCCGAGTGCGCCTAACAGCCCTTTGATCCCCTGTAGTAAAGCCCAAACCAAATTTTTAAGTTTTGTGAGTGAAATCAGGGAGCTGACCCCAATTGGTACACCCACCTTCTTCAACTACAACCCTGGCGTCCTTGAGAGAAGTCATCTTCAATGGAGGTTTGTTGGTAGTAACTTCAGTTGATGCCAAGACCTAAGGGACCTCTTCGAAATTCTGATAAGGAGTCTCTATGAATTCCGCGTTCATCTCTACATAGCAGAAGGAATTGAGGTGACTCACCATATATTCTTCTTCACCTCGCACTGTGACGATCTTCCCCTTCACCGGATACTTCAGCATTTTATGGAGTGTGGAAGTAACTGCCCCAGCCATATGGATCCAAGGACGACCCAACAAGCAAGAATACGATGGCCTGATATCCATCACGTAGAAGGTGGACCCAAAAGTCTGAGAACCCACTTTGACATGGATGTCCACCTCCCCGTGCACCATTCTCTTCGATCCGTCAAAATCCCTTACCACAATGTTACTAGGCTTTAGAGTCAAACCCTCACAATCCAAATGGTCCAACGCTTTCTTCGGTAGAACATTCAGTGAAGACCCGATATCTACCAGCACATGAGCCATAGTGGTTCCCCTGCACTCAATCGAGACATGCAGAGCATCATTATGGTTCCTTCCTTTCGGTGTTAGATCAGCATCTGAAAAACCCAGCCCATTGTCAGCAGTCAGGATGGCCATACAATCTTTGAACTGATCTACTGAAGTTTCCTGCGGCACATGCACAGTCTTGAGAAATGCAATCAAAGCCTTCACATGGGCTTAAGAATACAATAGCAGAGACAACATGGATATCTTTGATGGGGTCTGCCCTAGCTGCTCGACCACATTGTAGTCGCTCTTTTTGATAATTTTCAGTATTTCCTCTATTTCTTGTTTAGAGGCTTCCACAACGATTTTTCTAGGCGCTTCCATCCGGGCAAGCTCACCTATAATTTATTTGCCCCGAGTCCGAGATGGCTCAGCAGCAGGGGTGATAACTGGAGTAAGCACAACAACAGAAGTTGATGTACTAGCGGGAAAAACAGATGGTATGACAACAAGTTTGTTGACAGTCTTCAGGGAAATCTCGGGAGAGAAGACCCTTCCACTTCGGGTAACTTTAATAGTCCCGACAATATTACTGACATCAGTATCAGCTTTTTCGTTCTCTAGATCTGGCTTAATGCCATGATAGTACACATCAGCACCATAATGCCATGGGACAACCTTGTCTGAGGTGTACGGGATGGGACCAGGAATAGTGATTATTAGCCAAGTAATTCTTTGAACATGTGTAATCCTAACAGGTCTTCTCGAGGAAACCTTGGAAGGATTGGCGGAAATGGTTATAATAGCAACATCTTCATTTGGAATAATAGGAATCATAGTCTTCTCAAACAAAATTTCTTTATTATCCATCAGGAGTTGAACACCTGACTTCAAAAAACGGCAACCAGAAGGTAGAATCGAGCACATGTGGCAACCTTCACCATAACCCGGAAATAAACCGGCCAACAGCAGATTCTTCTTAACAGTCATCAGAGGAGTAGAAATTTCTTCAACATAGGTCACAAACAAATTAGTGTCAACAATATTAACTCCACAACCATGTTTGGGCATGGCAACAGTTATAACATTCAGCTTTTCTGGAGCATCGAACTCTATCTCATTGGCTTCAAGCAAGTCTTATACTTTGTTTCTCAGAGCCCAACAATCATTTGTGTCATGGCCAGGAATCTCAGAATGGTAGGCGCACCGCGTGTTGTGATTGTATCTGGGAGAGGTAGTGTTTGAATTCTTGGGAGCCTCTCTCAGGGTCGCCAAGTTAGATCTCAACAGGTGAGGTAGAACTTCAACCAATGTCATGCTAATGCGGGTAAATTTCCGCTGGGGTCTTTCCACCCTTTGTTGATTGTTGCATTGTGGAGCAACTGTGGGTCTTGGTATCACTACAGCATTTACCGTTTGATGGTGTTCAGCCCTGCTTTGGCCCCTCGGGCTATAGACTGCACTGGCTTCCTTCTTACTAGTGAAAGGCTTCTTTGCTGAACTCGAGGAGGCATCCTTCTGTATTTTACCACTCTGAATTCCATCTTCTACTCTTTCTCCAGTTAAAATCAGCTCAGTGAAACCATATGACGAGCTGCCGATCAAGTGATTGAAAAATGAACCTGATAGCGTCCCTAGAAACATGTCAACCAAACTCCCTATCAGACAGCGGGGGTTGAACTCTCCCAGTCAAGTCTCTCCATTTTTGGGCATAATCTTTGAAACCTTCACCTGCACCCATGGACATACTCTGGAGTTGAGTACGAGTGGTAGCAAGGTCGGCATTATACTGATACTGCTTGTAGAAAGCAGCAGCAAGATCTTCCCAGTTTCGGACACTGGCTCCCTCCAGCTGATAGAACCATTCAAGCTGAGTCCCTGACAGACTATCTTGAAAGAAGCGCACCCACAAATTTCTATCAACTATGTGGGGTTGGATCTTCCTGACATACGAGCGGAGATGGAGTTTTGGGCAGGACACCCCATCATACTTGGAAAAAACTGGAGCTTTGAACTTCTGAGGGATGACCACTCCCGATACCAGTCCCAATTCTCCGAAATCCAAACCACGTATCTTCTGAACTTCCATAGCACTCAGACGGTCTTCTAGCTGCTTGTACCTATCCTCAGCAGGAGGATATTTCTCATCATCATAATCAGTATCATTGTCAGATACTGCAGGAGTAGGGTCCTTTTCCCCTTCTTGGTTCTCCCCTTCCTTGAATGAAGAGGTCAGATCAGTTTGACGCTTCAACCTTTCTCCAAACCTTCTGCCCATATTCAGAATACCGGTCTTCTTCTTCTTCTTCTTCTTCTCTTTCAGAATGAAGGCTTTCAGATCCTCTTTCCCCTTTGCCAGACTGATGAACATCTCTTGGAACTGGGCGTTCTGTGCCTGAAGATCCTTGATGGCTTGATCGGAAGAAATTTATGTTGAAATAAATAGTGAAGAAGATGAGAAACCTGTAGTGGTACCTGTAATGATGTGTATGATAATGGGATGCGCATGTAATGATTTCAAAGACCTCGGGAAATTTAAATTTGCAAACCAAAATAAAACAAAAACTTTATTAGCTTAAATTTGAAGGTTCAAAATGCCTTTAAGGTGTTACAAATAAGTAAGTAAAACAAATCTAAAACTAGAAAAGAAAAATCAAAAGTCCCATGGACGCTTTCTCTTTGTGCTGATGTAATCATTGAGTACTCTTTCTTCCTCAAGCTGCCTGGTGAGCCTTAAAACCTTCCTCTCTTGCTCCTGGAACTGTTCCCTATAAGTATCCCACTCATTCCTCAGCTGAATCCAAGACCTCTGTAGCTCCCCAAGATTAGTGGGCATGTAAGGATAGAGAACCGTGTAAGGAATGCCTTCTTCAGTAGTGGGCTCCATAATCACTGGTAATTCGGCCACATAAGGAATCATAAGCTTATAGGCACGAGCTTATACCCATTGGAGGTAAGGCTGCATAGGAATGGAAGCCTTTGGTGCCAAATCTTTGGGATCAGATCTGTTTACCATGCCCCAAGCTCGTATGAACCTCCGACGATACTCCTTAACATCATCCTCATAGTCGAATATAATGTCCTCAATAAGTAACTCATGGGGACCATCCCTTCGAGCACGACCAAATTTTTGCAAAGCTAGACAAAGATTGTAAGTTATACCCCCTCTGATACCAAGTAATGGGACATTAGGGTACTCCATACAGCGGTCAATAATAGCAATGTCTTCCATAGCTCGGGAACACCAAAGAATATCCGTATGAGCGAGTGATATTATTCTGTGCGACCAACCCAAACCTTCTTCATTCTTCAGTACAAACCTAGGGAGGTGAGAAATAAACCACATTGACAACAACGACATGCAGCACATAAGAGTCCCTCTTCTCTTCATGGTACGAGTATGGAGAGCGTGCAAAATATCTCCAAGTAAGGTAGGCACAGGGTTGCGAGAAAGGAAGATCTTGATAGAATTCACATCTACGAAGGAGTCCGGATTAGGGAAGAGAACTAAACCATAGATAAGAAGAGCCAAGACATCCTCAAAAGCCTGAAAATCCATATCATCCCAAAATAGTTGATCCTAGTCTATCAAAAATTTGGCTAAGAAACCCTCGACTCTGCTTCGAGTTTCCCAATTGGATACCACGTCGGCCCATTTCAAATGCAAAGCTGAGGCAATGACTTCTGGCTTAGGAACTTCTTCCATACCTGTGAAGGGTACCTCTTCAAGAATGGATATGCCCAATAGCTGAGAGAATTCTTCCAAGGTAGGTACTAACTGATAATCTGGAAAGGTGAAGCAGTGATGCTTGGGATCGAAGAACTGAAAAAGCACGCTCATCATCTGTTCATAAGGGTTTGAAGTAACCAGGATGAGAAGTTGACTGTGTCTCTTAATGAACATAGAAGTTTCAGAAACTATTGATACTAGCTCTTTGAGTTGGGAATGTATCTGCATAAAGCTGACTCGGATAGTATTTCTACGCACGGAAGCCATGATCTGCAAAACAGAACAAAGATAAATTCCCTTGGTCTTTGAAATGGTTAGTGTAATGAAGCATGAATGCCATGTTATGATGCATGATGTTATGATAAACTAACAGGTATAGCAAACACAGGTAGTGCAAACACAGTCAAATCACACAAAGCACTTAGGTTTAAGGCTTGCATGAGGTCAAAGGTAATACCCTCTTGAAGTTAAGTTGGTTTAACCTGTCCTAGAAAAGTAATAGGGTTCTAGAGGATCTCAATATCACTGACCATCCTCCATCGGTCATGGTTTCAGCTCACACAATCTTTTCTTGCGGCCGAAATATTCCGAGAGTATGATCTCAATGAGTGTAGCATCGAGTATCAACCAGTTCTCAGCTCTACGCCGAGGTCGGCTATCTCGCTACTTTCTACTGGTCAAGTTGGGCAATTAAAGGTTCTAAGGTCAGTTGATGCTTAACGACACCATGCAGCGGCCCCGTATTCTCCTCGTTTCTCCACAAGGGATATCAGTACCAACCAAAGTGCCACAGCAACGTAGCTACTGCTTCAACCGTATCGGTCTACACCGTACAGTTCCCTCACAGTTTATTTCTACTTACCTAAAAGGTGTTCCCCAGATCCGGGTGTAGGATCTATAGTAACCCCAAACAAAACCCTTAAAAATAAAGCAAACAAATCAATCAAGAGAAGCAATTTAAATGACCTAGATCCTAAGGTATACCCCACTTATAAATCCCCAGCAGAGTCGCCAGTTCTGTGATACGGTGGCATAACCGACTGTTTAATACTGGTTTATGTTTTGCGTTTTGTGTTTGCAAAATGTCGCGGTAAGCAAGAGTCGCCACCGACTTTTATTTCATCCAACCGGAAAGGAAAAACGTACAGAAAAAAATCATTTTTTGAGATTTTGAGTACGGGGTAGATTATAGAATGGGAAGGTGTTAACACCCTTTCTATCCATGGTTTTCCATGGGCTCTTAGGTACTTGCTCATTTTTAAATTGCTTGTGTTTGTGTGCTTGTTTTTGAAAATTTATACTTTGTGATAACCCTTGTATCAGTCCTCAAGAGTGTGACGAAGTTGTTTTGAAAATTTGTTTGAAAAGTGTAAGTGTGAAAAAGTTTTGATTCGAGCAAGTACCTACTAGCATCTACCTACTCAAAAAAAGATTGTTTCTATTCTTGTTTCCTTTAGACAGCGCTATCCTACTATTGAGAAATCGGTAGCACCGTCGTTGGATCTTGTAATGGTCAATTTGAAAGGGACGTACGATCACTAAAGCAATATTAGGACACCTTAGTAATAACCCTAGAGTCTTATGATCTTGTTCGAGGCAACATTTCTGAGGCAACATTCGAATGGGACATTTGATCTTTTTAGACAGGACGACAACCACTAAGACACCCTATGTTTAATGATCGTTTACTGAAGGCAACCGAAGTGAGAGTATACCCTAAGAGTGATAGGTGTGAGTGCTTTATTTCAATTATTTATCTTTGCACATTTAGGGTTTCTAACCGTTTTAATTTTGTCATGCATTCTTGCCATACAATCCTATTAGCATACATCTATACAGTTAAATATTTGCAGGAATTAAAAATGCGAGAAAATAAACCTACGCTATTACAATGCTTCAGGGAAGGGGGTTAATTACATAACCAAAAATCGGGGATTTAAATAGTAAATAAAATCCCTAAATTAACTATTACAAACCATGAACAGTTACAAAATAATGGCAAAGTAAATTACAAGCGCGCAGAGAATTAATTGCGAGGAGATTAGGGTTTTGACCCTTTGACTAATCCTACTTGGATTGATTAAAAAAAATGTATTTTTGTCATGTTTTGTTATTTGAGAAAATAATGAAATAATTGAATTAACAGAAAATTCTAAGTTCTAATTAATGTTAATTTTTGAAAATAAATTAATTAATTCTAAACTAATTTTGTGTTTTTGTTTTAAAAAAGAAAAGAATTAAATAAAGAACTTAAACCTAATTTTCTAATTTATTAATTATATAAAAAAAACAAGTTAAAATTTCCCTAAATTAAATTAAACTAAATTAAATTAAATTTGATAAAAAAAACCTAATTCTAATTTTTATAATTTCTTGATTTTGTGATTTTGTAAAAAAAGTGATTAATTTTGTTAATTAAAATAATTAAAAGAAAATAGTAAAAGAATTTAAAAAAAAGTGAAGAGATGGGCCTGATAGTGTTAGCAATTCTGGGGGTTGGAAGTTGAATTTTCTATACCCAAAATGCTCCAGGACTGGTTGACCCGCTTGATTTGGTGTGGGTGTTGACTTGAGGTGTATGGTGGTCCTTCATTGGAGAGGCATGGGATATGATGGCACGCTGGATCAAAGGATGGACGTTGATAGCATATGGTGGGTGCTTGAGATTGTAGTGTACCTGATCACATGAAGAAAAATAATATGAAGTAAATGTTGGGACCTGGGGAACGAACCCAGGTCCTTATACTCAAATCCACTGCTTGCTTTCCAGTTGTTGTTTAACCCTAAAATTTTCCCTCTCATTTATCATGATTTTTCTCACAAGACTTCTTAGACTCAAGACAAGATTAGGGTTTGGTCAGCTCAAGACACCTCATCTTGCACTGATAACCCAAAATTAGGGTTTGAGTTTGCACAAGGATTTTTGGACCACTAATGCTTCATGTGACTTTTATAAAACATTTTGGACCCCTAAGATTGCTCATGTTAAGTTTCAAGCCTTGAACCACATTTTTGATCAGTCAATTGGACAGTTGACCTAAAAATCAACTGTATTGGGAAAAAAGTCAATCATGGCCAGTTTATAGTCAAACTTCATAATTTTTTATCCACATCAATATTTTAGACTCATATGTACCATTTGACCAAGTTTGGATCACAACTCCTCAAGAAATTTGGTCAAATCATCAAAAGGGCAAAATGGTCAAAATTAGGGTTTTGACTGAGAAAGGGCAATTTCTGATTTTTAACCTAGCCAATGACCAATTGAGTTCAAGCATGATTTCAAGGATTCAATGGCATCATCTTTACCTAATTACATGGTTCAAAAGATCTCAAGTTCATGAGATTGACAGATGAATTTTGCAGTCAACTGATCAAAAGTCAACTATACACTGAAAAGTCAAACTTTGACTTTTTGGTCAAAATCAAGTGCCAAGGGTCATAATTCATCAAGATATGTCAAAATATGAAACTTGTTCACCAAGAAACTTAAATTTTAAAATTAGGGTTTTAATTTGAAAATTTTCATAACTTAGAATTTTTCTAACTATAAAAATTTTCTTATTTTTTCCCAACTTTTCACCACTTTTTCACCATGATGCATTTTGATTCAAGAAAAGTTCCCAACATGAAAGTTGTATTCCTCCATGAACTATACAACTTTTCTTCATAAACCTTTCCCAAAATATGCTTGGATCTCAAGTTATGAATTTGTGAATATAAGTCCATAAACTTCTTAACTTAGTGAAATTTTGCCCTAATTTAGGCAGGTTTTGGACCCAACTTCATGGACGTTTTTCACCTAGTTCCAAGAGGTATCTCAAATTGCATTTTAAATATGGATTATAGAGCTCATTGCAAGCTTTCCAAAATGTCCAAGAACTCTCCAAGATCATTTTTGAGTAGGGAGAATCGAAGAAGGGAAGTTGGCATTTTCTCACTTTTGTTCAAGCCATTTTCACATAGCATCAAGTTGCAAATCACATCCATGATGGTTGTATCTTGCTTTACAGGTCCTAAGCTCACTTTACACTCCATAATTAAATGCAAACTCAGTTGACACATGCATTATCTTTTCTTTGAAGCTTTGTACAAGAGATAATTCCATTTTAGGCATAAAGTTCACAATGCCATTTTCATAAAGAGAAGATTTTGCAACTTTATCAATCTTGAGCATTGAACCTATTCCCTTGGTGCAAGCAATGTACACAGGTCTCAAGCAAATTGTACAAGTGCATTTCAGCTCTCAAGTAAGCAAGGACAGGCATGTTAGTATGGTCACTTCACTTTACTTCAAATGCAAGAAAAGTTTCCAAAGGGTCAAAAACTTGTACAACTAGTAAGGGATGACCTTTGTATCATTTCTATACAAATACACAAACTTATTGCAAGGCATAGCACGATTACTTGACACTAGAAACTCTCCAAAACTCAAAAACTCCAAAATCATGTCCAAACACTCAGAATCTGCAAAAGCATAGCCAACCAATTTTTGGCTCGTGCGTTTTGTGTTTAAACACTTGAAACATCTCATAAACATCATACTGAAGAAATCCAAGCCATCACCCTGGTTTTGTAACCCCTGTTTCAACATCCACCATTTTCATTTTGGAAGCTTGCAGCTTGACTTGTGCAGAGAGTTTCAACCATCCTCAGAGCAAGCTAAGCATTGGAATAGGTTCGGGGAAGTTCAAGGAAGCTTAAACAATCATCGGGCCTCCATTAAAGTCCCTACATTGTCCTACACAAATCCAGCTGAAGGAGGTAATTTCTTAAACTCTATATCTCAGAATAGGCAACTTCAAGCCACGATTTGTGAAGAAAAAATGTAGCCCTTATTATGACAAAGCTGTATATATGCATACTTTTCATTTATATTAACTGTGCTGTGAGAATTTGAAGCTTGAAGTTACGGAATTTTTTAGGTCACGAATTAGGGGTTCCAAAATTCTACTTGATCTTTAAGAGTTAGGTCACATAATTTATATGGCTGGAATCGTGAGCTCAAATGCCACATTTTTCATGTTATGAGTTTTTGTTTTTATGCAAGCATGTGAGAGTTACAGATTGAAGAGAAGCGCGCGCGAAGAAGCTGACCAAGGACAGGGACGATGGCTTCTGGGTTTTTTGTTGCATTGGCCTTTTTTTGTTTTTGCTACTCACACCCCCTGACTTACTTTTACACCCCCTGGCTTATTTGTTATATTTTTCATATTTGTTTTCTTCATATTTTCATATATATAGCTTTTATTTATTTATTTTCTGAATAATAAAAATCCTAAAAATAATATCTCTATTTTTTTCAATTTTATTTTATTTTTTTACATAAAAATTAGTTTATTATGATAAATAGATTTTATTTTCTTAAATAACTTATAAATATATTTAAAAATACTTAATATTTTTATTATACTATTTATACTCATAAATACTTATTTTCTATACATATTTAATTTTTAATATTTACATATAATATTATTTATTATTTTCTTATACAAAAAATGTACAAAATAATAAATATAGAATATTTATTTTCTTTTAGTTAAAAACTAGGGTTTACCCCTTCCAAAAAGGATTATATATTTTTTCCTTATAATTTTTAGGGTTTAAATTAAATATATTTCTTACACAAAAATAAAACACAAAAACATTTTTAACTTAAACATTGCATTGCATTTTAAATACTTGCCTTATTTATTTAATTCGCACAATATTCGATTTGGTTGTAATAATATATTTAGGTTTATATTTGTGCAAAATACTCATTCAAAACTTGTATCCCCCTTCCCATAATAATTGTTGTAATAGCTTAGTTTATTTGACGCAATTTATTGCTTTCATATACCATGTTTAGTAATTAGGGTTTGCATGACAAGAACAAAAACAAAACAAATAGAAAACCCTAAATGCAAGACAAAAGCATGAAAAAGACACACTTTGCACACAAACACCCTTAGGGTTTCTCCCACTCGGTTGCCTAAAATAAAATGGCCATGTTACGCATGCGAAGTATCTTGGCAAAACAAAACAAGTATAAGATCATAGTCCCTCGATGACGCTATACAAAGGTTGCCTAAACAAAATGATATTGGTCCCTCAAGAAATGCTAAGATACTTGGCAACATTGCTATCATGGTCATACGATGACCCAAGCCCGTCCCGTTAACATCCAAAGATAGGGTTGCTTACCAAATCAATGGTAAGTCAACAATGTCAAAGGAATAAAAATGCACAAGAAAGACATTTGAGTAGGTAGATAGCTTCTAAGTTACTTGATCCTTTTCAAAAAATCCTTGCTATTTTTAAAAACAAACACACACACACATTTCAAAACATTTTACAAAGCATTGAAACGTTTTTCAAAAGACAAACATATTTGTATATATTCTTACAAACGAGAATCATTACAAAGATTGCCTAAACGAATGGCCTCTTTTCAAAATACTTTCAAAAACACACTAAACACCATTTCAAACAAAGAAAAGCAAGTGATCTAAGCAAGTAACTAAGACCCCATGGAAAACCATGGATGAAAAGGGTGCTAGCACCTTTCCTTTTCATAATCTACCCCCGAACTCAAGAAAACATCTCAAAGGTCTTTCCTGTACTTTTTTACCTTTCCTTTTGGATAATAGAAAAGTCGGTGGCAACTCTTGCTAACTGTGACATTTGCGACAAAACACAGAACCTCAAGTCAGTTCTCCCATCGTATCACAGAACTGGCGACTCTGCTGGCAATTTCTTATAAAAGTGGGGTTACCTTAGGGTTTAGATCACATTTATTTTCTTACCTTGTTTGACTTGTTTGCTTTACATTTTGGTTCTATTGTTTGGGTTTGAATCCTCCACCCGGATTTGGGAAACATTATAGGTAAATAGCAATACGTTGTGGAAACTGTGCGGGGTATACCGACACGGTCTAAGCAATAGCTATGTTAGTGTGACATATTTGTGGGTACCGGTAGCCTTTGAGTCAATCAAAGAGAATACGGGGCCGCTGAGTGATGTCATGAAGCACTAACAAACTTCTAGAATCTTTACTTGATCAACTTGGCCTTTTAGGATGTAGTGAGATGACCGGCTTTGGTGCAGTCTGAAGTTGGTATATACTCGATACTACACTCATTGAGGGTTGGTTCCTTGGAATATTTTGGTCGCCAGTCAAGGAAACAATCCAGTGATATTGAGCTCCTTAGAACCCGGTTACTATATTTAGGACAGGTTGAGCCAACTAAACTTCAAAAGGGGACTTACCTATGAAACCCCATGCAAGGCTAAAATAGGAACTTGTTTGATTTGCTTGTACATATATACTTGTGCATAACATCATGGACATCATGAGCATCATTTGCATCCACTAACCATTTCAAGGATTTTGGAAATTCACCTTTGTTCTTGTTTTGTAGGATATGGATTCACTTCGCAGGAAAACTATCCAAGTAAACCTTGTAAGAATTCCTCCACAACTCAAGGAGCTAGCTTCAAGGATTCCTGAGAATTCTCCATTCACCGAGAGGCATGGTCGTCTACTCAACTTGGTCACCTCCAACACAGAGGAAGACATGATGAAGGTTCTCTTCCAGTTCTTTGACCCTTTGCATCACTGCTTCACATTTCCTGACTACCAGCTTGTGCCTACTTTGGAAGAATTCTCTCAACTCTTAAGGATTCTTATTCTCAATCAACTACCCTTCAATGGTACAGAAAGAGATCCAAAGCCAGAAGAGATTTCTCAAGCCCTGCACTTGCACTCATCTGATGTCACAACCCATTGGGAAACTAGAAGTGGTGTCAAAGGCTTCTTGGCAAAGTTCTTGTTTGAGAAGGCCCAAAGCCGTTGGAACTCCTTGGACTTGCAAGCTTTTGAGGAGATTGTGGCTCTTCTTATCTATGGTATGGTCTTTTTCCCTAACACTGACCAACTCATAGATGTGAGTGCTGTCAAAATCTTCATGTCTCGCAACCCAGTGCCTACATTACTTGGAGACATCATACACTATTTTCACACTCGTACAATGAGGAAAAGAGGTGTTCTTATGTGTTTCACTCCTCTCCTGGAAAGATGGTTTATTTTTCATCTTCCCCAATCAGTATTGAAGAACGAGTAAGGTTTGAGGTGGTCACAAAGGTTGATGACACTTAAACATTCAGACATTCATTGGTGTTCTCGATCCAAAGAGAATGTTATCATTGTCGACCGTTGTGGGGAATTCCCTAATGTCCCTCTACTTGGCATTAGGGGAGGCATCACCTACAACCTATTCTTGGCTTTAAGACAGTTTGGTTATGCCCGAAGGGATGGCCCACATGATATGCTGATTCAAGTTTTGGTTTTTGACTTCGACAACGACGATCAAGGACTTCGCCAAAGATTCATCCGAGCTTGGAGGATGCCAAACAAGGTGGATAGTAAGACCTTGGGACACAAGAATTCCATCCCTCTTGAGCCTTACCTCAAGTGGGTATGAACCCGTGCTCAAAGTCTTATGATGCCTTACCCCACCATTCTCCCAGTGATTATAGAGCCTGTTAAGGAAGGAGAGGTTCCATACACCATCCTACATCCTGACATGCTGACATCACTCGAAGATCTACAAAGGGTTTGGATACAGCTCAAAGAAGAACGCGATACTTTTGAAGCCCAATTCTACGCAAGCGAGAAGAAGGTTTTGGAACTCACTCGGTTACTTCACGAAGAGCAGACTCTCAACACCTACATTGCACCAAAGAGGATGCACAATGTCTTTTTATCTTAGAATTTTGTATTATTTTTCCCTAGGGGCATTGATGTACTCGAATTCTATTTTATTAATATAACGTGTGTTCCTTTTTGTTTGACACAAATTTGAATTTTTAAATCCTTGAAAACATTACATGAATACATATCATTCATCATAAGCATAAACAGGTCTTTGCAACAAGTTTCCTCATCCTTCTACTGTTTATTTCAGCAAAGATGAATCTTGAACAAACGGTTAAAGACCTGCAAGCTCAAAATACACAATTTCAAAAGTTACTCTTGACCTTAGCCAAGGGGCAGGAGGAGCTAAAGACTTTGCTAGAAAAAGAGAAAGAGAAAAAGAAGAAGAAGCCAGCCGGTGTGGTTATCATGGGCAGAAGGTTTCAGGGACAAGCCATAAGGACCTTAGAATTTCCAACAACATCTGACGAAGGGGAAAGAAAAGGAAAAGAAACGGAAGTACCATCAGATTCTGAAGAAGAAGAGGAAGAAGAGGACTACTTTGAACAACAATACGCTCCGGCCGATGACAAATACAAACACCTGGAAGAGCGTCTAACTGCTATGGAGATACAGAGAGTACCGGGGCTAGATTTTGAGGAATTGGGGCTGGTGTCAAGAATCGTAATCCCGCCGAAGTTTAAAGTGTCGTTATTTGCCAAGTATGATGGGGTGTCTTGTCCCAAAATGCACCTTCGCTCATATGTCAGGAAGATTCATCCATATTCTGCTGACAAAGACTTGTTGGTTCACTTTTTCCAGGACAGTTTATCAGGAACGTAAGTTGATTGGTTATAGCAGTTGGAGAGGGCTGATGTCCACAATTGGGAAGACTTGGCAGCAGCCTTCTATAAACAGTATGAATACAACACCGATTTGGGACCAACCCGTACTCAACTCCAGAGTATGGCCATAGTATCCAATGAGGGCTTCAAAGACTACGCCTAAAAGTGGATGGATCTAGCCGGAAGGGTGCAACCCCCTCTATCTGAGAGGGAGTTAGTGGACATGTTCCTGGGAACTCTATCAGGCCCTTTCTTTAATCATCTGATTGGGAGCTCCTCTGCAGGGTTTACCGAATTGATTTTAACTGGCGAGAGGGTGGAAGCCGGTATAAGAAGTGGGAAAATTCAGAAAGACGCGTCCGCCTCTACAGCTGTAAAAAATCCCTTCACTGGAAAGAAGGAAGTGTTTGCTGTCTATTCACAGAGAAATCAAGGAAGAACGGAACGTCAATCAACGGTGGGGGCCGTTATGATTCAAAAGCCTGCATCAGACCAGCCAAGGAATAACCAACCAAGAAATAACCAGCCAAGGATGGAAAGGCCTGTACGGAAATTCACCAAGATTAACATGACTCCAGCCCAAGTCCTACCATATCTTCTGAAGTTGAATCTAGCCATCTTAAAAGAGGCCCCAAAGAATCCTAATACTCCGTCTCCTCACTACCATCCAAATGCCAGGTGCGCATACCATTCTGAAAGCCCAGGGCACGACACCAACAACTGTTGGGCTCTGAAGAATAAAATTCAATACCTGATAGACGCGAAGGAAGTTGAGTTTGAAGCGCTTGAAAAACCGAATGTCATCTCCGCTCTGATGCCTAGGCATGGCCACAATGCCAATGCTGTTGAGGAAGATCTTTTTGTTGCTAACGTGGATGAACTGTTAACTCCGCTCCCGACCATCAAGTTGAATTTGTTGAAAGCTGGTATATTCCCAGGTTGTGACAAAGACTGCCATATTTGCCTATCCTCATCATTTGACTTCCCTCTGTTGAAAAAAGTATCTAACAACTGATTGATAACCAAGAAATTTTGTTTGAGAAAGCTCATGTTTCACCCGTTGCAGTTAAATAAGTTTCAATAATAACCATCTACGCCAATCCTTCCAGTGTCCCTAAAAGACCCGTTAGAATTACATTTGCTTCAGTGACTACTCAACTTAAGATTACAATGCCCGGGCCAGTTCCGTACCAATCAGATAAAACAGTACCATGGAATTATGGTGGAGAAATCTACTACCATGATATTAAACAGGATAAACTGAATACCGAAGAAGAGAGCTCCGAAGAGGACAATTCCAACATCAGTAACATTGCCGGAACAAGCAAGATTACCCGTAGTGGGAGAATCTTCTCTCCAGAGATTGCCCCTCCTAAGGCAGTCTTTGGACCCGTGGCTGTTCCGAAGATTACCTTTGCACCAGTGATCGTACCTGCAAGCGTACCTACCGACAAAGACAATACAATACTTATCCATACTTCCACTGCTGAGAATAAAGGAAAAAACATTCAAGAAGAGCCTGTCCGGACGAAAGCTCAATCACTAGCTGTCCCTGAAACATCCAAGAAGGAGATGGAAGAAATCCTGAGGATCATAAAGAAGAGTGATTATGATGTGGTTGAACAACTGGGGCAGACCCCCTCCAAAATCTCTATGTTAGCATTGCTGCTGTGCTCTGAGGCACATGCAAAAGCTCTAGTAAAATTTCTGAAGACAGCTCATGTGCCGCAAGAGACGTCTGCGGATCAATTCCAAGAGTGTGTGGCCAATTTGACAGCTGATAATGGCCTGGGTTTCTATGATGCTGACTTAACACCCAAAGGGAGAAAACACAATGAGGGGTTGCATGTATCAGTGGAGTGTAGAGGAACGACCCTAGCCCATGTCTTGGTAGACACTAGTTCATCTCTGAATGTCTTACCAAAGAAAGCCCTTGATAGATTGAATTGTGAGGGGTTGACTTAAAAACCCAGTAATATAATTGTGAGAGCATTTGATGGCTCTAAGAGGATGGTCCCTGGGGAGGTGGACATCCCGATAAAGGTGGGAACTCATACCTTCAATTCAACCTTCTATGTGATGGACATCCGTCCTTCTTACTCTTGTCTGCTGGGACGCCCCTGGATTCACAATGCCGGTGCTGTCACCTCCACTTTGCATCAGATGCTAAAGTATCCTGTCCAAGGGAAGATCATAACTGTTCACGGGGAAGAGGAGTACATGATTAGTCATCTGAATTCTTTCCGATATATAGAGTTGGATGGCGAATTCATTGAAACCCCTTTCCAACATTTTGAAGAAGTCTCTCAGGAAATAGCAGTGACCAAAGCGGTATCCTCAACTCCTATGATCACAAGACCTCCACCTCGGATGTCATCTCTAAAGGATGCAAAGGCAGTAGTGGAAGAGGGGGGATGCACCATCTGGGGGCAGCTCCCAGACATCCCGTACAAATCAGACAAGTTTGGCTTGGGGTTTACTTCAACTGCTTAGAAGACTGTGGGCCGCGCCCGTGCCGGAGAGCCACCTGTGAAGTTTAGTAACCAAAGGGTAAATGCAGTGAAAGATGGTGAAGAAGATGGCAGCCTGGAAGATTGGATTTTTCCTACTGTCAGCGGAGGACTTCACAACTGGGAAGCCAAAGACTTTGTCCCGATTACTTTCATACCTCAGTAATTTATCTTTTACATTTCTGTTGGACTTGTAATAATTCACAAACAATTCGTACATTTTCAACCTTGTGTCTTACCCGAGACACAACGGTTCATTTGTAAGGGTTTTTATTTCATTTTCATTTGACATTCAATGAATCATGGACGCTTTTTCATATATAAACCTTTGTGCTTATTGTCTTTCTTTTAAATTTTGTTATTTTAAGATGGCTATACCCTTACACACACCCACACTCTCAAATGCAGGTACCCTTCCATTCCGGATCCTATGGGTAACGATACTGCTATAACCTTCAGTGACTCTGAAGATCTGATCTACCAAGCCGAATACGAAGGTGAGGAAGATTGTGAGGTGCCAGGGGAATTGGCCAGATTACTACAACAAGAGGAAAGAGCTATTCAACCTCATGAGGAGCTGTTGGATACAATCAACTTGGGTACTGAGGAAGATAAAAAGGAAATCAAAGTGGGTGCCAATCTAGAGCCGAGTGTCAAGGAGCGCCTAATTCAGCTGTTGCATGATTACGTTGAGATCTTTTCCTGGTCATACGAAGACATGCCGGGACTCGACACAGACATCGTGGTACACCGTCTACCCACAAGAGAAGACTGTCCACCAGTGAAACAAAAAGTCCGCCGCATAAGACCTGACATGTCAGAGAAGATCAAAGTAGAAGTTATGAAACAGTTCAATGCTGGATTTCTGGCTGTTACTTCCTATCCATAATGGGTTTCTAACATTGTTCCTGTGCCTAAAAAGGACGGCAAAGTAAGAATGTGCGTGGACTATAGAGATTTAAAAAGGGCCAACCCTAAAGATGATTTTCCACTTCCACACATTGACATCCTGGTTGACAATACAGCTCAGCACAAAGTATTTTCTTTCATGGACGAATTCTCAGGCTATAACCAGATCAAAATGGCACCTGAAGAAATGGAGAAAACTACATTTGTCACACAGTGGGGTATGTTCTGCTACAAAGTGATGCCATTCAGACTGAAGAATGTCGGGGCAACCTATCAACGCGCCATGGTAGCTTTGTTTCATGACATGATACATCATGAGATAGAGGTCTACGTAGATGACATTATAGCCCGATCACAAACTGAAGAAGAACACCTTAATCACTTGCAAAAGCTGTTTGTCAGGTTGAAGGAGTACAAACTAAGGTTGAACCTGAACAAGTGCATATTCAGAGTCCGGTCCAGTAAGCACTTAGGTTTCATTGTCAGCAACAAAGGCATCGAGGTTGATCCTGCCAAGGTCAAAGTGATACAAGAAATTCCTGCTCCTCGCACTGAGAAGGAAGTTAGAGGGTTCTTGGGATGCCTAAACTATATTGCTAGATTCATTTCTCACCTAACATCTACTTGTGAACCAATCTTCAAACTGCTGAAGAAAGATCAAGTAGTCAGATGGAATGATGAATGTCAGATTGCTTTTGACAAAATCAAAGAGTATTTACAAGATCCTCCTGTATTGATGCCGCAAGTCGAGGGAAGACCACTAATCATGTATCTGGTCGTTTTAGAGAACTCAATGGGGTGCGTATTGGGGCAGCATGACGAGTGTGGCCGAAAAGAGCACACTATTTATTACCTGGTGTTGTACCCCAAAATTTGCCCTCCCATATTCTTCAAGAATTGCAAAGTCAAAGCTTCAAATCTCCCCAAGGGTTGCACAATGTAAGGGCCTCCTAACAATCAAAACTAGGGTTGTGGTTCTGATAAAGTAAATGAAGTTTCCAAGGGTCCAATCAAGTCCCACATGTCTACAAATATGGTCAAGCATCCTCATACCAAGTTTCAAGACTTACAGCTCAAAATTGCACAGTCAAAAACCCTAATTGCACTACAGTCAACTGTAGGGGCAAAATGGTCATTTGACAGTCAAAAGTTCAAATTTTTGGTCAACATCTCATTTTGAAGCCACAAACATCATTTGATCAATGCTTGATCATGATTCTCAAAGCTTGGCTCAAAAATCATCAAGATGCAAAAGTTTCCTTATTTGGATAGTTGAAAAAGTCAACTGTAAATTGACCAGGGCATAACTTTCACATGGATTATCAGAAAAATTCCATCCAAAGCTCATTTTGAAGAGAAAGACATTTCATACAACTCCTCTTCATACTTCAAGTCCAAGAAATGCTCTCACAAAAAGTTATCAATTTCAACATTATAGGTCATTTTCAAAAGTCAACAAAAAGGGACTTTAAGTCAAAGGCCATAACTTGAGATTGGTAAGTAAAAATGACATGGGACCAAAGGCATTGGTTAGAGGACTCAAAGACCTTTCCAAAATGTCCAAGAACATGAGCAAAGCTTAAAATTGAGCAAGTTATGCCTTGTGGAAGTTGGGAAATTTTTGGATATTTTGGAAAGTCAACATTGCTTCAAATGACCTAAAATTGCTAATGGGCCTCTTTTTCTTCCACAATTCATCACCCAAGGCATGTGCACAACCATTTGTCCCAAAGGGAAGTTCTTATCATTTTTATTTTATTTATTTGAATTTTTAAATGCTAGAAATTCATTTAATTAAATTAAATAGGTGAAAAATGCTAAACCTAATGTTTTGAATCTTTTTGTGCATAAAATAATCTCAATATTTCGTGCAAATCAGGTTAGGAAAGAATCAAAGGAGATTGGATATGATTGAGAGCCAAAAAGCATGAAAAAGATTTGGAAAATTATGGTTTGCAAATCAAATATTTTTCACATCAATGCATGGATTTTTGATCAAGTTCTTAACCTAAATCATTCACCTATACATACTAATGCTAACCCTCATGCCCATGACCAAAAAAGCTGCGCCATAGACAAAGAAAAAAGCTTGCACTTTTGCCTAAAATTTTTGAAAATGAAAACAAGGTTCCAAGAGGTTTCAAGCCAAAAGAACCATCTCATCACCTTCATAAGACATCAAGCAACGTGTCTGAATAGGTTTCCACATTCCTAACACCCAGAATCGGTATAGGGGATTCAAGCTTTTTCACATTTTTTCCATAATCGTATTTTGATATTCAAGCATTTTTATTGCATTTTTTCCATGGATTCATACTAATTGGACGATTCTGATGCTAACCATATAATTTAATTGTGTTTTTGTGTACTACACGCGATTCCACCATTGTTATCATCTAGGGTTTTCCAAGTTCTAAATTGGGCGTTTTCAGCTATTGTAAAATTAGGACAGGCCAATACCATGAACGAATTCAACGTGTTCAGACGAAAACAACTCAATCCTCACGCTTAATTTATGAGGCCATATGGCCTATTCGCTATTTTCAGATATGGCGTATTTTGGGGGGGTTAAAAACCCCCGCTAACCATCTTTTGTTTCAGGAAAAAAGAACAAGCGAGGAAGAAGACGCTTAGGTGGCCATCAGTGATTGGGTCATTCAAATTCTCGCGCGAAAAAAGCACTAGCGTTTGTTTTACTTTATTATATTTATTGTTTGTATAATGAACAAAGAAAAGAAGCAGCACAGTTGGTCAGGCGTATGCGTGGTAATCTCTAGGACCTGGGTTCGAGCCCCAGGTCCCCATCCCTTTGCAATATTGTTTTTCTAATTCTCATTCTATGCAGCATCTCCCTTGAAGACCACCATACATCCATAATCATAAACTTGCCACGCGTATAGAAAGATCGTTCCAAAAGTGCTGATTGGAAGAACACCATGGACTCTAGTCAAACGTGCCACGTGCTTCCTGAAAAGGTCAACCAGGCCAGGGAGAATTGGGCCCCAATTGCTAAACAAGACCTCTCATTTGGGGACAGACCCCCCCTAGGTTTGCAAGCTTTTACATTTTTTCATTCTTTTTATTTATTTCAATTATTATTTTTAATTAGTTCTTTAATTTAAATATTTTCACAAAAAAATATAAAAAAACAATATAAAATCAGAAAAAGACAAAAATAAGTATTGTTATTTAATTAATATATTTTTTGTAAATAAACTCCATTAATTGATTTTAGCTTTTAAATTTAGGGTTAAATTTTAATATTTTTCTTAATCAATTTAAAATTTGGTAGAATTAGGGTTTGCAATAATTTTTATCCTTTTTTCTTTTCTTTCATAATAATTAATTATTAAAATATTATTTATTTTTATAAATTAAAATTGCATGTAAATAATTAGGTTAATTTAGGTTTAACTTTAATATTTTTTTTCTAATAAATAAAAAATTGTAGAATTAGGTCTTTAATTTCATTAAATTCTCATAAATACAAAAAACCCAAAAAATAATTCCCTTTCATTTTAATTTTAATTAATTTAATAATTTAATTTAGTTTCATTAAAAAGGGTCCAACGCCCTCGTTTCCAGTTTAATTCAAATTGCGCATTTATTTTCTTTTCGTATAATTTTCATGTACCTCTCCCAAAGCCATGTAAATATTTATTTCTCGCTTTAATTCTTTATTTTTCTGTCAAATCGGGTCTTGGAAATTTTGGCGATGCGGACTCGCGCCTTTTGTAATAGTTTAGAACTTTACCTTTTTTGCACTTTTTAACTGTAAATAAATGCATGCAAGAATGAATGACAATAAATAAAAACAAACGCGTAGCTCACTCATACAATGACAAGACAAAAATAAATGAATCTGACACACAAAATCACACACCACCCCTAGGGTACGCCTCACTGTTGCCTTGCCTTGAAAGGTGATCGTCGAGTAGAGGATGTCTTAGTAAGTCCTCATGATCCGGGAACCTGGAATGAGGGTAGCTTCTAAGGTGTCTTCCCATTGCTCTGGTGATCACCATGTCCCGAACCTCGAATTGACCCGAACACCTCCAACGGTGGCGCTACCTACCTCTCAATGGTGGGATGGCACTACTTTAAAGGAAATTTACACAGACGAATTCCTTAGGGTAGGTAGACAACTCTAAGATACTTGCTCTAATTTCAAAACAAATCAAAAAAATACTTTTCACACCAACACATTTTCAAAAAGCTTTCGAAAGCAACTTTTCAAACACTCTTGAGGACCGATACAAGAGTCGAACTGGAATTTTCAAAGAAACTTTTTTTAAAACCCACAGTTGAAAAGCAAAAAAACCATTTTGAAAACACAAATGAGCAAGTATCTAAGAGCCCATGGATAACCATGGATAGAAAGGGTGCTAACACCTTCCCTTTCTATAACCTACCTCCCGAACCGAGAGCAATCTCTTTAAGGAATTTTTCTGTGCTTTTGTCCTTTCCATTTGGAGAAAATAAAAGACGGTGGCGACTCTTGCTTCCGCGACATTTCGCGAACCAGCGTTAAACAGTCAGTTCCAGATCCACCGATCCCAGAACTGGCGACTCTGCTGGGGAATTAACTTAAAGTGAGGTGTACCTTAGGGTTAGTTCATAACTGTGTTTTCAATTGATTTCCTTGTTTGCTTTAAATTGTGGGACTGTCTTGGGAGTTCTATAGATCCTAACCCGGATCTGGGGATACCTTCTTAAAAAGTAGCAACAAGGCTGTGAGGGAACTGTGCGGGGTATACCGACATGGTTGAAACAGTCTGCTACGTTGATGTGGCACTTTGGTGTGTACCGGTAACCCTTGAGTTCAGTCAAGGAGAGTACGGGGCCTCCGCGTGGTGTCGTGAAGCATCAACAGACCTTAGGAACCTTAATTGAACTATCTTGGCCTCTTTAGGGTAGTGAGATAACTGACTTTGGTGCAGTCCGAGGTTGGTTGATACTCGATACTACACTCAATTGAGGGTTGCTTTCCTGGAATATTTCGGTCGCCAGTTCAGTGGCTAAATCGAAATGATGAACAATGAAAGCAATCCCGTGATATTGGGACTCTTAGAACCCAGTTACTTCTAATAGGACAGGTTGAACCCACCAACTTCAAGAGGGTAATACCCAGACCCCATGCTGGCCTAAACTCTAAGGGTTTCTCTTGTGTGACTTGTGTGCCTTCCAACTTGACTATTTGCATGCTTGTTATCTGACATTTGAGTTTCTTGCAGGTTTTGTTTTTAGTCCTTAACTGGGACTCATAACAGGGTTTACCGAGTTTCTTGCAGGTTTTGTTTTAGGTCCTTAACTGGGACTCATGACAGGTTTTGCTTGAGTTTCTTGCAGGTTTCTGTTTATAGTCCTTAATAAGGGCTCATAACAGGGTTTATTCATATTACCCCATGCATCATGACATCATACCATTGCATACATGCTAACCCATTTCAAGGATCTCAAGGGCTTGTGATGCAGGTCATGATGAATCAAACATCTAGCAAGGGGCAAAGAGGATTTATTTTCCTCTAGCCAAAGTTGTCAGAGGCTATGACCCACTGGATATGGTGAGCCTTTAACCCTTGAAAAAGGACTCTCAACAAATATGAAGTTCCTTCAATCAAGCTACCGGATCCCAGCTCTAACAAATTTCTTGTTTACCCCGCGAGATCCTTGAAAACATTGCATGCATATCATACATATCATTGCATAACAGGTACCCTTGTTGCATGTCACTTACCCTCCCCGCTGTTTATTTCAGCAATGGCTTTACAACAAGATAACCAGGACCTTCACGCTCAAGAGACTCAGTTCAGGGAAATCTTCCTAGGCCTATCCAAGGGGCAGGAAGAGTTGAGGACACTCCTCATGGGGAATCTAGGCAAGAAAGGTCCCGAAGATGACAAGGACGAACGGCTGAAACGCCTACAAGCTGAGGTAGATACATTGAAAACCCAAATGCTGGGGCAAAGGGCTCTCATCCAAGGTTTAGCTCAGGAGCAAGTAGAGTTGAGGACCATGATCAGTCAACTCCACCAAGGCAAATCCAACATGAAGCTACCAGTCCGAGTCAAGGACCAAGTCTTTGATCAGCTTCCAAGAGGACAACAGTCTGGTATGGTGAAGAATGGACCTCCCCAAGTTGTTACTACTTCACAAACCCAGCATCAACGGGGTAATCGGCGTAAGCGATATACACCTGGAAGACATTTCTCTGAGACTGGTATACCATCATCTCTAATGCTAAAACGCTTGTTGGAGGTCAATCTGATTACTTTAAAGGGTCCACCCCAGAATCCCGACACCTCTGCTCCTACTTACGACCCTGATGAAAGATGCGCCTACCATTCTGACAGTCCTGGACATGACACCGACGACTGTTGGAGCTTGAAGAACAAGATCCAGGACTTGATCGACGGAAGGGTGTTGGAGTTCATGCCGGGTGGCCAAATAAAAATCTTCTGCTAAGAATCTTCCATCTGAGATGACTAGTTAAAATTAAGAAGCTTTTGTTCATTAGAAATTTCAAGTTGTAATTTTCTTTTGATCGTTCAAACATTTACTCATGTTAAACATTCTTATTCCATTAATGCATCGCACATGTCTGTTTTGAAGTAATATATTCGTATTCACTATATGCAAATTATTTTCATATTTTTTCTGATGATCAACTCTCAATAATTCTAAGCCTCTTGAGGGAGGATGACGAAAACGATACCATAATCTACAGTATGCTTTTGAACAGACCCCGCTGATGAGGTACAGGCATTGTTTCAATCCCTAAACACTGGAGTTATAAGGATGATAACCCCTCGTCAACCCCTTTGAGCCAAAGAAGTAGGAGTTTTTATTTTCGAAATTTAAAACCCTTAATCATAACCTGGGGCAGGGTAGTTCTCTCCGTTGATCCAAGTGCATAACGAATGGCACCAAAGAGATCCTTACAAAAAAAAAGAAGACAGTGATGATTCTGAATAATCATAAGGATAGGAAGTCATTATATCTCAAAAATAAAAACCCAATAAGTCAAAACCTATGAAGGAGACTTACAAAACTGGGGCATCCCTCTGACTGTAATCACAAAAGAAACAGTTCAGGCAAAATTTAGGGATAGCGAAATCAAAAAGAAAGAGGTCATACAAACCCTCAACAAAAACAAAAAATGACTGCCTATTCAGAATAAATCATCAATATCTGAACCATCATTGGAACATCAGGACAAAGACTCAAACAAGGTCTAACGCACGATCAACTGAGCTTAGGTTTGAAGAACATCACGAAGAGCGGGTGGGTACAAATATAATTTGAGCCTTTATCCTTTGTTTCTTAAACCGTGAACCAGGCCACGTTATAACCCTTAAAAGTCCTAGCTGAAGCATAGGTTAGTTCGAAAGCATACTGTTACGAAAGGTATCCTGACTCCTTGAGGCCTACGGTAAAAACTGAGTTGACATCACGTTTTACAAACATTCACTTGTTTTATGAAAAAAGAATGCATCTTCAAAATCTTCAAAACAGACACAAGCTTTGCATTTTTAACATAACCTTGTTTGCATATGACTTTTTGTTTGAACAGCATAGAAATTCGCACGATGAATGCCTAATGAACAAAAGCACCTCCAATCAAGGGACAGACGTGATTATTGTCCATCATCTGGGGCAATTCAATCAAGATTCGGATAATCTCTCAAAGGCCAAATAGCCTGGGGCAAATCTCCGCATGAGTCACCTGGGGCATTTCAACAATAAATCTTGCCTGATCAAACACCTTCTGATGGTATGACAAAACACTTCTAACAGGGGCAACTCCCTACATTCTGAGAACATGGACATAGTCGAAAAAATACTACGCAAAATCAAAGACCTGCTAGGTTGACATACCTAGGCAAAAATAAGGGATTCCCGACGAACCAAAAGGGTTCGGGCAAAATGAAGGGATGAAATGAAAAAATCTGTACACCCGGCAAGTCGAAAACATGAAAAGGCGGCTTGGGCAAAAATGGGTATCCCGATGGACTGAAAACCCGAAAGGGCGGTCCAGGCAAAAGTTAGGGATTAAAGCGTATGACTATGTCCTGTCATCCTGTCACCTGCCTACCAGAAGAAGGTTTGTCCATCAACAACTATCAGCACCTCACGGGTCTTCCTCTCCCACCTCAGAAACAGGGGCAATAAAGAGTCGCCCAAACGATCTAATGGCTCTGTCCACTAAAGTACCAAGGTAGGTTCAGCCGAAGAACATAACCAGACACCTTAATTCCCCAGAGAGTAAGTCAGCAGTCAGTGCACTCTCCCCAGACAAAGCTATATTATCAAACTTAAGGAAGTTGGGTACCCTCCAGCAGGTCTCAACACTCCCCAGCAGTACATGTATTCTTAACAAGCATCCCCGGCAGTCTTGACCTAAAGATTGTTCCCTGGCGGTATATCAGACATTCAATGAAGTCACTTCCCCGATACAGTTCAGAGCTTCCCCAGGAGAGTCCAATCTAGTTCCCCAGGAAAGTTGGAATCCATCTCCCCAGGCAGTAAGCTTATCCCCAGTAAATTCTGGAAGCTTATCCTCGCAGAACACGAACGCGTCGCCCGGCTTTATTCAAAGAGTTATTTCCCTACCAGGATATAACTGGGTTATCCTCAGCCAAAAGCCACGGAAAGAGCGTCCTCGACGAAGTCTTCTTATCCCCAGCGAAGTCTATTAACACTTCCAACGCAACAATGGTATCCCCAGCAAATTATTATCAACAACTCAACAAAGTATCTCTCTCCCCACAGAATTTTGTTTCCCAGCAAGATCGTTAGAGTACTTTTCTCCCGGAGAATATGCCATTCGCCAAGTATATTCCCCAACGGAGTTATCTCCTCCTACTGGTATTCTTGCAACTATCATCTCCAGCGGAAGCAAAGATCTACTTGCCAACATCAGCCCAGGAGTGAAATCCCGGCACCCGTCAAGGATTTACTTTCCTAGACGAAAAACATATATTCATAAACATCGCACTTCCATACATCATAGCATGCATATACGCATCATAACTTACAAACATCATTTATGTTGAGAACATCATTGCTAGATCCATATCATGCATCGCATATGACTGACCTTTACCTTTCAGGAAATATTCAGTTAAGTTCTCAATCATACTCCAAGACCTTGTCTGGTTCAGTTAAATCGACTCCAAAGATTTTCCTGGTTATTATCCAGTCAAAGGCCTTCTCTGGTCTAGTTAAACCGACTCCTAAAGGTTTCTCTTTTGAAGACTCAGTTGAAGACTCCAAGACCTTGTCTGGTTCAGTTAAATCGACTCCAAAGATTTTCCTGGTTATTATCCAGTCAAAGGCCTTCTCTGGTCTAGTTAAACCGACTCCTAAAGGTTTCTCTTTTGAAGACTCAGTTGAAGACTCCAAGACCTTGTCTGGTTCAGTTAAATCGACTCCAAAGATTTTCCTGGTTATTATCCAGTCAAAGGCCTTCTCTGGTCTAGTTAAACCGACTCCTAAAGGTTTCTCTTTTGAAGACTCAGTTGAAGACTCCAAGACCTTGTCTGGTTCAGTTAAATCGACTCCAAAGATTTTCCTGGTTATTATCCAGTCAAAGGCCTTCTCTGGTCTAGTTAAACCGACTCCTAAAGGTTTCTCTTTTGAAGACTCAGTTGAAGACTCCAAGACCTTGTCTGGTTCAGTTAAATCAACTCCAAAGATTTTCCTGGTTATTATCCAGTCAAAGGCCTTCTCTGGTCTAGTTAAACCGACTCCTAAAGGTTTCTCTTTTGAAGACTCAGTTGAAGACTCCAAGACCTTGTCTGGTTCAGTTAAATCGACTCCAAAGATTTTCCTGGTTATTATCCAGTCAAAGGCCTTCTCTGGTCTAGTTAAACCGACTCCTAAAGGTTTCTCTTTTGAAGACTCAGTTGAAGACTCCAAGACCTTGTCTGGTTCAGTTAAATCGACTCTAAAGATTTCTCTGTTTCTTATCCAGTCAAAGGCCTTCTCTGGTTCAGTCAGATCGACTCCAAAGATCTCCCTGTTTCTTATCCAGTTGAAGATATTCAAGACCTAGACCGGTTCAGTTAAATCGACTCCAAAGATTTCTCTGTTTCTTATCCAGTCAAAGGCCTTCTCTGGTTCAGTCAGATCGACTCCAAAGATCTCTTTGTTTCTTATCCAGTTGAATACATTCAAAACCTAGACCGGTTCAGTTAAATCGACTCCAAAGATTTCTCTGTTTCTTATCCAGTCAAAGGCCTTCTCTGGTTCAGTCAGATCGACTCCAAAGACCTCCCTGTTTCTTATCCAGTTGAAGACATTCAAGACCTAGACCGGTTCAGTTAAATCGACTCCAAAGATTTCTCTGTTTCTTATCCAGTCCAAGGCCTTCTCTAGTCCAGCTAAATCGACCCCAAACAGATTTTCCTGATAAAGACTTAGTAGAAGATATCCAAGATTCTCTCAATGATTGTTGTTGAGGTTGTGGTCGCCTATGGTTCTCTCCCCGATCCTGCGGAGGTAGTAATCATCCCAAGATTTTCTCAACGATTGCTGTTGAGGTTAAAGTCATCCAAGGTTCTCTCACCGTTCCTGCTGAGGTAGTAACCATCCCTGGTTCATTCATCACCGTTTGAAGCTCCAGATCCAGCTCCTGTAACCAGTCAGTTCTACACAAAGAATTTGAAGACCAGCCCCCGTAACAGGTCAGGTAACCATTTTTCTTTTTGCAGGTATGCAAGTTATCGCTAAGGAAGCTCTTACGCGATCAACATCCAGATGGAATCTATAAGCCCATCCACCTATCCATCATCTCTCAGCATGGAATCTATAAGACCATCATCCTATTCATCAATCTCCAAATGGCATCTATAAGCCCATTCCTCATCACCACTGCTACTATGTGAGCACAAATTTCTGGGCACTCTAGTGTTCAATCATCTTCCACCTTCGGATTACGAAAGGCACGTCAGCCAATCTGCATCCTCAGGTCTAAGAAGATTGAACAGGGGCAACTGTTGTACCCCAAAATTTGCTCTCCCATATTCTTCAAGAATTGCAAAGTCAAAGCTTCAAAATCTCCCCAAGGGTTGCACAGTGTAAGGGCCTCCTAACAGTCAAAACTAGGGTTGTGGTTCTGATAAAGTAAATGAAGTTTCCAAGGGTCCAATCAAGTCCCACATGTCTACAAATATGGTCAAGCATCCTCATACCAAGTTTCAAGACTTACAGCTCAAAATTGCACAGTCAAAAACCCTAATTGCACTACAGTCAACTGTAGGGGCAAAATGGTCATTTGACAGTCAAAAGTTCAAATTTTTGGACAACATCTCATTTTGAAGCCACAAACATCATTTGATCAATGCTTGATCATGATTCTCAAAGCTTGGCTCAAAAATCATCAAGATGCAAAAGTTTCCTTATTTGGACAGCTGAAAAAGTCAACTGTAAATTGACCAGGGCATAACTTTCAGATGGATTATCAGAAAATTCCATCCAAATCTCATTTTGAAGAGAAAGACATTTCCTACAACTCCTCTTCATACTTCAAGTAGAAGAAATGCTCTCACAAAAAGTTATCAATTTCAACATTATAGGTCATTTTCAAAAGTCAACAAAAAGGGACTTTAAGTCAATGGCCATAACTTCAGATTGGTAAATCAAAATGACAAGGGACCAAAGTAATTGGTTAGAGGACTCAAAGACCTTTCCAAAATGTCCAAGAACATGAGCAAAGCTTAAAAACTGAGCAAGTTATGCCTTGTGGAAGTTGGGAAATTTTTGGATATTTTGGAAAGTCAACATTGCTTCAAATGACCTAAAATTGCTAATGGGCCTCTTTTTCTTCCACAATTCATCACCCAAGGCATGTGCACGACCATTTGGCCCAAAGGGAAGTTTTTATCATTTTTATTTTATTTATTTGAATTTTTAAATGCTAGAAATTCATTTAATTAAATTAAATAGGTGAAAAATGCTAAACCTAATGTTTTGAATCTTTTTGTGCATAAAATCATCTCAATATTTCGTGCAAATCAGGTTAGGAAAGAATCAAAGGAGATTGGATATGATTGAGAGCCAAAAAGCATGAAAAAGATTTGGAAAATTATGGTTGGCAAATCAAATATTTTTCACATCAATGCATGGATTTTTGATCAACTTCTTAACCTAAATCATTCACCTATACATACTAATGCTAACCCTCGTGCCCATGACCAAAAAAGCTGCGCCATAGACAAAGAAAAAAGCTTGCACTTTTGCCTAAAATTTTTGAAACTGAAAACAAGGTTCCAAGAGGTTTCAAGCCAAAAGAACCATCTCATCACCTTCATAAGACATCAAGCAACGTGTCTGAATAGGTTTCCACATTCCTAACGCCCAGAATCGGTATAGGGGATTCAAGCTTTTTCACATTTTTTCCATAATCGTATTTTGATATTCAAGCATTTCTATTGCATTTTTTCCATGGATTCATACTAATTGGACGATTCTGATGCTAACCATATAATTTAATTGTGTTTTTGTGTACTACACGCGATTCCACCATTGTTATCATCTAGGGTTTTCCAAGTTCTAAATTGGGCATTTTCAGCTATTGTAAAATTAGGACAGGCCAATACCATGAACGAATTCAGCGTGTTCAGACGAAAACAACTCAATCCTCGCGCCTAATTTATGAGGCCATATGGCCTATTCGCTATTTTCAGATATGGCGTATTTTGGGGGGGTTAAAAACCCCCGCTAACCATCTTTTGTTTCAGGAAAAAAGAACAAGCGAGGAAGAAGACGCTTAGGTGGCCATCAGTGATTGGGTCATTCAAATTCTCGCGCGAAAAAAGCACTAGCGTTTGTTTTACTTTATTATATTTATTGTTTGTATAATGAACAAAGAAAAGAAGCAGCACAGTTGGTCAGGCGTATGCGTGGTAATCTCTAGGACCTGGGTTTGAGCCCCAGGTCCCCATCCCTTTGCAATATTGTTTTTCTAATTCTCATTCTATGCAGCATCTCCCTTGAAGACCACCATACATCCATAATCATAAACTTGCCACGCGTATAGAAAGATCGTTCCAAAGGCGCTGATTGGAAGAACACCATGGACTCTAGTCAAACGTGCCACGTGCTTCCTGAAAAAGTCAACCAGGCCAGGGACAATTGGGCCCCAATTGCTAAACAAGACCTCTCATTTGGGGACAGACCCCCCCCCCCCCCCCTTGGTTTGCAAGCTTTTACATTTTTTCATTCTTTTTATTTATTTCAATTATTATTTTTAATTAGTTCTTTAATTTAAATATTTCCACAAAAAAATATAAAAAAACAATATAAAATCATAAAAAGACTAAAATAAGTATTGTTATTTAATTAATATATTTTTTGTAAATAAACTCCATTAATTGATTTTAGCTTTTAAATTTAGGGTTAAATTTTAATATTTTTCTTAATCAATTTAAAATTTGGTAGAATTAGGGTTTGCAATAATTTTTATCCTTTTTTCTTTTCTTTCATAATAATTAATTATTAAAATATTATTTATTTTTATAAATTAAAATTGCATGTAAATAATTAGGTTAATTTAGGTTTAACTTTAATATTTTTTTTTCTAATAAATAACAAATTGTAGAATTAGGTCTTTAATTTCATTAAATTCTCATAAATACAAAAAACCCAAAAAATAATTCCCTTTCATTTTAATTTTAATTAATTTAATAATTTAATTTAGTTTCATTAAAAAGGGTCCAACGCCCTCGTTTCCAGTTTAATTCAAATCGCGCATTTATTTTCTTTTCGTATAATTTTCATGTACCTCTCCCAAAGCCATGTAAATATTTATTTCTCGCTTTAATTCTTTATTTTTCTGTCAAATCGGGTCCTGGAAATTTTGGCGATGTGGACCCGCGCCTTTTGTAATAGTTTAGAACTTTACCTTTTTTGCACTTTTTAACTGTAAATAAATGCATGCAAGAATGAATGACAATAAATAAAAACAAACGCGTAGCTCACTCATACAATGACAAGACAAAAATAAATGAATCTGACACACAAAATCACACACCACCCCTAGGGTACGCCTCACTGTTGCCTTGCCTCGAAAGGTGATCGTCGAGTAGAGGATGTCTTAGTAAGTCCTCATGATCCGGGAACCTGGCATGAGGGTAGCTTCTAAGGTGTCTTCCCATTGCTCTGGTGATCACCATGTCCCGAACCTCGAATTGACCCGAACACCTCCAACGGTGGCGCTATCTACCTCTCAATGGTGGAATGGCACTACTTTAAAGGACATTTACACAGACGAATTCCTTAGGGTAGGTAGACAACTCTAAGATACTTGCTCTAATTTCAAAACAAATCAAAAAAATACTTTTCACACCAACACATTTTCAAAAAGCTTTCGAAAGCAATTTTTCAAACACTCTTGAGGACCGATACAAGAGTCGAACTGGAATTTTCAAAGAAACTTTTTTTAAAACCCACTGTTGAAAAGCAAACAAACCATTTTGAAAACACAAATGAGCAAGTATCTAAGAGCCCATGGATAACCATGGATAGAAAGGGTACTAACACCTTCCCTTTCTATAACCTACCTCCCGAACCGAGAGCAATCTCTTTAAGGAATTTTTCTGTGCTTTTGTCCTTTCCATTTGGAGAAAATAAAAGACGGTGGCGACTCTTGCTTCCGCGACATTTCGCGAACTAGCGTTAAACAGTCAGTTCCAGATCCACCGATCCCAGAACTGGCGACTCTGCTGGGGAATTAACTTAAAGTGAGGTGTACCTTAGGGTTAGTTCATAACTGTGTTTTCAATTGCTTTCCTTGTTTGCTTTAAATTGTGGGACTGTCTTAGGAGTTCTATAGATCCTAACCCGGATCTGGGGATACCTTCTTAGAAAGTAGCAACAAGGCTGTGAGGGAACTGTGCGGGGTATAATGACATGGTTGAAACAGTCTGCTACGTTGATGTGGCACTTTGGTGTGTACCGGTAACCCTTGAGTTCAGTCAAGGAGAGTACGGGGCCTCCCGTGGTGTGGTGAAGCATCAACAGACCTTAGGAACCTTAATTGAACTATCTTGGCCTCTTTAGGGTAGTGAGATAACTGACTTTGGTGCAGTCCGAGGTTGGTTGATACTCGATACTACACTCAATTGAGGGTTGCTTTCCTGGAATATTTCGGTCGCCAGTTCAGTGGCTAAGTCGAAACGATGAACAATGAAAGCAATCCCGTGATATTGGGACTCTTAGAACCCGGTTACTTCTAATAGGACAGGTTGAACCCACCAACTTCAAGAGGGTAATACCCAGACCCCATGCTGGCCTAAACACTAAGGGTTTCTCTTGTGTGACTTGTGTGCCTTCCAACTTGACTATTTGCATGCTTGTTATCTGACATTTGAGTTTCTTGCAGGTTTTGTTTTTAGTCCTTAACTGGGACTCATAACAGGGTTTACCGAGTTTCTTGCAGGTTTTGTTTTTAGTCCTTAACTGGGACTCATGACAGGTTTTGCTTGAGTTTCTTGCAGGTTTCTGTTTATAGTCCTTAATAAGGGCTCATAACAGGGTTTATTCATATTACCCCATGCATCATGACATCATACCATTGCATACATCCTAACCCATTTCAAGGATCTCAAGGGCTTGTGATGCAGGTCATGATGAATCAAACATCTAGCAAGGGGCAAAGAGGATTTATTTTCCTCTAGCCAAAGTTGTCAGAGGCTATGACCCACTGGATATGGTGAGCCTTTGACCCTTGAAAAAGGACTCTCAACAAATATGAAGTTCCTTCAATCAAGCTACCGGATCCCAGCTCTAACAAATTTCTTGTTTACCCCGCGAGATCCTTGAAAACATTGCATGCATATCATACATATCATTGCATAACAGGTACCCTTGTTGCAGGTCACTTACCCTCCCCGCTGTTTATTTCAGCAATGGCTTCACAACAAGATAACCAGGACCTTCACGCTCAAGAGACTCAGTTCAGGGAAATCTTCCTAGGCCTATCCAAGGGGCAGGAAGAGTTGAGGACACTCCTCATGGGGAATCTGGGCAAGAAAGGTCCCGAAGATGACAAGGACGAACGGCTGAAACGCCTACAAGCTGAGGTAGATACATTGAAAACCCAAATGCTGGGGAAAAGGGCTCTCATCCAAGGTTTAGCTCAGGAGCAAGTAGAGTTGAGGACCATGATCAGTCAACTCCACCAAGGCAAATCCAACATGAAGCTACCAGTCCGAGTCAGGGACCAAGTCTTTGATCAGCTACCAAGAGGACAACAGTCTGGTATGGTGAAGAATGGACCTCCCCAAGTTGTTACTACTTCACAAACCCAGCATCAACGGGGTAATCGGCGTAAGCGATATACACCTGGAAGACATTTCTCTGAGATTTGTATACCATCATCTCTAATGCTGAAACGCTTGTTGGAGGTCAATCTGATTACTTTAAAGGGTCCACCCCAGAATCCCGACACCTCTGCTCCTACTTACGACCCTGATGAAAGATGCGCCTACCATTCTGACAGTCCTGGACATGACACCGACGACTGTTGGAGCTTGAAGAACAAGATCCAGGACTTGATCGACGGAAGGGTGCTGGAGTTCATGCCGGGTGGCCAAATAAAAATCTTCTGCTAAGAATCTTCCATCTGAGATGACTAGTTAAAATTAAGAAGCTTTTGTTCATTAGAAATTTCAAGTTGTAATTTTCTTTTGATCGTTCAAACATTTACTCATGTTAAACATTGTTATTCCATTAATGCATCGCACATGTCTGTTTTGAAGTAATATATTCGTATTCACTATATGCAAATTATTTTCATATTTTTTCTGATGATCAACTCTCAATAATTCTAAGCCTCTTGAGGGAGGATGACGAAAACAATACCATAATCTACAGTATGCTTTTGAACAGACCCCGCTGATGAGGTACAGACATTGTTTCAATCCCTAAACACTGGAGTTATAAGGATGATAACCCCTCGTCAACCCCTTTGAGCCAAAGAAGTAGGAGTTTTTATTTTCAAAATTTAAAACCCTTAATCATAACCTGGGGCAGGGTAGTTCTCTCAGTTGATCCAAGTGCATAACGAATGGCACCAAAGAGATCCTTACAAAAAAAAAGAAGACAGTGATGATTCCGAATAATCATAAGGATAGGAAGTCATTATATCTCTAAAATAAAAACCCAATAAGTCAAAACCTATGAAGGAGACTTACAAAACTGGGGCATCCCGCTGACTGTAATCACAAAAGAAACAGTTCAGGCAAAATTTAGGGATAGCGAAATCAAAAAGAAAGAGGTCATACAAACCCTCAACAAAAACAAAAAATGACTGCCTATTCAGAATAAATCATCAATATCTGAACCATCATTGGAACATCAGGACAAAGACTCAAACAAGGTCTAACGCACGATCAACTGAGCTTAGGTTTGAAGAACATCACGAAGAGCGGGTGGGTACAAATATAATTTGAGCCTTTATCCTTTGTTTCTTAAACCGTGAACCAGGCCACGTTATAACCCTTAAAAGTCCTAGCTGAAGCATAGGTTAGTTCGAAAGCATACTGTTACGAAAGGTATCCTGACTCCTTGAGGCCTACGGTAAAAACTGAGTTGACATCACGTTTTACAAACATTCACTTGTTTTATGAAAAAAGAATGCATCTTCAAAATCTTCAAAACAGACACAGGCTTTGCATTTTTAACATAACCTTGTTTGCATATGACTTTTTGTTTGAACAACATAGAAATTCGCACGATGAATGCCTAATGAACAAAAGCACCTCCAATCAAGGGACAGACGTGATTATTGTCCATCATCTGGGGCAATTCAACCAAGACTCGGATAATCTCTCAAAGGCCAAATAGCCTGGGGCAAATCTCCGCATGAGTCACCTGGGGCATTTCAACAATAAATCTTGCCTGATCAAACACCTTCTGATGGTATGACAAAACACTTCTAACAGGGGAAACTCCCTACATTCTGAGAACATGGACATAGTCGAAAAAATACTACGCAAAATCAAAGACCCGCTAGGTTGACATACCTAGGAAAAAATAAGGGATTCCCGACGAACCAAAAGGGTTCGGGCAAAATGAAGGGATGAAATGAAAAAAATCTGTACACCCGGCAAGTCGAAAACCTGAAAAGGCGGCTTGGGCAAAAATGGGTATCCCGATGGACTGAAAACCCGAAAGGGCGGTCCAGGCAAAAGTTAGGGATTAAAGCGTATGACTATGTCCTGTCATCCTGTCACCTGCCTACCAGAAGAAGGTTTGTCCATCAACAACTATCAGCACCTCACGGGTCTTCCTCTCCCACCTCAGAAACAGGGGCAATAAAGAGTCGCCCAAACGATCTAATGGCTCTGTCCACTAAAGTACCAAGGTAGGTTCAGCCGAAGAACATAACCAGACACCTTAATTCCCCAGAGAGTAAGTCAGCAGTCAATGCACTCTTCCCAGACAAAGCTATATTATCAAACTTAAGGAAGTTGGGTACCCTCCAGCAGGTCTCAACACTCCCCAGCAGTACATGTATTCTTAACAAGCATCCCCGGCAGTCTTGACCTAAAGATTGTTCCCTGGCGGTATATCATACATTCAATGAAGTCACTTCCCCGATACAGTTCAGAGCTTCCCCAGGAGAGTCCAATCTAGTTCCCCAGGAAAGTTGGAATCCATCTCCCCAGGCAGTAAGCTTATCCCTAGTAAATTCTGGAAGCTTATCCTCGCAGAACACGAACGCGTCGCCCGACTTTATTCAAAGAGTTATTTCCCTACCAGGATATAACTGGGTTATCCTCAGCCAAAAGCCACGGAAAGAGCGTCCTCGACGAAGTCTTCTTATCCCCAGCGAAGTCTATTAACACTTCCAACGCAACAATGGTATCCCCAGCAAATTATTATCAACAACTCAACAAAGTATCTCTCTCCCCACAGAATTTTGTTTCCCAGCAAGATCGTTAGAGTACTTTTCTCCCACAGAATATTCCATTCGCCAAGTATATTCCCCAACGGAGTTATCTCCTCCTACTGGTATTCTTGCAACTATCATCTCCAGCGGAAGCAAAGATCTACTTGCCAACATCAGCCCAGGAGTGACTTCCCGGCAGCCGTCAAGGATTTACTTTCCTAGACGAAATACATATATTCATAAACATCGCACTTCCATACATCATAGCATGCATATACGCATCATAACTTACAAACATCATTTATGTTGAGAACATCATTGCTTGATCCATATCATGCTTCGCATATGACTGACCTTTACCTTTCAGGAAATATTCAGTTAAGTTCTCAATCATACTCCAAGACCTTGTCTGGTTCAGTTAAACCGACTTCAAAGATTTTCCTGGTTATTATCCAGTCAAAGGCCTTCTCTGGTCTAGTTAAACCGACTCCTAAAGGTTTCTCTTTTGAAGACTCAGTTGAAGACTCCAAGACCTTGTCTGGTTCAGTTAAATCGACTCCAAAGATTTTCCTGGTTATTATCCAGTCAAAGGCCTTCTCTGGTCTAGTTAAACCGACTCCTAAAGGTTTCTCTTTTGAAGACTCAGTTGAAGACTCCAAGACATTGTCTGGTTCAGTTAAATCGACTCCAAAGATTTTCCTGGTTATTATCCAGTCAAAGGCCTTCTCTGGTCTAGTTAAACCGACTCCTAAAGGTTTCTCTTTTGAAGACTCAGTTGAAGACTCCAAGACCTTGTCTGGTTCAGTTAAATTGACTCCAAAGATTTTCCTGGTTATTATCCAGTCAAAGGCCTTCTCTGGTCTAGTTAAACCGACTCCTAAAGGTTTCTCTTTTGAAGACTCAGTTGAAGACTCCAAGACCTTGTCTGGTTCAGTTAAATCAACTCCAAAGATTTTCCTGGTTATTATCCAGTCAAAAGCCTTCTCTGGTCTAGTTAAACCGACTCCTAAAGGTTTCTCTTTTGAAGACTCAGTTGAAGACTCCAAGACCTTGTCTGGTTCAGTTAAATCGACTCCAAAGATTTTCCTGGTTATTATCCAGTCAAAGGCCTTCTGTGATCTAGTTGAACCGACTCCTAAAGGTTTCTCTTTTGAAGACTCAGTTGAAGACTCCAAGACCTGGTCTGGTTCAGTTAAATCGACTCTAAAGATTTCTCTGTTTCTTATCCAGTCAAAGGCCTTCTCTGGTTCAGTCAGATCGACTCCAAAGATCTCCCTATTTCTTATCCAGTTGAAGATATTCAAGACCTAGACCGGTTCAGTTAAATCGACTCCAAAGATTTCTCTGTTTCTTATCCAGTCAAAGGCCTTCTCTGGTTCAGTCAGATCGACTCCAAAGATCTCCCTGTTTCTTATCCAGTTGAATACATTCAAAACCTAGACCGGTTCAGTTAAATCGACTCCAAAGATTTCTCTGTTTTTTATCCAGTCAAAGGCCTTCTCTGGTTCAGTCATATCGACTCCAAAGACCTCCCTGTTTCTTATCCAGTTGAAGACATTCAAGACCTAGACCGGTTCAGTTAAATCGACTCCAAAGATTTCTCTGTTTCTTATCCAGTCCAAGGCCTTCTCTAGTCCAGCTAAATCGACCCCAAACAGATTTTCCTGATAAAGACTTAGTAGAAGATATCCAAGATTCTCTCAATGATTGCTGTTGAGGTTGTCGTCGCCTATGGTTCTCTCCCCGATCCTGCGGAGGTAGTAATCATCCCAAGATTTTCTCAACGATTGCTGTTGAGGTTAAAGTCATCCAAGGTTCTCTCACCGTTCCTGCTGAGGTAGTAACCATCCCTGGTTCATTCATCACCGTTTGAAGCTCCAGATCCAGCTCCTGTAACCAGTCAGTTCTACACAAAGAATTTGAAGACCAGCCCCCGTAACAGGTCAGGTAACCATTTTTCTTTTTGCAGGTATGCAAGTTATCGCTAAGGAAGCTCTTACGCGATCAACATCCAGATGGCATCTATAAGCCCATCCACCTATCCATCATCTCTCAGCATGGCATCTATAAGCCCATCATCCTATTCATCAATCTCCAAATGGCATCTATAAGCCCATTCCCCATCACCACTGCTACTATGTGAGCACAAATTTCTGGGTACTCTAGTGTTCAATCATCTTCCACCTTCGGATTACGAAAGGCACGTCAGCCAATCTGCATCCTCAGGTCTAAGAAGATTGAACAGGGGCAACTGTTGTACCCCAAAATTTGCCCTCCCATATTCTTCAAGAATTGCAAAGTCAAAGCTTCAAAATCTTCCCAAGGGTTGCACAGTGTAAGGGCCTCCTAACAGTCAAAACTAGGGTTGTGGTTCTGATAAAGTAAATGATGTTTCCAAGGGTCCAATCAAGTCCCACATGTCTACAAATATGGTCAAGCATCCTCATACCAAGTTTCAAGACTTACAGCTCAAAAACCCTAATTGCACTACAGTCAACTGTAGGGGCAAAATGGTCATTTGACAGTCAAAAGTTCAAATTTTTGGACAACATCTCATTTTGAAGCCACAAACATCATTTGATCAATGCTTGATCATGATTCTCAAAGCTTGGCTCAAAAATCATCAAGATGCAAAAGTTTCCTTATTTGGACAGTTGAAAAAGTCAACTGTAAATTGACCAGGGCATAACTTTCACATGGATTATCAGAAAAATTCCATCCAAATCTCATTTTGAAGATAAAGACATTTCCTACAACTCCTCTTCATACTTCAAGTCCAAGAAATTCTCTCACAAAAAGTTATCAATTTCAACATTATAGGTCATTTTCAAAAGTCAACAAAAAGGGACTTTAAGTCAAAGGCCATAACTTGATATTGGTAAATCAAAATGACATGGGACCAAAGGCATTGGTTAGAGGACTCAAAGGCCTTTCCAAAATGTCCAAGAACATGAGCAAAGCTTAAAAATTGAGCAAGTTATGCCTTGTGGAAGTTGGGAAATTTTTGGATATTTTGGAAAGTCAACATTGCTTCAAATGACCTAAAATTGCTAATGGGCCTCTTTTTCTTCCACAATTCATCACCCAAGGCATGTGCACGACCATTTGGCCCAAAGGGAAGTTTTTATCATTTTTATTTTATTTATTTGAATTTTTAAATGCTAGAAATTCATTTAATTAAATTAAATAGGTGAAAAATGCTAAACCTAATGTTTTGAATCTTTTTGTGCATAAAATCATCTCAATATTTCGTGCAAATCAGGTTAGGAAAGAATCAAAGGAGATTGGATATGATTGAGAGCCAAAAAGCATGAAAAAGATTTGGAAAATTATGGTTGGCAAATCAAATATTTTTCACATCAATGCATGGATTTTTGATCAACTTCTTAACCTAAATCATTCACCTATACATACTAATGCTAACCCTCGTGCCCATGACCAAAAAAGTTGCGCCATAGACAAAGAAAAAAGCTTGCACTTTTGCCTAAAATTTTTGAAACTGAAAACAAGGTTCCAAGAGGTTTCAAGCCAAAAGAACCATCTCATCACCTTCATAAGACATCAAGCAACGTGTCTGAATAGGTTTCCACATTCCTAACGCCCAGAATCGGTATAGGGGATTCAAGCTTTTTCACATTTTTTCCATAATCGTATTTTGATATTCAAGCATTTCTATTGCATTTTTTCCATGGATTCATACTAATTGGATGATTCTGATGCTAACCATATAATTTAATTGTGTTTTTGTGTACTACACGTGATTCCACCATTGTTATCATCTAGGGTTTTCCAAGTTCTAAATTGGGCATTTTCAGCTATTGTAAAATTAGGACAGGCCAATACCATGAACGAATTCAGCGTGTTCAGACGAAAACAACTCAATCCTCGCGCCTAATTTATGAGGCCATATGGCCTATTCGCTATTTTCAGATATGGCGTATTTTGGGGGGGTTAAAAACCCCCGCTAACCATCTTTTGTTTCAGGAAAAAAGAACAAGCGAGGAAGAAGACGCTTAGGTGGCCATCAGTGATTGGGTCATTCAAATTCTCGCGCGAAAAAAGCACTAGCGTTTGTTTTACTTTATTATATTTATTGTTTGTATAATGAACAAAGAAAAGAAGCAGCACAGTTGGTCAGACGTATGCGTGGTAATCTCTAGGACCTGGGTTTGAGCCCCAGGTCCCCATCCATTTGCAATATTGTTTTTCTAATTCTCATTCTATGCAGCATCTCCCTTGAAGACCACCATACATCCATAATCATAAACTTGCCACGCGTATAGAAAGATCGTTCCAAAGGCGCTGATTGGAAGAACACCATGGACTCTAGTCAAACGTGCCACGTGCTTCCTGAAAAGGTCAACCAGGCCAGGGACAATTGGGCCCCAATTGCTAAACAAGACCTCTCATTTGGGGACAGACCCCCCCTAGGTTTGCAAGCTTTTACATTTTTTCATTCTTTTTATTTATTTCAATTATTATTTTTAATTAGTTCTTTAATTTAAATATTTTCACAAAAAAATATAAAAAAACAATATAAAATCAGAAAAAGACAAAAATAAGTATTGTTTCTTAATTAATATATTTTTTGTAAATAAACTCCATTAATTGATTTTAGCTTTTAAATTTAGGGTTAAATTTTAATATTTTTCTTAATCAATTTAAAATTTGGTAGAATTAGGGTTTGTAATAATTTTTATCCTTTTTTCTTTTCTTTCATAATAATTAATTATTAAAATATTATTTATTTTTATAAATTAAAATTGCATGTAAATAATTAGGTTAATTTAGGTTTAACTTTAATATTTTTTTTCTAATAAATAAAAAATTGTAGAATTAGGTTTTTAATTTCATTAAATTCTCATAAATACAAAAAACCCAAAAAATAATTCCCTTTCATTTTAATTTTAATTAATTTCATAATTTAATTTAGTTTCATTAAAAAGGGTCCAACGCCCTCGTTTCCAGTTTAATTCAAATCGCGCATTTATTTTCTTTTCGTATAATTTTCATGTACCTCTCCCAAAGCCATGTAAATATTTATTTCTCGCTTTAATTCTTTATTTTTCTGTCAAATCGGGTCCTGGAAATTTTGGCGATGTGGACCCGCGCCTTTTGTAATAGTTTAGAACTTTACCTTTTTTGCACTTTTTAACTGTAAATAAATGCATGCAAGAATGAATGACAATAAATAAAAACAAACGCGTAGCTCACTCATACAATGACAAGACAAAAATAAATGAATCTGACACACAAAATCACACACCACCCCTAGGGTACGCCTCACTGTTGCCTTGCCTCGAAAGGTGATCGTCGAGTAGAGGATGTCTTAGTAAGTCCTCATGATCCAGGAACCTGGCATGAGGGTAGCTTCTAAGGTGTCTTCCCATTGCTCTGGTGATCACCATGTCCCGAACCTCGAATTGACTCGAACACCTCCAACGGTGGCGCTACCTACCTCTCAATGGTGGGATGGCACTACTTTAAAGGACATTTACACAGACGAATTCCTTAGGGTAGGTAGACAACTCTAAGATACTTGCTCTAATTTCAAAACAAATCAAAAAAATACTTTTCACACCAACACATTTTCAAAAAGCTTTCGAAAGCAATTTTTCAAACACTCTTGAGGACCGATACAAGAGTCGAACTGGAATTTTCAAAGAAACTTTTTTTAAAACCCACAGTTGAAAAGCAAACAAACCATTTTGAAAACACAAATGAGCAAGTATCTAAGAGCCCATGGATAACCATGGATAGAAAGGGTGCTAACACCTTCCCTTTCTATAACCTACCTCCCGAACCGAGAGAAATCTCTTTAAGGAATTTTTCTGTGCTTTTGTCCTTTCCATTTGGAGAAAATAAAAGACGGTGGCGACTCTTGCTTCCGCGACATTTCGCGAACCAGCGTTAAACAGTCAGTTCCAGATCCACCGATCACACCTGGGCAAAAAGTTTACCGACTGTGAAACCAGATATTCACTGCTCGAGAAAACTTGCTGCACTCTGGTATGGGCTGCTCGCCGGCTAAGACAGTATATGTTGACTCATACCACTTTGATGATATCTAAGATGGATCAGATAAAATACATCTTCGAGAAGCCTGTTTTGTTTGGAAGGATAGGTAAATGGCAGATGATCCTAACAGAAAATGACATACAATACACAACCCAAAAAGCTATAAAGGGAAATGTGCTAGCTTATCATCTTGCTCATCAAGCTGTAGAAGATTATCAGTCCATGAAGTTTGAATTACCTGACGAAGACATCATGACAGTAGACAACTGTGAAGGAATCAGACCATATGACGGACCTGAACAAGGATCCCGATGGACCCTGTTCTTTGATGGGGCATCCAATGCACTTGGTAACGGTATCAGCGCTGTACTCATTTCTCCAGAAGGATGCCATACTCCTTTTACCGCCATACTTTGCTTCAACTGTACGAACAACATGGCAGAATACGAAGCATGCATCTTTGGTCTCAAGGCTGCCATAGACTTGGGAATCAAATCTTTAGTTGTATTTGGGGATTCAGCTTTGGTCATCAGTCAGATCAAAGGAGAGTGGGACACTAAGCACCCAAACCTTATCCCTTACAAAGAACATGTTTTGACATTGCTACCACATTTCGAGCAGATAACCTTCGAACACTTCCCGCGAGAAGAAAATCAGATAACGGATGCTCTAGCTACAATGACATCCATGTTTAAACTTAATTGGGATAATGAGGCTCCCCAGATCACCATTGAATGAATGGACGAACCAACACACTGTCACGAGATTAATACCGAAGAAGTAATGGACCAGCCTTGGTTTCATGAAGTCAAAAGGTATCTCGAGGCTCAAGAATATCCAGAAGGAGATTCAATCAATGACAAAAAGTTTCTAAGGAGATTCTCCGCTAAGTTCTTCCTGAGTAATGGCATCCTGTACAAACACAATCATGATTCTATTCTGCTCCGTTGTGTGGATAAGATTGAAGCTGAAAAGATCATGGCTAAATTACATGAAGGTACCTTTGGCACTCACTCTATAGGGCATACGATGGCAAAGAAAATCCTACGGGAAGGCTATTATTGGTCTACCATGGAAACAGATTGCTATCAACACTCCCGGACCTGTCATAAGTGTCAAATCTATGCATACAAGGTGCACGTGCCTCCGGTTCCTCTAAATGTCTTAACAACTCCTTGGCCCTTCGCTATGTGGGGAATTAACATGATTGGAGAGATCAAGCCTACATCCTCCAATGGACACTGCTTCATTCTAGTGGCCATTGACTATTTCAGAAAGTGGGTCGAAGCAGCTTCCTTCGTATCTGTTACTAAGAATGTTGTTGCCCGCTTCATCAAGCAGAATCTTATTTACCGGTATGGTATCCCAGAAAGGATCATCACTGATAACGGTACAAACCTTAACAATACTATGATCACCGCCTTGTGCGAGAAGTTCAAGATTCAACATCACAATTCATCCCCTTATCGTCCAAAGATGAATGCTGCAGTTGAAGCTGCTAACAAAATCATTAAAAAGATCATACAGAAAATGACAGTCACCTACAAGGACTGGCATGAGATGCTACCGTTTGCTCTCCACGAGTACCGTACCACAGCTCGCACATCAACTAGAGCAACACCCTATTCATTGCTTTATGGCATGGAGGTTGTTTTACCTATTGAGGTCGAGATCCCCTCTTTAAGAATCATGAAGGATGCAAGTTTGAGTGAAGACGATTGGATTCAAACCCGACTTGATCAGTTGAACTTAATTGATGAAAAAAGACTTACTGATGTCTGCCATGGTCAGACGTATCAAAAGTTGATGATCAAAGCTTTCAACAAGAAAGTCAGACGCCAGGTAAATCAAGTTGGAGATCTAGTGATCAAGCGCATCATCTTGCCACAAAGTGATTCCAGGGGAAAATGGACTCCTACTTACGAAGGACCATTTATAATCAAGAACATCTTTTCTGGTGGGGCATTGATCTTAACCACCATGGACGGCGACGACCTGACACACCGTGCGAACGCAGACATAGTCAAAAGATACTAAGCATAAGAGACCCGCTAGGTTGACACACCTAGGCAAAACAAGGGCATCCCGGCGAACCAAACGGTTCCGGCAAAAATTAGGGATAAAATAAAAAAAAATTGTACACCCGGTAAGTTGAAAACCCAAAAGGGCGACTTGGGAAAAAAAGGGTTTCCCGATGGATCGAAAACCCGAAAGGGCAGTTCAGGCAAAAGTTAGGGAATTAAAGTGTATGACTATGTCTCGTCGGAACACTTTGAGGACAATCTCTTCACAGACAAACTCAGAGCTTCTGATCAATTCAATCATCTTCGGACGAAGCAACAAATGGACAAGATGTTCAGAGATACGAAGGCTATAACAGAATGGGAACCCCATGGGATTATCACACATAGCTATCTTTCCTTGTATAAATTTTTCTCATTTTTATGACACCATACTCTTACTAGGATGTTTGTCTCCTTTGTACAAAATACTTATTCAAAGTAAATACAAAGATATCTTTTTAAAGTACAAAAAAAACTATTTGTCCTTTTCTTTTACACTTGTGTTTTATTTGCAAAAACATCCAATGATTCATTAATGAACATAATTACTGTTCACAAATAAACGAAATGAAAAGAACGATTACTGACAGGTTGAAAGAATAGGAAAATGTCTTTGGGCTATTCCATGAGCAATCCCTACAGTACATCATTAAGATCCCCAGTGGAGCCCAAACTTCAAACTATTAATCCAGTGGAAACCATCCAGTTTCTTCAGATTCCCCAGCAAGTTGTCTTGAAGTCTGAAAAGCAACCAGATAACATTTAACTTTTGTTTCTCCCCAACCTCGGATAACTCCCTGGTAGAGTGGCAGACGACCGAAACTCCTGAACTTTTTCCAGACAGGAATAAGCTTTTTCCCCACAGAGTTTTCATTGCTCCCCAACAGAATTAAGATTCCCATTCTTAATTCCCAGCAGAAGTCATCAAAGTTCTCTGGATTCCCCAAGCAGATTACTCAAGCAGTATTTGGCATTACTCTCACAACGGAATTTTTTGTCAATATTCCAACTTCAAGACATGAAGAATCCACATATCCTCAACAACAGTCAAGGATTTATTTTCCTCAGCAATACAGCAAATCAGCTTACATGCGCATACATTACATCCATATATCATAAACATTGATAAAGCACATATATTGCATCATACATTTCATGCAACATAACTTTGTGCTTCAGCTAACATTTTACCCTTTTCAGGATAACATTAACAGTTGTCATTAACAATGTTCAAATATTCCAGATACAATACAGATACGCTCCAGACACGGATGCCATTTTGATACTCATTCAGATCTCAACATCTTTTGGATTATAGTACAGATACACTCCAGACACGGAAGTCATTCTGTCACTTATTCAGATCCCAGTCTAGATACGCTCCAGACACGGATGCCATTCTGATACTCATTCAGATCACAACATCTTTCAGATACAGTACGAATACATTCTAGATACGGAATCCATTCTGTCACTAATTCAGACTCCAAGTTCATGATACAGTTCAGATACGCTCCAAACAAGGATGCCATTATGATACTCATTCGGACCTCAACTTTAAGATACAGTCCAGATACGCTCCAGACACGGTGGCCATTCTGTCGCTTATTCAGATTTCAAATTCTAGATACAGTACAGATACACTCCAGACACGGAAGTCATTTTGTTACTTATTCAGATTCAAGTACAGATACACCTCAGATACGCTCCAGACACTGACGTTATTCCATTGCTCATACAGATTCAGTCTCCAGATACAGTTCAGATACATTCCAGATACGGACACCATTCTGATACTTATTCTTTTGACCTACAACTTACAATTCAACAAACATTCTTGGATGGCATCTACAAGCCCATCTCCAACAAGATTCTATCACCTCTCCAAATGGCATCTTTAAGCCCATTCCCTCAACTACACTTTGTCGAGTGCAAATTTATGGGAACTCTAGTGTCCAATCATCTTTTACCTTCGAGTCACGAACGACAAAACTCGCCAATCTAACTCTTCAGGTTCAAGAAGATTGAACAAGGGCAGCTATTGTACCCCAAAATTTGACCTCTCATTTATCAAGATTTTTGTCACAAGACTTCTTAGACTCAAGACAAGATTAGGGTTTGGTCAGCTCAAGACACCTCATCTTGCACTAATAACCCAAAATTAGGGTTTGAGTTTGCACAAGGATTTTTTGACCACTAATGCTTCATGTGACTTTCATACACCATGTTGGACCCCTAAGATTGCTCATGTTAAGTTTCAAGCCTTGAACCACATTTTTGATCAGTCAATTAGACAGTTGACCTAAAAATCAGCTGTATTGGGAAAAAGTCAATCATGGCCATTTTACAGTCAAACTTCATAATTTTTGATCCACATCAACATTTTAGTCTCATATGTACCATTTTACCAAGTTTGGATCACAACTCCTCAAGAAATTTGGTCAAATCATCAAAAGGGCAAAATGGTCAAAATTAGGGTTTTGATTGAGAAAGGGCAATTTCTAATTTTTAACCTAGCCAATAACCAATTGAGTTCAAGCATGATTTCAAGGATTCAATGGCATCATCTTGACCTAATTACATGGTTCAAAATATCTCAAGTCCATGAGATTGACAAATGAATTTTGCAGTCAACTGATCAAAAGTCGACTGTACACTGAAAAGTCAAACTTTGACTTTTTGGTCAAAATCAAGTGCCAAGGGTCATAATTCATCAAGATATGTCAAAATATGAAACTTGTTCACCAAGAAACTCAATTTTTAAAATTAAGGTTTTAACTTGAAAATTTTCATAACTTAGAATTTTTCTAAGTATAAAAATTTTCTTATTTTTTCCCAACATTTCACCACTTTTTCACCATGATGCATTTTGATTCAAGAAAAGTACCCAACACGAAATTTTTAGTCCTCCATGAAATATACAACTTTGCTTCACAAATTTTTCCCAAAAGACGCTTGGATCTCAAGTTATGAATTTGTGAATATAAGTCCATGAACTTCTTAACTTAGTGAAATTTTGCCCTAATTTAGGCAGGTTTTGGACCAAACTTCATGTACATTTTTCACCTAGTTCCAAGAGTTATATTAAATTGCATTTCAAAGATGGATTATAAAGCACATTGCAAGCTTTCCAAAATTTCAAAGAACTCTCCAAGATCATTTTTTAGTAGGGAGAATTAAAGAAGGGAAGTTGGCATTTTCTCACTTTTGTTCAAGCCATTTTCACATAGCATCAAGTTGCAAATCACATCCATGCTGGTTGTATCTTGCTTTACAGGTCCTAAGCTCACTTTACACTCCATAATTAAATGCAAACTCAGTTGACAAAGGCATTATCTTTGTTTTTGAAGCTTTGTACAAGAGATAATTCCATTTTAGGCATAAAGTTCAGAATGCCATTTTCATAAAGAGAAGCTTTTGCAACTTTATCAATCTTGAGCATTGAACCTGTTCCCTTGGTGCAAGCAATGTACACAGGTCTCAAGCAAATTATACAAGTGCATTTCAGCTCTCAAGCAAGCAAGGACATGCATGTTAGTATTGTCACTTCACTTTACTTCAAATGCAAGAAAAGTTGCCAAAGAGTTAAAAACTTCTACAGCTAGTAAGGGCAGACCTTTGTATCATTTCTATACAAATACACAAACTTATGGCAAGGCATAGCATGATTGTTGGACACTAGAAACTCTCCAAAACTGAAAAACTCCAAAATTCTGTCCAAACACTCAGAATCTGCAAAAGCATAGCCAATCAATTTTTGGCTCGTGCGTATTGTGTTTAAACACTTGAAACATATCATAAACATCATACCAAAGCAATCCAAGCCATCACCCTGGTTATGTAACCCCTGTTTCAGCATCCACCATTTTCATTTTTGAAGCTTGCAGCTTGACTTGTCCAGAGAGTTTCAGCAATCCTCAGAGCAAGCTAAGCATTGGAATAGGTTCAGGGAAGGTCAAGGAAGATTAAACAATCACCAGGCCTCCATTAAAGTCCCTACATTGTCCTATACAAATCCAGCTAAAGGAGGTAATTTCTTAAACTCTATCTCTCTGAATAGGCAAATTCAAGCCACGATTTATGAAGAAAAAATGTATCCCTTATCATGACAAAGTTGTAAATATGCATACTTTTCATTTATATTAATTGTGCTGTGAGAATTTGAAGCTTGAAGTTCCAGAATTTTTTAGGTCACGAATTAGGGGTTCCAAAATTCTCCTTGATATTTAAGATTTAGGTCACATAATTTATATGGCTGGAATCGTGAGCTCAAATGCCACATTTTTCATGTTATGAGTTTTTGTTTTTATGCAAGCATGTGAGAGTTACAGATTGAACTGAAGCGCACACGAAGAAGATGACCAAGGACAGGGACGATGGCTTCTGGGCCTTTTGTTGCATTGGCCTTTTTTTGTTTTTGCTACTCACACCCCCTTACTTACTTTTACACCCCCTGGCTTATTTGTTATATTTTTCATATTTTTTTTCATATTTTCATATTTATAGCTTTTATTTATTTTTTTTCTGAATAATAAAAATCCTAAAAAAAATTTCTCTATTTTTTGCAATTTTATTTTATTTTTTTACATAAAAATTATTTTATTATGATAAATAGATTTTATTTTCTTAAATAACTTATAAATATATTTAAAAATACTTAATATTTTGATTATACTATTTATACTGATAAATACTTATTTTCTATACATATTTAATTTTTAATATTTACATATAATATTATTTATTATTTTCTTATACAAAAAATGTATAAAATAATAAATATAGAACATTTATTTTCTTTTAGTTGAAAACTAGGGTTTACCCCTTTCAAAAAGGATTATATTTTTTTTCCTTATAATTTTTAGGGTTTAAATTAAATATATTTCTTACACAAAAAATAAAACACAAAAACATTTTTAACATAAACATTGCATTGCATTTTAAATACTTGCCTTATTTATTTAATTCGTATAATATTTGATTTGGTTGTAATAATATATTTAGGTTTATATTTGTGACAAATCCCCATTCAAAACTTATATCCCCCTTCCCATAATAATTGTTGTAATAGCTTAGTTTATTTTACGCAATTTATTGCTTCATATACCATGTTTAGTAATTAGGGTTTGCATGACAAGAACAAAAACAAAACAAATAGAAAACCCTAAATGCAAGACAAAAGCATGAAAAAGACACACTTTGCACACAAACACCCTTAAGGTTTCTCCCACTCGGTTGCCTAAAATAAAATGGCCATGTTATGCATGCGAAGTATCTTGGCAAAAAAAAACAAGTATAAGATCATAGTCCCTCGATGATGCTATACAAAGGTTGCCTAAACAAAATGATCTTGGTCCCTCAAAAAATGCTAAGATACTTGGCAACATTGCTATCATGGTCATACGATGACCCACGCCCGTCCCGTTAACATCCAAATATAGGGTTTCTTACCAAATCAATGGTAAGTCAACAATGTCAAAGGAATAAAAATGTACAAGAAAGACATTTGAGTAGGTAGATAGCTTCTAAGTTACTTGCTCCTTTTCAAACAATCCTTGCTATTTTTAAAAACAAACACACACATTTCAAAACATTTTACAAAACATTGAAACATTTTTCAAAAGACAAACATCTTTGTATACATTCTTACAAACGAGAATCATTACAAAGATTGCCTTAACGAATGGCCTCTTTTCAAAATACTTTCAAAACCACACTAAACACCATTTCAAACAAAGCAAAGCAAGTGATCTAAGCAAGTAACTAAGAGCCCATGGAAAACCATGGATGAAAAGGGTTCTAGCACCTTCCCTTTTCATAATCTACCCCCCGAACTCAAGAAAACATCTCAAAGGTATTTCTTGTGCTTTTTTACCTTTCCTTTTGGATAAAAGAAAAGTCGATGGTGACTCTTGCTAACAGCGACATTTGCGACAAAATGCAAAACCTCAAGTCAGTTCTCCCACCGTATCACAAATGTGTTACGTTGGTTAGTTGTTATTATAATAACAATACACTATAATATAAGAAAAGCAAAAGAACTGATCCCAAAACGTGCGAAATTCAAACGGACGAGTCACACGCTACCATGCCATCGTCTCCTTCCTTGGACCATCGTTTTAGCAAACAAGACTTTTACCTACAGACGTTTATTGTAGGTATAACCCTGTTCATCTCCAAAATTGCATATGAGAAAGATAAATGACAAGTATTGGTACCAATCAACTCGTCTCATCCTCACGAGCATCATGGTACCATAATCAAGGCCTATTTTTTCCTGTACAGAAAACCCCTAAACACGAACACAAAACCCTAACCATGGCAATATCACGTACATGCATCAAAAATGCAATTAAATGGCATAGTTAGCTTGCAAACATGATGATGAACAAGAATATATAATTAAAACTTGCTTATGATGAGTAAATCAGTGAAATCCTAATCAAGTTTTTAGGCAAACCATGGTGCCTGTAGGGTGCGATTCTGGGCGTTTCAAGACCTGGGAGTGATTGGAATAGATTCCTGGGATGTCTAGCAAGCGATTGGAACCTTCAGCACACCTTGAATTGGCCTATGGAAGAAGATTCGTCTCACAGTTTTCTTGAAAATTTTCAAGTTTTGTTCCGGTTTTACACAACCTCTAACCCTTACTTTTTTATCTTCAAAGATTTATTATATAACCTAGAATGAATTAGGTTAACAAACTTGGATCTAATCTTGAGAATTCATGAATGGAATATTTAATTTTTAAGCCATATGATATCTTTCTATTTTCATGCCAATCATGCTCTTTTTATACCAATTTCCCTTGATTCAATTTGATCATGCAAGCTCAGCACATCTTGATTGCCAATCTGTAAAAAAAACAAATCAAATCATATATTTGATAATTTTCATCATTTATTTGATTTAATTCACTTTTTAATTAATGAAAAATCAAAATAAATTGAAAAATGAAGCACAATATGTGTGAGTGAACATTTGAGTCGTAGACCACATTATAATTGAAGTGCAAGCCTAAAAAGTTAGGCCTATTTAGCAAAAAATGAAAATTTGACCACATTTGACTTTTGGCAATTTTGCAAAAATGGTCAATTTGGCCAATGCATAAATCTCTCAATTTTTACCCTAGAGAGGTGTTCTTTGACTTTTTAGAAATCTTAGGATGTCCTCTAAGCAACCCTTTTGGTCTCATCTCAATTGAGTCTTCCATGTTCATGTATGAAGCTTTGGCCCAAAATGTGTTTTTGTTGACTTTTCAAAAGGACCTATAATGTCAAAATTCATATCTTTTTGTGAGTGCATATTCTGAACTTAGGAGATTAATATTATTTTTATGTAATTTAAGCCTCTTCAATATGAGCTTTGGATGGGTCATTTCTGATAAAGTATGACAAAGTTATGCTTGGTCAAAGTTGAGTTGACTTTTCCTACAAAACCCTAATTTAGCAACTTTTGGGTTTTGATGAATTGTGAGCAATCCTTGAGGAATCATGATCAAACCTTGATCAAATTATGAATAATACTTAAAAATGAGGATGTTGACCTAAAATCTTGAAGTTTGACTGTATGTGGGCCACAGTTGGCTTTTGACCTAGTACAGTTGATTTTCAGGCATTTGAGCAATTAACTGAGCACACTTCTTCTGCAAGGCTTGAAACATGACATGTATAATCTTGAGAACATATTAGGATAATGGTGAGCATTTGAGTCCTTTGTGGTTCACACATCTTGATAAAAATAGAAACCCTAATTTAAGGTATACTTCCTTAGGAGAGAGTTTGTCTGGTCAACTCTTGAACTACCTTGAGCAATTTGGGGACCTCACTTGCCATGTGTTGAGAAATAGGGGAAGGAAAATTTTGGGGTACAACACTTTCAACAACCTTTTTATCAGCATTAACATTCCCTCTAATGACAAGTGCGAAAACACGGCCACTGCGGGTCACTCGGTTGGCTTCAACAATATTCTTGACATCAGATAAAGGTTGGATGAGAACCTCCACACCATCCTCTAGGATTGTAGTGTTGTATTTATAGGGAAAAACCTTGTTTGATTCGTAAGGAATAGGACCTGACAAGCAAATTACCACTGGAGCAACAATTAGCTTGCTACAGTACTCAATCTCTATAAGGGCGGGAACACTGAAACAAGGCACAATAACATTCACCCCCTCTTTAGAATACTTAGACATCACAAAATTATTGTTGGAGAACATATCTTTATCTAAGGAAAAGAATTCATCTGCAGAAGCATACTCATCGTCCGTCACTGTCTTATCCAAGCAATCTTCAATCACATTAATCCCATTGTAATCATCTTTATTTCCCGAAACTTTGATAGTATCATTGTCTAACAACAACTCAATACCCCTTCTCATAATGGAACAACCACAAGAATCTCCGCAGCAGATTCAATAAGACCCATAATGGTGTGTTTCTTGACAATCCATGTGACAGAAGGTAGTGTGGAACTGCACCAAATCATGATTCATATGATTCACGTCAAAAATCCAGAATTCACCGGGACATCCGTAGACCATATTCACATCTTCCTCGTACTCTTCCCTAGGAAGAATTATATGAATGATGCCTTCGTCTATCATTTCCTGAAGACCAACTTTTATCTTATCACACTCTTGTATACGTGTACTGCAAATATCACAACCAGCATGGTAATGCATATAGTAATTGAACTCTCAGAGGTCAGCATGCATCTTTACTAAATCTCCTTTAACCAAGTTGATATTAAAAATCTGGAAGTCGTCTGGACAACCAACAACCATGTTTACAGCATTTTCTCCTCCATCCTTTGGTAAAGGATTATCTTTCACGTCAGGGCCAACTTCTTCAAAGGATAGGAGGCCAGATCTCACCATCTTTTGTACTTCAGATTTCAAAGGATAACAGTTCTCTATGATGTGCTCTGGTGCTTCTTGATGAAAAGCGCACGTCTGGTCTGCCTTATAATACCAGGGAGAGGTAAAGGTACAACAAGAAGAGGCCTGGTCTGAACCAACTTCTTTTGAATCAAAGTTGGGAGTAACTCTACATAGCTTATTGGAATTGAGTTAAAGGCTTCTCTCTTATGACTTTTCCCTTGATTCCCATGAGGAGATGGTCTCTGATAGGAAATAATGGTTAGAGCTACATTAATGACTGGAGTCACGGAAGCAACCTGTTCCTGGTACCATTTATGTCTTCTAGGTGGCCTAATCTTCCTTTCCCCAATAACAGCATTCGTTTCACTTTATTTCTTTCGAGAGAACATGTATGATTACTTCTTTGTCCCTTCATATTTTGTTAAGCGCTCTTCTCTAACAGCTTCTTTTAGTCTAACACTCATGCTCACCATCTCGGTGAAGTCACTTGGCACACTGGCGACCATCCTTTCATAATAAAATAATCTAAGGGTTTTCAGGAAGACCTTGGTCGTTTCTTCTTCTCCCGTAAGTGGCACCACCTGGGAAGCTTTCTTGCGCCAATGTTGTGCATATTCTTTAAGTGACTTCTTGTCTCTCTGAGCCATTTCTCTTAACTGGTCACGGTCAGGTGCCATGAACATATTGTACTTGTACTGTTTGATGAAGGCTTCTCCCATATCATTGAAGGTATGTATATTACTACAATCCTGACTCATATACCACTTCAGAGCAGCACCAGTTAAACTATCTTGGAAGAAATGAATGAGAAAACACTGATCATCAGTATGGGTAGACACTTTCCTGATATAAATCACGAGGTGGTCACGAGGGAAAGAGTTGCCCTTGTACCTCTCAAATTCCGGCACTTTGAACTTTGGTGGCACCTTTACATTGGGAACTGGGCAGAGCTCACTGACGTTCTATCCAAATGATTGTTTTCCCCATAGGGCCTTCATTTCCTTATGCATCTCATTGAACTGGTCTTGAAAGTCATCCAAGTGGTCATAGAAACCCATAATTTCACTAGGTGGAGGAGCAGGACGATAAACTTCATCATTAGCAAATGGAATAGCATTCACCGAAGGAGGTGTAGTACAGTGGATCTCTTTTCTAGCCATAGGAGTAACATTCACTATAGGAGGTGCAAAAACAATAGAAGTTTGAGCAAATGGAGCAAGTTGAGTATCAAGATTACAACCTTCTGGCGTGAAGTTCTCTGGCATTCCCCATAGATAACCCTAAGGCATACAATTCTAAACAACAGTAATTGGAGTAACATAAACGAGAATTGTTGGAGCTTCAGAAGCAACTTGCTTGTACCCAGTGAAGATAAGGCTCCAAAGGAACAGCTACTCTAGGTACTATGTCCTTTCTACTATTCCCGTGAATATGAAGCCAAGCCTTCACAATATACTCCTTAGCTTCCTATGATCCTCCCCTTCTTTAAGAAATAAACCACTCAGATGAATACTATTTGGCTTATCTCTCATCGGATATCCAAGCTTTCATCGTGCAAGAACGGGATTGTAGTTAATTCCTCCCTTTGTACCAAGAAGGGGTACATTAGGGAAACTACCACAACTACCGACAATATCCATATCATAGTAAGCCTGATAATACCAAATAATATCAGAATGAGTGAGGGACATAATATTTGGAGTCCAACGAGGTTCCTTCCTGACATCCCAGAAAGCTTCAGACCTAGGTAAGTGAGAAATAAACCACTGATACAATAAAGGCGTGCAACAGATGACCATCTCTCCATGATAAGAATCCAGAAGATGAATGGAGTAATAGGCATCTCCTAATAATGTGGGCACTGAATTCCCAATCAAAATATCCTTATGGCATTTATTTCCACAAATTTGTCGACATTAGGAAATAAGAAGAACCCATAAGCAAGTAAAGTAAAAATGGCCTCAAAAGCAACCATACTCTTCATCCTAGCAAAGTAGCGAGATTTCTTCAATAAAAACTGAGTGGGTAAGCCTCTTATTCCTCCATTGGTAGTCATGTGGGCCTCAATCTCATACTTCCCCAAATGGACCATACCAGCTATCTCATGGGACTTTGGCTCCCCCTCCAAATCGGTGAAAGGAACACGATCGGTAACATGTAAACCCAATAGATAAGAATACTCCTCCAATGTAGGCATCAATTGATAATCAGGGAAATTAAAGCATTGATACATAGGATCATAGAATTGGACCAAAGTTGAGAGAATACCCTCCTTCATTTTGGGTTTCTTAAGAGACACGACGGACCCATAATTTCTTCGAAAATCTATAGAACTCTCAATCTCGGGAATCAGTCTCACCAAATCATCTATCTTGGGATCCTTGAAACTGTACTTCCGAGTCTTTCTTTTTCTAGAATCCATGGTCAAAACGTACCTGATATATTCACAAAGAGTCAACTTTAAGTCCCTTAAAACAAAATGTTTTAAAGGATGATCATGGGTGCATGAATGCATGATGCAATAATCACACACAAGATCACAAATATGGGGGTTTCATAGGTTCGACGTCCCGAGTATGATGTCAAAGGTACTACCCACAAGGTATTGAACTAGTGAAAAACACAAGAAGGGGGGGTTGAATTGTAAAACTAAAAATTAATGCAATGAACAAGATATTTTTATCCTGGTTCGTTTGATCTCAAACTACTCCAGTCCACCCGTCAAGGTGATTTCGCCTCTCTCCAACGAGGTCTTAATCCACTATATTCAACTAAATATTACAGACTGCTTTAACAACTGCTAAAGCCTTCTTGATGCAAACCACAACCCGGTTTGTCAAGGAAACTCTTTCTTACAAAGAAGATAAATATAAGTGTGTGAATGTTTTCTGCAAAACTGTATCACAACTGTGATGTATACACAACTTTAAGCTTAGAAACAAGATTGCTAAAACAAAGATTGAGTAAGAGGATGTGTAGTGTTTAGCAAACTGAGAGAAGGAAGATTATGATCAGCTTTTTGGCGTGTAAAGATTTGGAGAGCATTAGCCAATTCAATCTTCATAGTCTTGTTTATATAGCACTGAGATTATGAACGTTGGAGCAATATTCTTGATTCAATGCTAATAACAAACTTTCCTTATCGAGCAGATCTTGTCTGGAATGAGGCCGTTGGTATTAATTTGCTTTCAATGCATAGTACCGTTGCTTACTTAATGCAAGTTCTGGCTTGGCTCATTCTGATTCTGCTTAGCTGCTGATGAACTGTTGTGTTTCTTTATCAGAGTGTTGAGCGCAGTTCTTGTTCATCAGACTTCAGCATACACGTGAGTTAATCTTCTGATTCTGACATTCTGATATGGCAACTTCTGATGCTGATGTCAGGAACCAAATTTCTGATGCTGATTAGGTATGATCTTTCTTATACCAATCAGAGTATCTGCAAATCAGAACGTAATAATTTAGGCAGCAGATAGTTCATACATGAATCATATAAATAATATATCTTTTCACTTTGTTATCATCAAAACTTAAACATAGGGTAGTAGATTCAAACTTTGTTCTAACAGGTATGATCTAAAAGTTTATCACTTGCCGAATAAGGTTCTAAGAGGTTCCTAGAGTCTACATCCTTCCTTCGGATATTACCAACTTCCCGATTGACTCGGTAATTAGTAACATTCTCAGGAAAAACTCGTCTGAGTGTAGTATCGCGTGACAACCACTTCCGAATTACTCTGTCATAGCTTCTGCACTACACCTAAAAGGCCAAGATGGGTTAAAGGTTCTACGATCCTCAGTTTCAGCAGGCTCTCAGGTCGAAAGCAATACGTCTTCTTGATTACTCGGTAAACGACACTACAGTCAAAGGGGCCTCTACTGAGTAGGGGATCTCATGTTTCCTTTTTTGGGATTACTCCCTCAAAGTTAACATGACTATACCGCCTGTCCTATCTTAAGTTTCCCCAAGTCCGGGTAGAGGACTTATGAGAAATCATCAAGCATCCTGAAAACCAAGAAAATACGGACAACATATATACAATATATAATATACAAACAACAATAGCACATACACAGATAAACAAAGACAGGCTCAACCCAGTTAGGGATGGACCACCATCTGGTTAATATGTCCCTAGTGAAGTCGCCATTTTTCTGTAGTGGTAGAAATATTGAGACTAAGCCATTGGATTGACTTGACTCGCACATATCAAATATTTAAGGACAAAAATATATTTAATCCTAAAATAAATATTATACACTAAGCTCGATTAGCAAGGAAAATGTGAGAGTTATAATATTTATAAACTATTAAGTTGAAACCTTAATGAAATAAAAAAAATTTTAAAATTTTTTTCTTCTATTTTTTATTTGAAGATTAACTTTTCATTGACTACACTGAATTACTTAGTTTAATTGATATTTTAATTTTTATTTTAAGAACACTTTATCCTCTTATAAATACACATTATATATATATATATATATATATATATATATATATATATATATATATATATATATATATATATATATATATATATATATATATATATATATATATATATATATATATATATATATATATATATATATATATATATATATATATATATATATATATATATATATATATATATATATATATATATATATATATATATATATATATATATATATATATATATATATATATATATATATATATATATATATATATATATATATATATATATATATATATATATATATATAGTGTTAGTGCGTGAGGCACTTCTAGTGAGGAGAGAAAGAGAGAATAATGAGAATAATAAGGATTTATATTATTGAATTGTACAAATAATGATACACAATAGGACTATTTATATACAATCCTAATTGGGTTTGGGTCTAAACAACTTGTATTATATTTAAATATTAAATTTAATCTAATCTAATCTAATATAATATTTTAACAAATCTAATTTAATATTTTAATACACCGTGTGATACGGTGGGAGAACTGACTTGAGGTTTTGCGTTTGTGTTCACAAATGTTTCGGTTTAGCAAGAGTCGCCACCGACTTTTATTTTATCCAAAAGGAAAGGTAAAAAAGCACAGGAAAGACCTTTGAGATGTTTTCTTGAGTTCGGGGGGTAGATTATGAAAAGGGAATGTGTTAGAACCCTTTTCATCCATGGTTCTCCATGGGCTCTTAGTTACTTGTTTAGATCACTTGCTTTACTTTTCCAATTGTTTGAAATGGTGCTTTGTGTGGTTTTGAAAGTATTTTGAAAAGAGGCCATTGTTTTGGAAATCTTTGTAATGATTCTTGTTTGTAAGAATGTAAACAAAGATGTTTGTCTTTTGAAAAAAGTTTCAAGGTTTTGAAAGTTGTTTAAAAATGTTTTGAAATTGTGTGTGTGTTTTTGAAAATAGCAAGGATGGTTTGCAAATTGATCAAGTAACTAGAAGCTTATCTACCTACTCAAAATCTTTCCTACTCATTTTTATTCCTTTGAAATTGTTGTTTTACCATTGCATTTGGTAAACAACCCTATCTTTGGATCTTAAACGGGACGGGTGTGGGTCATTGTATGTCCATGATAGCAATGGTGCCAAGTATCTTAGCAAGTTTTAGGGACTAAGATCATTTGTTTTAGGCAACTTTGTCTAGCGTCATCGAGGGACTATGATCTTTTATTTTGTTTTGTTTTGCCAAGATACCTAGCATGCATACCATGGCCATGTTTTAAGGCAACAAAGTGGGTGAAACCCTAGAGATGCTTGTGTGCAATGTGTTGTCTTTTTTATGTAATTTTGTCTTGTATTAAGTGATGCTATTTGTTTGATTTTTGGTCTTTGCATACAAAACCCTAGTTTTACTATCATGGTATATGAAAACAATAAAATGCGTAAAGTAAATTTAGACTATTACAACAATATTATGGGGAGGGGGGTACAAGTTTTGAATAGGGGGATATTGCTCAAAATAAAACCCTAAAACTATTACACCCAAATTGAATTTATTGTACAAATAAATAAATAAGCAAATATTTAAATATGCAACAAAATGTAAATATGCAACAAAATGTTTTGGAATTGTTTTATGTATGTAAAAATAAAATTATTTAAGTCTTAAAAATAGGAAAAAATAAAATGATTATTTTTGAAAGGGTGAAAACCCTAATTTTGATTTAATAGGAAATATTGTTTTCTAATGTTATTTTATTCATTTTTTGTACAAAAATAAATAATAAAAATATTTTCAAGTATGTTAAAAAAATGTGTATGAAAATAATATTTTATGTATGAAAATAAAATAAAAATGCATGATATTTTTAAATGTTTTTACTATTTTTTAAGAAAATGGATTTTCATTTATTCTAGTAAACTATTTCATTATGCAAAAAAAATTAAAAATAAAATAAAATATAAATAAAAATGCAAAAAATGAAGAAAATTATTTTTGGAATTTTTTAATGTTCAGAAAAAAATAATAAAGTCAGAAAATATAAATTATGCAAGAAAATACAAAAATATAAAATAAAAGGTCAAGGGGGTGCAAAAAGTAAGAGAGGGATGCAAAAAGTCAGAAAAGCCAAGCTCAAACGCGCCAGGCCCAGACACCACTTCATCCCCGACCTCCAGACAAAAAAACGCGCGCGCCCTGCTTCAAATCCTGTTCTTGCTATTCTTTGCATAAAATAAAAAAACTTATAACATGAAAAATGTAGCTCATGATCTCACGATTCCAATGATATAAAGAACACGACCTAACTCTCAAAGACCAAGGAGAATTTTAATGGCCCTAATTTCTGACCTAGTTTTTTCAGCATGTTCATCATCCAAATACTCTTAGCTTAGTTAATATAAATGGAATCTACGCATATGTACGGCTTCAGCATGTTGAGGACTACATTTTTTCTTCACAAACCTAAGCTTAATGATGCCTAAATAGAGAGATAGAAACTTGACAAATACCTTGATCAGTTGAGTTTGGATATGGCAATGTGGGCACTTTGAGTGAGGCCTGAAGTTCTTGTGAGCTTCCTTGAGGTTCCCTCAAGCTTCTCCAATGCTCAGCTGGTCTTGTAGATGGCTAGAATTCCTTGCATGAGTCAACCTACAAACCTTCAAAATGAAAATGGTGAAGTGTGAAAATGAGCTCACAGTTGCAATACAGGGTCCTGGATAGCTTGGATGGGATGTATGTAATGTGTTTGAAGGGTTGAAAGGCAAAACGCACGAGCCAATTTCAAAATGGCTTGAGTTCTGCAGAGGTTGCCCTGTTTTGGGCAGAAATGGTGTTTTATGTGTTTGAGGGTGTTTGAGGGTGTTAGGAAATCATGTTTAGGCTTGCAACAAAGTTCTGAAGTTGTTTGAAATGATACAAAGTCTTGGTTTTATCAGATACACAAGCTTGCTTCACTTTTGCAAGTTTGCTTGCTTTTGAAGAAAAGGTGAAGTGACAATGCCCAAGGCCTGTACAGGCTAGCTTGTGAGCTGCAAGGAGTTGGTACAAGTTTCCCGATGTTTGTGGATCTTGTTTGTAACTAAATATCAGGTCCATGGCTCAAGAAATACAAAATTGCAAAAAGCATGCTTTATCAAAATGGTATTATGCAATTTATGCCATTTTTGGATTAATTCAATGTGCAATGCTTCAAAGATCAAAACAAGGCCATTATCCAATGTGTTTGCATTTAATTTTGGAGTGTAGGAGGGATTAGGACCTGTAAAACCAATTACAAGCATGTTTGAAATTGATTTGCAACTTGTAACATGGTGAAAATGCCTTGCACCAAAGTGATAAATTGTCATTTTCATTTCTTCGATTCTCCCTAACCATAAATGATATTGGAGAGTTCTTTGACATTTTGGAAAGCTTGTAACATGCTCTACAATCCATATTTGAAATTCATTTTTATATTCCTCTTGTAACTAGGTGAAAAGTTTCCATGAAGTTAGGTAAAAAATCTGCCTAAATTAGGGCAAAATTTCACTAAGTTAAAAAGTTTATGGACCCTTATTCACAAAATCATAACTTGAGATCCAAGAATATTTTGGGAAAACTTTGTGAATCAAAGTTTTAGATTTTGTGTAGGACTACAACGTTTATGTTAGAAGTTTTCTTTGAATCCAATTGCATCATGGTGAAAAAGTTTGGAAAAGTTGGGAAAAAACAAGAAATTTTCATAACTTAGAACATTTCTAAGTTATGAAATTTTTCAAACTTAAACCCTAATTTCCAAATTTAAGTTTCTTGGTGAACAAGTTTCATGTTTTGACACATCTTGATGAAATATGACCCTTGGCACTTAATTTAGACCAAAAAGTCAAAGTTTGACTTTTCAATGTATAGTTGATTTTTGATCAATTGATTGGAAAATTCATTTTTTAATCCAATGCATTTGAGATCTTTTGAACCTTGTGATTAGGTAAAAATGATGCCATTGAGTCCTTAAAACCATAATTGAACCCAATTGGCCAATGGCCAGGTGAAAAATCAGAAATTTCCTTTCTACAGTCAAAACCCTAATTTTGACCATTTTGTCCCTTTTGATGATCTGATCAAATTTCTTGAGGAGTTGTGGTCCAAAATTGATCAAATGGTACATATGAGTCTATAATGTTGATGTGGATCAAAAATATGAGGTTTGACTGTAAATTTGCCATGGTTGACTTTTTCCCCAATACAGCTGATTTTTAGGTCAACTGTTCAATTGACTGGGCAAAAAAGTGATTCAAGGCTTGAAACTTGGTATGAGAAATCTTAGAGGTCCAAAATGAAGTATGAAAGTCACATGAAACATTGGAAGTCCAAAAATCCTTGTGCAAACTCAAACCCTAATTTCAGGTCATCAGTGCAAGGAGAGGTATTTAGTTGAGCAAACCCTAATCTGGTCTTGAGTCCAAGAAGTCTTGTGAGGAGAATCTTGATAAAATGAGAGGGAAAATTTTGGGGTACAATAGTTGCCCCTGTTCAATCTTCTTGAACCTGAAGAGTTAGATTGGCGAGTTTTACCGTTCGTGACTCGAAGGTAAAAGATGATTGGACATTAGAGTGCAGGTAAATTTGCACTCGTCAAAGTGTAATTGAGGAATTGGGCTTAAAGATGCCATTTGGAGAGATGATAGAATCTTGTTGGAGATGGGTTTAAAATATGCCATCCAATAATGTTTGTTGAATTGTAAGTTGTAAGTCAAAAGAATGAGTATCATAATGGTTTCCGTATCTGGAACGTATCTGAACTGTATCTAGAGACTGAATCTGTATGAGCAATGGAATGGCGTCCGTGTCTGGAGCGTATCCGAGCTGTAACTATACTTGAATCTGAATGAATAACAAAATGACTTCCGTGCTTGGAGTGTATCTGTATTGTATCTGAATCCTTGAAATCTGAGTAAGCGACATAATGGCATCCGTGTCTGGAGCGTCTCTGGGCTGGGGAAAAAGTCAGAATAAGTGACAGAATGGCAACCATGTTTGGAGCGTATCTGGACTTGAAATTTGAATAAGTGGCAGAATGACAACCATATCTGGAGCGTATCTGGACTGTATCATGAGGTTGAGATTTGAATGAGTAGCAGAATGACTTTCGTGTCTGGAGTGTATCTTTATTGTATCATGAATAAGAGATCTGAATGAGTAACAGAATGACTTCCATGTCTGGAGTGTATCCTTACTATATCATGAATAAGAGATCTGAATGAGTAACAAAATGACTTCCATGTCTGGAGTGTATCCGTACTGTATTTGAATAAGAGATCTGAATGAGTAACATAATGACTTCTGCGTCTGGAGTGTATCTGTACTGTATCTTGACTTTGAATTCTGAACAAGTAATAGAATGACTTCCATGTCTGGAGTGTATCTTTACTGTATCATGAATAAGAGATTTGAATGAGTAACAGAATGACTTCAGTGTCTGGAGTGTATCCGTATTGTATCTGAAATCTTTGAATATTTGTTAAAGATAGCTGTTAATCTTATCCTGAAAAGGGTAACATGTTAGTTGAAACACAAAGTTATGCTGCATGAAATGTATGATGCAGTAAAATGTGTTTTATCAATGTTTATGATATATGAGTGTAATGTATGTGCATGTAAGCTGATTAGTTGTCTTGCTGAGGAAAATAAATCCTTGATAGCTGAGGATAAGAAAATCCTTGACTGCTGTCGGGGAAAATAAATCCTTGACCGCTGCTGGTGATTCAAAACCATTGATTGTTGAGGATGCTGTTGGGGATTAAAAATCCTTGACAACTTTCCTGGGGATATAGGGATCCTTCAAGTCTTCGAAGTTGGAGGATGATAAACATTCTACTGTGAGAATAATGCCAAGTTTTGCTTGAGAAACCTGCTTGGGGAATCCCGAGAACTTTGATGACTATGGTTGGGGGTTAAATAATGGGAATCTATACTCGGCTGGGGAATATGGAAAATTCTGATGATTTCTGCGGGGAACTAAGAATAAGAATCTTTATTCTGTTAAGGAGTAGTGAAAACTTTGGTGACTTCACTAGGGAAATAAGAATGAGAATCTTCAATATGCCGAGGAGTGAAAACTCTGTGGAGAGTAGCTATACTGCTGGGGAGTAGCTATCCTGCTGAGGAGATCAGGAGTTTGGGTTGTATGCCAATCTACTGATGAATTATCCGAAGTTGTCGTCTGGTTAGCTATCAGGCTTCAAAGTAACTTGCTGGGAAATTATCAGGTTTTAAGATAACTTGTAGGGGAATTTGAGGAAACTGGAGGATTTCCACTGGGGTTTAAAGGTTGAAGTTTTAGCTCCACTGGGGAAGAAAGTTTCATCTCCGCTGAGGATCTGTAGTTCAAAGTTTTGGCTCCGCTGGGATTGGGAGTTTGAAATTTTAACTTTGATGGGTATTTAAGGGTTTGAAATTATAACTCCGTTGGGGATACGTATTTCAAGGTTTTAGCTCCGTTGGGGATCTAGATGATGCACTGTAGGGATTTCTCCTGGAATAGCCTAAAGACGTTTTCCTATACTTTCAACCTGTCAGTAATTAATCTTTTCCAAATTGTTTATTTGTAAACGGTGATTATATTCAACTGCATATGCTCATTAATAAATCATTGGACGTTTTCAAATAAAAACACAAGTGTAAAAGGAAAAGAGAAATAGTTTTTTGCACTTTGAAGTATCTTTGTATTAACTTTGTGTAAGTATTTTGTACAAAGGAGACAAACATCCTAGTAAGAGAACGTTGTCATAAAAAATGAGAAAAATTTTATACAAAGAAAGATGGCTATGTGTAAAAATTCCATGGGGTTCCCATTCTACTATAGCCTTCGTAACCCTGAATATCTTGTCCATTCGTTGCTTCGTCCGAAGATGATTGAGTTGATCAGAATCCCGGAGCTTGTCTGTGAAGAGATTGTCCTTAAAGTGATCCAAAGAGACATAGTCATACGCTTTAATTCCCTAACTTTTTCCTGGACCGTCCTTTCGGGTTTTCGATCCACCAAGAAACCCTTTTTTGCCCAAGTCGCCCTTTCGGGTTTTCAACTTGCCGGGTGTACAAATTTTTTTATTTATCCCTAACTTTTGCCTAAACCGCCCTTTCGGGTTTTCGATTCACTGGGATGCCCTTTTTTGCCTACGTGTGTCAACCTAGCGGGTCATTTATGCGTAGTATCTTTTGACTATGTATGCGTTCGCAGGGTGTGGCAGGTCGTCGCTGTCCATGGTGGTTAATATCATTGCTCCACCAGAAAAGATGTTTTTGATTTCTAATGGCCTTCATAAGTAGGAGTCCATTTGCCCCTGGGATCACTTTGCGGCAAGATGATCTGCTTGATTACCAGATCCCCGACTTGATATACCTAACGCATGAATTTCTTGTTGAAAGCCTTGATCATCCGTTTTTGATACGTCTGACTGTGGAAAACAGCAGTAAGTCTCTTCTCATCAATCAAGTTAAGATGACCAAACCGGGTCTGAATCCAATCGTCTTCACTCAAACCAGCATCCTTCATCATCCTCAAGGAGGGAATCTGAACCTTGATAGGCAAAACAGCTTCCATGCCATATACCAAAGAATAAGGTGTTTCCCCAGTTGATGTACGCGTTGTGGTACGGTACCCGTGGAGAGCAAATGGTAACATCTCATGTTAGTCCTTGTAGGTGACTGTCATCTTTTGTATGATCTTCTTGATATTTTTGTTCGCAGCTTTGACAGCACCGTTCATCTTTGGCCGATAGGGAGATGAATTATGATGTTGAATCAAGAAATGCTCGCACAAGGAGGTGATCATAGTGTTGTTAAGGTTTGTACCGTTTTCAGTGATGATCCTTTCGGGGATGTCGTACCGGCAAATAAGGTTCTGCTTGATGAAGCGGGCAACAACATTCTTTGTGACGGATGCGAAAGAAGCTGCTTCGACCCACTTGGTAAAGTAATCAATGGCCACCAGGATGAAGCGGTGTCCATTGGAGGCTGTAGGCTTGATCTCCCCAATCATGTCGATTCCCCACATAGTGAATGGCCAAGGAGCTGTTAAGACATTGAGAGGAACTGGAGGTATATGTACCTTGTCCGCATAGATTTGACATTTGTGACAAGTCCTGGAATGTTGATAGCAGTCAGCTTCCATGGTAGACCAGTAATAGCCTGCCCGTAGGATCTCCTTAGCCATCGCATGCCCGCTAGAGTGAGTGCCAAAGGTACCATTGTGTAGTTCAGCCATGATCTGTTCAGCTTCAATCTTGTCCACACAACAGAGCAAAATGCAATCATGATTGCGCTTGTACAAGATACCATTACCTAGGATGAACTTAGCTGAGAATCTCCTTAAGAACTTTTTATCATTGACTGAAGCTCCTTCAGGGTATTCTTGAGCCTCGAGATACCTTTTGACTTCGTGACAATGCGCAGGTTCGTCCATTCGTTCAATTGCGATCTGGGGAGCCTCATTATCCCAGTTAAGTTTAAACATGGATGACATTGTAGCTAGAGCATCTGCTAGCTAATTTTCTTCTCGCGGGAAGTGCTCGAAGGTAATCTGCTCGAAATAAGGTAGCAATGTCAAGACATGTTCTTTGTAAGGGATGAGGTTGGGATGTTTAGTGTCCCACTCTCCTTTGATCTGACTGATGACCAAAGCTGAGTCTCCAAACACAACCAAAGATTTGATTCCCAGGTCTATAGCAGCCTTGAGACCAAAGATGCAAGCTTCATACTCGACCATGTTATTGGTGCAGTTAAAGAAAAGCCTGGCGGTGAAAGGAGTATGGAAACCTTCTGGGGAGATGAGTACCGCGCTGATACCGTTGCCAAGTGAATTAGAGGAACCATCAAAGTACAGGGTCCATCGGGATCCTTGTTCAGGTCCGTCATATGGTCTGATATCTTCAACATTGTCCAATGTCATAATGTCTTCGTTGGGGAAGTCAAACTTCATGGGTTTGTAATCTTCGACAGCTTGATGAGCCAGATGGTCATCTAGCACACTCCCCTTTATAGCTTTTTGGGTCGTGTATTGTATGTCGTATTCTCTCATGATCATCTGCCATCTAGCTATTCTTCTAGATAGAGCTGGCTTCTCGAAGATGTACTTTATCAGATCCATCTTAGATATTAGCAGAGTGGTATGAGTCAACATATACTGCCTTAACCGACGAGCAGCCCATACCAAAGTGCATCAAGTTTTCTCGAGCAATGAATATCTGGTTTCACAGTCGGTAAAATTTTTGCTAAGGTAATAAATGGCATGCTCTTTTCGGCCAGACTCGTCATGCTGCCCCAGTACGCACCCCATTGAATTTTCTAGGACGGTCAGATACATGATTAGCGGTCTTCCTTCAACGGGTGGCATCAAGATAGGAGGTTCTAGCAGATACTCCTTGATTTTAGCAAAAGAAATTTGACAGTCATCATTCCATTTAACTACCTGATCTTTCTTCAACAACTTGAAGATTGGTTCACAGGTAGATGTTAGGTGAGAAATGAACCTAGCAATGTAGTTTAGGCGTCCCAAGAAACCTCTAACCTCATTTTCAGTGCGAGGAGCAGGAATTTCTTGTATAGCTTTGACTTTGGCAGGATCGACCTTGATGCCTTTGTTGCTGACTATGAAACCCAAGAGTTTTCCGGATTGGACTCCAAAGGTACACTTGTTTGGATTCAGTCTGAGCTTGTAATCCTTCAACCTGACAAACAGCTTTTGCAAGTGGTCGAGGTGTTCTTCTTCCGTTTGTGATCGGGCTATCATGTCATCTACGTAGACCTCTATCTTATGATGTATCATATCATGAAACAAAGCTACCATGGCGCGTTGATAGGTTGCCCTGGCATTCTTTAGTCCGAATGGCATCACTTTGTAGCATAACATACCCCATTGTGTAACAAAAGTAGTTCTCTCCATGTCTTCAGGTGCCATTTTGATCAGGTTGTAACCTGAAAATCCATCCATGAAAGAAAATACATTGTGCTGAGTTGTATTGTCAACCAAGATGTCAATGTGCGGTAGTGGAAAATCATCTTTAGGGCTAGCCCTGTTTAAGTCTATGTAATCCACACACATTCTCACTTTGCCGTCCTTCTTAGGCACGGGCACAATGTTAGTAACCCATTGTGGATAGGAAATAACAGCAAGAAACCCAGCATTGAACTGCTTCATAACTTCGGCTTTGATCTTTTCTGACATGCCGGGCCTCATGCGGCGGACTTTCTGTTTGACTGGTGGACAGTCTTCTCTTGTGGGCAGACGGTGAACCACAATATCTGTATCGAGTCCCGGCATATCTTCGTAAGACCAGGCAAAGATCTCAACATATTCGTGTAACAGCTGAATTAGGCGCTCTTTGACACTTGGCTCTAGGTTGGCACCCACTCTGACTTCTTTTTTGTCTTCCTCAGTACCCAAGTTGATTGTCTCTAACAGCTCCTCATGAGGTAGAATAGCCCTTTCTTCCTGTTGTAGCAGTCTAGCCAATTCTCCTGGCACCTCATAATCTTCCTCACCTTCGTATTCGGCATGGTAGACCATATCTTCAGAGTCACTGAAGGCCATAGCAAAATTGTTACCCATGGAATCCGGAATGGAAGGGTACATGCATTTGTGAGTGTGGGTGTGTGTAAGGGATAGCCACCTTTAAACAAATAAAATGTAAAAATAAATACAATGAACGCAAAAGTTTATATGTGAAAACGTCCATGATTTATTAAAATGGCATATGAAGATGAAAAATCAAACCCTTACAAATGGACCTATGTATCTCGGGTAAGGCACAAGGTTTAAAAGTGTACGAATTGTTTGAGAATTATTACAAACCAACAGAAATGTTTGAAAGATAAATTACTGCGGTATGAAAGTAATCGGAACAAAGTCTTTTGCTTCCCAGTTGCACAGTCCTCCATCAACAATAGGGAAAATCCAGTCTTCCAAGTTGCTCACCTCTTCACTATCCTCCAAAGCATTGACTCCATGATGGGTGATCTTCACTGGTGGCCCTCCAGCACGGGCGCGGCGTACAACCTTTTGAGCAGAAGATGTGAACCCCAAGCCGAATTTATCTGATTTATAAGGAAAGTCTAGAAGCTGCCCCCAGATTGTGCTTCCTCCTTCTTCAATCACAGCCCTTGCATCTTTGAGAGACGACATCCGAGGCGAAGGTCTGGTAATCATGGGTACAGAAGACACTGTCTTGGTTTCCGCAATCTCCTGAGCTACCTCTTCAAAATTCTGGAAAAGGGTTTCGATGAATTCGCCATCCAATTCTACATAGCGGAAAGAATTTAGATGGCTTATCATATATTCCTCTTCTCCGTGAACAATTATAATTTTCCCCTGGACAGGGTACTTGAGCATTTGATGCAGAGTAGAAGTGACGACTCCAATATTGTGAATCCAGGGTCTTCCCAACAAGCAAGAATAGGAAGGACGGATGTCCATCACATAGAATGTGGAGTTGAAGGTTTCAGTTCCCACTTTAATCGGGATGTCCACCTCCCCGTGGACCATCCTTTTAGAACCATCAAAGGCTCTGACAATTATATTGTTGGGTTTCAGGGTTAAGCCTTCACAATCCAGTCTATCCAAGGCTTTCTTCGGCAAGACATTTAGCGATGAACCAGTGTCTACCAGTACTTGTGCTAGAGTAGTCCCTCTGTATTCCACCGAGACATGCAAAGCGTCATTATGTTTTCTCCCTTTGGATGTTAAATCAGCATCGGAGAATCCTAGACCATTGTCAGCTGTTAAGCTAGCTACATATTCCTGGAACTGATCCGCGGAGGTTTCCTATGGCACGTGGGCCATCTTCAAAAATCTGATCAGAGCTTTAGCGTGAGCCTTTGAACAAAGCAACAGGGCCAACATAGAGATCTTTGAGGGGGTTTTCCCCAGTTGTTCCACAACATCATAATCGCTTTTCTTGATTATTTTCAAAATCTCTTCCATTTCTTTTTGAGAGGTTTCAGGGATGACCAAAGGCTGAGCCCTCGTCCTGACGGGCTCTTCTTGGATCCTTTTCCCTCTATCATCAACAGCAGTATAGGGGACAACCACATGAGTTACAACTTCTTCAATAATTGGATTTCTCGCAGATATGTTGACTGGTACAGGGGTAACCTTAGGAGAAGCTAAGGGTCCAAAGATTGCCTTTGGAGGGGCAATCTCTGGAGAGAAAATTCTTCCACTGCGGGTGATTTTGCTCGTTCCAGCAATGTTTCCAATGTCGGAAGTCTCTTCATCAGAACTTTCTTCAGTTGATTCAATTTGTTTGATACCGTGGTAGTAGATTTCTCCACCATAGTTCCATGGTACTGATCTGTCGGACTTGTACGGGACGGGCCCGGGCATGGTTATCTTCAAAGGTGCTGTCTTTGGAGCGGATGTAATCTTAACAGGTATTTTGGAGACCTTGGGAAGATTTGCGGATATCGTTATTATTGAAACATCATTGACAGGAGTCGGTGTAACAAGAGTCTTTTCAAAAAGGATTTCTTGGTTATCCATTAGGCGTTGGATGCCTAACTTCAACAACTGACAGTCGGTTGGTAAGGATGAACAAAGGCAGCAATCTTCTTCACAACCTGGGAAAATCCCAGCTTTCAGTAAATTCAACTTGATTATCGGTAGCGGAGTTATCAAATCATCAACAGTAGCAACAAAAAGATCTTCTTCAACAGCATGGGCATTGTGGCCATGCTTTGGCATTGGAGCAGAGATCACATTCGGCTTTTCAGGGGCGTCGAATTCAACTTCTTTAGCGTCTATCAAATCCTGAATCTTATTCTTGAGGGCCCAATAATTATTGGTGTCGTGCCCCAGGCTATCTGAATGATAAGCACACTTGGCGTTCGAATGGTAATATGGAGAAGCAATATTCAGATTCTTTGGGGCCTCTTTCAGACTGGAAAGGTTTAAATTTAAGAGATAGGGTAGAACCTGAGCAGGAGTCATGTTAATCTGGGTGAATTGTCGTACAAGCCTTTCCACCCTTGTTTGGTTGGTTCTAGGTTGATTGTTTCTGGGCTGATCCACTGCAGACTTCTGAATCATTATGGCCCCCACCACTGGCCGGCGCTCAACTCTTCCTTGACCTCTTTGGGAGTAGATAGCTGATACTTCCTTCTTTGCTGGAAAAGTCTTTTTGATGGCAACGGAAGCAGATGCATCTTTTTAAATTTTCCCGCTTTTTATGCCGGCTTCAAATCTCTTACCAGTTAGAATCAACTCAGTGAACCCCGCAGAGGCGCTTCCAGAGTTCCCAAGAACATATCTACTAGCTCTCTCTCAGATAGAGGTGGTTGTACTCGCCCCTCCAAGTCCCTCCATTTCTGGGCATACTCTTTGAAACCTTCATTTGAGACCATGCCCATACTCTGTAATTGAGTACGGGTTGGTGCTAAGTTCGCATTGTATTGATACTTCTTGTAGAAGGCGGCTGCTAAATCTTCCCAATTATGCACATCAGACCTCTCCAAATGGTAGAACCAATCCAGCTGCGTCCCCGACAAACTGTCTTGGAAAAAGTGGACCCACAGGTCTTTGTTAGAAGAATATGGTTGAATTTTCCTGACATAAGATCGTAGGTGCGTCTTGAGACAAGACACCCCATCGTACTTAGCAAATATAGGTACTTTAAACTTAGAAGGGATTACAATTCCAGATACCAACCCGAATTCTTCAAAGTCCATCCCAGGCACTCTCTGTATCTCCATGGCAGCTAGACGCTCTTCCAGATTTTTGTATTTGTCATCTGCAAGAGGGTATTGTTGTTCTGAGTAGTCCTCATTTTCCTCTTCTTCAGCTTCAGAATCTGAGGGCATGACAGTCTCTTTACCCTTTCTCTCTCCTTCCTCAGAGGTTGATGGAAAATCTAGGACCCTTCTGGCTTGACCTTCAAATCTTCTTCCCAAGGTAGCCACACCAGCTCTCTTCTTCTTCTTTTTCTCTTTTTCCTTTTCTAGCAGAGTTTTGAGCTCCTCCTACCCCTTGGCCAAGGTCAGGAGTAGCTGTTGGAATTGTGAATTCTGAGCTTGCAAATCTTTGACCGTTTGTTCAATATCCATCTTGCTGAAATAAATAGCAGAGAGATGAGGAAACATGGTGTGAAGACCTGTTTATGCATATGATGAATGATATGTATTCATGTAATGCTTTCAAGGATTAAGAAATTCAAAAAAGAAACACACGTCATATTAATAAGATAGAATTGTTAATACATCAACGCCCCATGGGCAAAATAATACAAAATTCTAAGGTAAAAAGACGTTGTGCATCCTCTTTGGTGCAATGTAGGTGTTGAGAGTCTGCTCTTCGTGAAGTTGACGAGTAAGTTACATAACCTTCTTCTCGCTTGCATAGAATTGGTCTTCAAAAGTATCACGTTCTCCCTTGAGCTGTTGTGATCAGTGGAAATAGAACTGACTATTTTGAAATGTTGATTCGCGAAATGTCGCGGTAAGCAAGAGTCGCCACCATCTTTTATGTTCTCCAACAAGGAAAGGACAAAAGCACAGCAAAATTCCTTTTCGAGATGTTTCTCGGTTCGGGAGGTAGATTTATAGAAAGGGAAGGTGTTAGCACCCTTTCTATCCGTGGTTATCCACGGGCTCTTAGGTACTTGCTCACTATGTTTTCAAAAGAGTTTGCTTTTCAAGTGTATGTGGGTTTTGAAAAAGTTTCGTTTTGAAAACATCTAGGTAACTCTTGTATCAGTCCTCAAGAGTGTATGAAGTATTTGTTTGAAAACTTTTTGAAAGTGTAGGTGCGAAAAGATGTTTTTTGTTTTTGAAAGAGCAAGTACCCAGGAGAAATCTACCTACTCTAAGGAATTAGGTTGTGTAAGAGTCCTTTAGACAGTACTATCCCACTATTGAGAAGTAGGTAGCACCGTCATTGGAGTTATTCGGGTCAATTCAATTATATGGGACATGTGTGGTCACCAAAGCAATAGTAGGACACCTTAGCGGTAACCCTAATGTCTTAGATCGTTTTATCCGAGGCAACTGTTTCGAGGCAACTGGATCTTTAGACAGGAGGGCGACCTCTAAAACACCCTATACTTAATAACCACGTCGAGGCAACCAAGTGAGGCGTACCCTAGGAGTGACATGTGCATGTGTGTCAAGTTTCATTTAAATTATCTTTGAACATGCATTTGTGAGCTACGAGTTGGTTTTAATTTTCAAGCAAGTCTTGCATGCATAATTAACAGTTAATAATTTGCGGGAAAATAAATTGCGGAAAGTGAATCTACGCTATTACAAGGCGTCAGGTATTTACATCGCCAAAAACATAACCCTTTGGAAAATAAATGCGAGAAAATAAAGAAAGCGATAAAAGCCCTAATTATCTATTACATTCTCGGAGCAATTACATGAATATAATCAAAATAAATAAAGTACGCGCAAAGAAATTGAATTGGGACGTCCTTAGGGTTTTGACCCTTTTTGAGAAAAGAAAGTAATTTGTCCTTTTTTGCATTTAATTAAATATTAAACCTAGAACTAATTAATTAATTAAAAAGAAAAAGTGTTTTTTTAGCTTTTTTAGGTTTTAATGAGAATAAAATAAAAGGAATTAAAATTGTCAAAAGAAAAACCCTAATTCTAAATTGGTTTTATTTATTGTAAAAAAGATTAAAATTGTCCTAATTAAACAACTAATTAATTAGAATTTATTTACAAAATAATAATTAAGGTGAAATTAATAATAATAATAATATAAATATTTACTGAATTTATTAGAAAAATAATAATTGGTGAGTTAAATAATAATAATGATAATAATTATAATTAAATAATTAAAAGAAAATAAAAATATAAAAGAAAAGAAATAATTAAACCAGGGGGGTGATGGGCCCAGAATGGAGGTTTGCAAGCAGTTCCAAGGCCCATTAACATCAAGCCTTCGTTGACTTTCTGGATCATCCACGCCTGCATTGACTAGAGAATATCATGATCTTCATCTTTTGACCATTGGATTTGTGATAGTGGACACATGGAACCTGATTGCTTGAAGCGCATGGTGGGACGTTGTTGGAACGCTGCATGTAATCATGTTAAAAAAATAGAAACAAAGGTTTGGGGGACCTGGGAATCGAACCCAGGTCCCAATGGTTACCAGACAGCTCATCCTCCACTACGCCAGTTGAACGCTTTTGTTAATATGGTAATGATCAATTATAATATATAAAATCAACCATTATGCTGGAAACAAACACGCGCGCTATTATATTTGAATCAACCAATAGCATGCCACCAGCTCATCGTCTTCTTCATTTACCTGAAAAATGATAAAGAGATAGCAGGGGTTTTTAACCCCCACAATATGGAATGACAAATAATAGCGATTAGGCGTAGAGGCTATATAAATTGTTCGCGAGGGTTGGGTTCAATTCGTCTTGTCTCCACGAATTCAACCATGGATCTTTCAAAGCTTAATTTTTCCTATATCACAAAGCCCCAATTTGAGAGCTTGGAAAACCTAAAATTCATCAAAGGCAATTTCTGTTTCAGGGCATTTCAATGCAATTAAATCACACCATTAGCTTCATATGAGTCCTATGAACACAAAACAATCAACAAAACATGTCAAATGCGCATGAATAATGAGATGTGATTCTGAAAAATATATGCAAACCGTTAAACCGTTTTTGATGATTCTTGTGGCTTTAGTGCTTGGTTTCGATTGCAATAGGTTCCTCACACTCCCAGCAACGTATTTGAATCACTATAATGCTTTGAATTGGCTTGGAATGTGGAAAACTGTTTTCAAATTTTCTTGAATTTTTTGGAATTGGTTATGGCGTTTTGCAGCAGCTTTTCACGTATAATGCATTAGGTTTAGGTTCTGTATATATAATGGAATGGATTTAGGTTAAATCTTTGACCAAAGATCCATGGAATTATGGTTTGTATATTTGATTTTCAATCATATCTTTTTGCATCTTTTTGATTGAAAAATCTTGCCAAATTGAGAGATCCTTGTCCCCTTGATGTGTACACGAAATCTCCAGCACATGTAGGTCATATTTGCTTCATGAAAAGATTGCAAAACCATATCTTGATATTTTCCTACAATTAAATGAATTAAATGAATTAATATTGATTAAAAATTCAATTAATTAATAAAAAATAAGAAAATAATTCCATTTGATCTCAATGGGTCGTGCATAGGCCTTGGACAAAGTTTCAAGAATAAATTTGAGGCCCATTAGCAAAAACAAAGTGTTTTGAGCAAAGTTGACTTTTGCAAATTCACAAAAATTTCCCAACTTCTCCAATGCATATATTGCTCAATTTTGATCATATGAACATGTTCTTGGACATTTTGGAAAGGTCTTGCAGTCCTCTAACCAATGCCTTTTGTCCCATGTCATTTGGATTTACCAATCTCAAGTTATGGTCTTTGACTTAAAGTGCATTTTTGTTGACTTTTGAAATTGACCTATAATGTATAAATTGATAACTTTTTGTGAGTGCATTTCTTGGACTTGGAATGTGAAGATGAGTTGTAGGAAATGTCATCCCCTTAAAAATGAGCATTGGATGGGATTTTTCTGATGAACCATGAAAAAGTTATGCCTTGGTCAAGTTACAATTGACTTTCCAAATGTCCAAAAATAGTAACTTTTGCATCTTTTATGATTTTTGAGCCATGCTTGTGGAATCATGATCAAGATTTGATCAAATGATGATTGTGGACTCAAAATAAGATGTTGACCAAAAATTATGACTTTTGACTGTAAAATGACCATTTTTCCCCTGTAGTTGATTGTGAAGCAAATGGGCTTTTGACTGTGCAACTTGACCCTGTGAGTCTTGAAACTTGGCATGTAGATGCTTGAGAATATGTATGGGCCTATGAGACTTGATTGAGCCATTGAAATCCTCAAATTCCTTGAGAGAACCAAAACCCTAATTTTGACTGGCTTAGGAGGCATTTGGACTGTGCAACCCTTGAGAAATCTTGAACCATTTGAAGATGATTCTTGATAAATCTTGAAGAAATATGGGAGGGAAAATTTTGGGGTACAACAGTTGCCCCTGTTCAATCTTCTTAAACCTGAGGATGTAGATTGGCTTGCGTGCCTTTCGTGATCCGAAGGTGGAAGATGATTGAACACTAGAGTGCCCATAAATTTGCACTCGCATAGTGGAATATCAGCAATGTGATGTCGGGAATGGGCTTATAAATGCCATTTGGAGATATGATGGATATGAGGATGGGCTTATAGATTCCATCAAGAGATGTAACAGAATCTTGTCGGGAATGGGCTTATAGATGCCATTTGGAAATGTAATGGATAGTTGTGGAGATGGGCTTAAAGATGCCATCCAGGAGTGTCGATCGCGTAAGAGATTCCTTAGCGAGAACTTGCGTACTTGAGAAAGAAAGATAATTTCCTGGCCTGTTACAGGGGTTGATCTTTAAACTCTTCATGCAGATATGCCCTGGCTAGATACAGGTATCGAATCTACAATCAATTGCTCACAGATATGCCCTGGCTAGATACAGGTATCAAATCTGGAACTTCAAAAGGTTGGTAGAGATAGCTTTCCTAGCTGGATACAGGCGTAGACCTCTAATCAGTCGCTTGCAGATATACCCTGGCTAGATACAGGTATTGAATCTGGAAGTAGTCTTCTACAGATATGCCCTGGCTAGATACAGGTATCGAATATGGAATTGGTCGTCTACAGGTATGCCCTGGCTAGATACAGGTATCGAATCTGAATTAGTCGTCCACAGATATGCCCTGGCTAGATACATGTATTGAATCCGAATTAGTCGTCCACAGATATGCCCTGGCTAGATACAGGTATCGAATCTGGAACTCCAAAAGGTTGGTCGAGATAGCTTTCCTGGCTGGATACAGGCGTAGACCTCTGACCTGAGAATGAAAGATAATTTCCTGGCCTGTTACAGGGGTTGATCTTCAAACTCTTCATGCATGCAGATATGCCCTGGCTAGATACAAGTGTCGAATCTACAATCAATCGCTCACAGATATGCCCTGGCTAGATACAGGTATCGAATCTGGAACTTCAAACTCTTCATGCAGATATGCCCTAGCTAGATACAGGTATCGAATCCACAATCAATCGCTCACAGATATGCCCTTGCTAGATACAGGTATCGAATCTGGAACTTCAAACTCTTCATGCAGATATGCCCTGGCTAGATACAGGTATCGAATCCACAATCAATTGCTCACAGATATGCCCTGGCTAGATACAGGTATCGAATCTGGAACTCCAAAAGGTTGGTAGAGATAGCTTTCCTGGCTGGATACAGGCGTAAACCTCTGATCTGAGAATGAAAGATAATTTCCTGGCCTGTTACAAGGGTTGATCTTCAAACTCTTCATGCAGATATGCCCTGGCTAGATACAGGTATCGAATCTACAATCAATCGCTCACAGATATGCCTTGGCTAGATACAGGTACCGAATTTGGAACTTCAAAATCTTCATGTAGATATACCCTGGCTAGATACAGGTATCGAATCCACAATCAATCGCTCACAGATATGCCCTGGCTAGATACAGGTGTCGAATTTCGAACTTCAAACTCTTCATGCGGATATGCCCTGGCTAGATACAGGTATCGAATCCACAATCAATCGCTCACAGATATGCCCTGGCTAGATACAAGTATCGAATCTGGAACTGCGATAGTTGATAGTAATCATCTTTGGATTGGCATTTTTCTTGAAAAGGCAAAACATCAGTTGTATGCAATGTCATGATGTATGAAATGCATGATGTCATGATGTTCTCAAGAATAAATGAGATTGTGTCGTATGCACTTTATCATATATATGAATAGGAAGTATGAGATGTGATATGTTTATGAATGTATTTTCGTCTGGGAAAATAAATCCTTGATGAATGCCAGGAAGTTAAATCCAGGGCTGATGTTGAAGAGTAGAGTTCTTCGTTTCTGCTGGGGATGATGGTTGCAAGAATAAACCGGTAGGAGAAGATGACTTCGTTGGGGAATAAACTTGGTGAAGATATTACTCTGCGGGGAATTACTCTGTGGGAAGAGATACTTCGCTGAGATTTGACGATAACTCCGCTGGGGATTCCGTTGATAAGGTTTTGTTGGGTAATTTGATGAACTCCGCTGGGGGATAGGAAGAACTTCGCCGAGGACGATCTTTCCGTTGTAATTAGCTAAGGATAACCCAGTTATAAGCTCTGGTGGGGAATAACCTTTGAATGAAGCCGGGGATGCATTCGTACTCCGCAGGGGATAAGCTTCCAGAATCTACTGAGGATAAGCTTCCAGAATCCACTAGGGAGGATGATTCAACTCTCTTGGGGAAACTTTTGAGGACTGCATTGGGGAAATGGCTCCACTGGGGTGCCTGGTATTCCGCCGGGGAACAATCTTATATTTCCGTCGAGGAATATTAAGACTGTCGGGGATGCTTGCTTTGGAACATCTGCATACTCCGCTGGGGAATATTGAGATCTTCTGGGGATATCCAACTTCCTTAAGGCTGACAGTAGACTAACTCTGCTTGGAGAGAGTATCACTGACCTGCTGGAGATATTGTGCCTTTTCAAGACTGATGGGAGACCAACTCTGCTTGGGGAGAGTATTGCTGAGTCTTGCCTTACTCTACGGGGAGTGAAGGTATCCTGGTTACATTCATCAGCCGAACCTACCTTGGTACCTTGGTGGACAGAGCAACTAGATCGCTTAGACAATTCATTATTGCCCCTGTTTCTGATGTCACCTGTGATTAGTCATTTGTTTCGCATGCAAATATTTATGATCAGCAATTAATGTCAAATGCATATATCAAAAATGAACATTGGACGTTCTTTGCAAAACAAAACAGATAAAGGAAAAACAATTGGCAATTTGTCTGGAAAAGTGGATTTGTATTGATTTTGAATTTTCCTGTAAATAGGCGTTTTGTGTACAAGAGGCTGACATCCTAGTAAGAGAACGCCGCCGAACAAGATAGAGTTTATACATTTTGTGAAAAGAAAACAGAACAGCTATGTGAAAAATCCCACCGGGTTCCAACTCTGCTATCGCCTTTATGTCTTCAAGCGTCTCATCACTTTGCTGCTTAGTTGGAGATAAAGCTGATTGCTTGATGCCGTCTGAACCTGATAGTTGATACCGAATTCTGGATGCAAGGTGATCCAATGAGACATAGTATTACACTTTAATCCCTAATTTTTGCCTGGACCTCCCTTTCAGGGTTTCAGTCCACCGGGATACCCATTTTTGCCCAAGCCGCCTTTTCAGGTTTTCGACTTGCCAGGTGTACAGATTTTTTTCATTTCATCCCTTATTTTTGCCCGAACCCTTTTGGTTCGCCGAGAAGCCCTTGTTTTTTGCCTAGGTGTGTCAACCTAGCGGGTCTTTAATTCATGCGTAGTATTTTTTTACTATGTCTGCATTGGCGGGGTGAGGAAGGTCGTCACCATCCATGGTAGTTAGAATCATCGCACCTCCTGAGAAGATGTTCTTAACCACAAATGGCCCTTCGTACGTGGGGGTCCATTTTCCCCTGGGATCACCTTGAGGTAGGATGATGCGCTTGATTACCAGGTCCCCAACTTGATACTCTTGTCGTTTGACTTTCTTGTTAAATGCCTTGATCATCCGTTTTTGGTACGTCTGACCATGACAAATAGCAGTGAGTCTCTTTTCGTCGATTAGGTTTAATTGATCAAGTCGAGTCTGGATCCAGTCATCTTCGTTCAAACCCGCATCCTTCATTATCCGGAGAGAGGGTATCTGGACTTCAATTAGCAAGACTGCCTCCATGCCATAGACCAAGGAAAAGGGTGTTGCCCCTGTTGATGTTCGTGCTGAGGTACGGTACCCATGAAGAGCAAACGGTAACATCTTGTGCCAATCTTTGTAGGTCACTATCATCTTCTGCACAATCTTCTTGATATTCTTATTTGCCGCTTCTACAGCCCCATTCATCTTCGGTCGATAAGGAGAAGAGTTGTGGTGCTGTATCTTGAATTGCTCGCAGAGCTCAGTGATCATCTTGTTGTTAAGATTGGTACCATTGTCCGTAATGATCCTTTCTGGTACACCGTATCGACAGATCAAGTTGTGCCGAATGAACCGTGCCACGACGTTCTTGGTTACGGTAGCATAGGAGGCTGCTTCGACCCACTTTGTTAAGTAATCAATCGCTACCAGGATGAAGCGATGCCCGTTGGATGCCGTCGGTCTGATTTCACCGATCATATCAATGCCCCACATTGCAAAAGGCCAAGGTGCTGTCAAGACGTTCAGGGGAACCGGAGGGATGTGCACCTTATCTGCATAGATCTGGCATTTGTGACATGTCCGAGAATGTTGATAACAGTCGGCTTCCATTGTGGACCAGAAATATCCTGCCCGAAGGATTTTCTTTGCCATAGTATGCCCACTGGAATGTGTTCCGAAGGTACCTTCATGCAGCTCTGCCATGATCCTTTCTGCTTCAGTCTTATCCACACAACGCAGTAAGGTTGAATCATTGTTTCGCCTGTACAGAATGTCGTTGCTGAGGAAGAACTTTGCTGCGAACCTTCTCAGAAACTTCTTGTCATTAACAGATGCGCCTTCGGGGTATTCTTGAGCTTCAAGGTACCTCTTCACTTGATGATACCAGGGTTTTTCAGTTACCTCTTCAGTCTCAAGATCGCAGCAATGTGCAGGTTCATCCAACTTCCAGATAATGATCCGGGGAGCCTCGTTGTCCCATTTGACTTTGAACATAGAAGACATCGTAGCTAAAGCGTCCGCCAACTAATTCTCTTCTCTTGGGAAGTGTTCAAAAGTTATCTCTTTGAAATGGGGGATCAATGTCAACACATACTCTTTGTAAGGAATAAGATTTGGGTGTTTCGTATCCCACTCGCCTTTGATCTGACTGATCACGAGAGCGGAATCTCCGAAGACCCTCAGAAACTTGATCCTTAAGTCAATTGCAACTCGAAGACCCATGATGCATGCTTCATACTCCGCCATGTTGTTGGTGCAGTTAAAACATAGTCGGGCGGTAAGTGGAGTATGAGTGCCTTTAGGGGATATGATCACAGCGCCAATACCGTTACCCAAAGCGTTTGAGGCTCCGTCAAAGTGCATAGACCATCGGGATCCTTCCTCAGGTCCTTCATTCGGTCCAGGTACTTCACAATCAGTCACTACCATGATGTTCTCGTCAGGAAATTCAAAGTTCATAGATTGGTAGTCATTCACTGCCTGGTGTGCCAAATGATCTGCCAACACACTTCCCTTGATTGCTTTCTGAGTCGTGTACTGGATGTCGTATTCAGTCAAGATCATTTGCCATCTTGCTATTCTTCCGGACAAGGCAGGCTTTTCGAATATGTACTTGATTGGATCCATTTTAGAAATCAATAGAGTAGTGTGAGTCAACATATACTGTCTCAGCCGGCGAGCATCCCATACCAAAGCGCAGCAAGTTTTCTCAAGCAGTGAGTATCGGGTCTCACAGTCGGTAAACTTTTTGCTAAGGTAATAAATAGCGTGCTCTTTTCGGCCAGACTCGTCATGCTGCCCCAACACACACCCCATTGAGCTGTCAAGTATTGTCAAGTATAAGATTAGAGGTCTCCCTTCAACCGGTGGCATAAGAATGGGTGACTCTTGGAGATACTCTTTGATTCTTTCGAAAGCGGCCTGGCATTCATCATTCCAACATACCACTTGATCTTTCTTCAGCAGCTTGAAGATTGGTTCACAGGTAGCAGTTAGATGTGAGATGAATCGGGAAATGTAGTTCAGCCGTCCTAGAAAGCCTCTGACTTCTTTTTCAGTCTTGGGAACTGGCATCTCTTGTATGGCTTTCACTTTGGCAGGGTCCACTTGAATACCTTTGTCGCTTACGACGAAGCCTAGTAGTTTTCCATATCTCACCCCAAAGGTGCACTTGTTCGGATTCAACCTCAGCTTGTACAACTTCAGACGGTCAAACAACTTCTGTAGATGGTCAAGGTGTTCCTCCTCCGTTTGGGACCTTGCAATCATATCGTTGACGTACACTTCGATCTCATGATGGATCATATCATGAAACAGAGCAACCATGGCACGTTGGTAGGTTGCCCCAGCATTTTTCAACCCAAAAGGCATGACTTTGTAGCAAAAGGTGCCCCACTGAGTAACAAAGGTGGTCTTCTCCATGTATTCAGGAGCCATATTGATTTGATTATAACCTGAGAACCCATCCATGAAGGAGAATACCTTATGCTGAGCAGTGTTGTCAACTAGAACGTCAATGTGAGGCAAAGGGAAGTCATCCTTAGGGCTCGCCCTGTTCAAATCCCTGTAATCAACTCACATTTGGACCTTACCATCTTTCTTCGGTACTGGAACCACGTTGGCAACCCACTGAGGGTAAGAAGTCACTGCTAGAAACCCGGCATCAAATTGTTTCATAACCTCAGCCTTGATTTTCTCGAACATCTCTGGACGCATACGGCAGACCTTCTGTTTTACCGGAGGGCATTCTTCCTTGGTAGGCAGGTGATGAACCACAATGTCGGTGTCCAACCCAGGCATGTCTTCGTAAGACCAGGCAAAGATTTCCACATAGTCATGCAGCATCTGAATCAACCGTTATTTCATACTAGACTCCAGATTGGCACCAATCTTGACTTCCTTTCTGTCTGTCTCAGTACCCAGATTTATCGTTTCCACTGGCTCTTCATGTGGCTGAATGGCCCTCTCTTCCTGGATTAGCAGTCTTGCAAGCTTACCAGGCACTTCGCAATCATCTTCACCTTCGTCTTCAGCTAAGTTGATCGGATTTTCGAATTCATAACTGGCAGTAGCAGAGTCGTTACCAGTGAGATCTAGAGTGGATTGGAACCTGTATAGGTGAGTGTGTGTAAGTATAGCTGTTTTGCAATATATATAATAAAGAAAGAAAAGGAGTGCAAGATTTGAAATGCAAAAATGTCCAATGCTTTTATTCATGATATATGAAAATGACAAATAATAAGCCCTCACAAATGAAGCCACGGTGCCCCGGGTAAGACACCGGGCCATAAAGTTTCAAATTATTGTCTGTTACAAATTCAAAACAAAGGAGTTCATTACTGAGTGACAAAAGTAATAGGTACGAAGTCTTTCGCAGTCTAGTTGTTCGGTCCACCGTTGGTCGTTGGGTAGATCCAGCTGTCGAATTCAGATTCCTCCACGTCGTCTTCAATAGCATTTACTCCTGGGTTGGTGATGAATACAGGTGGTCTTCCAATCCTTGCCTTACGAACAGCCCTCTGAGCCTCTGCAGTGAAACCCAAACCAAACTTGTCAGTCTTCAGAGTGAAATCAGGAAGTCGGCCCCAGTTTGCACACTCACCCTTCTCAATAACAGCCCGGGCATCCTTTAAGGAAGCCATCTTCAAAGGAGGATCTTCAATCACTGTTTCTGTTGATGCCAATGTCTGAGGGACCTCTTCAAAGTGCTGAAAGGGGGTCTCAATGAATTCCCCATCCATCTCTATGTACCGGAACGAATTAAGGTGGCTGACCATATATTCTTCTTCCCCCTGCACTGTCACAATCTTCCCCTTGACTGGGTACTTCAGCTTCTGATGTAGAGTGGAGGTCACAGCTCCAGCCTTATGGATCCATGGACGACCCAACAGACAAGAGTAGGATGGTCGGATGTCCATAACGTAGAATGTTGAATCAAAGACCTGAGAACCAACCCTGATTGAAATGTCAACCTCACCATGCACCATCCTTTTGGACCCGTCAAAGGCCCGGACAATAATGTTACTTGGCTTGAGCTCTAAACCCTCACAATCCAGCCTGTCTAGAGATTTCTTGGGCAATACGTTTAACGAAGAACCAGTGTCAACAACCAATGGGCAAGAGTAGTGCCCCTGCATTCAATGGAGACATGCAGGGCATCATTATGGTTCTTCCCCTTAGCAGTCAGATCGGCGTCAGAGAAACCCAAACCATTATCAGCATTTAAGTTGGATACACACTCGGTAAATTGATCAGCTGATGTCTCTTGTGGCACATGGGCCGTCTTCAGGAAGGTAATCAGAGCCTTGGCATGGGCCTCTGAACACAACAACAGTGATAGCATAGAAATCTTAGATGGGGTGTGCCCCAGCTGCTCAACTACGTTGAAATCACTCTTCTTGGGCAGACACATCAGCAGTAATCCCTTTGCCCCGAGTGTCAGATGACTCAGCATCAGGGGTAGAAACAGGAACTTGGTCAGGAAGGGAAGCAGGCATACTGGCAGGTGTGATGACAAGAGGTCTCTGAATAGCTGGTGGCGCAATATCAGGTGAGAAGAGCCTACCGCTACGAGTGACTTTGGCAGGCCCGGTGATGTTACTGACGCCGGTACTAGTATCAAACTCTTGTTTAACTCCAAGCACATAAATGTATGCCCCATAGTGCCAAGGGACAGCTTTGTCAGATGTATAGGGGAGGGGCCCCGGAACAATGATGATAATAGGAGCAGTCTTCTGAGTAGACATGATTTTGACAGGCTTCTTTGAGGGAGCCTTAGGAGGGTTGTTGAAAATAGTAACGATGGACACTTCTTCAACAGGGATAGCAGGAACAGCAATCTTCTCGAACAAGATCTCTTTATTATCCATCAGGCTTTGGATACCTGATTTCAACAAAGGACAACCAGCAGGTGAAACAGGACATAGAAGGAAACCTTTACCACATCCCAGAAATAAACTGGCTAGCAACAGGTTCCTTTTGACAGTCAACAACGGAGTAACAATATCATCCACGGAGGCTACGTACAGATCTTCTTCCACGGCATTCACTCCATGCTGGGGCATGGGAGCAGTCACAACATTGGGCCTTTCGGGCGCCTCGAATTGTATTTCTTTAGCATCAATAAGGTCCTGAACCTTATTCCTCAGAGCTCAACAATCATCCGTAGTATGCCCCGGGCTGTCAGAGTGATAAGCGCAGCGGGCGTTAGGATTGTACTTTGGAGATGTTGTGTTTACTACCTTCGGAGCTTCCTTTATAGTTACCAGATTGGTTGACAATAGTTGCGGCAATATCTGAGACAGGGTCATACTGAGCCGAGTGTACTGCCTTTTGGGTCTCTCACCCCTTGGTTGGTTATATTGCTGAGGAGCAACAACAGGCTTTGAAATGACCACCGCGTTGACAGCTTGGCGGCATTCCGGTTTATTCTGTCTCCTTGACCCATAAACAACACTAGATTCCTTCTTGAAGGGCTTCTTATCAGAGCTCGAGGAGGCCCCTTTCTGTATCTTCCCAGACTTGATACCAGCTTCTATCCTCTCACCAGTTAAGATCAGACCTGTAAACCCCGCAGAAGAATTCCCAATCAGATGGTTGAAGAAAGGACCAGACAGGGTCCCCAAGAACATGTCAACGAGCTCACGGTCAGTCAAAGGTGGTTGCACCCTTCCAGCCAGGTCTCTCCACTTTTGCGCATACTCCTTAAAACCTTCACCCGTCCCTAGTGACATACCCTGGAGTTGGGTACGCGTAGGAGCGAGGTCGGAATTATACTGATACTTCTTATAAAAAGCAGTAGCCAAGTCCTCCCAGTTACGAATACTGGCTCCATCCAACTGATAGAACCAGTCGAGTTAATTCCCTGAAAGACTGTCCTGGAAGAAATGGATCCATAGATTCTTGTCACCAGTATACGATTGGATCTTCCTTACATATGATCTGAGATGCAGCTTAGGACAGGAAGCCCCGTCGTACTTTGCAAAAGTAGGTGCCTTGAATTTGTGAGGGATCACCACCCCAGAAGATAAGCCTAGGTCTCCAAAGTCCAACCCGGGCACAAGTTGGATCTCAATGGCACTTAAACGGTCCTCTAGCTGTTTGTACCTGTCCTCGGCAGGAGGGTACTGTTCATCATTGTAATCTGTCTCGTTGTCGGAGACCACGGGACTAGGAACCCTTCCCCCTTGGGGACTATCTTTCCCTACAGAGGAAGTAGCCTGATCAGCCTCATTTTGCAGTGCATTCCCAAACCTTCGTCCAGTGTTGAACAATACAGTCCTCTTCTTCTTCTTCTTCTTCAAAAGCAGAGTCTTCAACTCCTGTTGACCTTGGGCTAAACTCATGACCAGCTCCTGGAACTGGGCGTTCTGGGCCTAGAGGGACTTGATAGCTTGTTCAGTAGTAGGCTCAGATGACATGATGAAGCGCTGAAATAAACAGCGAAGAAGATAAGCAACCTGTAGAAAAGGGTACCTGTTATGCACATGATGCATAATATGCTATTTATGCAATGCATTCAAGGGTTCGAAAGTTCAAATTCGTTGTAGACAAAAAGGAACACACGTTATATTAAGAAATAATCTGTTTAGTACATCAATGCCTCATGGGCGAAATATTACAAAATTTTTAATCCTAAAAGATAATGCGCATCCTCTTTGGAGCGATGTAGGTGTTGAGGATCTTTTCCTCGTGAAGTAGGCGGGTGAGCTCCAGAACCTTCTTCTCACTGGCATGTAGACTGGTTTCAAGAGAATTCCGCTCTTCCTTGAGTTGGATCCAGCTTTTTTGCATTTCCTCCCATGATGTTGGCATGTCAGGATGTTGAATGGTGTAGGGCATCTCTCCTTCCAAAACAGGCTCTTTGATCACGGGGAGAATGTGAGGATATGGCATCACAAGCTTCTGAGAGCGGGCTCGTACCCACTTGAGATAAGGCTCAAGGGAGATGGAGTTGTTGTGCCCCAGTGTCTTGCTATCCACCTTGTTAGGCATCCTCCAAGCTCTGATGAATCTCTGGCGAAGTCCTTGCGTATCATTGTCGAAGTCAAAAACTATGTCAGGAATCAACATGTCATGAGGGCCATCCCTCCGAGCATATCCAAATTGTCTCAAAGCCAGACAGGGGTTGTAAGTAATGCCTCCTCTGATTCCAAGTAAAGGAACATTAGGAAACTCTCCGCAACGATCAATGATAGTGACATTTTCTCTGGACCGATAACACCAATGTATATCAGCATGTGTAAGAGTCATTAGCCGTTGTGACCATCTCAAACCCCGCTCGTTCTTCAAAACTGATTGTGGAAGGTGCGAAATAAACCACCTTGCCAGGAGAGGAGTGCAGCACATGAGAACACCTCTTTTTCTCATGGTTCGAGTGTAACATGAGTGGAGGATGTCCCCAAGTAACGTAGGTATGGGATTCCTGGACATGAAAATCTTGACAGCATTGATATCTATAAGCTGATCCGGATTCGGGAACAACACCAACCCATAGACAAGGAGTGCCACAACTTCTTCAAAGGCTTGTAGGTCAAGGGAATTCCAACATTCTTGTGCCTTTTCAAACAGGAATTTTGCCAAGAATCCTTTGATACCACTTCTGACTTCCCAATGCCCCTTGATATCAGATAGTTGCAGACGTAATGCTTTAGCTACCTCTTCAAGTTTTGGTTCCTTTTCCGTACCATTGTAGGGTAATTGGCTGAGAATAGGAACCTTCAGAAGCTGAGAAAACTCTTCCAGAGTAGGCATCAATTTATAATCCGGGAAAGTAAAACAGTGGTGCAGAGGGTCAAAAAACTGGAACAACACTTTCACCATATCCTCTTCAATGCTGGTATTGACCAAGCTGATGAGTCTACCATGTCTCTCACTGAAAGAAGAGTTCTCGGGAATCCTGGATGTAAGCTCCTTAAGCTGAGGAGGGATCCTTACAAGGTTGATCTGAATTGTCTTTCTGCGGATAGTTTCCATGTCCTACAAAACAAGAACAAAGATGAAGATTCGAACCCATGAAGTGGTTAGTAAATGCATATGATGCTTTATGATGTTATGATGTTATGATAAAGACACGCCACAAGTATTCACAAAAAGAAAACATGATAAGGCACACAAGTCACACCAGACAGCCCTTAGAGTTTAGGCCAGCATGAGGTTCAGGTACTACCCTCTTGAAGTTGGTGGGCTCAAAACCTATCCTATCGAAAGTAACCGGGTTCTAAGGAGCTCAATATCATTGGGTTGTTTTCTATGTTCATTGTTTTTATTTAGCCACTGAACTGGCGATCAAAATATTCCAAGAAAACAACCCTCAATGAGTGTAGTATCGAGTATCTACCAACTTCGGACTGCACCAAAGTCGGCCATCTCACTACCCCTAAAGAGGCCAGGATGGTCAAGTAAGGTTCCTAAGGTCAGTTGATGCTTCACGACACCATGCGGCGGCCCCGTACTCTCCTTGACTTGACTCAAGGGTTACCGGTACTCACCAAAGTGCCACATCAACGTAGCAACTGCTTCAACCATGTCGGTATACCCCGCACAGTTCCCTCACAATTTGTTGCTACTTCTAAAGGGGTATCCCCAGATCTGGGTTAGGATCTATGAAACTCCAAAACAAGCCCACAATATTAAAGCAATCAAAGAAAGCAATTGAAAACATAAGAGTGGTCTAATCCTAAGGTACACCTCACTTATATAAATATCCCCAGCAGAGTCGCCAGTTTTGTGATCAGTGGAAATAGAACTGACTGTTTTGAAATGCTGGTTCGCGAAATATCGCGGTAAGCAAGAGTCGCCACCATCTTTTATGTTCTCCAACAAGGAAAGGACAAAAGCACAACAAAATTCCTTTTCGATATGTTTCTCGGTTCGGGAGGTACATTTATAGAAAGGGAAGGTGTTAGCACCCTTTCTATCTGTGGTTATCCATGGGCTCTTAGGTACTTGCTCACTATGTTTTCAAAAGAGTTTGCTTTTCAAGTGTATGTGGGTTTTGAAAAAGTTTCGTTTTGAAAACTTCTAGTTAACTCTTGTATCAGTCCTCAAGAGTGTATGAAGTATTTGTTTGAAAACTTTTTGAAAGTGTAGGTGAGAAAAGATGTTTTTTGTTTATGAAAGAGCAAGTACCCAGGAGAAATCTACCTACTCTAAGGAATTAGGCTGTGTAAGAGTCCTTTAGACAGTACTATCCCACTATTGAGAAGTAGGTAGCACCGTCGTTGGAGTTATTTGGGTCAATTCGATTATATGGGACATGTGTGGTCACCAAAGCAATAGTAGGACACCTTTGCCGTAACCCTAATGTCTTAGATCGTTTTATCCGAGGCAACCGTTTCGAGGCAACTGGATCTTTAGACAGGAGGGCGACCTCTAAAACACCCTATACTTAATAACCACGTCGAGGCAACCAAGTGAGGCATTCTGTGATACGGTGGGAGAACTGACTATGGTTTTGCGTTTGTTTTCGCAAATGTTTCAGTTGAGCAAGAGTCGCCACCGACTTTTTATTTTATCCTAAGGAAAGGTTTAAAAAGCACAGCAAAAACCTTTGAGATTGTTTTCTTGGGTTCGGGGAGTAGATTATAGAAAGGGAAGGTATTAGCATCCTTTCTATCCATGGTTATCTATGGGCTCTTAGGTACTTGCTTAGATCAACTTGCCTTGGTTTTCAATTGTTTGAAATGGTGCTTTGTGTGTGGCTTTGAAAAGGTTTTTAAAAAAAGATGCCTTGTCTAGGCTACCCTTGTAACAATTCTTTACTCGAATGTTTTACAAAAGGTGTTTGTCTTTTTTGAAAAGATGTTTCAAGGTTTTTTGAAAGTTTGTTTTGAAAGTGTTTGTGAAGTGTGGTTTGAAAAATAGGCAAGTGTTTTTGTTTTGCAAGTTGACAAGTACTTAAGAGCTATCTACCCTAAAGTTCTCAAAGATTTTTGCTATGTTTTAACCCTTTTAACAATTTTGTTCCACCATTGCATTTGGTGGGCAATCTTGTGTTAGGATGTTAACGGGACGGGCGCGGGTCATTGTTTAGACCATAATTGCAATGGTGCTAAATATCTTTGGGCAATTTTTCCTTGAAAGGGACTTGATCATTTTTTAGGCGACTTTCGAAAGCGTCATCGAGGGACTATGATCATTTGAATTGTTTGTTTTTGTCCAAAGAGACCTAACATGCAATATGGCCCATTTATTGAAGGCAACAAGTGGGATACCCTAGGGGTGCAAGTGTGATATGTGTTGTCCATTTTCATGCTTGTTTATCTTGAAATTAGGTCAAACTATTTTGTTGTTTTTATTTGCATACAAACCCTAATTCTAACATGGTATATTTAGAAAGCATTAAAGTGCGAAAAATAAAGTTCTAAACTATTACAACACAATATGGGAAGGGGGTACAAATGTTCAAATGGGGGGATTTGACAAGGAATTTAAACCTAGCTATTACATCAATTTGGAATTATTTACAAGATAATTGATTGCACAAATTAAATAGAAATAAAATAAATATGCAAGATGCAAAAAGTTTTTTTATGTGTATGAAAAAAAAGTATTTTTATATGTCAAAATAAACAAAATAAAAAAAGTATTATTTTTTGGAGTTTTTTTGTGTTTTAAGGGAAAAACCCTAATTTATTAAGTAAATATATTAATTGTTTAATATGTACAAATATTTATCAATTATGTACTAAATAAAATAAAAATGAATTATGTTTGTCAAGATGTATTTTTACTATCAAATATTAATAATAAAAAAAAATGTATATATTTTTGTATTATTTACTAAATATTCTAATAAATATATATATATATATTTATATTATTTTCTAAATATGTATTATATATACAAAAATAATAATATTTAATATTTATAAAAAGGTATATTTTATATAAAATATTTTAAGAAGATAAAACAAAATAAAAATGAAAATAAAATGTGTTTACATTATTTTTTAGTATTTTAAGTAAAAAGTGTTTATTTATTTATTTATGTACAAATATCAATATAAACAAATAAATGCCTAAAAAATTCAAAAATGGTTTAAAAAATTATTTTTATATTTTTATTATCATGAGGAAAAATAAATAAGTCAGGAATAAAAAACAAAAGTCAAAAAATTATAAAAATAAGCCAAATGGGCCTAGGGGTGTGAAAGTAAAATCAGGGTGCAAAAAGAAGTGTGAAACAGGCCCAGCCCAAACGACCTTCTTCAACCTCCAGACTGTTTGAATCAAGAACAAAGCGCGCGTTTTCCATTTTCAAGCCTAGATCCTGATTCTTTGACTTTCATCAAAAACTTACAACAGCAAAGTTATAGAGCATCATGTCACGATTCTAAACATGTAAAGAAATCAATCTAACTCTCAGAAATGAGAGAGAATTTCGTCTCCCCTAATTCCTGACCTAGTTTTTTATCAATGTTCAGACTTAAAATTCTCTAAGCATACATAATATAAATGAAATCTAATCACATGGGCATGTTTAGGGCTATGAATGTGACATGTTTTCTTCATAAACCTAAAGCTAACAATGCCTGGATAGAGAGATACGTGTTCATGAACTTACCTGTTCAGCTGAAGTTGTATCTGGTGATGGAGGTGTCCTCAATGCAAGGTGATGATTGGTACAGCTTCCTTGATGTCCAGGGATGCTATTCCAAGCTTTACTTTGTCTTGAAACCTTTTGAATCGTGCTATGGAACTTCAGCTGCAAAACAAGAAAATGAAAATGGTGATGATGCTTGGGAGTGTTACAGGTCGTGTTTGAGGTTTGGATTAGCTTCAAGGGATGTTGTGGGATGTGTTTGACAAGTTTTTAGCAAGAATGCATGGAAGGTTTGAGTTATGGGACTCAAACTGCAGCAGACCCTGTTTTTGTGCAGTTCAATGGTGATTTTGTGAATGAGAGTGTTTGGGACTTGGTTAGCTCGTGTTCTAGCTTAGGATGGATGTTTAGAAAGTGCACAAAGTATTTTCTTAAGCTTGCCTCTGCTGAGATGAAAGTTGTGTTGTGTTATGCTCGCTTTCTTCACACTTAAGCAAACAAATGTCCACTTGAGTTTTAGACAGCTAGAGGCCCCCCTAATATGCTTCTAACCTTCCCATTGATCAGTGTGTTTTGTTCATAAACTTGTGCCAAAGAGATTTGATCTGTACTTGCTGATTTGCAACTTTGACATAAAGTTTAACTTTTCAAAAATGGATATTATGCTTTATCTAAAAATGGCTTAATCTTGCAAATAATGTTTGGACACACAAAATAAGGCTTTGGCACAATGAGTATGCATTAAATTATTGAGTGAAAATGGGATTAGAGGCCTGTAGTAAAGCATAAACCAAGCTGACTTGAAAATGGCAATGTGTATGAACATGTCTTGGTCAAGAACAAAAGTGACTTTTGCCCAACTTGCCAAATTCGATTCTCCCTAACCATGAGGTTGTTTGATGAGTTCTTGGACATTTTGGAAGGCTTGGAATGTGTACTACAATCCATATTTGAAATGCAAATTGAAATTCCAAGTGGAAGTATGTGAAAATGGTCTTGAAGTTAGGTAAAAACCTTGCCTAAAATAGGTCAAATTTTCACTAAGTTAAGAATGGCTTGGTACCCTTGTTCCAAAAATTGTAACTTGAACTACATGCTTCTTTTGGGAAAACTTTGTGAATAAAAGTTGTAGATTATGCAATAGGCTACAACTTTAATGTTTTGACTTTTGCTTGAATCCAAATGAATCTTGGTGAGAAAGTGGGACAAAGTTAGGAAAAAATTAGGGTTTTTCATAACTTAGAAAAATTCTAAGTTATGAAAAATCTTCATTTCAAACCCTAATTTGCAATTCTTGATTTCTTGGTGAACAAGTTTCATGATTTGTCATGTTTTGATGAAAAATGAATCTTGACTCTTGATTTTGACCAAAAAGTCAAAGTTTGACTTTTCAGTACACAGTCAAAATTGATCAATTGACTGGGAAATTCAACTGTCAATCTTGTGCATTTGGGATCTTTTGAACTTGTTGAGCATGTAAAGACAATTCCATGGGGTCCTTGAGTCCATATGTGAGCTTGGTTTGCCATTGGCTAGGTCAAACATTCAAAAATTGCCTTTGTGCAGTCAAAACCCTAAAAATGACCATTTTGCCCTTTTGGTGATCTGATCAAATTTCTTGTGGAATTGTGATCCAAACTTGATCAAATGGTCCATGTGAGTTCATAATGTTGATGTGGGTCAATTTTCATGAGATTTGACTGTCAATTGGCCACAGTTGACTTTTTCCCCAATACAGCTGATTTCTAGGTTAACTGTCCAATTGACTGGACAAAACTTGGAATCAAGACTTGAAACTTGATGTGGATAAACTTGGGAGTCCAATATGAAGCATGAAAGTCATCTTAGGCATTTAAGGTCAAAACATCTTTGTGCAAACACAAACCCTAATTTGGGTCAACAGTGCAAGGAGAAGTCTTGAGCAGATGAAACCCTAACTGGATATTGATCTCCAAGGGCTTTATGATGAGAAATGTTGAGAAAATGGGAGGGAAAATTTTGGGGTACAACAGTTGCCCCTGTTCAATCTTCTTGAATCTAAAGAGTTAGATTGGCAAGTTTTCCTTTCGTGACTCGAGGGTAAAAGGAGATTGAACACTAGAGTACCCGGAAATTTGCACTCGTCAAAGCAATGGATGCGGGAATGGGCTTAGAGATGCCATTTGGAGATGGGCTTAACGATGCCATTGGGAGGAGTTATAGAAACTTGTCGGGGATGGGATTAAAGATGCCATCTGGAATGAGTATCAGAAAGGTGTCCATGCTTAGGACCATCTCTGAACTGGGGGTCTGAACAAGCAATAGATTGACATCTGTATCTGGAGGCATCCGTAAACTGTTTTCAGAAGTTGAGAAGAGTCTGAACAAGCGATAGGTTAACATCTGTTACTGGAGAACCCGTGAACTGTTTTCAGAAATCTTGAAGTCGAATAAGCAATAGAGCAGCATCCGTTGTTGGGAAGCATCCGTAAACTGTTTTCAAAAGTTGCATCTGAACAAGCGATAGATTAACATCCGTTGTTGGGAAGAATCCTTAAACTGTTTTCAGAAGTCTTGAGAAGAATCTGAACAAGCGATAGGTTAACATCCGTTACTTGGAGAACCCGTGAACTGTTTTCAGAAATCTTGAAGTTGAATAAGCAATAGAGCAGCATCCGTTGTTGGGAAGCGTCCGTAAACTGTTTTCAAAAGTTGCATCTGAACAAGCGATAGATTAACATCCGTCGTTGGGAAGAATCCGTAAACTATTTTCAGAAGTCTTGAGAAGAATCTGAACAAGCGATAGGTTAACATCCGTTACTTGGAGAACCCGTGAACTGTTTTCAGAAATCTTGAAGTTGAATAAGCAATATAGCAGCATCCGTTGTTGGGAAGCGTCCGTAAACTGTTTTCAAAAGTATTGAGAAGAATCTGAACAAGCGATAGGTTAACATCCGTTACTTGGAGAACCCGTGAACTGTTTTCAGAAATCCTGAAGTTTGAGGAGGAACCGGTGTAGGGTTTCCTGATAATGAGCTCGTGTAAAAAACTGCATCTGGATGAATCTGGAATAAGCATCAGGATGTTGTCATGTCTTGATCACATCAGAACTATCCCTGGAAAGAATCTCGGAAGATAATGATTTTTGTCTGTCGACTGATCTTACCTGAAAAGGTAAAGAGTTAGTTATATGCAATGTCATGGTGCATGATACAATGTATGTTATATGATATGAATGTAAATGGATGCGTATGTAAGCTGGAGAGCTGTCTTGCAAAGGATAGATGAATCCGAGATGGCTGAAGATAAAAGTATCTTGACTGCTGCTGGGAAGAATAATTCCTGGTTGTTGTTGGAAAATAAAGAACTTGGGTTGTATACCAATCTTCTGGGGAATTCCTGTCTTGAGGAGATCTTGAATATACAATGAGGAACTGAGAACTGAGAGTCTTCAGATTTGCTTGGGAGATACCAGACCTTCAAATGTCGAGGGGCCTTAGAACCACTTGCGGGGACTTGGACTCTCCTTGGTGACTTGCAGGGTAAAAGAATTCCTGATGATTTCTACTGGGGATTTTAGAACCTGGTAGACCCATGTTGGGGAAGTATGATCTGAGAATCTTCAGCTTGGTGGGAAGCATCTCAGTGGGGAGAAGGTTCACTAGTCTGGTTCCGCTGGGGATACTGAAACTTAGTTCTGAGGGGAATTGAGTTCCGGAGGATTCTCTGGCTGGAGATAACAAAGATAAACTCTTCTGACTGTAATGATAAGTTATGCTGGGGAACTCTGATGAACACCGCTGAGGATAGGAAGATTTTTTCCGAGTGCGATCTTCCGTGGCAATAAGCTGAGGATCACCCAGTTATAAGCCCTTGTGAGGGGTAACTTTGGATAAAGCTCGGGAGAGACGTCCGTACTCTGCAGGGGGTAAGCTTCCAGAATTTACTGGGGATATGGATTCCAAATCTCCTGGGGGTTTCCTTTGAAAGGGTATCAAGATATCCAACTGCACCTTCAACCTCTCAGTAATCCTCTTTCTTGATTCATAAGGAAATGATTATGTTCAAATGCATATGCCTATTTAACAAAACATTGGACGTTTCTCAAAATAAAACAATTAGTGCAAAAAAAAAATAAAAAGGGAAATGACACAAATTTCTGGGAAAAGTATTTGTATTAACTTTCTCTGAGTATATTGGTACAAAGGAGACAATCATCCTAGTAAGAGGATTTTGTCGTAAATATTGAAAGATTTATACAAAATAAAGATGGCTATGTGAAATAATTCCATGGGATTCCATTCCGCTATAGCCTTCACAACTCTGAATATCTGTCCATTCAATGCTTCGTCTGCCGATGACTGGATTGATCAGAAGCCTGGAACTGGTTGATGAAGAGATTGTCTTTGAAGTGATCCGACGAGACATAGTCATACGCTTAATTCCCTAACTTTTTCCTGAATCGCCCTTTCGGGTTTTCGATCCACCGGGAAACCCCTTTTTGCCCAATCCGCCTTTTCGGGTTTTCGACTTGCCGGGTGTACAAATTTTTTTGTTTTTATCCCTAATTTTTGCCTGAACCGCCCTTTCGGGTTTTCGGTTCACCGGGATGCCCATTTTTGCCCAAGCCGCCCTTTCGGGTTTTCGACTTGTCGGGTTATTTTATGCGTAGTATCTTTTGACTATGTCTGCATTCGCAGGGTGCGGCAAATCGTCGCCGTCCATGGTGGTTAGAATCATCGCACCACCAGAAAATATGCTCTTGATCACAAATGGTCCTTCATATGTAGGAGTCCATTTGCCCCTGGGATCACTTTGCGGCAAGATAATCCGCTTGATTACGAGATCTCCGACTTGATACACTTGACTTCTGACTTTCTTATTGAAGGCCTTGATCATCCGTTTTTGATACGTCTGACCATGGCATATAGCAGCGAGTCGCTTCTCGTCGATCAGATTGAGTTGATCAAGTCGGATCTGCATCCAATCATCTTCATTCAAACCTGTGTCCTTCATAATCATTAGAGAAGGAATCTGAACTTCCATAGGCAGGACAGCTTCCATGCCATATACCAAAGAAAATGGGGTTGCCCCGGTTGAAGTACGTGCCGTCGTACGGTAACCATGTAGAGCAAACGGTAACATCTCATGCCAGTCTTTGTAAGTGACTGTCATTTTCTGAATGATCTTCTTAATGTTTTTGTTTGCAGCTTCAACAGCACCGTTCATCTTCGGTCGATAGGGAGATGAATTGTGATGATAAATCTTGAACTTTTCGCACAATGTGGTGATCATCGTGTTATTCAGATTTGTACCGTTGTCTGTGATGATCCTGTCTGGAACACCATACCGGCATATGATATTTTGCTTGATAAAGCGGGCAACCACATTTTTAGTAACAGAGGCGAAGGAAGCTGCTTCGACCCATTTGGTGAAATAGTCATTGGCAACCAGGATGAAGCGATGTCCGTTGGAAGCCGTGGGCTTGATCTCTCCAATCATGTCAATGCCCCACATTGCAAATGGCTAAGGAGCAGTCAGAACATTGAGAGGGACCGGAGGGATATGAACTTTATCAGCGTAGACTTGACATTTGTGACAAGTACGGGAATGTTGATGGCAGTCAGCTTCCATGGTAGACCAGTAATAGCCTGCCCTTAGGATCTTCTTAGCCATTGTATGCCCGCTCAAGTGAGTGCCAAATGTGCCGCTGTGTATCTCAGTCATGATCAACTCTGCTTCGGCTTTGTCTACGCATCGGAGTAATACACAATCATGGCTTCGTTGGTAAAGGATGTCGTTGCTCAGGAAGAATTTGGTAGCAAATTTCCTTAAGAACTTGTCATTTACGGAAGCTCCTTCGGGATAATCTCTAGTCTCGAGATACCTTTTGATTTCATGGAACCAGGGTTGTTCCACTACTTCTTCGGTATTAATCTCGTGACAATGCGCAGGTTCATCCATTCGCTCGATGGTGATTTGGGGAGCCTCGTTATCCCAGTTGAGTTTAAACATGGAGGACATTGTAGCTAGAGCATCTGCTAGCTGATTCTCTTCTCGCGGGAAGTGCTCGAAGGTGATTTGCTCGAAATGAGGTAACAATGTCAAGACATGTTCTTTGTATGGGATAAGATTAGGGTGTTTGGTATCCCACTCTCCTTTGATTTGACTGATAACCAAAGCCGAGTCCCCAAATACGATCAAAGATTTGATCCCCAAGTCTATAGCAGCCTTGAGACCAAAGATGCAAGCTTCATACTCAGCCATGTTGTTTGTGCAGCTGAAGCAAAGTCGGGCCGTGAAAGGGGTGTGACAACCTTCTGGAGAAATGAGTACCGCACCGATGCCGTTTCCAAGTGCATTTGAAGCACCATCAAAGTACAGGGTCCATCGGGATCCCTTTTCGGGTCCGTCATACGGTCCGTTACCTTCAATGTTGTCCAAATTCATGATGTCCTCGTCTGGGAAGTCAAATCTCATGGATTGGTAATCTTCGATAGCTTGATGAGCCAGATGGTCAGCTAGTACACTCCCTTTTATAGCTTTTTGGGTGGTGTACTGGATGTCATACTCAGTTAGGATCATTTGCCATCTGGCTATTCTTCCGGATAAGGCGGGCTTTTCGAAGATATACTTGATAGGATCCATTTTGGAAATCAACAAGGTAGTATGAGTCAACATATACTGCCTTAGTCGGCGAGCAGCCCATACCAAAGCGCAGCAAGTTTTCTCGAGCAGTGAGTAGCGAGTCTCACAGTCGGTAAACTTTTTGCTAAGGTAATAAATAGCATGCTCTTTTCGACCAGACTCGTCATGCTGGCCCAAAACACACCCCATTGAGTTATCCAAGACGGTCAGATACATGATCAATGGTCTTCCTTCGACAGGTGGCATCAGAATAGGAGGTTCTAGCAAATACTCTTTGATCTTATCAAAAGCAGCTTGGCAATCGTCGTTCCATTCGACTACCTGATCTTTCTTCAAGAGTTTGAAAATTGGCTCACAGGTAGAAGTCAGATGAGAGATGAATCTGGCAATATAGTTCAAGCGCCCCAAGAACCCTCTAACCTCCTTTTCAGTACGGGGAGCAGGCATCTCTTGTATTGCTTTCACTTTTGCTGGATCGACTTCAATGCCTTTGTTGCTTACAATGAATCCTAGAAGTTTACCAGACCTAACTCCAAAAGTGCACTTACTTGGATTCAGCCTGAGTTTGTATTCTTTCAACCTGGCAAACAGCTTTTCTAGATGTTCAAGGTGCTCTTCCTCTGTTTGTGACCGAGCTATCATATCGTCTACGTAAACTTCAATCTCATGATGTATCATATCATGAAACAAAGCTACCATGGCGCGTTGATAAGTTGCCCCTGCGTTCTTCAGCCCGAACGGCATCACCTTGTAACAGAAAGTGCCCCATTGTGTGACAAAAGTTGTTTTCTCCATATCCTCGGGGGCCATTTTGATTTGATTGTAGCCCGAGAATCCATCCATGAAGGAAAACACTTTGTGCTGAGCTGTATTGTCGATCAAAATGTCAATGTGTGGCAGCGGAAAATCATCTTTGGGGTTGGCCCTATTCAAATCCCGGTAGTCCACACACATCCTGACTTTGCCATCTTTCTTAGGTACTGGCACGATGTTAGCTACCCATTGAGGATAGGACGTAACAGCCAGAAATCCAGCGTCGAATTGCTTCATCACTTCTGCTTTGATCTTTTCAGACATGTCAGGCCTCATTCGGCGAACTTTTTGCTTGATCGGTGGACAATCCTCTCTTGTGGGGAGACGGTGAACCACGATGTCTGTGTCTAAACCCGGCATGTCTTCATAAGACCAAGCGAAGATTTCAACATACTCATTCAACAACTGTATCAGGCGTTCCTTGACACTTGGTTCCAGATTGGCACCCACTTGCACCTCCTTCCGGTCTTCCTCGGTCCCTAAGTTGACAGTTTCCAATGACTCTTCGTGCGGTAAGATGGCCCTTTCCTCTTGCTGTAGAAGTCTGGCTAGTTCCCCTGGTACTTCACAACCTTCGTCATCTTCATACTCGGCTTGATTGACCAGATCTTCAGAGTTATTGAAGGATATAGCAGAATCGTCACCCATGGAATCCAGAGTGGATGGGTACCTGCATTTGTGAGTGTGGGTGTGTGTAAGGGATAGCCATCCTTAAACAAAAAATGCAAAAGGAAAGAAAATGAACACAGCATTTTATCAAATGAAAAACGTCCAATGAATCATTAAACATGGCATATGGATATGAAAAATAATCAAAACCCTTACAAATGGACCTACATGCCCCGGGCAAGGCATGAGGTGAAAAGATAGTGTACAGATTGTTTGAAAATAAATATTACAGACCAAATAGGAAATGTTTGACAGATAAATTACTGATGAATAAAAGTGATGGGGACAAAGTCTTTTGCCTCCCAGTTGCACAATCCTCCTTTGACAGTTGGGTAAATCCACTCTTCGATGTTGCTCTCTTTGTCTTCATCCTCCACAGCGTTGATTCCGTAGGGAGAAATTTTGACTGGCGCTCTTTCAATCTTCGAACGACACATAGCTTTCTGGCCTGCGGTAGTGAACCCTAATCCAAATTTGTCTGTCTTATGTGGAATATCGGGAAACTGCCCCCATGCTGAATTCTTCCCCTCCTTTATTGCGGCCCTTGCGTCCTCCAGAGATGCCATCCTGGCCATCTGCCTCGGTGTCTCAGCTGCCAATTTTGCTACTGTTATTTCAGGAAGAACTTCTTCGAAATGCTGGAAAGGTGTCTCAATGAACTCACCTTCTACCTCCACATACCGGAAGGAGTTCAAGTGGCTGATCATGTACTCCTCTTCACCATGGACGGTAATGATCTTTCCCTTGATATGATACTTCAACATCTGATGTAAGGAGGAGGTGACTGCCCCAGCATGGTGTATCCAAGGCCTACCCAGCAAGCAAGAGTATGACGGACGAATGTACATCATATAGAAAGTAGATTTAAACACCTCAGTGCCTACCTTGATGGGAATTTCAACCTCCCCATGGACCATTCTCTTCGAACCATCAAAAGCTCTGACAACAATATCACTCGGTTTCAACTCCAACCCTTCACAATCTAGTCGGTCCAAGGCCTTCTTAGGCAGTACATTCAGCGAGGAACCAGTGTCGACCAAGACATGTGCGAGAGTAGTTCCTCGGCACTCGACTGAAATGTGCAAAGCATCATTGTGGTTTCTACCTTTAGGAGTCAGGTCGGCATCGGAGAAACCTAATCCATTGTCCGCAGTAAGGCTAGCCACGCAATTTTGGAATTGATCTGCAGAGGTTTCTCGGGGCACATGGGCTGTCTTTAGGAATTTTATCAAAGCTTTAGCGTGCGCTTCTGAGCAAAGTAGTAGTGCCAGCATGGAGATCTTTGAGGGGGTTTTCCCAAGTTGTTCTACCACACCGTAATAACTCCTTTTGATTATCTTCAAGATCTCATCCATTTCCTTCTTGGAGGTTTCTGGGATGACCAAGGGTTGAGCCCTCGTCTTGACGAGCTCATCTTGGATTCCCTTACCTTTATCAACAGCGGTAGGAGGGACAATACTAGGAACAACAACATCTTCAATCAAAGGGGTTCTAGCAGAGAGTTTTATCGGTGCAGGGATGACCTTATCGGCAGATGAGGGTCCAAAGATTGCTCTTGGAGGGGCAATCTCTGGAGAAAATATTCTCCCGCTCCGGGTGATTTTGCTCGTGCCTGCAAGGTTACCAATGTTGGCTTCTTCATCATCCGAACTTTCTTCAGTTATTTCGATTTGTTTAATACCATGGTAGTAGACATCACCGCCATAGTTCCATGGTATTGACTTCTCAGAAATATAGGGAACAGGCTCTGGCATCGTTATCTTCAAAGGAGCAGATTTCGTAGCTGGTGTAATCTTAACAGGCTTTCTGACGGCCTTGGAAAGATTGGCGTGAATGGTTATGATTGAGACATCTTCAGTATGGGTTGGAATGGCAGAAACTTTTTCAAACAAAATTTGCCGACTATCCATTAGGCCTTGGATGCCTTTCTTCAGTAACGGACAATCAAACGGCAGAGAGTAACAACAATAGCAGTCTTCTTTACATCCCGGGAAGATCCCGGCCCTTAACAGATTCAACTTGATGGTTAATAAAGGAGTTATCAGATCATTGACATCAGCAACATACAAATCTTCTTCAATGGCATTGACATTTTGGCCGTGCTTCGGCATGGGAGAAGATATCACATTAGGCTTCTTCGGAGCGTCAAACTCCACCTCCTTCGCCTCTATCAGGTCTTGGATTTTATGCTTGAGTGCCCAGCAATCATTGGTGTCGTGCCCGACACTGTCAGAATGGTAGGCGCATTTAGCATTAGGATGATAATGCGGAGAGGACGTATTCACATTCTTTGGTGCCTCTTTGGTAGTGGCGAGATTCAATTTCAACAGATGGGGAAGCACTTGCGCTAGCGTCATATTAATGCGGGTGAACTGCCGTTGCGGCCGTTCCACCCGTTGCTGATTTGGTCTGGATTGGTTATTGCGAGGCTGCTCACTTGAAGGATTTTGAATCATTACGGCCCCCACGGTTGGCCGACGCTCAGTCTTCCCTGCTCTTCTCTGGGAGTATACAACAGTCGTTTCCTTCTTAAAAGGCTTCTTCTCAACACTTACAGCAACACCCTTCTGAATTTTTCCTTACTTGATGCCAACTTCTATTCTTTCGCCTGTTAAGATCAAATCGGTAAACCCCGCGGAAGAGTTACCAATCAGTTGATTGAAAAATGGCCCAGATAGGGTCCCTAGAAACATATCAACAAGTTCACGGTCAGTTAAAGGAGGCTGCACCCTGCCATCCAAATCCCTCCATTTTTGTGCATATTCTTTGAATCCTTCGCCTGTTCCCAATGACATACCCTGAATTTGGGTACGCGTAGGAGCAAGGTCAGAGTTGTACTGATATTGTTTGTAAAAGGCGGTGGCCAAGTCTTCCCAATTTCGGACGCTGGTTCCCTCTAGTTGATAAAACCACTCCAATTGAGCTCCAGAAAGGCTGTCTTGAAAGAAATGAATCCAAAGGTTTTTATCTGCCGTATAGGGTTAGATCTTTCTTAGGTAGGACCTGAGATGCATTTTTGGACTGGACAGCCCATCATACCTCACAAACACTGGCACTTTGAATTTTGGGGGAATCACAATCCCGGCAACCAAACCCAAGTCTTCAAAATCCAAACCCGGTACTCTTTGTAGCTCCATGGCGGCCAACCTGTCTTCTAAACCTTTGTATTTATCATCAGCTGGAGGGTATTGTTGATCAGAGTAGTCTTCATCCTCTTCGACCTCCTCTTCTTCCCCATCAGACTCGGAAGGTACCGCAGCCCCACCTCCTTTACTGGTTCCTTCATCAGAAATAGGAGGAAATTCAAGCACTCTCCTAGCCTCTCCGTCAAATCTTCTCCCTAAAGTAGCCACCCCGAGTCTCTTTTTCTTCTTTTTCACTGGGTCTTTATTCCCCAGCAAGGTCTTGAGATCCTCCTGACCCTTAGCCAAGGTCGTCAGGAGTTGCTGGAACTGTGCATTCTGAGCTTGTAGGTCTTTGACTGTTTGCTCGAGATCCATCCTACTGAAATAAACAGCAGACAGATAAGGAAACCTGGAGCGAGACCTGCTTATGCACATGATGAATGATATGCTTATGTATGCAATGCATTCAAGGATTTAGAACATTCAAAATTGTTGCAGACAAAGAAGAATTCACGTCATATTAATAAGAAGAAATTTGTTAGTACATAAATGCCCATGGGCCAAATATTACAAAAACAACTTCTCAAGGTAAAAAGACATTGCGCATCCTCTTTGGTGCGATGTAGGTGTTAAGGGCCTCTTGCTCATGGAGTCGGCGGGTAAGCTCTAGAACCTTCTTCTCACTAGCGTAGAAGTTGGCTTCAAAAGTGTTTCGTTCCTCCTTGAGCTGAATCCAACTTTTCTGCATTTCTTCCCACGATGTAGGCATGTCAGGATGTAGGATGGTGTAGGGAACCTCCCCTTCCTTGACAGGCTCTTTAATCACAGGGAGAACATGAGGATAAGGCATCATTAGACTCTGGGCTCGGGCTCGTACCCACTTGAGATAAGGCTCAAGAGGGATGGAGTTCTTGTGTCCCAGTGTCTTGCTATCAACCTTGTTGGGCCTTCCCCAAGCTCTGATGAATCTTGGGCGACGTCCTTGCGCATCGTTGTCGAAGTCAAAAACTAGGTCAGGAATCAACATGTCGTGAGGGCCATCCCTCCGTGCATATCCAAATTTCCTCAAAGCTAGGCAAGGGTTGTAGGTAATGCCCCCTATAATGCCAAGTAATGGGACATTAGGGAACTCTCCACAATGATCGACGATGATGACATTTTCTCTGGACCGAGAACACCAATGTACATCAGAGTGAGTAAGAGTCATCAACTGTTGGGACCACCTTGAGCCTTGGTCATTCTTCAAGACGGATTGTGGAAGGTGCGAAATAAACCACCTTGCAAGAAGAGGAGTACAGCACATGAGAACACCCCTCTTTCTCATTGTTCGTGTGTAAAATGAGTGAAGAATGTCCCCAAGCAATGTTGGTATTGGATTTCTGGACAAGAAGATTTTGACGGCGTTGACATCTACCAATTGGTCAGAATTTGGGAACAAGACCAACCCATAGATAAGGAGTGCCACAATTTCTTCAAAGGCTTGTAGGTCCAATGAATTCCAACATTCTTGTGCCTTCTCAAACAAGAATTTTGCTAAGAATCCTTTGACGCCGCTTCTGGTTTCCCAATGCCCCTTGATGTCGGATGGTTGTAGATGTAATGCTCGAGCAACATCTTCCGGCTTTGGTTCCTTTTTCGTACCGTTGAAGGGTAGTTGATTAAGGATAGGGATTCTTAGGAGTTGAGAAAACTCCTCCAAAGTGGGCACCAACTGGTAATCAGGGAAAGTGAAACAGTGGTGAAGAGGGTCAAAGAACTAGAATAGAACTTTCATCATGTCTTCTTCAATGTTGGTGTTGACTAAGCTGAGCAGTCTACCATTTCTTTCACTGAAGGATGAGCTTTCCGGAATTCTTGAGGTGAGCTCCTTGAGTTGAGGAGAGATTCTCACGAGGTTGACTTGGATGGTTTTTCTGCGAGGAATTTCCATGACCTACAAAACAAGAACAAAGATGAAGATCCAAACCCTTGAAATGGTTAGTGAATGCATATGATGCATTATGATGTTTATGATGTATGCACAAACATATGTACAAGCAAATCACACCAAACCCTAGTTTCAGGCTTGCATGGGGTTTCATAGGTAAATACCCTCTTGAGTGTAGTTGGCTTAAAAACCTGTCCTATAAATAGTAACCGGGTTCTAAGGAGCTCAATATCACTGGATTGTTTTCATTGTTCATTGTTTTGGTTTAGCCACTTAACTAGCGACCAAAATATTCCAAGAAAACAACCCTCAATGAGTGTAGTATCGAGTATCTACCAACTTCGGACTGCACCAAAGCCGGTCATCTCACTACCCCTAATAAAAGGCCAAGATGGTCAAGTAAGGTTCTAGGTCATTAGTGCTTAGTGACATCACTCAGCGGCCCCGTACTCTCCTTGATTGAACTCAAGGGTTACTGTTACTCACAAATATGTCGCACTAATATAGCTATTGCTTCGACCGTGTCGGTATACCCCGCACAGTTTCCATAACGTATTGCTATCTATGAATGTTTCCCCAAATCCGGGTGTAGGATTGCAAACCCAAACAATAGAGCCAAGATATAAAGCAATCAATTCAAACAATTAGTCATGCAAGAGGGTGATCTAAGCCCTAAGGTTACTCCACTTTTATATTTATCCCCAGCAGAGTCGCCAGTTCTGTGATACGGTGGGAGAACTGACTATGGTTTTGCATTTGTTTTCGCAAATGTTTCGGTTGAGCAAGAGTCGCCACCGACTTTTTATTTTATCCTAAGGAAAGGTTTAAAAAGCACAGCAAAAACCTTTGAGATTATTTTCTTGGGTTTGGGGAGTGGATTATAGAAATGGAAGGTATTAGCACCCTTTCTATCCATGGTTATCCATGGGCTCTTAGGTACTTGCTTAGATCAACTTGCCTTGGTTTTCAATTGTTTGAAATGGTGCTTTGTGTGTGGCTTTGAAAAGGTTTTTTAAAAAAAGATGCCTTGTCTAGGCTACCCTTATAACAATTCTTTACTCGAATGTTTTACAAAAGGTGTTTGTCTTTTTTGAAAAGATGTTTCAAGGTTTTTTGAAAGTTTGTTTTGAAAGTGTTTGTGAAGTGTGGTTTGAAAAATAGGCAAGTGTTTTTGTTTTGCAAGTTGACAAGTACTTAAGAGCTATCTACCCTAAAGTTCTCAAAGATTTTTGCTATGTTTTAACCCTTTTAACAATTTTGTTCCACCATTGTATTTGGTGGGCAATCTTGTGTTAGGATGTTAACGGGACGGGCGCGGGTCATCGTTTAGACCATAATTGCAATGGTGCTAAATATCTTTGGGCAATTTTTCCTTGAAAGGGACTTGATCATTTTTTAGGCGACTTTCGAAAGCGTCATCGAGGGACTATGATCATTTGAATTGTTTGTTTTTGCCCAAAGAGACCTAACATGCAATATGGCCCATTTATTGAAGGCAACAAGTGGGATACCCTAGGGGTGCAAGTGTGATATGTGTTGTCCATTTTCATGCTTGTTTATCTTGAAATTAGGTCAAACTATTTTGTTGTTTTTATTTGCATACAAACCCTAATTCTAACATGGTATATTTAGAAAGCATTAAAGTGCGAAAAATAAAGTTCTAAACTATTACAACACAATATGGGAAGGGGGGTACAAATGTTCAAATGCGGGGATTTGACAAGGAATTTAAACCTAGCTATTACATCAATTTGGAATTATTTACAAGATAATTGATTGCACAAATTAAATAGAAATAAAATAAATATGCAAGATGCAAAAAGTTTTTTATGTGTATGAAAAAAAAGTATTTTTATATGTCAAAATAAACAAAATAAAAAAAGTATTATTTTTTGGAGTTTTTTTGTGTTTTAAGGCCAAAACCCTAATTTATTAAGTAAATATATTAATTGTTTAATATGTACAAATATTTATCAATTATGTACTAAATAAAATAAAAATGAAGTATGTTTGTCAAGATGTATTTTTACTATCAAATATTAATAATAAAAAAAATTAAAATGTATATATTTTTGTATTATTTACTAAATATTCTAATAAATATATATATATATATTTATATTATTTTCTAAATATGTATTATATATACAAAAATAATAATATTTAATATTTATAAAAAGGTATATTTTATATAAAATATTTTAAGAAGATAAAACAAAATAAAAATGAAAATAAAATGTGTTTACATTATTTTTTAGTATTTTAAGTAAAAAGTGTTTATTTATTTATTTATGTACAAATATCAATATAAACAAATAAATGCCTAAAAAATTCAAAAATGGTTTAAAAAATTATTTTTATATTTTTAATATCATGAGGAAAAATAAATAAGTCAGGAATAAAAAACAAAAGTCAAAAAATTATAAAAATAAGCCAAATGGGCCTAGGGGGTGTGAAAGTAAAATCAGGGTGCAAAAAGAAGTGTGAAACAGGCCCAGCCCAAACGACCTTCTTCAACCTCTAGACTGTTTGAATCAAGAACAAAGCGCGCGTTTTCCATTGTCAAGCCTAGATCCTGATTCTTTGACTTTCATCAAAAACTTACAACAGCAAAGTTATAGAGCATCATGTCACGATTCTAAACATGTAAAGAAATCAATCTAACTCTCAGAAATGAGAGAGAATTTCCTCTCCCCCAATTCATGACCTAGTTTTTTATCAATGTTCAGACTTAAAATTCTCTAAGCATACATAATATAAATGAAATCTAATCACATGGGCATGTTCAGGGCTATGAATGTGACATGTTTTCTTCACAAACCTAAAGCTAACAATGCCTGGATAGAGAGATACGTGTTCATGAACTTACTTGTTCAGCTGAAGTTGTATCTGGTGATGGAGGTGTCCTCAATGTAAGGTGATGATTGGTACAGCTTCCTTGATGTCCAGGGATGCTATTCCAAGCTTTACTTTGTCTTGAAACCTTTTGAATTGTGCTATGGAACTTCAGCTGCAAAACAAGAAAATGAAAAATGGTGATGATGCTTGGGAGTGTTACAGGTCGTGTTTGAGGTTTGGATTAGCTTCAAGGGATGTTGTGGGATGTGTTTGACAAGTTTTTAGCAAGAATGCATGGAAGGTTTGAGTTATGGGACTCAAACTGCAGCAGACCCTGTTTTTGTGCAGTTCAATGGTGATTTTGTGAATGAGAGTGTTTGGGACTTGGTTAGCTCGTGTTCTAGTTTAGGATGGATGTTTAGAAAGTGCACAAAGTATTTTCTTAAGCTTACCTCTGCTGAGATGAAAGTTGTGTTGTGTTATGCTAGCTTTCTTCACACTTAAGCAAACAAATGTCCACTTGAGTTTTAGACAGCTAGAGGCCCCCCTAATGTGCTGCTAACCTTCCCCTTGATCAGTGTGTTTTGTTCATAAACTTGTGCCAAAGATATTTGATTTGTACTTGCTGATTTGCAACTTTGACATAAAGTTTAACTTTTCAAAAATGGATATTATGCTTTATCTAAAAATGACTTAATCTTGCAAATAATGTTTGGACACACAAAATAAGGCTTTGGCACAATGAGTATGCATTAAATTATTGAGTGCAAATGGGATTAGAGGCCTGTAATGTAGCATAAACCAAGCTGACTTGAAAATGGCAATGTGTATGAACATGTCTTGGTCAAGAACAAAAGTGACTTTTGCCCAACTTGCCAAATTCGATTCTCCCTAACCATGAGGTTGTTTGATGAGTTCTTGGACATTTTGGAAGGCTTGGAATGTGTACTACAATACATCTTTGAAATGCAAATTGAAATTCCAAGTGGAAGTATGTGAAAAATGGTCTTGAAGTTAGGTAAAAACCTTGCCTAAAATAGGTCAAATTTTCACTAAGTTAAGAATGGCTTGGTACCCTTGTTCCAAAAATTGTAACTTGAGCTACAAGCTTCTTTTGGGAAAACTTTGTGAATCAAAGTTGTAGATTATGCAATAGGCTACAACTTTCATGTTTTGACTTTTTCTTGAATCCAAATGAATCTTGGTGAGAAAGTGGGACAAAGTTAGGAAAAAATTAGGGTTTTTCATAACTTAGAAAAATTCTAAGTTATGAAAAATCTTCATTTCAAACCCTAATTTGCAATTCTTGATTTCTTGGTGAACAAGTTTCATGATTTGTCATGTTTTGATTAAAAATGAATCTTGACTCTTGATTTTGACCAAAAAGTCAAAGTTTGACTTTTCAGTACACAGTCAAAATTGATCAATTGACTGGGAAATTCAACTGTCAATCTTGTGCATTTGGGATCTTTTGAACTTGTTGAGCATGTCAAGACAATTCCATGGGGTCCTTGAGTCCATATGTGAGCTTGGTTTGCCATTGGCTAGGTCAAACAGTCAAAAATTGCCTTTGTGCAGTCAAAACCCTAAAAATGACCATTTTGCCCTTTTGGTGATCTGATCAAATTTCTTGTGGAATTGTGATCCAAACTTGATAAAATGGTCCATGTGAGTTCATAATGTTGATGTGGGTCAATTTTCATGAGATTTGACTGTCAATTGGCCACAGTTGACTTTTTCCCTAATACAACTGATTTCTAGGACAACTGTCCAATTGACTGGACAAAACTTAGAATCAAGACTTGAAACTTGATGTGGATAACCTTGGGAGTCCAATATGAAGCATGAAAGTCATCTTAGGAATTTAAGGTCAAAACATCTTTTTGCAAACACAAACCCTAATTTGGGTCAACAGTGCAAGGAGAAGTCTTGAGCAGATGAAACCCTAACTGGATCTTAATCTCCAAGGGCTTTGTGATGAGAAATGTTGAGAAAATGGGAGGGAAAATTTTGGGGTACAACACGTACCCTAGGAGTGGCATGTGCATGTGTGTCAAGTTTCATTTAAATTATCTTTGAACATGCATTTGTGAGCTACGAGTTGGTTTTAATTTTCAAGCAAGTCTTGCATGCATAATTAACAGTTAATAATTTGCAGGAAAATAAATTGCGGAAAGTGAATCTACGCTATTACAAGGCGTCGGGTATTTACATCTCCAAAAACATAAAAGCCCTAATTATCTATTACATTCTCGGAGCAATTACATGAATATAATCAAAATAAATAAAGCACGCGCAAAGAAATTGAATCAGGACGTCCTTAGGGTTTTGACCCTTTTTGAGAAAAGAAAGTAATTTGTCCTTTTTTGCATTTAATTAAATATTAAACCTAGAACTAATTAATGAATTAAAAAGAAAAAGTGTTTTTTAGCTTTTTTAGGTTTTAATGAGAATAAAATAAAAGGAATTAAAATTGTCAAAAGAAAAATCCTAATACTAAATTGGTTTTATTTATTGTAAAAAAGATTAAAATTGTCCTAATTAAACAACTAAACTAATTAATTAGAATTTATTTACAAAATAATAATTAAGGTGAAATTAATAATAATAATAATAATATTAATATAAATATTTACTGAATTTTTTAGGAAAATAATAATTGGTGAGTTAAATAATAATAATGATAATAATTATAATTAAATAATTAAAAGAAAATAAAAATATAAAAGAAGAAAAGAAATAATTAAACCAGGGGGGTGATGGGCCCAGAATGGAGGTTTGCAAGCAGTTACAAGGCCCATTAACATCAAGCCTTCGTTGACTTTCTGGATCATCCACACCTGCATTGACTGGAGAATATCATGATCTTCATATTTTGACCATTGGATTTGTGATAGTGGACACATGGCGCCTGATTGCTTGAAGCGCATGGTGGGACGTTGTTGGAACGCTGCATGTAATCATGTTAGAAAAAATAGAAACAAAGGTTTGGGGGACCTGGGAATCGAACCCAGGTCCCAATGGTTACCAGACAGCTCATCCTCCACTATGCCAGTTGAACGCTTTTGTTAATATGGTAATGATCAATTATAATATATAAAATCAACCTTTATGCTGGAAACAAACACGCGCGTGCTATTATATTTGAATCAACCAATAGCACGCCACCAGCTCATCGTCTTCTTCATTTACCTGAAAAAAGATAAAGAGATAGCGGGGGTTTTTAACCCCCACAATATGGAATGACAAATAATAGCGATTAGGCGTAGAGGCTATATAAATTATTCGCGAGGGTTGGGTTCAATTCGTCTTGTCTCCACGAATTCAACCATGGATCTTTCAAAGCTTAAATTTTCCTATATCACAAAGCCCCAATTTGAGAGCTTGGAAAACCTAAAATTCATCAATGGCAATTTCTGTTTCAGGGCATTTCAATGCAATTAAATCACACCATTAGCTTCATATGAGTCCTATGAACACAAAACAATCAACAAAACATGTCAAATGCGCATGAATAATGAGATGCGATTCTGAAAAATATGTGCAAACCGTTAAACCGTTTTTGATGATTCTTGATAAATCTTGAAGAAATATGGGAGGGAAAATTTTGGGGTACAACAGTTGTATCCAACTCCTTTGCAGATCTTCGAGTGATGTTGGCATGTCAGGATGTAGAAGGGTGTATGGAACCTCTCCTTCCTTAACAGGCTCTATAATCATTGGGAGAATAGAGGGGTAAGGCATCATAAGACTTTGGGCGCGGGTTCGTACCCACTTGAGGTAAGGCTCAAGGGGGATGGAATTCTTGTGTCCCAATGTCTTACTGTCTACCTTGTTTAGAATCCTCCAAGCTCGGATAAAACTTTGTCGAAGTCCTTGATCGTCGTTGTCGAAGTCGAAAACCAAGTCTGGAATCAGCATGTCATGTGGGCCATCCCTTCGGGCATACGCAAAATGTCTTAGAGCCAAACAAGGGTTGTAGGTAATGCCTCTCATAATGCCAAGTAGAGGGACATTAGGGAATTCCCCACAACGGTCGATGATGATAACATATTCTCTGGATCGAGAACACCAATGAACATTTGAATGTGTAAGAGTCATCAATCGTTGTGACCACCTCAAACCTTACTCATTCTTCAAGACTAATTGGGGAAGATGAGAAATAAACCACCTTTCCAGTAGAGGAGTGCAACACATGAGAACACCTCTTTTCCTCATTGTTCGATTGTGAAAAGAGTGCAAGATATCTCCAAGTAATGTAGGCACCAGATTGCGAGCCATGAAGATTTTGACAGCATTCACATCTATAAGCTGGCCAGGGTTTGGGAACAAGACCAACCCATAGATGAGAAGAGCTACAATCTCCTCAAAAGCTTGCAGGTCTAGAGAATTCCAGCATTCTTGAGCTCTCTCAAACAGGAACTTTGCCAAGAAACCCTTGACACCACTTCTAGTTTCCCAATGACTTGTGACATCTAATGGTTGCAAGTGCAGGGCTTGAGAAACATCTTCAGGCTTTGGATCTCCTTCCGTACCGTTGAAAGGTAGCTGATGGAGAATAGGAATCCTCAAGAGTTGAGAAAATTCCTCCAATGTAGGCACCAGCTGATAATCAGGAAATGTGAAGCACTGGTGTAGGGGGTCAAAGAACTGGAAGAGAACTTTCACCATGTCTTCCTCTGTGTTGGAGTTGACCAAGTTGAGAAGTCAACCACGTCTCTCAGTGAATGGAGAATACTCTGGAATCTTGGAAGCAAGCTTCTTGAGTTGTAGAGGAATTCTTACAAGGTTGACTTGGATCGTTTTCCTGCAAAGTGATTCCATAACCTATAAAACAGGAACAAAGATGAACTTCAAAAATCCTTGAAATGGTTAGTGGATGCATATGATACCTCATGATGTCCATGATTTTATGCACAAGTATATATGTACAAAAAAATCACACAAGTTCCTAGTTTAGGCTTGCATGGGGTTTCATAGGTAAGTACCCTCTTCAAGTTTAGTTGGCTCAACCTGTCCTAGAAATAGTAACCGGGTTCTAAGGAGCTCAATATCACTGGATTATTTTCTGTGTTCATTGTTTCAGTTTAGCCACTTTACTGGCGACCGAAATATTCCAAGAAAATAACCCTCAATGAGTGTAGTATCGAGTATCTACCAACTTTGGACTGCACCAAAGCCGGTCATCTCACTACATCCTAAAAGGCCAAGTTGGTCAAGTAAAGGTTCTAAAAGTTTGTTAGTGCTTCATGACATCACTCAGCGGTCCCGTATTCTCTTTGATTGACTCAAAGGCTACCGGTACCCACAAATATGTCGCACTAACATAGCTATTGCTTATACCGTGTCGGTATACTCCGCACAGTTTCCACAACGTATTGCTATTTACCTATGAATGTTTCCCAAATCCAGGTAGAGGATTCAAACCCAAACAATAGAACAAAAGTGTAAAGCATACAAGTCAAACAAGATAAGCATGTAAAGGTGATCTAAAACCCTAAGGTAACCCCACTTTTAGAAATCGTCCCCAGCAGAGTTGCCAGTTCTGTGATACGGTGGGAGAACTGACTTGAGGTTTTGCATTTGTGTTCGCAAATTTTTCGGTTTAGCAAGAGTCATCACCGACTTTTATTTTATCCAAAAGGAAAGGTAAAAAAGCACAGGAAAGACCTTTGAGATGTTTTCTTGAGTTCGAGAGGTAGATTATGAAAAGGGAAGGTGCTAGCACCATTTTCATCCATGGTTTTCCATGGGCTCTTAGTTACTTGTTTAGATCACTTGCTTTGCTTTTCCAATTGTTTGAAATGGTGCTTTGTGTGGTTTTGAAAGTATTTTGAAAAGAGGCCATCGTTTTGGAAATCTTTGTAATGATTCTTGTTTGTAAGAATGTATATAAAGATGTTTGTCTTTTGAAAAATGTTTCAATGTTTTGAAAGTTGTTTAAAAATGTTTTGAAATTGTGTGTGTGTTTTTGAAAATAGCAAGGATGGTTTGCAAATTGATCAAGTAACTAGAAGCTTATCTACCTACTCAAAAGTCTTTCCTACACATTTTTATTCCTTTGACATTGTTGTTTTACCATTGCATTTGGTAAACAACCCTATCTTTGGATGTTAAACGGGATGGGCGTGGGTCATCGTATGTCCATGATAGCAATGGTGCCAAGTATCTTAGCAAGTTTTAGGGAATAAGATCATTTGTTTTAGGCAACTTTGTCTAGCGTCATCGAGGGACTATGATCTTTTATTTTGTTTTGTTTTGCCAAGATACCTAGCATGCATACCATGACCATGTTTTAAGGCAACAAAGTGGGTGAAACCCTAGAGGTGCTTGTGTGCAATGTGTTGTCTTTTTCATGTATTTTTGTCTTGTATTAAGTCATGTTATTTGTTTGATTTTTGGTCTTTGCATACAAAACCCTAGTTTTACTATCATGGTATATGAAAACAATAAAATGCGTAAAGTAAATCTAGACTATTACAACAATATTATGGGGAGGGGGTACAAGTTTTGAATAGGGGGATATTGCTCAAAATAAAACCCTAAAACTATTACAACCAAATTGAATTTATTGTACAAATAGATAAGCAAATATTTAAATATGCAACAAAATGTAAATATGCAAGAAAATGTTTTGGAATTGTTTTATGTATGTAAAAATAAAATTATTTAAGTCTTAAAAATAGGAAAAAATAAAATGATTATTTTTGAAAGAGTGAAAACCGTAATTTTGATTTAATAGGAAATATTGTTTTCTAATGTTATTTTATTCATTTTTTGTACAAAAATAAATAATAAAAATATTTTCAAGTATATTAAACAAATGTGTATGAAAATAATATTTTATGTATGAAAATAAAATAAAAATGCATGATATTTTTAAATGTTTTTTCTATTTTATAAGAAAATGGATTTTCGTTTATTCTAGTAAACTATTTCATTATGCAAAAAAAAAATTAAAAAAAATAAAAAAAAATGCAAAAAATGAAGAAAATTATTTTTGGAATTTTTTAATGTTCAGAAAATATAAATTATGCAAGAAAATAGAAAAATATAAAATAAAAGGTCAAGGGGGTGCAAAAAGTCAGAAAAGCCAAGCCCAAACGCGCCAAGCCCAGACACCACTTCATCCCTGACCTCCAGACAAAAAAACGCGTGCGCCCTGCTTCAAATCCCGTTCTAGCTATTCTTTGCATAAAATCAAAAACTTATAACATGAAAAATGTAGCTCATGATCTCACGATTCCAGTGATATAAAGAACATGACCTAGCTCTCAAAGACCAAGGAGAATTTTAATGGCCCTAATTTCTGACCTAGTTTTTTCAGGATGTTCATCATCCAAATACTCTTAGCTCAGTTAATATAAATGTAATCTACGCATATGTACAGCTTAAGCATGTTGAGGACTACATTTTTGCTTCACAAACCTAAGCTTAATGATGCCTAAATGGAGAGATAGAAACTTGACAAATACCTTGTTCAATTGAGTTTGGATATGGCAATGTGGGCACTTTGAGTGAGGCCTGAAGTTCTTTTGAGCTTCCTTGAGGTTCCCTCAAGCTTCTCCAATGCTCAGCTGGTCTTATAGATGGCTAGAATTCCTTGCACGAGTCAACCTGCAAACCTTCAAAATGAAAATGGTGAAGTGTGAAAATGAGCTCACAGTTGCAAGACAGGGGCCTGGATAGCTTGGATGAGATGTATGTAATGTGTTTGAAGGGTTGAAAGGCAAAACGCACGAGCCAATTTCAAAATGGCTTGAGTTCTGTAGAGGTTGCCCTATTTTGGGCAGAAATGGTGTTTTTTGTGTTTGAGGGTGTTTGAGGGTGTTAGGCAATCGTGTTTAGGCTTGCAACAAAGTTCTGAAGTTGTTTGAAATGATACAGAGTCTTGGTTTTATCAGATACACAAGCTTGCTTCACTTTTGCAAGTTTGCTTGCTTTTGAAGAAAAGGTGAAGTGACAATGCCCAAGGCCTGTACAGGCTAGCTTGTGAGCTGCAAGGAGTTGGTACAATTTTCCTGATGTTTTTGGATCTTGTTTGCAACCAAAGATCAGGTCCATGGCTCAAAAAATACAAAATTGCAAAAAGCATGCTTTATCAAAATGGTATTATGCACTTTATGCCATTTTGGGATTAATTCAATATGCAATGCTTCAAAGATCAGAACAAGGCCATTATCCAATGTGTTTGCATTTAATTTTGGAGTGTAGAAGGGATTAGGACCTGTAAAACCAAGTACAAGCATGTTTGAAACTGATTTGCAACTTGTAACATGGTGAAAATGCCTTGCACAAAAGTGATAAATTGTCATTTTTATTTCTTCGATTCTCCCTAACCATAAATGATCTTGGAGAGTTCTTGGACATTTTGGAAAGCTTGTAACATGCTCTACAATCCATCTTTGAAATTCATTTTGAGATTCCTCTTGAAACTAGGTGAAAAGTTGCCATGAAATTAGGTCAAAAATCTGCCTAAAATAGGGCAAAATTTTACTAAGTTAAAAAGTTTTTGGACCCTTATTCACAAAATCATAACTTGAGATCCAAGCATCTTTTTGGAAAACTTTGTGAATAAAAGTTGTATACTTTGTGGAGGAATACAACTTTCATGTTGGAAGTTTTCTTTGAATCCAATTGCATCATGGTGAAAAAGTTGGGAAAATTTGGGAAAAAATAAGAAATTTTCATACTTAAACCCTAATTTCCAAATTTAAGTTTCTTGGTGAACAAGTTTCATGTTTTGACACATCTTGATGAAATATGACCCTTGGCACTTTATTTTGACCAAAAAGTCAAAGTTTGACTTTTCAGTGTACAGTTGATTTTTAATCAGTTGACTGGAAAATTCATATGTCAATCCAATGCATTTGAGATCTTTTGAACCTTGTGATTAGGTCAAGATGATGCCATTGAGTCCTTGAAACCATACTTGAACCCAATTGGCCAATGGCCAGGTGAAAAATCAGAAATTGCCTTTCTATAGTCAAAACCCTAATTTTGACCATTTTGCCCCTTTTGATGATCTGATCAAATTTCTTGAGGAGTTGTGGTACAAACTTGATCAAATGGTACATATGAGTCTATAATGTTGATGTGGATAAAAATTATGAGGTTTGACTGTAAATTGGCCATGGTTGACTTTTTCCCTAATACAATTGATTTTTAGGTCAACTGTCCAATTGACTGGGCAAAAAAGTGATTCAAGGCTTGAAACTTGGTTTGAGCAATCTTAGAGGTCCAACATGAAGTATGAAATTCACATGAAGAATTGGAAGTCCAAAAATCCTTGTGCAAACTAAAACCCTAATTTCAGGTCATCAGTGCAAGAAGAGGTCTTGAGCTAAGCAAGCCCTAATCTGGTCTTGAGTCCAAGAAGTCTTGTGAGGAGAATCTTGGTAAAATGAGAGGGAAATTTTTGGGGTACAACACCCCCCCATAATCTAAGTTGTCAAAAATTCTCAAAAATAGTCAATCTAAACTATTCCTAATTTCTTTCTCAAATTCAGGAATTTGTCAATCTTCAATCCTTTGGTGAAAATGTCGGCCAACTGTGCTTCACTCGAGCAATGCCTTACTTTGAGTTCACCTCGATTTACCTTTACCCTCAAGAAGTGAAACCTTGCTTCAATATGTTTACTTCTTCCATGAAGAACTGGATTCTTCGCCAGATTTATGACTGACTTGTTGCCGGTTTTCAATACAAGAGGTTTCTTCACTTTGACCTTTCTTTCTTCAAGTACAGACTTGATTCAAATTACTTGACAAGAAACATAGGATCCTACTATATATTCAGCTTCACAAGATGATAATTCCACCACAGATTGTTTCTTCGAACACCATGAGATCGGAGCACCAAATACTTGAAAAAATATCTAGTTGTGCTTCTTCGATCTTCCTTATCTCCACACCAATCAGCATCTAAAAAACAATTAACTATGCTTCTTTGTCCTCACAATCTCGTCAAAATAGTATTCCACAGTTTATCGAACCCTTCAAATATCTCAGGATTCTTCTTGCAGCCTTCATATGTGACACTCTTGGTTCACTCATATAACTACTTACTAATCCTACAATGAAACCTATATCAGGTTGACTGTTGCTCACATATCTCAGAGATTCCACAATTTTCTTGAACAAAGTTATATCGACTTTGTCTTCCTCTCCATTCTTCTCCAATTTTACATTTGGTTCGACAGGTGAGGATGCTGGATTCGAATCATCCATTTTGAATCTCTTGAGTATTTCTTTGTCATACTTACTTTGATGTAGCACCATACCTTTCTTCGAAATTTGAAATTTTATACCTAAGAAATAAGACAATTTTCCCAGATCAGGAATTTAAAATTCCTTCATCATCATCTCTTTGAACTTCTACAAGTTCTCCAAGCTATTTCCAGTCACTAGCAAGTCATCGACATATAAGCAGATGATTGTTATATCTTGTGCTACAACCTGAACATAGACACCATACTCAGATTTATATTTGACAAATCCCAATTCGACTAAGTATGAGTCAATATTCTTGTTCCATGCCCTAGGTGCCTAATTGAGGCCATAGAGCGCTTTGTGCAACTTATATACTTTACTCGATTTCTTCTGAATTACAAACCCTGAAGGTTGTGTGACATAGACCTCATCGTCTAAAGGACCATTCAGAAATGTTGATTTCACATTTAAATGAAATGTCAACCAGCCTTGGCTGCACGCTAATGCTACCACTAGTTGAAGAGCCTACGATCTTCCTACTGGAGAAAATACTTCAGAGTAGTCGAGTCGTTCTCTTTGAAGAAACCCACGAGCTACTAATCTTGCTTTATGTCTTGCTATCGAGCCATCAACATTATGGTTCAACTTGAATACCCACTTTACTTCCATAACTTTTATATGTGTATGCAATTTGACTAACTCCCATGTGTTATTTCTTTCGATTTCCTGTAACTCTTCGACCATAGCTAACTTCCACTGTTTAGTCTTAAAAGCTTCTCTATAGTTAATTGGTTCAGCACTTGCAAGTAAAACAAAATAAACTACTTTTCCATCTGATGTGACTTCATCATCACCCACCGCTTCATAATCATGAAGTCTTGTTGGAAGAACTCTATTTCTTTGAGGTCTTTGGCTTGTTTCAGCCGCAGCCTCTTCGACTTCGACTGTGTTAGGAATGCCAGCAACTTCTTCTTCTTCTTCTACTTCGACTGAATTCTCAACAATTCCTTTGACCTCTACTTCATCAGTTTCTTCATCGACATTGTGGTCAACAATAATTTTCAAACATTGAACTTCAGTCGAACTGATCATAGTCTTAAATGTCCTTTTCTTCGACAATGAAGATTTTAAGACCAGATTGTTCCTGGTGTCGAACAATTTCAAAATTCCATCTTTCAAGATAACTGAGAAACCTTTTTGGACTAGTTGTCTAACACTTAGCAATTTTCACTCTATTCTAGGTACATAAAGCATATTTTTGATCATATCTTTCCCTCCATTACTCATTTGAAAGACTATATTGCCGGTACCTTATGCTTGTAACGAACTATTATCAACAAGTTTTACCTTTCTCTTCTTAGACTCATCAAAATCTGTCAACCACTCCGTTCGACCAGTCATGTGGTTCGAGCAGCTTGAGTCGAGAAACCATATTTTAGATTCGACATGATTATCTGCAACTGTAGCCATAACCACCATACCACCTTCAGAATCATTTGAATCTTGGCATGCAAGGTTCGCTCCTTCGTCCTTGCTTGTCGATCCCTTATCTTTTATATACCAACAATTCTTGTTTACGTGACCCCACTTTTCACAGTTATAGCACTGCACACCTTTTTTATCTTCTTTGCCCTTTCGATAGTTTCCTCCTCCTCTTTTCGAGGATTCAGAAGCTCTATCTTCAACTTGATGTTTGTGAGGTTTTGACCAAGACTTTATGCCCTGAGTCTTGTCGAACTTTTCTTTGAACTTGTTGGAACCACCATCCTTTTTCCATGACTGAGCTTGCAGAGCTTGTATCGAGTCTTGCACTCCTTTCCTTTCGAAAATCCTCATCTCATGCGCCTCCAATGAACCAACCAAATCTTCCACTTTAGTGGTTTCAAGATTGTTGAATTCTTGAATAGCTACGATAATGTGATCAAAGTGAGAGGTTAACATTCTCATTACCTTCTCAACTATCATCTTATCATTTATGGTTTCACCACAACCCTTCATGAGATGGACAAGTTTTTGAACCTTCGACACATATTATGCAACTTTTTCATCTTCTCTCATCGACAATAACTCATATTATCGACGTAAGGTTTGTAACTTGACAACCTTGACTTTCTCACCTTATTTGTAATATTTCACCAGAATATCCCACGCCTCCTTCATCGTGTCAGCATGAGAGATTCTGTCGAAATTAGCAGTATCGACCGCCGTCTGAATATAATAAGCAGCCTTACAATCTTTCTTCTTGACTTTGTTGTGGATTTTTTTCTTCTGTTTTTCGGTTGCATTTGCAGCCAACACAGGAACGCTATCGGTAAACACTTCTAGGGTTTCATGGAAGCCAAACAAGGATTGCATCTGTTTTTTCCATCAGATTTAATTCTTGTCGTCTAGCTTTGGAAGAGAATTTGGAATGCCCTTATCATTAGCCATCTTCACAACGGTTGATTCACTTGCCATAAAAATACGATCTCTGACGTGAAATTCTTGAAAACTCGATCAAGAACAATAACGGGATGTCTGATACCAATTTGTTAGTGCGTGAGGCACTTTTAGTGAGGAGAGAAAGAGAGAATAGTAAAGGAAATAAAGATTTATATTATTGAATCGTACAAATAATGATACAGACTATGAATATTTATATACAACCCTAATTAGACTTGGGTCTACACAACTCAGATTATATTTAATTATTAAATCTAATCAAATATAATTTAATATATATATATATATATATATATATATATATATATATATATATATATATATATATATATATATATATATATATATATATATATATATATATATATATATATATATATATATATATATATATATATATATATATATATATATATATATATATATATATTAAAATTATTGTATTGTCTATTTATTTTTTTTATTTTCATTTGTTTAATTCATTTTATTTCTTTTTTCCATCTTTGTTTCCTCTAAAATTCAAACAATGTGTAATGAATGTAAAGACTATGTTTTTCAGCTTATTTTTATCATTGACTAAAATTTATTTGTTTTAGATTAGAAAAATAACTTTATCTTTGTATAGTAATATTTGATTTTTTTTAAACTTTTTCTGAAATTGTAGAACTTATTTTAAGTTTATTTGTTATAAATCAAAAGTGTAAATTTGACATTCAATAATTTTAATATTTATCGTTGAAAAGTATTAATATATTAAAAAGTTACATATTTTTATTAAAAAATATAAAATTAATAGGTACGAATTTTTTAAAAGATAACTCAAATCTCAATATTTTTATGTTTTAATATTATAAAAATTGTAATGGTTTATGCATAGTAACATTGAGTCTCGTATAATAATTTATTATAATGTAATTTTAAGAGGATTTATTTTATTATAAAAAAATAGCGGCGCAGTTTATTATCCGTTTGCTTGTTTTTTCTATATTATTTTGATTTTATTAATAAAAAGTATTTTATATTTAGAAAAATGGTAACAAAAAAATAAAATACTAAATATATGTTTACTAGAAGCTAATTAAATTGATTTTTCATATAAATTTATTTTATAAAAGTTCTCTTTTAAATTATATTTATCAAAATATGTAGAACTATACAAATTATTTTTTTCTATGTTCTAAAAAACGGATTCTGAAGTTTTAAATACCACATTTTTTTTCTCAAAACAAAAATAAATCTTTACTTTTACTTTTATTAAGACATTCATTCATTTCATTTAAAACACAATTGACTAAAAAAAGGATAATGCTTGGACAAATACAGTTGTTTTTTTTACTAAACCCAAACAAACAAAAAATACAATTGTTTTTGATGACTCATTTCTTTAAAGAAAGATTTTCATAAAAAAAAAGTAAATTAGGAAAGAACATAAATCAGCTAAAGAAACTACTTTTTTTTTAGTATTGTGTCAAAGAAATGAAGGGATTATGGGTTTATTATTTTCTCCATAAAAATATGTTAGACTCAATGACACACTCAAATTTGAGTCCCATTTTCATCTTCCTCCTCCTTCTTGTTTCTTACCATCATCACTACGTTACTGCAGAAGTTCAGCCGGCGAAACAACCACCCTGTCCTTACGGATCTCCAACAGCATTATGGGATGTACCGCCGTTTGGTGTAATTGTTGGAGCCGCCATTGCAACACTTCTCTTAATTTTCATCTTCTTCTTGTTCCTTGGCCGCTACATATTGTTGGAGTCATCAAAATATGGAGTTGGCATTGGTATAAATCCACAACTACTCAAAACTTTCCCAATTGTATTGTACTCTTCCATCACCAAACATGTTAAGGAAGGTGATGAAGGTCCTCTACCATGTACTGTGTGTCTCACTGACTTCGATCATAATGACACCATTCGTGTGTTACCTCAATGTAACCATTTCTTTCATCCTCCATGTATTGATGCTTGGCTTTCTACCCATGCCACTTGTCCTGTTTGTCGTACCAACCTCAACGGCGACCGTGGTATCGAATCGGTGTGATAATAGTGTTTGGTGCAGTTTAAAATGTTCGCATTCACGCGATCGAGATCAGATATTTCTGGGAAAATTCAAGTTGTTTTTGTGTGAGTCATACTATTAAGATTTTTTTTTACAAGAGTCATACTATTAAGATTCAATGTTCTAAATCATGTTGATTGTTTGAATGTGTGAAAATTCCTATTCTGGAGGATTCAAATTCTTATTTTGTAATAATAAAAAATATATAGTAGTATTTTTTTGATGGTTTTTTGTTAAATAGTACTTAGCTTTTTGGTTTTGCAGTATAGAAAGTGATGAATTTTAAGTTACTTAATGTAAAACAACGAATCTATGTGTTGGAAAAAAAAATAAAGCATAGAGAAAAAAGAAAGACAATAATAACACAAAAAATTAACATAGAAATTTTTAAATTCAGAGAAAAAATTATGATGGATGTTAAATGAAAATTAGAAAATAATACCACGTGGACATTATATATATATATATATATATATATATATATATATATATATATATATATATATATATATATATATATATATATATATATATATATATATATTTTTTTTTTTTTAATTATCTAAAGTTTCGATACACCTCTCCTCTCCAAAGAAAAATATTTAATTAATCCTCACAACATTTTAATACAAGAGCATAAAAGAAAATATAAAAAAATCTAATATAAACTTAAAATACTTTGGACTAGTAAATCTTATAATAAAGAACTTGAGTATCTTATATAGCCTTAGACTCTCTCTTCCTTTACCAAATTAAGTGATGTGTGATTTCTTTAACAAATATATTTTTAACCAACCCGAACAATCTACATCTTGATTGAAAATAATACATTAACTTTCATTGTCTTTACCGACAATCATTCTTCACCATAAAGATTATAGTTACTTGACACTACACCACTTCAAGAATATCCCGACTGTCTTCACCGACAATCATAGTTTAAAAAAATCATACTTAACCTAAATAAAAGTATACTTCAATTAAAGTTATACCACTTCAAGAATTTTCACATGTCGAAAACAGGTTGAAAACTTTTGATGCAACTTCCATATTGGTAGGAAGCTCTTCAATCATGATATAATCTCACAACACACTTTGCATCATACCTGTGTGTGTTAATCTGGTAGGAATAACTCGTCATTTTCCATCATATCGAAAATGTCATGAGGACACACTTCATAATTTTGGAAGAAGATCGTCTCTCTCACAACGAGGGAGATTGTTAGTATTTGACTCAGAATCCTTCTCTAACACTATCCCATCATGACACTTATGATTTATATGTTCAATATTTATGTATTTCCAACATCGCACACCTGTTTAATTGTTTTTCTTCATATTATGCTTTTCTTTAGCAACCAATACTAAGTTTGATGAAGTATTATACTCACCCTTAAATCTTTTTCTTCAGAAATAATTTTATTAGCAACTTCTTCAAAATTCAAAGTTTCCTTCACATATATCAAAAAAAGTTTAATAACCCAAAGAAAGACAGGAAATACCATATGAGTCTCAAAGATTTATCTTCATCGTCAATCTTGACTCTAATAATTTCTAATTCAGAAACAATACTATTTAGAACACTTAGATGATCATATACTTGTATATATTCATCCATTTGCAAGCTATAAAACTGCTCCTTCAACAACAACTAATTTGATATACCCTTTCTTTGATATATTTCTTCAAGTTTCTCCCAAAGATCTTTGGTTAACGATGTACCAAGAATATTCAATGGAATATTCTTAGCCAAAGACATGAAGATTATAGTCGAAGCTCTCAAATCTAGTCCTCCTACATCTCGTTTTCCATATTAAATTTTTTTTTCTTTCAACACCTTGTCTAATCCTAATTATATTAAAACATCTTTGGCTTGAATTTTCCTTAAGGTAAGATTAATTATTTCATCGAATTTCTCTAAGCCAGTCTTCAATACACTTGGAAAATTTGACATTACAACTGAAACCTTTCTTGCAGCTAGGGGTGGGAATAGGCCAAACCAACTAAGAGGTGCCTACGACCTAGTCTACACAGGCCAAGGGCAGACCAGGCTTTTCTCAAGTAGAAAAGACCTAGGTTTTTTTATAAGTCTATTTAGTTAAATAGGTTAGGCCACAAACCATAAAAAAAGCTTCTCAAATCTATCAGGTCGGCCTATTTTAATAAATATGAATAAATTTGTTATTTTTATATTGTATTTTATTCTATATATTAAAATACAAAAGTAAATTTATTTATCTTGAAGAACTTGTGAAAATAAGTTGAAAAAACCTTATGAATAATGTCATAAGTTATTTTTATATGTTCTCTCAAACAAATATTCTCATCAAACTTATGCTACTATGTAAGCTCAAATAAGTCAATATAAACAAACATTTAGTCTCATTGTACTTTTAATTCTCTAGTAAATTTAAAAATTAATAGAACTGCTTACTTATATATGTTCAAATGATTCAGGCTTTTTTAACAATCTAATAGGCTAATCAGGTCTTCGAAAAGTCTAGGTGCCGAAAATAAGCCTATGATAGGCCACAGGACAGGCTTAGGCTTTGAATTTTTTGGTAGGCCAGGCTCAGACTTGGCAAAGCGTAACTCAACCCAGCCTATTCTCACCCCTACATGCAGCAAAACTAAATTTTGTTAACCATTACAGATTATAAAATTTCTATTGTGATGTGGAAGATCAGAAAAAACTTCAACCACAAAGCATCCAAAAAAATGTATACCCCACCAAACCAATACTCTTGATACCTATTGTCAGAAAAAAAACAAAGCATAAAGAAAAAAGATAAACACAATAACAACACAAGAGATTAACATGAAAACTCCAAAATAAAATAAAAAACCACGACCATTATCAAATGAGAATTAGAGAATAACACTATGTGAAAATTGTTGTAACACATAGACTACCATCAACCATTCCAAGACGCCAATACACCTGCACTATCCAAAGCAAATATTTAACTACCCATGAAAATACTCTTACACAAGAGTATAAGAGAAAATATAAAAAGTCAAATACAAGCTTAAAGTGCTTTTGACCAGTACATCTTGTAACAAAGAACTTGAACCCTTTATATGGTCTTAGACTCCACTTCCTTTACAAAACTAAGGGACTTGTGACTTCTTAACATTTATATCTTCAACCAACCACAACACTATGAATATTTATAACATCAATTTTGTATACATAATCGAGATAAATGAATGAATTTTATAATTTAATGAAAATGATTTTCGATGTTAATGTAAGAACTTGGAATCACAAGGTTGGTGAAAATGAATGGTTTGAATATGGTGAGTAAGGGAGAGAGATAAAGAGGATGATAAAGAGAATATGATTGAGGGTGAGAATATGCACTTTTATTAACATTTCATGAGGATACTCCTTGGTATTTATATAATTGACAGTATGATTGGGATACAAGTAACATAAGCTAAAAAAAAATTATTTGCCTGTAACCGGTTACACAAGAACTATAACTGGTTATAGCTTCTACAAAGACTAAAAACCACAATAGTGGTAATAGGTTACTGCGAATGCGTAACCAGTTACACCCACCAAAAATCAACTTATTTCCAGCTTATTTGACTTTTCTTCATAGTTGTAACCAATTACACATCCGTGGTAACCAGTTACAACACTTGAATTATTGGATTTTCACATAACATACCATCTTGATTCAAGTGCTCCAAGTATTCCATGCCCATATTAATCATAAATCTCTTGAGCACTTCAATTTTAACTCCATTGGTTAACAAATCAGCCACTTGGTCTTCACTTTTACAATATCTCAATTTTTACCTTTCTTCACTTATAAGTTGTCTCAAGTAGTAAAATCTCATCTCAATATGCTTGCTCCACCCATATGAAATTAGATTCTTAGAATGTTTATAGCAAATACATTATCAAACATAAGTGTTACCGCATCACCCTAATCCGTGCCCAGCTTCTTAAATAGATTTTGTACACATCCTCGAAATATTTTTATCAAGGCCAAGGTACAGACTCAGACAAATAATGATATATGGGTTAATATAGGAGATCATCCCTAAGATACCAGATCCGACTACTCAGTTAGGCCCAGCCAATTATGAGGCTGTTGACAGGAAATTTTCGAAAAGGAGGAATAAACCTTAAGTTGTGGGGTTTAGTTGGCTAAAGATGCCTAAATTAGTGAAATACAACAAGATGCGTCGAGCAGGAGAAGGACATCGAGCGAACAAACAAGTCGACAAGGATATAAAGATTAGAGGAAGTTCTCTATGAGTATAAAGGTCGAAGAAGCAATGAACATTTACGGGAATAGTTACCAATGTACAAGCCAACAAGAACATGGGAAAATTCAAATGATTCCCACAAAGTCCAAACATGGGCTAGTAACCATCGACAGTTACATAGTTAAGATGTTTATTTAAGCAAAATTCTTTATTTGTGTTAGGCGTCACATTTCTTCATATTTAATAGCAATACACTCAAAGTATTTGCATCTAAGAGAGAAACGAGTTCAAGCATAACAATGTATGAATGTTTCCATATTTAAATTCTTTTCACTTTAAAGTACAAGCCTAGTCTTTGAATTATTTACTTTGCAATTGTCTATACTTTTTTCCATTTTACCCTTTTTTAAACCCAAAAACACACTAAACACTAGGTCTAGGATTATTGCAGCCGATCCTGCATGTAACCTTTAATAAGAGGCTAGCAAATGTTTCGCGAAGAAACAAATTGGAACATTCGGTGGGACACATTTGTGTTTGAGCCTTCTTGTTTCGTGCATGAAATTAAGAAGTGGTAGAAAATGCTAGATCCTAGAACTTCTGAAAGGGATCAGAATACGGGAGGAAATATTAGTGTGGTGGCGAGTTTAGGTTCTAGTCTGGCGATCATATCTTCGACATCTCCGAATATAGTTACCACAACACAACCAGTAATTGCAAGACCAACAATAGTTACAACTGTTGGGTCTTATGCGCCTAGTTTCACAAGAGAAACACATGATAGTGTGGTTCCAACTTTTGGGCAATGTGTGCATAGTTTTTCCAGAAATATACATGAGTATGGAATGCCCACAATGATGATGGCATGATTGCATACTAGTAGTCCAACATTTGGCAAAAATTATGTATTTTCACCATATATCGCCCTCCAGGGCTGTCAGAAATCCAACTTGGGCTTTAAAAAGGGTTGGGATTTTCCATCCAAATTATGCCTACTTTTACCTCAAGTGTTGTTGCATGAGGCAACAAATGGATGAAAGAAACCATGAAATGGTTGTTGTACCCCAAAATTTACCCTCTCATGTTTTTCAAGGTCTTCCCCTACATGGTTGGTCACGAACCCTTGCCTAAGAAAAAGGTAAATTTGTGAGTAGTGTTTTCAGGTTCCCATCGATTGGCATCTCCAAAATGTCCTTCGATTGGCATTTCAGCAAAACCTTTCGATTTTCCTTGCAACAGGATCCTTCGATTGGCATTCAGAGCTTCCATCGATTTGGAGCATCATAACTTCTTTCAATTGGAGCATTAGAGGTTCCTTCGATTTGGAGCATCAAAGGTTCCTTCGATTGGAGCATCAGAGCTTCTTTCGATTTGGAGCATCAGAGCTTCCTCCGATTGGAATATCAGACCGAAGTATCCTTCAATTGGCATACTAAGGCAGAGGGGATTTATGAACACTTCGAATCAGAACCCATAACCATTTGAATGAATTGAATCAAACCCATACGAAGGAAATGAATCAGAGCCGTTCGAAGGAGCTGAATCAGGGCCATTCAAAGGAAGCCATCAACCCATTTGAAAGAGAGCGTTCGAAGGCTAATATATCCACATTTATGCTAGATTTAAAAATGGACAAAATTACTTAACTTTGGCCAAGGTTACATATTGGTATTCATGGAATTCAAATGGCTATTACAAACATTACTTCTCTTGTCCCCTCCCCCCTACTCTATATAAACAGCATGCTTGCAAGCAAAAAAGAGGACAAAAGAGATTACAGATACGCTGCCCCCAAACCCACCAAAGGTTGTCAAAATTTTCATCAGTAATCCAAGCCAAAGCAACCCTTCAACAACAGTATACACGCTCAGAAGTCCCAGATCAAAGGTACTCACATCCAGAAAGTGCCAAATCGAAGGTTCCAACTACTGGTAAGAGAGGTTAAATTGTCAAACTTTGTATTTGCATAACACATCCATACTTTGTTGTTTAGTTCAATTTGTCATTCTATACAGAACCAAAGGACTTGGGTTTGGCACCTAGGTCATGTTTTTCGTTTGCTAACACTTGCTACAGATATAGCCTGAAAAGACCCAGCGCGCGCAAGATCGAATGACCTAGGTTTCGATACCCAGGTCCTGCATTTTATTTCGCTAACGTTATATTTGCAGATCCAGTACCCCAGATTGAAGGGCCACAATACTCCTGGATCGAAAGCCATAGCCTTCCTGGATCGAAAGCCACAACCTTCCTAGATCGAAATCCATAGCCTTCCTGGATCGAAAGTCACAACCTTCCTAGATCGAAACCCCATGTTTCACTTCAATCGAAAGGCCCACTCCTCCCTGCAATCGAAGGAGGCATTTTATGTTCCTTTTCTTTGTTCTTTTTTTTATCATTTAAATCAATCTTAAAATCAAAAATCACAAAAAATATTAGGTTAGTATTTTATTAATCAAATTAATTTATGAATAAATAAATTAATTATTTTAACATCTTTTTCTTAAAATTAAAATTAAATAGACTTAGGCTTTATTTTCTTTTATACTAAAAACAACAAAAAGATTTTCTTTTTTTTTACATTTTCAGACGTGTTTTCAACTTTGTGCGTGTTTATTTAATTTCATATGTTACTATTATTGTATTTGTTTACTGGGTTTAATAGATAAAAATTAGGATATTTAGTGCATTATCCCCCTTATCCTTGTATAATGCAAAACCCTTCTCCGAAGCATTGTAATAGCGTAGATTTAAATTCCTGCACTTTAATATTATCCAATATATATTAACTGTTAGTAACTAGGTTTGTATGACAAAACTCAAATCAAACATTAGAAAACTTGAAAAAAAGATAAATAACTGAATTGAACACATTGCACACAAGCACCTCTTAGGTACGTCTTCTTTGTTCACCTTCAATAAAACAGTCATGAAGAAGGAACACTTTAGCAAAGACCCGTAAAATCAAAAGATCATATTCCCTCGATGACCCTACAGTTTCCTTCTAGGTAAATGATCTAGTCCCTAAAACAGAATTGCTAAAGGTTCTCCACAAGTTGCCTTCATGACAATAACGTCCCTCCAATTGTCCCTCAAAACATCCAAGGACAAGAATACCTACTCACTAATAGTAGGATATCACTATCTAAAAGAAAAGAGGAAAAGAACAATCTTTTCGAGTATAAAAGTAGATTGTTGTTAGAAGTTTGCTCAAACATTTTTGCACTTATACAAAAACTACTTTTCAAAAGACATTTCAAAACACTTTGTATATTTTCTCCACTATCCCGAGAAACATTACAAAGTTTGTCGTACTAAGGCATTTTCAAACAAAAAGCGCAAAGGTATTTCAAAATGAGCAAACCTCTAAGAGCCCATGGAAAACCACAGATGGAACGGGTGCTAACACCTGCCCTTTCCATAATCTACCCCCCTTACTCAGAAAACTCTCAAAAATGTCTTTTTATGTTCTTTTCACCCTTTCCTTTGTTGGATAAAAGAAAAGACGTTGACGACTCTTGCTTACCACACATTTGTGAACAAAAAACCGCAAAACTAGCATATAACAGTCAGTTCTGCCACCGTATTACAGAACTGGCGACTTTGCTGGGGAGAAATAAAAAGTGGGGTTACCTTAGAGTTAGTTCATTATAAAATTGTTGCTTGCTTTGTATGCTTTATTCTTGGAGGGTTGTTACTATAGATTCTACACCTGGATCTGGGGCATCTTTTTAAGTAAACAACAATAGATCATGGAAACTGTATGGCGTAGACCAATATGGTTGAAGCGATAGCTGTGTTGGTGTGACACTTTGGTTGGTACCAGTATCCCTTATGTTGAATCGAGGAGAATACGGGGCCGTTGCGTGGTGTCATGAAGCATAAACGAACCTTAGAACCTTAGTTGAACAAACTTAGCAATTAGAAAGTAGTGAGATAGTCGGCCTCTGTGTAAAGCTGGGGATTGGTTGATACTCGATGCTACACTTATTGAGATCAGACTTTCGAGATGTTTCAGCCGCAAGAAAATATTACTAAGCTGAAATAACTCGATAAAGGAAGATCATGGATATTGAGACTCCTTAGAACCCGGTTACTATTTCTAAGACAGGTTGATCCAACTAAACTTCAAGAGGGTACTTACCTACAAACCCCATGCAATCCTAAACCTAAGTCTGCTTGTGTGACTTGTTTGCTTTCAACTTAAACTACTTGCAGGGTTTTATTATCTAACAACATGATTTCCTTGCAGGATTTGTTTACAATCATTATCCAATAAATTGGTTTTATTGCAAGACATGCTTGTCTTCATAACCTTACATTTTGCTTGATGCATAACATACACATCATAACATCATGCCACAACATTTCCTTAACCATTTCAAGGATCTCAAGGGTTTGTGATGCAGGTTATGATAAACCAGACGTCTAGCAAGGGGCAAAGGGATTTATTTTCCTCTAGCCAATGCCGTCAAAAGATAAAAACTCAACAACTTGAGTCAGGGGCTATGACCCACTTGATATGGTGAGCTTGACTCTTGTAGAAGGACACTCAACAATATGAAGTTCTTCAAAGCTACAAATTTCAACAGCTGACATCTTTTTGTTTACCCCGCGAGTCCTTGAAAACATTGCATACGCATATCATACATGTTATTGCATAAACATGTTTCAAAGCAAGGTCCTCATCTTATTCGCTGTTTATTTCAGCAAGTAAAGAAATGACTCTTGAACAAACAATCAAATACCTTCAGGCTCAAAATGCTCAGTTCCAACAAATGCTCCTGACTCTGACCCAGGGGCAAGAAGACCTGAAAGCTCTGATCATCAAAATAAGGCTAAGAAGGCAAAAAAACCAGTTCGTGTTTTGAGTGTGGGAAGAAGAAGACTAGCTAACCGAGCTCTATATTTCCCAACCCCATCAAAGGGAGGGGATAATCAATAGGAAGAGGACGAGGAATCATATGAAGGAGACAAAAATCCAGCGTCTGAAGAAGATGAACCTGACTATTCTGAGGAGTAATATCCTCCTGCTGACGATAAATACAAACGGCTGGAGGATCGGCTCAATACCATGGAGATCCAAAGGGTGCCCGGTCTGGATTTTGAAGAATTAGGCTTGGTTCCAGGGGTTTTCATCCCACCTAAGTTCAAGGTCCCTATCTTTGCAAAATATGACCGTGTTTCCTGTCCCAAACTTCACTTGAGGTCATATGTCAGAAAGATCCAGCCTCACACTGCTGACCGAAAGTTATGGGTCCATTTCTTCCAAGAAATATTAACTGGAGCTTAACTGGATTGGTTCTATTAGCTATAAGGAACTGACATCCATACCTGGGAAGACTTGGCTTCTGCTTTCTACAAGCAGTACTAATACAATGCTGACCTGACACCAACTCGAGTGCAACTGCAGAATATGTCCATGAGCTCAAGAGAAGGGTTCAAAGAATTTTCACAGAAATGGAGGGGTCTAGCTGGCAGGGTTCAACCTACTCTAATTGATCGGGAAATGGTGGACATGTTCATGGGCACTCTGACAGGCCCATTATTCAATTTGCTGATTGGGAGTTCCTCATCCGGGTTCACAGAAATGGTTCTGATTGGAGAAAGGATCGAAAGTGGTATCAAGAGTGGGAAGATCCCGATGGCTGCATCTTATAATGCTGAGAAGAATCCATTTCCTGGTAAGAGGGAAGCCAATGATGTGTATGGCCAGAAGGGTCGCAATAAAGCCGACGACCACAATTAATTTGTGGGGGCAATACTGGTCTCTAACTCTACACCTATGCAACGACACCAACAGGGGAACCAGCATAAAGAGGTCACACCTAAGAGACAATTCACCATAATCAACATGTCACTAACCCAAGCGTTACAACACATGTTGAAAGCAGGATTGATTACGTCAAAGGATCCTCTACGAAATTCCAATACTTCTGCTCCTAGTTACCACCCCGACAAAAGGTGTACATACCATTCTGATAGTCCTGGACATGATACAAATGCCTGCTGGGCTCTGAAGAACAAAATTCAGGATATGATTGACGCCTAAGAGATTGAATTAGAACCTCTAGAGACTCACAAAGTGATCACTGCTCCTAGGCCAAATCATTGAGAACGTCCAGTTCATTTTTTATTTTTCATTTGTAATTTAATTTTTTGTTTAAACAATTACTGTTATGCCGAACTTTGGTTTTTCGATTAATGCATCGCATATGTTTGTCTTGAATGATTTCATTGTCATTTTATTTAAACAATTTTCTTGCTTCCTTTACGTGATATTCGACTATCGATTAAAAAGCTATAAGCTTTTAGAGGGAGGATGACGAAAACGATACCACAATCCATACAGTGTGCTTTTGAACAGACCTTGATGACGATGTACAGACGTTGTTTCAAATCCCAAACAGTGGAGTTATAAGGAAGATAATACCTAGTCAACCCCTTTGAGCCAAAGAAGTAGGAGTTTTTCTTTTCACACAAATAAAAACCCTTAATCATAGCCTGGGGCAGGGTAGTTTCTTAGTCAATTCAGACGCGCATTCAGTCGCAATCTTCCGCTTCGTACACAATGAATGGAATTGAAGACGTCCTCCCAAATCAAAAGACATTGATGGTTCTACATAATCGTCAAGACAAGCAATCATTATCTCTCAAAATAAAAGCCTTCTAAGTCAAAACCTATGAAGGAGACTTAAGAAAAAACTGGGGGCATCCTGCTGACTGTAACCATAAAAGAACCAGCTCAGGAAAAAGCATGGATAATAATAAAAAAAGAGGTCGCTACAAATCCTCAACAAAAAGAAGATTACAAAAATGAATGTCTCTTTAAAATAAACTTTCAGTATCCGAACCATCACCGAAACATCAATGAGAAGATTCTAGACTCAATTGGGATCTAAACGCACAATTAACTGAGCATAGGACTGAAGAACATCATGAAGAGCGGGTGGGTACAAATAAAATTTGAGCCTTTATCCTTTGTTTCTTGAACCATGAACCAGGGAAAGTTATAACCCTTAAAAGTCCTAGTTGAATCACGAGTTTGTTCGAAAGCATACTATTACAAAAGGTATCTTGACTCCTGTAGGGTTTTCTATAAATTATGAGATGACATCACACTTTTACAAAATTTGCTTGTTTTACTAAAAAATGAATTGTCAAACTTCAAGACAGACATAAGCTTTGCATTCTTAAAATACCATTGTTTGCATATGACTATTTGCTCAACAGTAGAGAAAATTGCACGACAGATATTCAATGAACATAAATCTTCTCAATGGACAGAATCACCTCAGATGGAAAGACATTCCAATGATAGGCCTTTCATAATAAAGGGCACGGCATGATCATTATCCATCATCTGGGGAATTTAAGTCAAGGTTCAAGGAATCTCTCAAAAATTCCAAATAACCAGGGGCAGATCCCCATCTGAACCACTTGGGGCATCAGGCATTAATTCCAGCAACGAATCCTGTATGATCAAACAAACATCTTCTGGCAGTGTGGCAACACTTACTACTATGGACAGTGACAATTCTCCGTACCCGGTGAACGTGGACATAGTCGGAAAATACTACGCATGAACAAAGACCCACTAGGTTGACTGGCCTAGGTAAAAATAAGGACATCCCGGCGAACCAAAAGGGTTCGGGCAAAAATTAGGGATAAAAAAAAATATGAACACCCGGCAAGTTGAAAACCTGAAAAGGAGGCTTGAGCAAAAAAGGGTATCACGGTGGACTGAATATCTGAAAAGACAGTCCAGGCAAAAGTTAGGGATTAAAGCGTACGACTATGTCCCGTCATCTCATCACTTGTCTAATCAGTAGAAGGTTTATTACCCTGATCTGCATTCACCAAGCACTCCATGAGTTGGGATAACAGTCAAACCATCTACAAAATCACTGGTTGGTATTTTCTACAACAGGTATCGAGATAGGAGCATTCTACTACAAGGTTACTGCCATGTTCTTAGCATGCATCCTATTGATGTAAGGTGTTATCATACCCTCGGCAGAGCAAAATCTCCAAATTACTGCTCCAACGAAAATTCCCCAATGAATTCGCCAAGCTTCTCAAGATTCCCCAAGAGGATTACAGAGTTTCCCTTCCCCAACGGAAACATTCTAAATAAACCAGGTTATCATCTAGAAATGGTTCTGGTACGATCCAGAAATGGATGTCATCCTGACACTTACTCCAGATTCTCATCTAGAAACGATTCAGGTACGGTTCAAGAACGGATGTCATCCTGACACTTAATCCAGATTCTCATATAGAAACGGTTCAGGTACGATCCAAAGACGGATTTCATCCTGATACTTATTCAGATTCTCATCTAGAATCGGTTCAGGTACGATCCAAAGACGAATGTCATCCTGATACTTATTCAAATTCTCATCTAGAAACGGTGCAGATACGATCCAGAGACGAATGTCATTCTGAAACTTATTTCAACATATCATCTAGAAACGGTTCAGGTACGATCCAAAGACGAATGTCATCCTGATACTTATTCAGATTCTCATATAGAAACGGTTCAGGTATGATCCAAAGATGGATGTTATCCTGATACTTATTCAGATTCTCATCTAGAAACAATGCAGATACGATCCAGAGACGAATGTCATTCTGACACTTATTTCAATAAATCATCCAAACACGGTTCATGTACGATCCAAAGACGAATGTCATCCTGATACTTATTCAGATTCTCATATAGAAACGGTTCAGGTACGATCCAAAGACGGATGTCATCCTGATACTTATTCAGATTCTCATCTAGAAACAGTTCGAGTACAATCCAAAGATGGATGTCATCCTGATACTTATTCAGATTCTCATCTAGAAACGATTCAGGTACGATCCAAAGACGGATGTCATCCTGATACTTATTCATATTCTCATCTAGAAATAGTACAGATACGATCCAAAGACGGATGTCATTCTGAGACTTATTTCAACACATCATCTAGAAATGGTTCGGGTACGATCCAAGAACGGATGTAATCCTGACACTTACTCTGGATTCTCATCTAAAAACGGTTTAGGTATGATCCAGTTATGGATGTCATCCTGACACTTACTCCAGATTCTCATCTAGAAACAGTTCAGGTACGATCCAAAGACGAATGTCATCCTGACACTTACTCCATATTCTCATCTAGAAACGATGCAGATACGATCCAAATACGGATGTCATTCTGACACTTACCCTAGAATCTCATCTAGAAACCGTTCAGGTACGATCCAAGTACGGATATTATCCTGACACTTACTCCAGATTCTCATCTAGAAACGGTTCAGGTACGATCCATAAACGGATGTCATCCTGACACTTACTCCAGATTCTCATCTAGAAACGGTTCAGGTACGATCCAAATACGGATGTCATCTTGACACTTATTCCAGATTCTCATCTAGAAACGGTTCAGGTACGATCCAAGAACGAATGTCATCCTGACACTTACTCCAGATTATCATCTAGAAATGGTTCAGTTATGATCCAAATAAGGATGTCATCATGACACTTATTTCAGATTCTCATCTAGAAACGGTTTAGTTACGATCCAAGAACAGATGTCATCCTGACACTTACTCCAGATTCTCATCTAGAAATGGTGTAGATACGATCCAGAAACGGATGTCATTCTGACACTTACTCCAGATTCTCATCTATAAACGGTTCAGGTAAGATCTAAATACGGATATCATCCTGACACTTACTCCAGATTCTCATCTAGAAACGGTTTAGGTACGATCCAAAGATGGATGTCATCCTGACACTTACTCCAGATTCTCATCTAGAAACGGTTTAGGTACGATCCAAATACGGATGTCATCCCGACACTTACTCTTGATTCTCATCTAGAAACGGTCCAGGTATGATCCAAGGACGAATGTCATTCTTATACTTACTCCAGATACTCATCTAGAAACGGTTCAGGTACTATCCAAAAACAGATGTCATTTGACACTTATTCATATCATCATCTAGAAACGGTTCAGGTTCGATCCAAAGATGGATGTTATCCTGATACTTATTCCAGGCTATCTTCTAGAAACATTTCAGGTACGATCTAGAGCCGAATGTCATCCAGATACTTATTCAGACCATGTTTCAAGTACATTGCAGATACGATCCAGAGACGAATGTCATTCTGACACTCATTCAACACATGCTTCAAGTACGGTTCAGGTACAATCCAAAACGGATGTCATCCTAATACTTATTCAAGACTAACTTCTAAAAATAATTCAGATACAATTCAGAGACAGATGTCATCCTGATACTTATTCAGATTCTCTTTAAATACAATTCATATACGGTCCAAAGACGGATGTCATTCTGACACTCATTCAACATATGTTTTAAGTATAGTTCAAATACGATCCAGAGACGGATGTCATTCTGACATTCATTCAAAACATGTTTCAAGTATAGTTCAGATATGATCCAGAGACGGATGTCATTCTGACGCTCATTCAACACATTTTTCAAGTACAATTCAGATACGATCTAGAGACGGATGTCATTCTAACACCCATTCAACACATGTTTCAAGTACAATGCAGATACGATCCAGAGACGGATGTCATTCTGACACTTATTTCAACATATCATCTAGAAACGGTTCAGGTACGATCCAAAGACGGATGTCATCCTGACACTTACTCCAGATTCTCATCTAGAAACAATCCAGGTACGATCCAGAGACGGATGTCGTCCTAATACTTATTCAGATTCTCTTCAAATACAGTTCACTTACGATCCAGAGACGGATGCCATTCTAACACTTATTTCAACACATCATCTAGAAACGGTTCGGGTATGATCCAGAAATAGATTTCATCCTGATACTTATTCCCGATTATCTTCTAGCAATAGTTCACTGCAGATACAATCCAGAGACAGATGTCATTCTGACACTCATTCAACATATGTTTCAAGTACAGTGCATATACGATCCAAAGACGGATGTCATTATGGCACTCATTTAATACATGTTCAAGTACAATCACGACATAGATCCATCCACAGAATCTCCGCATGTACTTTCTCCAGCAGGTACAAGGGAAGAAACATCTTGATGCGAAGTCATCGCCGTATCCTCAGCATACGTCCTAGTGACGTCTATGTTCCCTACAGAGTAAAAACAATCAAAGTTTTGGTCTCTTCTTCCCAAAGCAGGAATTAATTTCTCCAGAAAAGTTCCTTCAGAGAGCTGAATTCTGCCTCCCCCGGCCTAGTTTTATAACTGTGAACAGTTTATAAAACCTCCTCCCTGATAGGGTGTATTTCTCAAACTGCGGAAGCTCATTCCCCAGCAGAGTTTATTTCTCTATATCGGAGAAATCTTCCAATAAAGCATTCCCTCTATAGAGTTATTCTCAAGCAGAGTCAATCCCCAGCAGAACATCCTAAAAAATAAAGAGGAAATCCCCGTCAAATCATATCCATTCATCATCCCCAACAAAAATAAAGGACTTAGCTTCCCAATACTCTTCAACAGCGGTCTGGGATTTACTTTCCCCGACTAAGAAATATCAATAACATCCCATATTCATACATCATGGCATGTTCATGCACATCACATACATCATAATCTCATTCATTTTGAGAACATCATCACAATGCATTTCATACATCATGACATTACATATGACTAATTCTTTACATTTTTCAGGGAAAGATCAAATCAACAAACATCGTTAACTACTTATGTGACCTTGTATTCTTCTCAACATCTACATATAACAAAGGGTTATCTCAGGATCTTCCTCAAGAAAGATTCCCTCACAAGACCTTCTCTGGTTAAGCCAGATCACCACTAAGATCTCTCTGATTTCTATTCCAGTTAAAGATATTCCAAGTCTTTTGTCTGGTTCAGTTGAATCAACCCTAAGATTCCTCTGATTTCCATTCCAGTCAAAGTTGATCCAAGACCTTCTATAGTTCGGTCAGATCGACACTAAGATCTCTCTGATTTCTATTCCAATTGAAGATATTCTAAGACTTTTGTCTTGTTCAGTTGAATCGACCCTAAGATTCTTCTGATTTCCATTCCAGTCAAATTTGATCCAAGACCTTCTCTGGTTCAGTCATGTCGACACTAAGATGTCTCTGATTTCTATTCCAGTTCCAAGACTTTTATCTGGTTCAGTTGAATCGACCCTAAGATTATTCTGATTTCCATTCTAGTCAAAGTTGATCCAAGACCTTCTCTAGTTCAGTCAGATCGACACTGAGATCTCTCTGATTTCTATTCCAGTTGAAGATATTCCAAGACTTTTGTCTGGTTTTGTTGAATCGACCCTAAGATTCTTTTGATTTCCATTCCAGTCAAAGTTGATCCAAGACCTTCTTTGGTCCAGTCAGATCGACACTAAGATCTCTCTGATTTCTATTCCAGTTGAAGATATTCTAAGACTTTTGTCTGGTTCAGTTGAATCGACCCTAAAATTCTTCTGATTTCCATTCCAGTTAAAGTTGATCCAAGACCTTCTTTGGTTCAGTCAGATCGACAATAAGATCTCTCTGATTTCTATTCCAGTTGAAGATATTCCAACAGTTTTGTATGTTTCAGTTGAATCGACCCTAAGATTCTTCTGATTTCCATTCCAGTCAAAGTTGATCCAAGACCTTCTCTGGTTCTGTCAGATTGACACTAAGATCTCTATGATTTCTATTCCAGTTGAAGATATTCCAAGACTTTTGTCTGGTTCAGTTGAATTGACCCTAAGATTCTTCTGATTTCCATTCCATTCAAAGTATATCCAAGACCTTTCTCTGGTTCAGTTAAATCGATGCTAAGATTTTTCTAATTTCCATTCTAGTTTAAGAAACTGCAAAGCCTGGGTACAACCAGATAACCAATTAATCTAATTTCCCTAGTAAGTCGCTGTGAAGCCTGGAATACGACCAGATAGTAGTCAGCCTTATCATCCTCAACAAGTCTTTGTGAAGCCTGGATCCTGACGAGATAGCAGTCCACTTTCGTCTCTTCAATCAAGAGATGACTCCCCATTAGAGTAATGGACAACTGAAGCTCCTAGACTCTATTCCCATGAAAACATTCCCCAGTGGACTCCTCCTCAGAAAGCAGGAACTGGAATCCCCATAAAGAGAATTCTTATGAAGTCAACATTCATCTAGATGGCATCTTTAAGCCCATCTCCGATGACTCTCCGTCATACTCCTTGAATGGCATCTTTAAGCCCATCTCTGACAGTCTCCTATCATCTTTTCCAAATTGCATCTATAAGCCCATTCCTGATATTACCTACACAGTCAAGCATCATTTCATACGAGTGCAAATTTTTGGGCACTCTAGTGTTCAATCATCTTCCACCTTCAGATCATGAAAGGCAAATAAGCCAATCTATATCTTCAAGTTTAAGAAGATTGAACAGGGGAAACTGTTGTACCCAAAAATTTACCCTCTCATGTTTTCCAAGGTCTTCCCCTACATGGTTGGTCACGAACCCTTGTCTAAGAAAAAGGAAAATTTATGAGTAGTGTTTTCAAGTTCCCTTCGATTGGAATCTCCAAAATGTCCTTCAATTGGCATTTTAGCAAAACCTTTCGATTGGCCTTGCAACAGGATCCTTCGATTGGAATTCAGAGCTTCCTTCGATTTAGAGCATCAGAACTTCTTTCGATTGGACCATTAGAGGTTCCTTTGATTTGGAGCATTAGAGGTTCCTTCGATTGGAGCATTTGAGGTTCTTTCAATTGGAGCATCAGAGCTTCTTTCAATTTGGAGCATCAGAGGTTCCTTCAATTGGAGCATCAGAGCTTCTTTCAATTTGGAGCATCAGAGCTTCCTTCGATTGGAATATCAGAGTGAAGTATCCTTCAATTGGCAAACTAAGGCAGAGGGAAGTTCTGAACACTTCGAATCAGAACCCAGAACCATTCAAATGAACTGAATCAGACCCATTCGAAGTAAATGAATCAGAGCCGTTCGAAGGAGCTGAATCAGGGCCATTTGAAGGAGGCCATCACCCCATTCGAAAGAGAGTGTTAGAAGGCCAATATGTCCATATTTATGCCAAATTTAAAAATGGACAAAATCCCTTAACTTTGACCAAGGTTACATATTGGTATTCATGGAATTCAAATAGTTGTTACAAACATTACTTCTCTTTTCCCCTCCCTCATACTCTATATAAACAGCATGCTTGCAAGCAAAAAAGAGGACGAAAGAGATTACAGATACGCTGCCCACAAACCCACCAAAGGTTGTCAAAATTTCCATAAGTAATCCAAGCCAAAGCAACCCTTCAACAAAAGTATCCATGCTCAGAAGTCCCAGATCGAAGGTGTTGTACCCCAAAATTTTCCCTCTCATTTTATCAACATTTCCCCTCACAAGGCTCTTGGAACTGATGACCTAAATTAGGGTTTGAGTTTGCACAAGGATTTTTGGACCTTAAATGCTCAAATTGACTTTCATACTTCAAGTTGGACTTATAAGTTTGTCCATACCAAGTTTCAAGCCTTGAATCACATTTTTGCCCAGTCAATTGGACAGTTGACCTAGAAATCAGTTGTATTGGGGAAAAAGTGAATTGTGGCCAATTTATAGACAAACCTAATGAATTTTGACCCACATCAACATTATGAACTCATATGAACTATTTGATCAAGCTTGGACCACAATCCCACAAGAAATTTGATTAGATCACCAAAAGGGCAAAATGGTCATTTTTAGGGTTTTGACTGTAAAAGGCAATTTTTGACTGTTTGACCTAGCCAATGGCAAATCAAGCTCAACCAGGGACTCAAGGACTCAATGACATCATCTTGACTTATTCAACAAGTTCAAAAGATCTCAAATGCATGGGATTGACAGATGAACTTTTCAGTCAACTGATCAAAATTTGACTGTACACTGAAAAGTCAAACTTTGACTTTTTGGTCAAAATCAAGTGCCAAGGGTCATTTTTCATCAAGATGTGTCAAATCATGAAACTTGTTCACCAAGAAACCCAAAATTGCAAATTAGGGTTTGAAATTGAAAATTTTCATAACTTAGAAATTTTCTAAGTTATGAAATTTTCTTAATTTTTCCTAACTTTGTCCCACATTTTCACCATGATGCAAATGGATTAAAATAAAACTTACAACATGAAAGTTGTATTCCTCCACAAAGTATACAACTTTGATTCACAAAGTTTTCTCAAAAGAAGCTTGGATCTCAAGTTATGATTTTTGGAACAAGGGTACCTAAAACTTTTAACTTAGAGAAATTTTGCCCTAGTTTAGGCAGGATTTTGACCCATCTTCTTGGCCATTTTTCACATAGTTCCACTTGGATTCTCAAGTTGCATTTCAAAGATGGATTATAGTTCTTGTTGCAATCTTTTCAAACTGTCCAATAACTCCTCAAACACATTTGTGGTTAGGTTGAATCGAATGCTTGAAGTTGGCAAAAACTCACTTTGTATCCATGGCCAATACATGTTCACTCAAGTGGCATTTTCAAACTAGCATGCTTTTTACTAGTTTTCAGGCCTCTAAACCAATTCACAATCCTTAATTAAATGCAAATCCATCAGTCTAAGCATTTGTTTTAGCCATTTGGGCATTGTACACAAAACTAAGCCTTAATTAGAAAAAAGGTACATTTCCATTTTGGAAAATGTATGCTTTATGTCAAAACATGATCTTTGAAGCACAGGGCCAATATCTCAAAAGCCAAATCAAATTCACAAATTGCAAGTATCAAGAGGATTGTATGCATCATGTTATATGGCTTGTACAGGCCTGTAGTACCAACATCACATCTTTGCTTCAAAAACAAGAAATTGTCCAAACACTTGCCAACTTGAAAACCAGTCCATGCTAGCTTAAACAAACATTGCAAACATATTTCACACAACCCTTTGAGCAAGAAACACGAGCACTTGAGCCTCAAAACCTCCCATAGCCAGAAATCACCTTTCTTTGGAAAAACAGGGCAGGTGCTGCAACTTGAGTTCCATAGCTCATTTGGCTCGTGCGTTTTGCTCCTTTTTGCTTCAAACACCTTCCATTCAACTCACTCAAGCTATCCCAAACCTCTATTGCCAACTGTAACTCCATTTACAGTGTTCACCATTTTCATTTCAAGCTTATGCAGGTTGAGTTCTAGAGGCTGATTCAGGGACATTCAAGGCAAGCTAGCTATTGGAAAAGATCAAGTGAAGTTCAGGAAAGCTACCAGACACCTCAAAACTTGTTGAGAAGCACTGCATTGCCCTACTCGAATCCAACTGAAACAGGTTTTTCATCACTTTCTATCTCTCTATTTTGGAACATTTAGCCTTAGGTTTGTGAGTGAAAAATGTAATATTCAATGCCATGAAGCCATACATATGCTCAGTTTTCATTTATATTAAGTGTGCTAGGAGAATTTCATCCATGAACATGCTGAAAAAACTAGGTCAAATTTTAGGGCCAGAGAAATTCTCTTTGGTCTTTGAGAGTTAGGACTAGTTATTTATATGGTTAGAATCGTATTGAAATTCTCTTCAAGTTTGATGTTGTGAGTTTTGGCAAAAGATCACGTTTCCAGGATATTCAAGTTTGTACAACAGGCGCGCGTTTTTTTGTTTAGAGGAAGAAGATGAAGTTGGCTTGGCCTGGGCCTGGCCAGTTTGCTTCTAACACCCCTCTTTTCAGTTTCACACCCCCTGGCCCAATTTCTTATATTTTTGCATTTTTGAATTTTTACTTTCTTTTCTGACTTTGTTATTTTATTTCCAAATATAATAAATGCTCAAAAAATATTTTCATAATTTTTTTAATTTATTTGGCATTTTATTCTATTTTTTTTCTAACATTAAAAGTATTTAAATATTCTTTTATATTATTAAGACTTGAAAAATATTTACATTTATACTTTTATTTTTTTGTTCTTTACTTTTATTTATATTAAAAATATTTTCTTGAATATATTTTATTTTGTACATATTTTATTTTATTTTGTACATATTTAATTTGATTAATACACACATAATAAACATATATACTTTTATTTTATTAAATACTTAGAATAAAAATACAAAAATATTACATTTTATTTTTATTATTATTTATACTAAAAAAATACCATTTTTAGATATATTTCTTTTTTTACACATATTAATATATTTTTGTACATAAATAATATATTATATTTATTTTCTTAAAGAAATTAGGGTTTTACCCTAAAAAACAAATAAAATTAATCTTTTATTTATTTCTTTATACTTTTTACATTAAAAAATACTTTTGCATACATGAACAAATAAATTTTTATTTTTTTTTGCATAATACATTTTATTTAATATTTATTTATCTTGTTTAATTAAATATTGCTCATTTATTTATTTGCGCAAAGAATTCAATTTGGATGTAATAGTAATCTAGGGTTTATATTTCTTGTCAAATATCCCCCACTCAAAAATTGTATCCCCTTCCCCATAATCATGTTGTAATAGCTTAGAATTTAAATTCTCGCACTTTTACGCTTTCAATTATGCCATGATTAGAGAATTAGGGTTTGTATGCAAAAATCCAAGTTAACAAATAGTTTGACCTAATCAAAGACAAAAATGCATGAAAATCAAACAAAATACACACTTGCACCCCTAGGGTTACAATCCACTTGTTGCCTCAAAAATGGGCCATGGTATGCATGTTGGGTACTTTGGCAAAACAAAACATAAGAAAAGATCATAGTCCCTCGATGATGCTATCTTGGTTGCCTAAACAAAAATGATCAAGTACCTCAAGAAAATTGCCAAAAATACTTGACACAATTGCTATCATGGTCTATACAATGACCTGCGCCTGTCCCGTTTAACATCCTAACATAAGGTTGTTCACCAAATGCAATGGTGAAACAACACTGTCAAAAGGGTCAAAAATATAAGAAAGATCTTTGAGTAAAATAGGGTAGATAGCTCTTAGTTACTTGATCAAAAGCTTGCAAAAACATCCTTGCTATCTTCAAACACACCTCACAACACAATTTCAAAAAAAACTTTCAAAAACATTGAAAACTTTTCAAAAGACCAAAACAACTTTGTATACATTCAAACAAGAATCATTACAAAGGTTTCCGCAACGATGGCCTCTTTTCAAAACATCTTTCAAGACCACACACAAAGCACCATTTCAAACAATTGAAAAGCAAAGCAAGTGATCTAAACAAGTAACTAAGAGCCCATGGATAACCATGGATGAAAAGGGTGCTTGCACCTTCCCTTTTCATAATCTACTCCCCGAACCCAAGAAAACATCTCAAAGGTCTTTCCTGTGCTTTTTGACCTTTCCTTAGGATAAAATAAAAAGTCGGTGGCGACTCTTGCTAAACCGAAACATTTGCAAACACAAACGCAAAACCTCAAGTCAGTTCTCCCACCGTATCACAGAAGGTACCCACATCCAGAAAGTGCCAAATCAAAGGTTCCAACTACTGGTAAGAGGGGTTAAATTGTCAAACTTGGTTTTGCATAACACATCCATATTTTGTTGTTTCGTTCGATTTTTCATTTTAGACAGAATCAAAGGGCTTGGGTTTGGCACCCACGTCATGTTTTTCCTTTGCTAACACTTACTGCAGATATAGCCTGAAAAGACCCAGCACGCGCAAGATCGAAGGACCTGGGTTTCGATACCTAGGTCCTGCGTTTTATTTCGCTAACATTATATTTGCAAATCCAGTACCCCAGATCGAAGGGCCACAATTCTCCTGGATCGAAAGCCATAGCCTTCCTGGATCGAAAGCCACAACCTTCCTGGATCGAAAGACATAGTCTTACTGGATCGAAAGCCACAACCTTCCTGGATCAAAACCCCATGTTTCACTTCAATCGAAAGGCCCACTCTTCCCTGCAATCGAAGGAGGCCTTTTATGTTCCTTTTCTTTGTTCTTTTTTTTTTATCATTTGAATCAGTCTTAAAATAAAAAATCACAAAAAATATTAGGTTAGTTTTTTATTAATCAAATTAATTTATGAATAAATTAATTAATTATTTTAACATCTTTTTCTTAAAATTAAAATTAAATAGACTTAGGCTTTTTTTTCTTTTATACTAAAAACAACAAAAGGAGTTTCTTTTTTTACATTCTCAGACGTGTTTTCAACTTTGCGCGCGTTTATTTAATTTCATAATTTTACAATTATTGTATCTGTTTACTGGGTGTAATAGATATAAATAAGGACATTTACTGCATTATCCCCCTTATCCTTGTATAATGTAAAACCCCTGCCCGAAGCATTGTAATAGCGTAGATTTAAGTTCCTGTACTTTAATATTATGCAATATATATTAATTGTTAGTAACTAGGTTTGTATGACAAAATTGAAATCAAACATTAGCAAACTTGATAAAAAGATAAATAACTGAATTGAACACAATTGCACATAAGCACCTCTAAGGTACGCCCACTTTGGTTGCCTTCAATAAAACAGTCATGAGGCAGGAACACTTTAGCAAAGACCCGTAAAATCAAAAGATCATAGTCCCTCGATGACCCTACAGTTGCCTTCTCGGTAAATGATCTAGTCCCTATAACAGAATTGCTAAAGCGTATCCACAAGTTACCTTCGTTACTATAAAGTCCCTCCAATTGTCCCTCAAAACATCCAACGAAAAGGTTACCTACTCACTAATAGTAGGATAACACTGTCTAAAGGAAAAGAGGAAAACAACAATCTTTTCGAGTATAAAAGTAGATAATTGTTAGAAGTTTGCTCAAACATTTTTGCACTTACACAAAAACTACTTTTCAAAAGACATTTCAAAACACTTTGAATATTTTCTCCATTATCCCGAGAAACATTACAAATGTCACTGTACTAAGGCGTTTTCAAAACATTTTCAAACACAAAGCACAAAGGTATTTCAAAATGAGCAAACCTCTAAGAGCCCATGGAAAAGCACGGATGGAAAGGGTGCTAACACCTTATGTGTCCATAATCTACCCCCTTACTCAGAAAACTCTTGAAAAGGTCTTTTTCTGTTCTTTTCACCCTTTACTTTGTTGGATAAAAGAAACGACGGTGGCGACTCTTGCTTACCGCACATTTGCAAACAAAAAATGCAAAACCAACATATAACAGTCGGTTCAGCCACCGTATCACAATGGTTAATATGCTCACTCCACAGATGAGTCTAGTATTAAGATTGTTAATTAGAAATCTGGTGCAGAGTTATCAAGCGTTAGCAGCTCAGATGACTCGCATGTGATATTTTTTGGGTGCTCCTAGAGCGCCAGTTCGACAGGTTGCACCCCCACCATATGAGGTACCATTCCAGTACGTGGAAGTTATCAATGAAGAGGTCGAACAGGATCCACCAAATCTCCATGTTTTAAACCCATACTTAGGGTAGTATAACAACCTTTAGCAGTAATAGCAAACCAAAATCAGAATGACGACCAACTGGTCAGCCGGGTTCGACGTGGAGCAGTGGTTGGGGGATAAAACCTAGAAGCCATTGTCGAACAAATAATGGTTATGAATGGGATGAATATTGGTTGTCAGAGGACCGCATATGTTTCTCCGTTTCCATATTTAGTGTTACACACGAAGTTACAAAGGGGTTGGAAAATCCCAAACTTCACTAAGTTTGCAGGGGATGTCGAAGAGTCCATTGTCGAACATGTTGCCAGATACCAAAAAAAACTTGGTGATTTGGTAGTGAATAAGGATTTGAGGATGAAATATATTCTCATTTCCCTTACAAAGATTTCTTTCACTTGGTTTACAATGCTTCCCCCACAGTCGGTCCAAACATGGACCCAATTAGAGAAATTATTCCATGAGAAATTTAACATGGGGCAGTCCAAGATAAACCTAATAGAATTGTCTAGTGTCAAATGAAAGAGCACTGAGTCAATAGACCAATACCTTAATAGGTTTAGACTTCTGAAATCACGGTGCTTTACCCAAGTCCCTAAACATGAGTTGGTCGAAATGGCTGCAAATGGGTTAGATTATTCCATTAGGAAGAAATTGATGGACACTCAGCCTTTGAAGGATATGGCTCAATTAGCTACCAAAGTTCGACTGATCGAATATTTGAAAGCTGAAAAAACTAAGCCAAACAAATATCACAAAAAAGGGAAAGTTGCTTATGTGATAACTGACAGATGTTCTTCTGACGAAAACACGTCTGAGTAAGAAATAGAGGTTAATGTGGCTGAACTACATCTTGGACCCCCTTATACGTTTAAACTATTGAAACCATAGAACGTGAAAAACCCCGTCGAAACTGAAAAAATGGCAAAGCCATCACCAAGACAGACTTTCGACATAACCAAATGTGATGAAATATTTGATTTGCTAGTATTTTATGGTCAAATTGTGGTCCCTCAGGGCCTAAAGAATCCCCCACTTGATCGAAAGAAGAAAAGGGGATTATGTAAATTTCATAATTTTCTTAGTCATAAAACTTCTCAATGTGTTCTTTTTAGAGATTTGGTGCAGAAAGTGTTGAAAGATGGCATGCTTCAGTTTTGCGAGAAGCCAAAGCTGCAAGTCGACACTGACCATTTGAAAGTTGGGGAGAGTTTATACTCAGAGCCTCTAGATTGCATGATGTTCGAAGCTACTAAGGGCCTCGACAGAGAGCTTATAATGATTGGTGACATAAAAGTCATGATGGTCAGAACCAATGATAGTTTTGACCTAAAGATGGAAGAGGGATTACCGGCAGTGTTCCCTCATGCTGAAGAAAGCTTGACTGACTTTCAAGATAAATGCAGAGTGAAAGGGTCGAAGAAAAATTATGCCAAGATGCAACAATGTATTTGATAAAGAAGCAGCTGAGAAGTATGAAGCTATAAAAAAAGAGTCTCTTAAGCAAGAGAAGCCTCTAGTCCCAAGGTTTGTTTTTGACAAGCAAGGAAATCCTCGACGCAACGAGGAGTATAAAAAATTATTTTAACAATCTCGGCCAAAAACATTTCGCCCTCTAACAGATATTCCACAAGAAAAATGGATGGAGTCAGTAAGCCAAAAGGGGGGCAAGAGGCCAAAGTGGGAAGTGATTGTGCATGAAGCTGAGGCCTAGGAAAACAATTCTGAGTCGAAGGAATATCAAGTTTCTCCCAACTATAAGGGAAAAAACCCAATGACAAGGACTTCGTGGAGGCATTATCAGAGGAATAAAAAGGTTACAGAGGAAGCTTCAACATCCCAATTGAAGCCAATCGAAGAAAATAGATGTGATGAAGACGTACTACCAGCAACAGCTACAAAGCCAATAGAGTTTCCAATCCCAAAGGTGTATTAAAAATCCATAGAAAATCAAAGAATGGCTATGAGGGTAGCTCCTTTAGGTAACACATAACTGGTGGCGACACAAAATATGGAATATACTCCTAAGCCTGAGTGAGTCATCTGAAGGCGAAGAGGAGGAACCTGATTATGAACCTTCGCAAGAAGATGATATGGTCGACGACGACTATGATTATAATGAATACTTCTCATTAACTTTGGAATTGTGTCAATTATGCTTGTAGAATATGACATGGTGTCAGAAGTATTAGAAAATGAAAAAGATTTTACCTCCGACGAAGTGGATGATGAAAAGCCTATATGCTACTATGTGATAAATAATAGTGTGGTCGAAGAACAAAAGGTTGTGTTTGAAAAACAAGCCCAGGGATGATGTATCCTCTCAACCCTTTATTCATAAGGGGGAATATGAATGGCATGCCAGTGAACAAGGTGTTTGTCGATGGTGGGGCAGTTGTAAATTTAATGCCACATGCTCAGTTTAAGAAAATGGGGAAGTGTGGGTCGGAGCTTCGACCCTACAACATGATTTTGTCAAACTATGACGGAAAAACCAGTAGCATATTGGGTGTCATCCAAGTTGAATTGGATTTTAGAACAACAACCAGATCAACATTGTTCATGGTTATAAATTCGAAGGCCAACTTTAATCTATTACTTAGTTGTGAGTGGATCCATGGAATAGGTGTACTCCCATCGACTATACACCAAAGAATTTCCATTTGGAGAAAATATAGCGTAGTAGAGAACATAGAAGTTGATCAGAGCTATTACAAAGTCGATGATGTGAAAGGTGGAAAGAGGCCTTTTGACCAACATTTGGTGAATGTAGCACCTTGTGATGATGAGAGTCACGCTCCCAATGAAAACTCAAACTATTTTCTCAGTTTGGATCCTGACCATGGTTTTACGTTGGATTCTAAAGAGGTAGCAATGCCTAGGCAGTCGATTCCACCTACCAGATGGTCTATGGTCGAACGTGATGACCAGTTAGTCAGCAAGTTTGGCTCGGATTTTGGCTTACGTAGATGAAAACAAAAGGAAATCAGCTTTAGAAGCTGAGAAGCTACAAAATAGGGCAGTCGAAGTTAAAACAAAAAATCATGAAGGAAAACTAGGCCAAACAACAACTTCAGAAAGCCGGAGGTTAGATTGTATATATGACAATGAAACTTTGGGATTTAAAAATGACCCACTAAATTCATTATAGGAGATGCAATCCCAAGATTCGTTAGAGGAAATTGATCTGGGGGACGGTTCAAAAAAGAGACCAACGTACATCAGCACTAAAGTAGAGTTTAAAATGAGAGTAAAGTTGATCAAGCTACTAACGGAGTATAAATATTGCTTCACTTGAGATTATGGTGAGATGCCTTGGTTAAGTCGAACAATTGTGGAACATCGACTGCGTATTCAGCCAGGAAAAAGGCCAGTGAAGCAACATCCTAGGAGGTTTGCCTCTGAGATTACTTTGAAGATCAAACATGAGATAGAAATTGTTCTCAAAAGTAAGTTCATCAGAATTGCAAGGTACGTCGATTGGTTAGCAAATATTTTTTCCGTTATTAAGAAAAATGGAACTCTTAGAGTATGCATACACTTTAGGGACATGAATAACGCGACCCCCAAAGATGGATATTCAATTCCCGTAGAAGAAATGTTAGTCGATTCAGCTGTAGGGTATGAATATCTTAGCATGCTCGAAGGATATTATGGATATAACCAGTTTTTTATAGCATATGAAGATGCCCCCAAACAACATTTAGATGCCCATGGGAATTAGGAACATATGAATGAGTGGTAATGTCGTTTGGTTTAAAAAATGTCGGAACTACCTATCAAAGGTCAATGAATGCCATGTTCCATGATTTTATAAAACATTTTATGCAAATATATATTAATGACATTGTGATAAAATCCTCATCTGATAATGGTCATCTGGACCATCTTCGACGATCCTTCGAAAGAATGAGGAAATATGGATTGAAAATGAATCCACTAAAATGTGCTTTTTGTCTGCATGTAGGAGATTTTTTAGGATTTGTAGTATACAAAAAGGCATCAAGATCAATCAGAGCAAAACAAAGGAAATTTTGGATCTCAATCCTCCTTCGACAAAGAAACAATTGCAATCATTGTTAAGGAAAATCAACTTCTTGAGAAGATTTATCTCAAATATAAGTGGAAAAATGAAGTTTTTTTCGCCATTATTAAAGATCAAGAAGGAAAGTGAATTTCATTGGGAAAAGAACAACAAGTGGCCTTTGGTGCAATAAAAAAATATCTAACAAGGTCTCCTGTATTTTTACCACCTAGTTGAAACAAGAATATGAGATTGTACATAGTTGCATCAGGTTTAACAATAAGGAGCATGTTAGCTCAAGAGGATGATAATGGAGTCGAAAGACCAATTTATTACCTTAGTCGTGTATTGATAGATGTAAAAACTAGGTATAACATGATAGAAAAATTATGCATATGTTTGTATTTCTCACGTGTCAAACTTAACCAATATATTAAACCAGTTGATGTTTATGTCTCGTCTCATTGTGAAGTCATTAAATATATGTTGTCCAAACCAATTTCGCATAGTCAAATTGGCAAGTGGGCACTAGCCTTATCTGGGTTTTCATTATTTTATATACCTTTGAAGGCCATGAAAGGCCAAATTGTGGCACACTTTATAGTTAGTAATGCCATAATAGAACAATTAGTGAATATGGTAGACATTGACCCTTGGGAATTGTATTTTGATGGGTCGAGCCATAAAAATGGAACTGGTGTCAGAGTTTTGATTATATCTCCAAAAAGAGCACCGAAAATATAGGGTAGATAGAAAATGCTCCAACCAAAAAGTAGAGTATGAAGCGTTGATTACATGGCTTAAAATGTTGAAAGACTTAGGTGCAAAAATGGTTGAAGTCAAAGGAGATTCATAATTAGTGATTAAGAAAATCACTCGAGAATACAAATGCATCAAAGAACACTTATTTTTGTATTTTGCGATGGTCAATCAATTGTTGGAACATTTTGAAGTTGTGAGTGTTACACATGTACCTAGATTGGGCAATCAAGTGGCAAATGATTTGGCGCAAATTGCCTCTGGGTACAAAGTATCCATCGACAAGCTGAAAAGTTTTATCAAAGTGAGAGAGAAGGTAGTCTCGACACCTTCCTCCATATTGCCAATTTCAAAAACTAGGGGGGGGGGGCATGTGATACGTGTGAAAATTTTGAAAATTTTGAATTTGAAAATTTTCTATTGACATTTTGTTAGACACAGATTGGCGAAAGCCAATTTTGAAGTATTTGGAAACTCCAGCTGGAAATATGGATAAGGAAGTAAAACATAGGGCTTTGAGTTACGTGTGCATGGGCAATGAATTCTTCAAAAATACTCCTGAAGGGGTGTTGCTTAAATTTTTAGGAGATACTGAAGCATATGTGGCAATAGTCGAAGTCCATAGTGGAGCCTGTGAGGCTCACCAAGCCGACCATAAAATGAAATGGTTTCTATTTCGACAGGGTGTTTATTGGCCAAGTATGTTGAAAGATTATATTGAGTTTTCTAAGGGCTATCATGAATGCCAAAAGCATCCAAGAATTCAACATGTACCTATAAGCGAATTACACACAATTTAAGCCATGGTCGTTTCGAGATTGGGCGCTAGATGTCATAGGAGAAATTTGAAGAGCCTCGTCGAAACAACAAATGTTCATCCTAGAAGGGATATACTACTTCACTAAATGGATAGAAGTAGTACCATTGATCAATGTCGACCAAGAAGCAGTGATTGACTTCATTCAAAAGAATATCATTTATAGATTTGGGATTCCTGAGACAATCATTATAGACCAAAGACCAGTGTTTATTAGGTGGAAGATGCAAGAGTTTGCATCAGAAATAGGCTTCAAGTTGATATCGTCTAAGCCTTATTATGCTCAAGCATATGGCCAGGTCGAAGCTTCCAACAAAGTGATAATTGGTTTAATCAAGAGACACATCTATAAGAAACCCAAGAATTGACATAAGACATTAGATAAAGTTTTATGGGCTTGTCGAACGTCCCCCAAGGAGGCGATTGGGTATAGGTTTTTTCTACTGGCATTTGGACACAATGTTGTTTTGCTAGTTGATATACACTTGCAATCGGTATGAGTGTAGTGCCAACACAAACTTTCATCAGAATAATATTGGAATATGATGCTGGATGAAACAACGTATCTATATGAAGAAAGATTTGTTGCATTGGACGTGCTAATTTGAAAAAAAGATTGAGTGGCTAGGGCCTACAATAAAAAGGGTAAGACAAAAATGTTTGTGGTCGGCGATTACGTTTGGAAAGTTATCCTTCCTATGGATCAGAAAGATAGAACTTTAGGGAAGGTGTCACCAAATTGGGAGGGACCATTCCAAATACTGTGAACATTTACTAATAATGCATATGAGATCAAAGAGTTGGGTTTCGATCAATGAGTCTTGAAAGTAAACGATAAATATTTGAAAAAATATAAGCATATGCTTCAAAAAGTTCGAATATCAAGGGGCAAAATGGAAAAGTGCCAAGATGGCTATTAAATATCCCAATGGAATTACATGTACAAAAAATAAAGCCCAGTCGAAACATGGGAAACAACGAGATTACAAAGGAAACCGATATCTGAGGTTCTCCAAGAAGGCCATCTCATAGGTAATTTCCTGGTCGAGGCAAATCATTTTAGCTGAAAGATGATTGATCTTTCTCCTAAGCTGAAGGGTTTTATCGCCATGGGTTATTCCCTCAAGAGTAGATTGTTGAATATCGTCGGGTAAATGACTGTCAGATGATTCCAACAAAGCTCTTTGACACTTAGCAACAACATTTTTTTTGGTTGAGCTCTTCGATCTGGTTTCAATAATTCAGAATCTCTTGGTCAAGAGCAGAATGCTGCTCCATACGGTCCTTTCTCTTAGCCTCGAGGTCATTGACCCTTTGCACAAAAATTTCACTCAAGTCCCATTCAACATTCATCTCGTTTGATTTGGTCTTAAGTTTGAGGCCGGTGTGATGGCTGGATGAAAGAACTTTTGTTAATTGGGTAAAGAAAGCTTCAAAATCGATTAAGTACTGATCTGAGGAATTAGGAAGAGGATATTGGGAGATAATGTAGATAAGTTTGAAGATCGCAACCGCCATGAAGGCTTCCTCTTCGACAACAACTAAAAATTTGATTTCAAACATATAAGATCTCAACTCATGAAGCGCATGGATTACTTTAGCGTCTAGTTCAGCGATCGACAAAGACTTCAAGCTAAGATTTGCCGAGGCAACCAGGGTGTGTCGGAGAAAGTGAATCTTCCTAAATTTTGCCATTGGATCCTATTTTTTCAACTGTTCAATCTTATTCTGGGTGGTGAAGACGGGATGCAGAGTACCCTTCATAATATGACAGGTAGGTGTGATAAAATCTAGATGATCGGACTGGTGGTATTGTCACCAATAGTGACGCTTCTAGTTGGATTCAGTTCAACGACGCTTGCACGAGGTGATCCCTAGGGAGAATTTATCCAAGTTAAAATAAGGAAAAAATTAGAAATGAAGAGAGAATAGAAAATAGGTACCTCTAGGTTTGGTGACACAACATTAGACCTTGACGAAACTGGGTCTGCAAAAAGGGAAGGCGTCGTTTCATGCACCTTTTATGAAGGAAAAGTTTGGCTTTAATCGATCAGCGAAGGGTGTTCATATTCTTGGGAGATTAATGACAAAAGAGGTTGTCAAATTTCTAAAGCATTAGGAAGCGTCAATAAGCCTTTGAAGAAATTTGGGTATGGAGAAACATTTCTTTTGGTATTGAGGCCACCATTGATCAAACAACTGCGAAGTGAAAAAATAATTTTCAAAGTCGAAGACTGGAAGTTCAAGAGTTTGAGTGGCCCAATGGATTCTAAGGTAAGCCCTATGTTCCTCAGCAGTAAGTTGTCTACCCACCCAGATGATGTGGGCATGGTGGTGGAACAAGGACGAGGGTAACTTTTGGCTGAGTCCAAACTGACGGGATACCAAGTTCGGTTGGTAACCCATGAAACCATATCCTGTCGGGCCAGTGTTGATTTAATAAGAAAGTAATGTGGGTGTTAGAAATTCCCTTCAAATGGCATTAATACGAGCTGCATTTGGAGAGGTGTTCGAAAAAGGTTCTCAAAACCAGTCTGAACCAAATCGTCGTTCCACAAAAGGAGCCATGGCATAGACACATGTTTATGTTTCAACGAATATATTGATATAATTCATGAAAACTAACCGATCAAGTTTTTTGAGGGGAGTAGTCAAGAACAACCTCAGACCTTCGACGGGCCTAACTTTATTAAGGCACAAAACTTTTTTTAGAAACTAAATAACCTAGTTGATGTTAAAATGTGGCATTTAGCCAATATTGCAGAAGCCAAAAGGGTCCTGAAAGAACGAAGTCATCATCATGGTCAATAAGTTCCTTTAGTGTTGGTTTTTGAGTGCGCCTAAGACGGTGTTGGATAAAGTGGATTGCATATTTTTATTCTTTTATGTGATGATGTTCTTATTTTTTTGTTTACGGTGATGAATATGAAAGCGATAAAATACGGAAAATAAAGAACACAAGAGATTTATACTGGTTCCCCTCACACATCGAGAGTACATCCAGTCCCCTTACCAACATGTAAGAGATTTCACTATATTTAGAATTATCGTACAGCCTATCCACATCCAAATGTGATGCTTACTATCTAACCTATAGGGAGATCAAAGGCTTTAACTATCCTTTAAGGTCCAACCAAGTACATGAAGAACAATCATATTTAATGTACACACTTGTTTCAACAATCCTGAAAATAAGGTAACAAATACAAAGTAGAAAGACAACAATCATCCCTTAATACTCTCTTTCTTCTAACAAACTTGGACAACAAGGTTATACCACAATCACTTTGGAAAAATGATTAGAAACAAATTCTTGAAGTAGATATGAAAGTTGATAATCAATGTCAACACAAAGTATTGATATCTTCTCGTTCAAGACAACAATTAAATGAATATATTAAACAAGTGCTCAATGCATATGATGAAACTTTTCTAATGATGTATTTGAAAATGTAAGAGTAAAATTTTCATGCAAGATCAAAATATTAATCAATTCACTTGTTTGAAAATGAGAAACAAAATGTTGAATTGTATGTTGCGATTGATGTTATTTGGTGTGTGTTTCTACTTCAGAAATATTTGATTTATATACAAGTATTTCACCCTTTCAAAAGGTTAAAATGAATATAGAAGTGAAATGGTTCATGGACAAGTGCAATAAACAAACAACATTCAAAGCAACCTTGTTTTTCCAATTCATATAAGCGGTAACCAGTTACCGTAAGGCTGTAACCGGTTGCCCATGCATGTAACGTTCATATTTTTGAAATGTTGAAGCCTGTAACCGGTTACCGGTATCCTATAACTGGTTAACAATGTATGAGAAAGTGAAATAACCTTTTGAATGATTTAGAAATGCAATGCAAGTTATGTTAAAAGCCATGAAACATGTATGCATAATATTAGAAATATTTTGAGCACTGTAGTAACATACTATATTGAGTTGGAGTCTTGTACCATAATGAAGATCAAATACCAAAATCTTCTTTAGGAGTAACTTAGAATGCAAGCCAAAAGTCCATTTTGAGTAGATACTTTTTCTTCTTCTTTTTGATAATGTCTTTTGCCTTGATCATTATGTTTGTAATCATCAAAACATTAACTTGTTGAAGCATGATTCTACATTCTCCCCCTTTTTGATGATGACAAACACTTGTTATGTTAAAATGCTTTGGATTGCTTGAAAATGAAATATGATCCCCCCATTAATTATAACTCCACCTTGATCAATGCTTCTCCTTAATCAATATAGTATGTTGACCATTTCTACCAGAGATAGAGACAAAGCATACATGTATATCTACTCCCCCTTTGTCATTATCAAAATGGAATGAAAAAGAAACAAAATAATATTATAACTAAAATAGAATAATAGCATGATATTAGTTGACTTAACCTTTAGAATATTTTGTCTTAATCCTTCATTATGAAGTACTTCTTCAGTGGATATGAAAGTTAGTGCTTATCTTTTCCTTGCCAGGAATCTTTCATTTGATGTTGTCCTCATATGTGACACATCCTTGGCCTTTTAGTTTTGAAAATATGCTCATACCTCCCTTCATATACTTGGATCAACCACTTATTAAGACATCAAAGATTTTGAATTGGTCTTCAAGCAAACCTACAAAACAAGTTAAGTTTTTCTAGGTAACCAAAGTGATTTAGGTCTTTCATGGTTAGTTCCTTTCTTGACCCACACATAATTTTCACTAGTAACATTAAAATTTCTTGCATGACAAGCATTATTTATGTGACCAATAATACCACAATATAAACAAGTAGGAAGAAAGTTACTTGTAACATGATTTTTCTTTTTAGAAACTATTTTCTTAGGATAAAAATTTCTAACCTTTCCTTCCTCTTCACCATAAGAATGTTGTAATGCCATAAAAGCAAGATTTGCATATTCTCTATTTTCCGAATCGAATGAAGAACTTGTATCACTTTCTTCAATGTAAATCTTGTTGGATTTTGAGAAATTTCTTCCCTTATAAGCATTTTTCTAGGACAACTTTGGGCACTCCATCTTTATGTGTCCCCCTTGTCCACATTCATAGTATTTGACTTTGTGTAGAGACGATGAACCTTATTTCTTTCTGAAAAGTTTCTCGCTTTTTGAAAGTTGGAAGATTTGTCATTATTAGAGAAAAACTTACCAAGCCTTCTTACAAGATGCATGAATTCTTCTTAATCATCTTCATCAATTTCTTCCCTTGAGTTAAATTTCAATGCAACTCCTTTGAAATCCTCGTCTTGAATCTCAGGTTGTTCTAGCTTTCCAAGTTCGATTTCATGTCCTTGAAGTTTGCCGAACAATTCCGCGGATGTCATTTTTGAAAGTCTTTTCTTTTCCAATATAGCCGTAAATTTTGGTTTCCATTCCCTGGACAATGATCTAAGAACTTTAAGATTTAATTCATCATTAGTAAAAGTCTTACCGAGTGTCATCAAATGGTTCGTCAGATGAACGAATCTCTTTTGCAAGTCAAGAATTGTATCCCGGGGCTGTATTCTGAAAATTTCATACTCTTGGCTTAAAGTATTCAATCTTGACCTCTTAACTTTGATGGTTCCTTCATTAGTTTCAACCAAAGTATCCCAAATTTCCTTTGTTGTTGTGCATGCCGAAACACGAAAGATATCATCCATGCAAAGTGCGCCTTGAAGAAGATTAATTGTTTTCTTATCATAAATGACCTTTTTCTTATCATCATCATCCCATGATGTTTTAGGATTTGATGTTCCAACACCATTGGCAACACATACCAGAGTAAACAGACCATTTTGGACAACATCCCATATTTCTTCTCCTTATGCTTCTAGATGAGCCTTCATGCGAATTTTCCAAAAGTCAAAATATTCACCACAAAGTAAAGGAGGCTTGTTGTTACTACTACCATCTTTGAAAGTTGGTTGTGCAAAAGCCATTCTGGATCGAATAGGAACAAGTTACCTTAACTAGCTTTGATGCCAAATGTTGGTTTTTTAGTGCGCCTAAGACGGTGTTAAATAAAGTGGATTTCATATTTTTATTATTTTATGTGATGATTTTCTTATTTTCTTGTTTACAGTCATGAATATGAAAGCGATAAAATGCAGAAAATAAAGAACACACGAGATTTATACTAGTTCCTCAAACAATTAGAGAGTACATCTAGTCCCCTTACCAACATGTAAGAGATTTCACTATAGTTAGAATTATCATACAACATATCCACATCAAAATGTGATGCTTACTATCTAACCTATAAGGAGATCAAAGGCTTTAACTATCCTTTAAGATCCAACCAAGTAAATGAAGAACAATCCTCTTAAATGTACACACTTGTTTCAACAATCCTAAAAACAAGGTAACCAATACAAAGTAGAAAGATAAAAATCCTCCCTTAATACTTTCTTGCTTCCAACAAACCTGGACATCAAGGTTATGCCACAATCACTTTGGAAAATGATTAGAAACAAATTCTTGAAGTAGATATGAAAGTTTATAATCAATGTCAATACAAAGTATTGATCTCTTCTCTTTCAAGACAACAATTCAATGAATATATTACACAAGTGCTCAATGCATATGATGAAACTTTTCTAATGATGTATTTGAAAATGTAAGAGTGAAAGTTTCATGCAAGATAAAAATATTAATTAATGCACTTGTTTGAAAATGAGAAACAAAATGTTGAATTATATGTTATGATTGATGTTATTTGGTGTGTATTTCTACTTCAGAAATATTTGATTTATATACAAGTATTGCACCCTTTCAAAAGATTATAATTGAATATAGAAATGTAATGGTTCATGGACAAGTGCAATAAACAAACAACATTCAAAACAACCTTGTTTTTCAAATTCGTATCAGCGGTAACCAGTTACCGTAAGGCTGTAACCGGTTACCCATGCAGGTAACGTTTATATGTTTTTGAAATGCTGAAGCATGTAACCGGTTACCAGTAACCTGTAACCCGTTACCACTGTATGCAAAGTGGAATAACCTTTTTAATGATTTTGAAATACAATGCAAGTTATATTAAAAGCCATGAAACATGTATGTGATACGGTGGGAGAACTGACTTGAAGGTTTTGCGTTTGATTGCAAATGTTGAGGTTAGCAAGATTCGCCACTGACTTTTCTTTTATCCAAAAGGAAAGGTAAAAAAGCACAGGAAAGACCTTTGAGATTATTTCTTGAGTTCGGCGGGGTAGATTATGAAAAGGGAAGGTATTAGCACCCTTTCCATCCATGGTTTTCCATGGGCTCTTAGTTACTTGCTAGATCACTTGATTTTGTTTGAATGTGCTTGTGGTGTGGTTTTTTGAAAGTATTTTGAAAATATAACTTTGTAATGGTTCTCGTTTCTATAAGAACCCATACAAAGTGTTTGTTTCGAAAATGTTTTCAAAATGAAAGTGTTAGTTTATTTTTTGTTGTGAGCAAGCAAGTAACTGAGAGCGAACCTACCTACTCAAATGGTTTTAGATGTGCTTTTCCTCCTCCTTTAGATATTTCTATCTTACCATTGATTTGGTAAGAAGCCCCATTGTTGGATGTGAAGGGACGGGCGTTGGGTCATCGTATGATCATGATAGCAATGTTGTGAGATGTCTTAGCATTTTTCTTTAGGGACTAAGATCATTTCGAAAGGCAACTTTGATAGCGTCATCGAGGGACTATGATCTTGTATTTCGATTGTTTTTGCTAAGACACCCACATGCATAACATGGCCATTTTTTGTAAGGCAATAAGTGATATTATCCTAAGGGTGCATGTGCGAAAGTGTGTTTGATTGCATGCATTTGTCTTTGATTTTTGGTGGTCTACTTATTGGTTTTATCTTGCCGTACACGCCTAATTACTAGTATTTACATTTCAAAGCGATAAATTGCAGAAATGTAAAGTCCTACGCTATTACAATATTTAGGGGATGGGGGTACAAGTTTATGAATGGGGATTGGAAGGAAAAATAAGTCTTAAGTTACTATTACAACCATATTGAAATGCATAATATAAGAAAGAAATGGACTTGTTTAAAAATGTTTTTGTCTTAAGGAAATAAAATAAAAGAAAATATTTTTATGTTTTTATGTTAATATTAAAAAAAGATGAAAATGAAAAATAAATGCAAGGTAGAAACAACGTGTTGCTGTAAACAAGGAAACAAGGATCAGAAGTTCTGAAGCCAGGCGCGTGACTCAGCAAGAAACGTCAGTGGGATCAGAAGTTCTGGATTCGTACACTCTGAGGTCCTGCAAAAACGTTAGAGGGAAAGGGAACAAAGGTTCTGGATTGATACACTCTGAAGTCCTGCAAAAAACATTTAGAGGGGAAAACACAGAGGTTCTGGGTGGTGTTCAACCAGTGAACCAAAAGTCATAAGTTCTGTATTACACTAAAACAGTGAGCAAACGTCAACAGTTTAGTACATTGTCAGAATGTGAAAGTCATAAACTCTGAGTGTTTCAAAACAACTGATGGAAACATCAGAAGTTCAGTGTATTTGACATGTGAGGAGAACTCAGAAGTTATGTGTTATGTTAGAACAGTGAAGTAATCTTAGAAGTTCTGTGTGTTAAAATGGTGAGTGAAAAACAGAAGTTCTGTGTTACATTTTAACTCTTAATCAGCACATCAGCAATTTATTCATTTCAGCAAATCAGAATAATCACAGCACAACAAATCCAGAAGTTCCAATCCTAAGTCTGAGCCTAGCATTATTCTAGAAGTTCTGATCCATAACTTTTCTATTCATACAATGATATGTACAACATTAATACTATGATATTTACATGTTAATGATGTTCAAAATCAAAAGAAAGTAAAGTCAGGAAGACTTACCTGGAGCGTGCTTGGAGCTTTGAGTGTCTGCCTTTGGATGTTCTGAGTCAGTAAGAGAGACGAAAGGGTGGTTGTGTCCTTTTGTTTAAAGGGAAGAACAAAGGTTTGTTTTTCTGTATGAGAAATCTGATTTTTTATGAAGGTTTCACAACTTCCTTTTCTCTCTTTTGGCCAATCTCTCTCTTCAAAAGCCAGCCCCTTGAAAGTGTGATGGAGCCAAGTATTTATAGATGAATTTGCTATGACTTTGAAAAAAAAGAAGTGGGATTTGAACCTGTTTTGGCATCCTGTTCTTTTGCTTTTTCATCACAGTTTTCGTATGCTAGTTTGGTGTAATCATGGGATGGAGGCGTAGGCTGAACCAACTGTTGGTCATAGGTCTGCAGCAAGTTGTATAAGCAAGGTTTTTGGGATTTGGTCATGTTTTGACCATAGCGTTGAACATAGCCTTCATGTGCTGAAGCGCTGCCTTGTCTTTGAAGCAAACATGGTGGCTGTCAGCAGGAATTAAGGAAAAGCAAAAAGCAAAGCATGGGCTTAGTATCAAATTTGCTATCCCAAGACAATAGAGGTACACGTGGTGAAGATCCTTTGGATACAGACTCAGAAGGTAGTTATGAGCATTAAATTAGCATTAAATGATGATGAGACTTAACACAACCAGAAATCCTGCAACTCGAAACTCTACACCAAGGCTTAGTTCTGGATCAGAAGTTCTGCTTCAGCATGGCATCCCATCTTTTGATCCTCTTATCTTCTGGCTCCAGCATGTTCTGAAGGAGCTTTCAGACTTTCTAGAAAGCTTGCAGCACGCTCCTTAACCTTCTTTGAATTATCCTGGCAAACTCTGACTGAGCTTGCGTAGAGGCTGAAGAGCCATATTCTGACTGAAAGCTATGTTCTGAACCATGTGTGTAACTTCTGACTGCACCTGCCTGGAGGCTGGCTCAGAAGTTCTGAAGTTTCATTTTTCTTAAATATTTAGAAAAATTCTAAGTATTTAGAATTTTGACCTCTTGGATTTTGATGAAACAAAACCTCATATTTCAACGTGTCTTGATGAAATATGACTCTTGAAGCTTGATTTTGATCCAAAAGTCAAAGTTTGACTTTTCAGTGTATAAATGACCATTTTTCCCTTGTGAATGGTTTGCTTGGAAAAATTGATAATTCAAAACTTGGAATTGGATAAAAGCGAGCTTGAGGATCCAGGGTGATTCCTTGAGAAATGAGAGGGCAAATTTTGGGGTACAATAATGTATGCATAATATTAGACATATTTTGAGCACTATAGTAATATGCTATATTGAATTGGAGTCTTGTACCATAATGAAGATAAAATACCAAAGTCTTCTTTAGGGGTAACTTAGCATGCAAGTCAAAAGTCAATTTTGAGTAGATACTTTTTATTCTTCTTTTTGATAATGCCTTTTTCCTTTATCATGATGTTTGTAATCATCAAAACATAAACTTTTTGAAGCATGATTATACATTTAGTTGCGTAGAAACATTGTCTAAAGTTTGGTAAAGAGTCGCCAGCAATAGCTTGCCCAGGGAGATATTTTTCCCCTCGTGGAGTTGAATCGCCAAAGGTATGAAATCCTGGGATTTGGTAAAAGATCCTGTGCAAAACAGGAAATGGGAAAGCCAGAGAGTGAGAAAGGATATATGTTCAGTGTCAGAAACATCATTCATATCCACAAGATGATGATCAACAATATAGCTGTTGAAATCCTTTTGACTGAAGCTAAATATGTGTTTCGTCGATACGGCTGGGTTAACAGTCATACCCAATGGGGAGAGTCCAGTAATGGTTGCAACGTAGAACAAGGTAGGTGTCAACATCCCACAAGGAAGTTGCAAAATGTTAGTCAAACCTTCCCAAAAGAAAAGTGAGGCGAGAATAAAGTTGGGATCAAGAGTATGGGTACTCTGTGAAATTTGAATTACATCGAAAATGACAAGTCTTTCCCATTGACGTTTCCGTTGTTCTTGAACTCTATCAAGCCAAGCAAGGTATGTCGGGTTACCCGGATTAGGCGTGGAGGAAAATATTGTGATGTAAGAAACCATAAACCTAACATCAATGGATTTTGTATGGTTGAAGGCATAAGGGATAACAGGAAGAAAATAGGAAAAGTATGTATTGACGGTTTTTGGATGCGTCTCTTTAGCTGGGTAAGGCCCATTGAACACGTAGAGTCTTCTCGCAACAACAAAAGGGATTAATATTTTGTGTTTCCATGTTTGGACCAACGGTGAAAGGAATATTAGCTGGAATGGTCATTGCAAAAACGAAAGGGATTTCCTTAAGATTTCTTCAGGAATTGAAAGTTGGAAAATTGAAGTAGAAGAAAGAGACTAAAGGTTCTTGAAAGTATATTTAAAGAGGAATCATAACCGTTAAAAGTGATACAAGTGTCACTTGAGTATCGCGAACACACCAAAAGAAGTGGAAAAGTTAGTGGGATTTGTTAGAAACCCACACCCTAAATATAATAAGTAATCATGAGAAGTGATTGAAGTGACATAGAGAACTGTTGCATAGAAAGTAGTCGTGATTATGCATGATGTTATCCCAAATAGTTGTGCAGCCAAAAATATGGAAGATAAAATGCCAAGATTCTCCCGTCGACAAGACTCAGTCGAACATGGAATTTTGGAGGGAAATTTATTGACAAGAAATTTCGACAAGGAGGAATAAACCTTAATTTGTGGGGTTTAGTTAACTAAAGAGGCCTAAATTAGTGAATTACAACAAGATGCGTCGAGCAGGAGAAGGACATCGACCAAACAAGCCAGTCGATAAGGACTTAAAGATCAGAGGAAGCTGTCAACGAGTATAGAGGTTGACGAATCAAGGAACATTGGTGGGAATGGTTACCAATGTGAAATCCAACAAGAACGTGTGAAAATTCAAATGATTCCCACAAACCCCAAATGTGGGCTAGTAACCGTCGATGAATACATAGTTAGGATGTCTATTTAAGAAAAATTTTGTATTTGTGTTAGAGGTTACATTTCTTCAGATTTAATAGCAATACACTCAAAGTACCCGCATCTAAGAGAGAAACGAGTTCAAACTTAAAAATGTATGAATGTTTCTACATTTAAATTCATAGAAATTTACAGTCTTTTGACTTTAAATTACAAGCCTTGTCTTTGATTTATTTACTTTGCAATTGTCTATACATTTTTCACCTTTACCCTTTTTTCAACCCAAAAAAACTCTAAATACTAAGTCTAGGATAATTGTAGTCAATCCTGCAAGTAACCTTTAATAAGAGGCTATCGATTGTTTCACAGAGAAACAGAGGTTGGAGTTGGCTATGCAGTTAAAAGCATGTCGGGGTGTGACCCAGGACCGACTCTGCATTATTTATCGAGTATAAGCTCGGCACAATAAATCCAATATGCAGGACACGTTACAAACCATTAAACAGGCGGTTACACATGATTAGTAAGGACATTACAGTACTTATGAGTGCTTATAAACGTTACCAAAGCGAATTAATGGTCATTAGGCCAATAAACGACTATATAAAGGGCCCTCTAGGAATCCATAAAGACATTCATTTTGGAGACAAAATACACCATACATAGGGCCTCCCGACAGAGGGATAAGCAAGATACTTCTCTTGGGTCACTGCGCATCATCAGCATAGCACCCAAATCCCCCAAAATCACTAGATAAATCTACCTATTATGGTTCTTCTGGGCTAGCATCAAGAGAGCTACTTAGTTAATGTTTTTAGTAAGAACGTTTGGCGTGATAGACTTTGTACACAATCTTCGATTGGTCCCAAATCCAAAGGTAACAATCTTGAGCCGATTCTTATTCTTTTCACCTATACAAATATGATTAACTTCATCGAACCCGCCCAGAATAGAATCGGAAGGTCAATCTCGGCGGTAACACCAGCGTGGAAAAAAGGAAAAGAAACCAAAAGTATTCTTCCGTAGATCTTAGCGGATGTACAACGGAAAACCACAAATTACAGACACCAAATTGCATTCGACGAAGTCTCCATCTCCAAGATGGCAATCAACTTTCTGACGACAACCATTCATTGCCAAGGACTCATGGTAGTTCATGGAAACCATGATGCGGAGACCGCTATTTGTAGATCCCGAAGTTTCGTCAAAGACTCCCCGACTCGATCTAGATTCGGGAAGATCTGAACAAAATCTTCGCACATCCTGAAATGAAGAGGCGGTCGTGACTACTGGAGAAATCCAGGATCGAAGGACAAAGAGAAATACAACATGATCATCAGGGAGTCACTTTATGACGGTGAAGCAGACGATTACGCTCGACACATGCTTCTAATGCTGGTCACACCTCAAGTCTTCCAGCGTGATTCAAGAACATTATGTCAGATAACTTTTCTTTTTTAAAACACTGAAACTGACATTAAGATTTATTCTGGAATGGCGCAACGGCTAGAGTGGGCCCAATCTAACATCCTCCTTCGACACGGCCCATACAACCACAGCTCAAGCTCCCCCGCCCTTCGTCGAGCACCATCGATCATTTACTCTCCTGGACCAACACTGACCTACGACAATCGATGAGCGCCTCTCAGTCTTTTCAACCTCAAGTCGGATAGACAACTAGGAACCGACCAGACCGCTGCATGTAACCTACCTACTTCTTGGAACTAATGGCTAGTTACAGACACATCTTCCCGGTTTGTCCAAGTCTTGGCAGTTATCTATTTTTGCGAGCATGCATATATAGGCCCAAAAATAAGGACCAATGGCCAAGTGTATGAGGCACTATATAAACCCTTACTCATGTGAGGGCCAGATATCGAATATCGACTATTCATTACTAGGGATGGCAACGGGGCGGGTCGGGCGGGTTTAAGCACACCCAGACCTGCACCCACTACCCAGACCCAGACCCGCCCCTACCTCCAAACCTGGTCGGGGCTAATATTTGTTCCTCCGCCTCCGCTCCCAACAAAAAACGGATTTCCCCGCACCCGCCCGAATAAAATTTTAATTTTTTTAAATATATAATTTTTTTCAATAAAAATGAAAATCAATAATTAAACCAAATAATTGATTATTTTAAAATCATTTTTTGTTTGATATTTTTATTTAAATTTTATTTAAAAAATAATAATAATTATAATAAACATGATATTATAACATTAAAAATTATAAATAAGTAAGAAAATAATTAAAAATAAATTAAATAAATTAAATTTAGTTGGCGGGTGCGGGGCGGGTGCGAATGCATGACGGATACTAGCATCACCTACACCCACACCCGCACCCGTAAATAAAAATCGGGTTTTCCCCGCACCCACACCCTCCCTTGATTAAACTGGGTTTTCCCTGCTAATTTCAGGGCGGGGGTGACCGGGGCCCAGCGAGGGTGGGTTTTTTTGCCATGCCTATTCATTACTAAAACCCTAATACTTTGCTTGTATCTCTTTTTTTACCATATTTACTTGAGTGCCTTGCAGGTACAACCCCTCTTTTTCCTCCTCGACTTTCCAGCCCGTCTAAAGAACATCATTCAGCCACTTTGCAGGTTCTGATGAAATGGTAAGATCAGCGGCACCGACTGTGGGAACTGGCTTTCCCATTTTCTATTCCCTAATTATGAAGACCAAAGATCTTCCCCATTCATCGATCATGGCCGATCACGGTGATCACCACCTATCTGGAAAAATTACACTCTCTTCGGCAGGCAAGACCGGCAGAAGCCAAGAACATCCTCTCATCGAGGATAACTTTGGCACTCGTGACAGACATATTGTGTCCCCAGATTCCATCGATGATCATGATAACAATCTATTGTTGGATGAATAGTTTCCCAAGAACCCTATCAAAGACCACCAAAAATTATGCAACCGATCCCTGTTCTGCAAAACACCGACCTAGCCATATCAACACTAATTACTACCCTAAACCGAACCAACTTCCTTATCCTCCAGCAGAGAAAAAGGATGGGGGCTCTGGAACGGAAACAGTAAAGGTATCCCCCTCGGAGACACCAACGGTGAAACTCCTCCATCATATCACCTCCACGAAAGGTGCATCCTCTAAGAAAGGAAAGGCTCGACATTTCTTTCTGAAAGAAGTGGGATCGAGCATCTCCCAAGAAGGATAAAGACTCTTCAATTTCTAAGAATATGAAGAGCACCTGTAAAGGCGACTTCGGCAGGTCACTATCACCCAGACCGAGGCGATGAGGGCGGAGCCCTTCCCCTCAACGAGATCAGGACACATAGCTAGGAAGGAATTGTCACTCCCCGTCATCATCGCTATAAGGGACCGATGACGATGATACCCGTAACCCATTATCGAGAGAAATTATGGAGGAACAAATCCCAGTCGGGCTCGAGAAGCTGCCTAAATTGGGATCCTACGATGACACGTTCGACCCAGACGACCACATAGAAGACATTGATGCCCTGCATGATTACCGAGGCGAAGGGTGCAATCAAATGCAGTTTTTTCCTGACCACTCTGAGGAAAGGTGCCATGGATTGGTACAAAAGCATGCCCCTCGAATCTATCACTTCTTATAAATAATTGGGAAAGAGATTTTTGTGGCACTTCACCGACTCCCATTAGCATCCAAAATCAGAGTCTTCACTTGAAGTGATTTTCTAGGGAAGAGACGAATCTCTACGTATGTGTTGTACCCCAAAATTTGCCCTTCCATTTTCAAACAAGACATACTCCTAAAGGTTCTCAATTGCCCTAGGTTGACTAAGATTTGACCACACAATTTTCCTCCTAAGGCAATGAGCCCCCAACTAGGGTTTTAATTTTCATCAAGATGGTTGATCTCCAAGGATACTAAATGTTCTCCATTGTCCTAATATGTCCTCAAGATCATCCATGCCAACTTTCATGCCTTGCTCAACAAGTTTGCTAAGTCAATTGCCCAAGTATTGGAAAATTAACTGTGCTAGGTCAAAAGTCAATTGTGGCCTATGTACAGTCAAACATCAATATTTTTGGTCAACATCAACATTTTGAAGTGATATCCATCATTTGATCAAGTGTTGATCATGATTCCTCAAGAAATTCTCCTAACCCATCAGAAGTCAAAAATGGCAAAGTAGGGTTTCTATCGGAAAAGTCAACTGAACTTTGACCAGGCATAACATTCACATACTTCATCCATTCTTCCCAACCAAAGCTCATATTGAATATAATCTCATTCCCTATAACTTCTATTCATCCCTCAAGTCCAATAAATGCATCATTTGAAAGATACAAGATCATACATTACAGGTCATTTTTAGAAAGTCAATAAAAGCCACTTTTTGCCAAGACCTTTAACATTAAGATAACATATTAAAATGCAATATTTATCAAAAGAGGGATTGAATTATACATCTTGGGCTTTCCAAAAAGCCAAATATCATTATCATGCGATACAAATTGAGCAAGGTATGGATTTCCCAAATTGGGAAAATTTGGGAATTTTCAAGAATTATGCATTGAGCAAACTTGAAGTTTTAGGTCAATAGCTTAATTTCTTGGACTTTAAACATATTCCTAAGCCTATAGAGGACCTCTAAAATTATTCTTGTCATGCCTTGCCTTTGCTAACTACTTTATTCATATTTATTTTAATTTTTTTCAAATAAGTATAAAATAAAATGTATAAAATAATTAGAAATGGGCTTTGAGCTTTGGGTTGATGTTTTGGACAGCCTAGGCCCATAAAATTTCGTGCAAAGGTGTCCACATTAATTCAAATTAAAAAAGGAAAAGATTTCATGTCTTTGGCAAAGTTACAAAACATCATTCATGGCTTTAAAAACACATGTTTATGGTTGTTATTACATTTGTTCTCTTGTCTCCTCCATCCTCTCTATATAAAGGACACATTAGCAAGCTTCGACACATGAGATACAGCCTGGAAAAGCTCTACAAATTTTGCAAAAATTATCAAAGTTGTAAAAATTCGTGTTTTAGGTTCCAACCTTTCTCAGTCCAAACAAAAGATTCAAATACATTCCTGGAGGCTCCCTGAAGCTTTCGCAATCATTACCAAGCCCTGAAACATCACAAAAAGCCTCAGTAAGCTCCATTTTATATTTTCTAACTTGTTTCATGTAGATCTGGTGCTCCTCGTAGCTAGATGTGCATTATACACTATCAAACATGTGTCATCAAATGTCTATCTGATCAGATCTAGCGCACTCCATCTGCGGGCTCATCATATGCCATCAAGATCAATCCACATTGGATCCAGAAGCAAATATGGGCCTCTCCCTTCATGGGCCAGCGAATTCAACAACCACACCCCCTCTTTTTTTTACTATCTCAGGCCCATCTAGTTTTTTTTTGTAATGTTTTAATTTCTTTTATCTTCTTTACTTAATTAAACAAATAATAAAAAAACTCACAAAAAATTAGACTTAGACTTTTTTTTAAAAATTAAAATAATGAAATGCTTTAATTAATTAATTAATTAAATTTTAACTACTTTCTTATTTTAAAATGAACTAGTGTTTAGGATTTAATTTATGTTTCAAATGTTTTCTTAATAAAAAATGCAAAAATATTAGAATTAGATTAATTTCATTCAATATTTATTTTCTTAAATTAAATTTAGATTTAGTTTAATTATTTTTCTTGAAATAAATAAAAATAAAACTAAAAAGATTTTTCTTGTTTACTTAGATTTTTTCTTAGAATTTTTAGACGTAGTTTTTATTTCGCGCGCGTTACTTTTATTCTCGCATTTTATATAAATAATGTAATTGATTATGGGATGTAATAGTCTATATTTAAAATTCTGCATTTTATTTTCTTGTACTTTTTTATGTAATTGTCCCAAAGCGTTGTAATAGCCTAGGATTTAAATTTTCACACTTTAAATTTCTGTAAATATTAATTGTTAGTAACTAGGCGTTCCTGATAAGATTGAAAATTAAAACGTTAAAAAACTTAATAATGCAAGATAAATAACTGAATCTCAACACACTTGCACATGCGCGCCTCTAAGGTATCTCCCACTTTGGTTTCCTTTAAATAAAACAGTCATGCGGCATGAACGCTTTAGTAAAGACCCATAAATAAAAAAATATCATAGTCCCTCGATGACCGTACAGTTTCCTTTCGGTAAATAATCTAGTCCCTAAAATAAAATTTCTAAAGCGTCTTCACAAGTTGCCTTCGTGATTGTAAAATGTCCCTTCGATTATCCCTCAACATTCGATGATAGGGCTACCTACTCACTAATAGTAGGATATCACTATCTAAAGTAAAGGAGGAAAAGAACATCCTTTTTCGAGTAGGTAGATAACTGTTAGGTACTTGCTCAAAAACAACTTTTTTACACTTACACACTTTCGAAAACTACTTTCAAAAAATGCTTTATCACACTCTTGAGGACTGATACAAGACTTACCATAAAGCAAACAAAAAAACTTTCAAAACACACAAACACAAACAGTTTTCAAAAAATGATCTAGTACCTAAGAGCCCATAGAAAACCACAGATGAAAAGGGTTCTAACACCTTCCCTTTTCATAATCTACCGCCCTTACTCATAAAATCTCGAAAAAGGTCTTTTTCTGTTCTTTTCACCCTTTCCTTTGTTGGATAAAAGAAAATTCGGTGGCGACTCTTGCTTACCGCGACATTTGCGAAAAAAAATGTAAAACCAATATTAACAGTCGGTTCTGCCACCGTATCACAGAACTGGAGACTCTGCTGGGGAAAATAATAAAAGTGGGGTTTATGTTAGGGTATCGATCATTTTGCTTCTTTAACTGTTTGTTTGCTTTATTTTTAGGGGTACTGTTTGGGGTTACTATAGATCCTACACCCGGATATGGGGAAACCTTTTAGGTAAGTAGCAATAGATCATGGAAAATGTGCAGGGTATACCGACACGATTGAAGTGATGGCTACGTTGATGCGACACTTTTGTTGGTGCCGGTAGCCCTTGAGTTATTCAACGAGAATACAGGGCTGTTGCGTGGTGTCATGAAGCATCAAATGACCTTAGAACCTTTAATTGAATAACTTGACCATTAGGACATAGCGAGATGATCGTCTTTAGTGTATTCCCAAAGTCGGCAGATACTCGATGCTACACTCATTGAGATTTGACTCTTGAGTTTTATTTGGTTACGAGTTAGTCACCTATCAAACAAAACATGTGGGAAAGATCAATGATATTGAGATCCCTTAGAACATAGTTACTATTACTAGGACAGGTTGAGCCAACTAAATTTCAAGAGGGTACTTACCTACAAACCCCGTGCAAGCGTAAACCTAAGGCTGCTTGTGTGATTTATTTTCTTTCAACTTGAGCTACTTGCAGGGTTTTTATCTAACAACATGATCTCCTTGCAGGATTTGTTTACAGTTATTATCCAGTAACCTGGACTTCTTAGACTGACTTGTCTTCATCACCTTACACTTTTGCTTAACGCATAACATACACATCATAACATCATGCCACAACATTTCCTTAACCATTTCAAGGATCTCAAGGGTTTGTGATGCAGGTTATGATAAATCAGACGTCTAACAATACAATAATGACCTCACTCCAACTCGTACACAACTTCAAAGCATGTCTATGGGTTCTAGCGAAGGCTTCAAGGAATATACCTAGAAATGGAGGGTTTTAGTTGGCAGAGTACAACCTCCTCTGAATGATCGGGAAATGCTAGACATGTTCATGGGTACTCTGACATACCCGTTCTTTAATCTACTGATTGGGAGTTCCTCATTCGAGTTCACAGAGATGGTTTTGACTAGAGAAAGAATCGAAAGTGGTATCAAGAGTGGGAAGATCCCAATGGCTGTATATTCTAATGCTTAGAAGAAGCCATTTACTGGTAAGAGGGAAGCCAATGCTATGTATGGCCAGAATTGTCGTAATAAGGCAGACTACCACTAATCTGTAGGGGCAGTGCTGCTCTCTAATTCGGCACGCATGAAACAACCACAACAACAAGGTGATCACCAAAGGCAAGACGAGGCTAAAAGACAGTTTACCAAGACCAACATGTCGTTATCTCAAGCATTAAAACATATGTTGAGGATGAATTTGATTACGTTGATAGGACCTCATCCAAACCCTAAGACTTCTTCTCCTAACTACAATCCTGATGCAAGGCGTACCTATCATTCTAGAAGTCCTGGGCACGATACTAACGATTGTTAGGCACTGAAATACAAGATTCAAAATATGATTGACGCCAAGGAAATTGAGTTAGACCCTCTTGAGACTCCCAGCATGATCACTACTCCCATGCCAAATCATGGCCAGGATTGAGAGAATTTTTTTTCATTTGAATTATCCAGTTGTATTTTCTTTGTTTGTTCAAAAAATTATTGTCATGTCAAACTTTGTTATTTCATTAATGAATTGAACATGTTTGTCTTGAATTAATTTGTTTTCATTATGCTTAAACTTCTTTCTTAATTCCTTTTTGTGATATTCAACTCTTGATTAAAAGCTCTAAGCCTTTAGAGGGAGGATGACGAGAACGATACCATAATTCCTACAGTATGCTTTTAAGCAGACCCCGCTGATGATGTACAAGCGTTGTTTCAAATCCTAAACAGTGGAGTTATAAGGAAGATAATCTCTAGTCAACCCCTTTGAGCCTAAGAAGTAGGAGTTTTCTTTTCACACAAATTAAAACCCTTAATCATAACCTGGGGCGGGGTAGTTTTCTCAGTTAATTCAGATATGCATTCAGTCATAAGCTTTCCCTTCATACACGAAAAATAGTGTAGAATATGCCCTCCAAAAGATGTGACGGTTCCACATAATCATTAAGAACAGGAAGTCATTATCTCTCAAAATAAAAGCCCATTAAGTCAAAACCTATGAAGGAGACTTAAGAAAAAAACCGGGGCATCCCGTTGGCTGTAATCACAAAAGAAACAATTCAGGAAAAAGACAGGGATAACAAAATCAAAAAAGAAAGAGGTCCTACAAATCCTCAACAAAAAGAAAAGATTACAAAAATGACCGCCTCTTCAAAATAAACTTTCAGTATTCGAACCATCACCGGAACATCAAAGATAAGATGCCAAACTCAATTGGGATCTGAACACACAATTAACTAAGCATAGGATCGAAGAACATCACGAAGAATGGATGGGTACAAATAAACTTTGAGCCTTTACCCTTTGTTTCCTAAACCATGAACCAGGCCGAGTTATAACCCTTAAAAGTCCTAGCTGAAGCATGGGTTAGTTCGAAAGCATACTGTTACAAAAGGTATCCTGACTCCTGTAGGGTTCGTTATAAATCCTGAGTTGACATCACACTTTTACAAAATTTGTTTGTTTTACTAAAAAATGAATTTTCAAACTTCAAGACAGACATAAGCTTTGCATTCTTAAAATACCATTATTTGCATATGACTATTTGTTCAACAGCAGAGAAATTCGCACAACGGATACTCGATGAACATAAATCTTCTCAGTGGATAGAATCACCTCATATGGAAAAACACTCTAGTGATAGGCCATTCATAATCAAGGGGAATAGCATGTTGTCCACCTGATCTGGGACAGTCAAGTCAAGGTTCAAGGAATCTATCAAAAATGAAAAATAGCCAAGGGAAGAACTCCATCTGAATCACTTGGGGCATTGGACATGAATTGCAGCAACGAGTCATGCACGATCAAACAAACACCTTCTGGAAGTGTGACAACACTTACTACTAAGGACAATGACAATTCTCCACACCCGGTGAACATGGACATAGTCAGAAAAGACTACGCATGAAAAAGACCCGCTAGGTTGATAGGCCTAGGCAAAAATAAGGGCATCCCGGCGAACCAAAAAGATTTCGGGCAAAAATTAGGGATCTATACAAAAATTATTCACCCGACAAGTCGAAAACCTGAAAAGGTGGCTTGGGAAAAAAAGGGTATCCCGATGGACTGAAAACCCGAAAGGGTGGTCCACACAAAAGTTAGGGATTAAAGCGTAAGACTATGTCCCATCATCTTGTAACTTGTCTATCAGTAGAAGACTTGTTATCCTGATCAACATTTACCCAGCACCCCATGAGTAGGGATGACACTCAAACCATCCATAAAGTCTCCACAGGTACTTTCTCCTACAGGTACAAGGGAAAAGATATTTTGAGACGAAGTCACCGTTACATATGACCCCGTGACACCTATATTCCCCACAGAGTAAAAACAACCAAAGGTTTAACCTCTTCTTCCTCAAGCAGGAATTACTTCCTCTAGCCAAGTTCCTTCAGAGAGCTGAAATCTATGTTCCACAACCGAGCTTTATAACCTTAAACAGTTTATAAAACCTCCTCCCGGTTAGAGTTTATTTCTCATACTACGAAGTTCATTCCCCAATAGAGTTTATTTATCTACATCAACAAAATATTCTAATAAAGCATCTCCTTCCAAAGAGTTATTCTCAAGCAGAGTCAATCCCTGGCAGAACATCCTCAAACAGACAGAGGAAATCCCCGGAAAATCATATCCTATCATCATCCCTAGAGGAAATGAATGATTTAGAGAAAATCATATCCTATCCTCAAACAGCAGTTAGGGATTTATTTTCCCAAATTGGGAAATACCGCAATAGCATCCCATGTTCATACATCGTGGCAAGCGCATACACATCGCATACAACATAACTTCATTTATTTTGAGAACATCACCACAATGGATTTCATCCATCATGACATTACATATGACTAACTCTTCGCCTTTTTCATGGAAAACATCAAATCAACAAACACCGTTGACTACTTATGTGACCTGGTAGTCTTCTCAAAAGCTACGTCTAACAAAGGGTTATTTCAGGATTTTCCTCAGAAAGATGTCCTCACAAGACCTTCTCTGGTTTAGTCAGATCGACACTAAGATCTCTCTGATTCCTATTCAAGTTAAAGATATTCCAAGACTTTTGTCTGGTTCAGTTGAATCAATCCTAAGATTCTTCTGATTTCCATTCCAGTCAATGTTAATTAAAGACCTTCTCTGGTTCAGTCATATCGACACTAAGATCTCTCTGATTCCTATTCCAGTTGAAGATATTCTAAGACTTTTGTCTGGTTCTATTGAATCGATCCTAAGATTCTTCTGATTTCCATTCTAGTCAAAGTTAATTAAAGACCTTCTCTGGTTCAGTCAAATTAACACTAAGATCTCTCTGATTCCTATTCAAGTTGAAGATATTCCAAGACTTTTGTTTGGTTCAGTTGAATCGATCCTAAGATTCTTATGATTTCCATTCCAGTCAAAGGTAATTCAAGACCTTCTCTGGTTCATTCAGATCGACACTAAGATCTCTCTGATTCCTATTCCAGTTGAAGATATTCCAAGACTTTTGTCTGGTTCAAGTGAATCGATATTAAGATTCTTCTGATTTCCATTCCAGTCAAAGTTAATTCAAGACCTTCTCTGGTTCAGTCATATTGACACTAAGATCTCTCTGTTTCTTATTCCAGTTGAAGATATTCTAAGACTTTTGTCTCGTTCAGTTGAATCGATCCTAATATTCTTCTGATTTCCATTCCAGTCAAAGTTAATTAAAGACCATATCTAGTTCAGTTAGATCAACACTAAGATCTCTCTGATTCCTATCCCAGTTGAAGATATTCCAAGCCTTTTGTCTAGTTCAGTTGAATCGATCTTAAGATTCTTCTGATTTCCATTCCAGTAAAAGTTAATTCAAGACCTTCACTGGTTCAGTGAGATCGACACTTAGATCTCTCTGAATCTTATTCCAGTTGAAGATATTCCAAGACTTATATCTGGTTTAGTTCAATCGGTCCTAAGATTATTCTGATTTCTATTCCAGTCAAAGTTAATAAAAGACCTTCTCTGGTTCAGTCATATCAACACAAAGATCTCTCTGATTCCTATTCCAGTTGAAGATATTCCAAGACTTTTGTCTGGTTCAGTTGAATCGATGATAGGATTCTTCTGATTTCCATTCCAGTCAAAGTTAATCCAAGATCTTCTCTAGTTCAGTCAGATCGACACTAAGAACTCTCTGATTTCTATTCCAGTTGAAGATGATCCAATACTTTTTTCTGTTTCATTTAAATCGACACTAAGATTTTTCTGATTCTTATCCAGTCGAAGTTAATTCAAGATTTTCCCCTAGTTCATTCAGATCGGAACTTAGATCTCTCTGATTCATATTCTAGTTGAAGATATTCCAATACTTTTATCTGGTTCAGTTGAGTCGATCCTAAGATTATTCTGATTTCCATTCTAGTCAAATTTAATTTAAGACCTTCTCTGGTTCCGTCAGATCGACACTAAGATCTCTCTGATTCCTATTCCAGTAGAAGATATTCCATGAATTTTTTCTGGTTCAGTTGAATCGTTGTTAAGATTCTTCTGATTTCAATTCCAGTCAAAGTTAATTAAAGATCTTCTCTGGTTCAGTCAGATTGACACTAAGATCTCTCTTATTCCAATTCAAGTTAAAGATATTCCAAGACTTTTGTCTGGTTCAGTTGAATCGATCCTAAGATTCTTCTGATTTTCATTCCATTCAAAGTTAATTCAAGACCTTCTCTGGTTCATTCAGATCGACACTAAGATCTCTCTGATTCCTATTCCAGTTGAAGATATTCCAAGACTTTTGTCTGGTTCAGCTGAATCGATATTAAGATTCTTCTGATTTCCATTCCAGATAAAGTTAATTCAAGACCTTCTCTGGTTCAGTCAGATCGACACTAAGATCTCTCTGTTTCTTATTCGAGTTGAAGATATTCCAAGACTTTTGTCTAGTTCAGTTGAATCGATCCTAATATTCTTCTGATTTCCATTCCAGTCAAAGTTAATTAAAGACCTTCTCTGGTTCAGTTAGATCGACATTCAAGATCTCTCTGATTCCTATCCCAGTTGAAGATATTCCAAGCCTTTTGTCTAGTTCAGTTGATCGATCTTAAGATTCTTCTGATTTCCATTCCAGTAAAAGTTAATTCAAGACCTTCTCTGATTTAGTGAGTTCGTCATTTAGATCTCTCTGAATCTTATTCCAGTTGAAGATATTCCAAGACTTTTATCTGGATTAGTTGAATCGGTCCTAAGATTATTTTGATTTCCATTCCAGTCAAAGTTAATAAAAGACCTTCTCTGGTTCAGTCAGATCGACACAAAGATCTCTCTGATTCCTATTCCAGTTGAAGATATTCCAAGACTTTTGTCTGGTTCAGTTGAATCGATGATATGATTCTTCTGATTTCCATTCTAGTCAAAGTTAATCCAAGACCTTCTCTAGTTCAGTCAGATCGACACTAAGAACTCTCTTATTTCTATTCTAGTTGAAGATGATCCAATACTTTTTTCTGGTTCAATTAAATCGACACTAAGATTTTTCTGATTCTTATCCAGTCGAAGTTAATTCAAGATTTTCCCCTGGTTCAGTCAGATCGGAACTTAGATCTCTCTGATACATATTCCAGTTGAAGATATTCCAATAATTTTATCTGGTTCAGTTGAATCGATATTAAGATTCTTCTGATTTCCATTCCAGTCAAAGTTAATTCAAGACCTTCTCTGGTTCAGTCAGATCGACACTAAGATCTCTCTGATTCTTATTCCAGTTGAAGATGTTCCAAGACTTTTTTCTGGTTCAGTTGAATCGATCCTAATATTCTTCTGATTTCCATTCCAGTCAAAGATATTAAAGACCTTCTCTGGTTCAGTTAGATCGACACTACGATCTCTCTGATTCCTATTCCAGTTGAAGATATTCCAAGCCTTTTGTCTGGTTCAGTTTAATCGATCTTAAGATTCTTCTGATTTCCATTCTAGTAAAAGTTAATTCAAGACCTTCTCTAGTTCAGTGAGATCGACACTTAGATCTCTCTGAATCTTATTCCAGTTGAAGATATTCCAAGAATTTTATCTGGTTTAGTTCAATCTGTCCTAAGATTATTCTGATTTCTATTCCAGTCAAAGTTAATAAAAGACCTTCTCTGGTTCAGTCAGATCGACACAAAGATCTCTCTGATTCCTATTCTTGTTGAAGATATTCCAAGAATTTTGTCTGGTTCAGTTGAATCGATGATAGGATTCTTCTGATTTCCATTCCAGTCAAAGTTAATCCAAGATCTTCTCTAGTTCAGTCAGATCGACACTAAGAACTCTCTGATTTCTATTCCAGTTAAAGATGATCCAATACTTTTTTCTGGTTCATTTAAATCGACACTAAGATTTTTCTGATTCTTATCCAGTCGAAGTTAATTCAATATTTTCCCCTGGTTCAGTCAGATCGGAACTTAGATCTCTCTGATTCATATTCCAGTTGAAGATATTCCAATACTTTTATCTGGTTCAGTTGAGTCGATCCTAAGATTATTTTGATTTCCATTCTAGTCAAATTTAATTTAAGACCTTCTCTGGTTCCGACAGATCGACACTAAGATCTCTCTGATTCCTATTCCAGTTGAAGATATTCCATGAATTTTTTCTGGTTCAGTTGAATCGATGTTAAGATTCTTCTGATTTCCATTCTAGTCAAAGTAAATTAAAGACCTTCTCTGGTTCAGTCAGATTGACACTAAGATCTCTCTTATTCCAATTCAAGTTAAAGATATTCCAAGACTTTTGTCTGGTTCAGTTGAATCGATCCTAAGATTCTTCTGATTTCCATTCCAGTCAAAGTTAATTCAAGACCTTCTCTAGTTCATTCAGATCGACACTAAGATCTCTCTGATTCCTATTCCAGTTGAAGATATTCCAAGACTTTTGTCTGGTTCAGTTGAATCGATATTAAGTTTCTTCTGATTTCCATTCCAGTCAAAGTTAATTCAAGACCTTCTCTGGTTCAGTCAGATCGACACTAAGATCTCTCTGTTTCTTATTCGAGTTGAAGATATTCCAAGACTTTTGTCTAGTTCAGTTGAATCGATCCTAATATTCTTCTGATTTCCATTCCAGTCAAAGTTAATTAAATACCTTCTCTGGTTCAGTTAGATCGACATAAGATCTCTCTGATTCCTATCCCAGTTGAAATTATTCCAAACCTTTTGTCTAGTTCAGTTGAATCGATCTTAAGATTCTTTTGATTTCCATTCCAGTAAAAGTTAATTCAAGACCTTCTCTAATTCAGTGAGTTCGACACTTAGATCTATCTGAATCTTATTCCAGTTGAAGATATTCCAAGACTTTTATCTGGATTAGTTGAATTGGTCCTAAGATTATTCTGATTTCCATTCCAGTCAAACTTAATAAAAGACCTTCTTTGGTTCAGTCAGATCGACACAAAGATCTCTCTGATTCCTATTCCAGTTGAAGATATTCCAAGACTTTTGTATGTTCAATTGAATCGATGATAAGATTCTTCTGATTTCCATTCCAGTCAAAGTTAATCCAAGACCTTCTCTAGTTCAGTCAGATCGACACTAAGAACTCTCTGATTTCTATTCCAGTTAAAGATGATCCAATACTTTTTTCTGGTTCATTTAAATCGACAAAGATTTTTCTGATACTTATCCAGTCGAAGTAAATTCAAGATTTTCCCCTGGTTCAGTCAGATCGGAACTTAGATCTCTCTGATTCATATTCTAGTTGAAGATATTCCAATACTTTTATCTGATTCAGTTGAGTCCATCCTAAGATTATTCTGATTTCCATTCTAGTCAAAGTTAATTTAAGACCTTCTCTGGTTCCATCAGATCGACACTAAGATCTCTCTGATTCCTATTCCAGTTGAAGATATTCCATGAATTTTTTCTGGTTCAGTTAAATCGATGTTAAGATTCTTCTGATTTCCATTCCAGTCAAAGTTAATTAAAGATCTTCTCTGGTTCAGTCAGATTGAGACTAAGATCTCTCTTATTCCAATTCAAGTTAAAGATATTCCAAGAGTTTTGTCTGGTTCAGTTGAATCGATCCTAAGATTATTCTGATTTTCATTCCATTCAAAGTTAATTCAAGACCTTCTCTGGTTCATTCAGATCGACACTAAGATCTCTCTGATTCCTATTCCAATTGAAGATATTCCAAGACTTTTGTCTGGTTCAGTTGAATCGATATTAAGATTCTTCTGATTTCCATTCCAGTCAAAGTTAATTCAAGACCTTCTATTGTTCAGTCATATCGACATAAGATCTCTCTGTTTCTTATTCGAGTTGAAGATATTCCAAGACTTTTGTCTAGTTCAGTTGAATCGATCCTAATATTCTTCTGATTTCCATTCCAGTCAAAGTTAATTAAAGACCTTCTATGGTTCAGTTAGATCGACATTCAAGATCTCTCTGATTCCTATCCCAGTTGAAGATATTCCAAGCCTTTTGTCTAGTTCAGTTGAATCGATCTTAAGATTCTTCTGATTTCCATTCCAGTAAAAGTTAATTCAAGACCTTCTATGATTCAGTGAGTTCGACACTTAGATCTCTCTGAATCTTATTCCAGTTGAAGATATTCCAAGACTTTTATCTGGATTAGTTGAATCGGTCCTAAGATTATTCTGATTTCCATTCCAGACAAAGTTAATAAAAGACCTTCTCTGGTTCAGTCAGATCGACAAAAGATCTCTCTGATTCCTATTCCAGTTGAAGATATTCCAAGACTTTTGTCTGGTTTAGTTGAATCGATGATAAGATTCTTCTGATTTCCATTCCAGTCAAAGTTAATCCAAGACCTTCTCTAGTTCAGTAAGATCGACACTAAGAACTCTCTGATTTCTATTCCAGTTGAAGATGATCCAATACTTTTTTCTGGTTCATTTAAATCGACACTAATATTTTTCTGATTCTTATCCAGTCGAAGTTAATTCAAGATTTTCCCCTGGTTCAGTCAGATCGGAACTTAGATCTCTCTGATTTATATTCTAGTTGAAGATATTCCAATACTTTTATCTGGTTCAGTTGAGTCGATCCTAAGATTATTCTGATTTCCATTCTAGTTAAAGTTAATTTAAGACCTTCTCTGTTTCTGTCAGATCGACACTAAGATCTCTCTGATTCCTATTCCAGTTGAATATATTCCATGAATTTTTTCTGGTTCAGTTGAATCGATGTTAAGATTCTTCTGATTTCTATTCCAGTCAAAGTTAATTAAAGATCTTCTCTGGTTCAGTGAGATTGACACTAAGATCTCTCTTATTCCAATTCAAGTTAAAGATATTCCAAGAGTTTTGTCTAGTTCAGTTGAATCGATCCTAAGATTATTCTGATTTTCATTCCATTCAAAGTTAATTCAAGACCTTCTCTGGTTCATTCAGATCGACACTAAGATCTCTCTGATTCCTATTCCAGGTCAAGATATTCCATGAATTTTTTCTGGTTCAATTGAATCGATGTTAAGATTCTTCTTATTTCCATTCCAGTTAAAGTTAATTAAAGATCTTCTCTGGTTCAGTCAGATTGACACTAAGATCTCTCTTATTCCAATTCAAGTTAAAGATATTCCAAGAGTTTTGTCTGGTTCAGTTGAATCGATCCTAAGATTATTCTGATTTTCATTCCATTCAAAGTTAATTCAAGACCTTCTCTGGTTCATTCAGATCGACACTAAGATCTCTCTGATTCCTATTCCAGTTGAAGATATTCCAAGACTTTTGTCTGGTTCAGTTGAATCGATATTAAGATTCTTCTGACTTCCATTCCAGTCAAAGTTAATTCAAGACCTTCTATTGTTCAGTCATATCGACACTAAGATCTCTCTTTTTTTTATTCGAGTTGAAGATATTCCAAGACTTTTGTCTAGTTCAGTTGAATCGATCTTAATATTCTTTTGATTTTCATTCCAGTCAAAGTTAATAAAAGACCTTCTATGGTTCAGTTAGATCGACATTCAAGATCTCTCTGATTCCTATCCCAGTTGAAGATATTCCAAGCCTTTTGTCTAGTTCAGTTGAATCGATCTTAAGATTCTTCTGATTTCCATTCCAGTAAAAGTTAATTCAAGACCTTCTCTGATTCAGTGAGTTCGACACTTAGATCTCTCTGAATCATATTGCAGTTGAAGATATTCCAAGACTTTTATCTGGATTAGTTGAATCGGTCCTAAGATTATTCTGATTTCCATTCCAGACAAAGTTAATAAAAGACCTTCTCTGGTTAAGTAAGATCGACACAAAGATCTCTCTGATTCCTATTCCAGTTGAAGATATTCCAAGACTTTTGTCTGGTTCAGTTGAATCGATGATAAGATTCTTCTGATTTCCATTCCAGTCAAAGTTAATCCAAGACCTTCTCTAGTTCAGTCAGATCGACACTAAGAACTCTCTGATTTCTATTCTAGTTGAAGATGATCCAATACTTTTTCTGGTTCAATTAAATCGACACTAAGATTTTTCTGATTCTTATCCAGTCGAAGTTAATTCAAGATTTTCCCCTGGTTCAGTCAGATCGGAACTTAGATCTCTCTGATACATATTCCAGTTGAAGATATTCCAATAATTTTATCTGGTTCAGTTGAATCGATATTAAGATTCTTCTGATTTCCATTCCAGTCAAAGTTAATTCAAGACCCTCTCTAGTTCATTCAGATCGACACTAAGATCTCTCTGATTCTTATTCCAGTTGAAGATATTACAAGACTTTTGTCTGGTTCAGTTGAATCGATCCTAATATTCTTCTGATTTCCATTCCAGTCAAAGATATTAAAGACCTTCTCTGGTTCAGTTAGATCGACACTACGATCTCTCTGATTCCTATTCCAGTTGAAGATATTCCAAGCCTTTTGTCTGGTTCAGTTGAATCTATCTTAAGATTCTTCTGATTTCCATTCTAGTAAATGTAAATTTAAGACTTTCTCTAGTTCAGTGAGATTGACACTTAGATCTCTCTGAATCTTATTCCAGTTGAAGATATTCCAAGACTTTTATCTGGTTTAGTTCAATCGGTCCTAAGATTATTCTGATTCCTATTCCAGTTGAAGATATTCCAAGACTTTTGTCTTTTCAGTTGAATCGATGATAGGATTCTTCTGATTTCCATTCCAGTCAAAGTTAATCCAAGATCTTCTCTAGTTCAGTCAGATCGACACTAAGAACTCTCTGATTTCTATTTCAGTTGAAGATGATCCAATACTTTTTTCTGGTTCATTTAAATCGACACTAAGATTTTTCTGATTCTTATCCAGTCGAAGTTAATTCAAGATTTTCCCCTGGTTCAGTCAGATCGAAAATTAGATCTCTCTGATTCATATTCCAGTTGAAGATATTCCAATACTTTTATCTGGTTCAGTTGAGTCGGTCCTAAGATTATTGTGATTTCCATTCTAGTCAAAATTTAATTTAAGACCTTCTCTGGTTCCGTCAGATCGACACTAAGATCTCTCTGATTCCTATTCCATTTGAAGATATTCCATGAATTTTTTCTATTTCAGTTGAATCGGTGTTAAGATTCTTCTGATTTCCATTCCAGTAAAAGTTAATTCAAGACCTTCTCTGATTCAGTGAGTTCGACACTTAGATCTCTCTGAATCTTATTCCAGTTGAAGATATTCCAAGACTTTTATTTGGATTAGTTGAATTGGTCCTAAGATTATTCTGATTTCCATTCCAGTCAAAGTTAATAAAAGACCTTCTCTGGTTCAGTCAGATCGACACAAAGATCTCTCTGATTCCTATTCCAGTTGAAGATATTCCAAGTCTTTTGTCTGGTTCAGTTGAATCAATGATAAGATTCTTCTGATTTCCATTCCAGTCAAAGTTAATCCAACACCTTCTCTAGTTCAGTCAGATCGACACTAAGAACTCTCTGATTTCTATTTCAGTTGAAGATGATCCAATACTTTTTTCTGGTTCATTTAAATCGACACTAAGATTTTTCTGATTCTTATCCAGTCGAAGTTAATTCAAGATTTTCCCCTGGTTCAGTCAGATCAGAACTTAGACCTCTCTGATTCATATTCTAGTTTAAGATATTCCAATACTTTTATCTGGTTCAGTTGTGTCGATCCTAAGATTATTCTGATTTCCATTCTAGTCAAAGTTAATTTAAGACCTTCTCTGTTTCTGTCAGATCGACACTAAGATCTCTCTGATTCCTATTCCAGTTGAATATATTCCATGAATTTTTTCTGGTTCAGTTGAATCGATGTTAAGATTCTTCTGATTTCTATTCCAGTCAAAGTTAATTAAAGATCTTCTCTGGTTCAGTGAGATTGACACTAAGATCTCTCTTATTCCAATCCATGTTAAAGATATTCCAAGACTTTTGTCTGGTTCAGTTGAATCGATCCTAAGATTCTTCTTATTTTCATTCCATTCAAAGTTAATTCAAGACCTTCTCTGGTTCATTCAGATCGACACTAAGATCTCTCTGATTCCTATTCCAGTTGAAGATATTCCAAGACTTTTGTCTGTTTCAGTTGAATCGATATTAAGATTCTTCTGATTTCCATTCCAGTCAAAGTTAATTCAAGACCTTCTCTGGTTCAGTCAGATCGACACTAAGATCTCTCTGTTTCTTATTCGAGTTGAAGATATTCCAAGACTTTTGTCTAGTTCAGTTGAATCGATCCTAATATTCTTCTGATTTCCATTCCAGTCAAAGTTAATTAAAGACCTTCTCTGGTTCAGTTAGATCGACATTCAAGATCTCTCTGATTCCTATCCCAGTTGAAGATATTCCAAGCCTTTTGTCTAGTTCAGTTGAATCGATCTTAAGATTCTTCTAATTTCCATTCCAGTAAAAGTTAATTCAAGACCTTCTCTGATTCAGTGAGTTCGACACTTAGATCTCTCTGAATCTTATTCCAGTTGAAGATATTCCAAGACTTTTATCTGGATTAGTTGAATCGGTCCTAAGATTATTCTGATTTCCATTCCAATTAAAGTTAATAAAAGACCTTCTCTGGTTCAGTCAGATCGACACAAAGATCTCTCTGATTCCTATTCCAGTTGAAGATATTCCAAGACTTTTGTCTGGTTCAGTTGAATCTATGATAAGATTCTTTTGATTTCCATTCTAGTCAAAGTTAATCCAAGACCTTCTCTAGTTCAGTCAGATCGACACTAAGAACTCTCTGATTTCTATTCTAGTTGAAGATGATCCAATACTTTTTTCTGGTTCAGTTAAATCGACACTAAGATTTTTTTGATTCTTATCCAGTCGAAGTTAATTCAAGATTTTCCCCTGGTTCAGTCAGATCTGAACTTAGATCTCTCTGATACCTATTCCAGTTGAAGATATTCCAATAATTTTATCTGGTTCAGTTGAATCGATATTAAGATTCTTCTGATTTCCATTCCAGTCAAAGTTAATTCAAGACCTTCTCTGGTTCAGTCAGATCGACACTAAGATCTCTCTGATTCTTATTCCAGTTGAAGATATTCCAAGACTTTTGTCTGGTTCAGTTGAATCGATCCTAATATTCTTCTGATTTCCATTCCAGTCAAAGATATTAAAGACCTTCTCTGGTTCAGTTAGATCGACAATACGATCTCTCTGATTCCTATTCCAGTTGAAGATATTCTAAGCCTTTTGTCCGGTTCAGTTGTATCGATCTTAAGATTCTTCTGATTTCCATTCTAGTAAAAGTTAATTCAAGACCTTCTCTAGTTCAGTTAGATCGAAACTTAGATCTCTCTGAATCTTATTCCAGTTGAAGATATTCCAAGACTTTTATCTGATTTAGTTCAATCAGTCCTAAGATTATTCTGATTTCCATTCCAGTCAAAGTTAATCCAACACCTTCTCTAGTTCAGTCAGATCGACACTAAGATCTCTCTAATTTATATTCCAGTTGAATATATTCTAAGACTTTTGTTTGGGTCAGTTGAATCGATCCTAAGATTCTTTTGATTACCATTCCAGTCAATGTTAGTTCAAGACCATCTCTGGTTTAGTCAGATCGACACTAAGATCTCTCTGATTCCTATTCCAGTTGAAGATATTCTAAGACTTTTGTCTTGTTCAGTTGAATCGATCCTAAGATTATTCTGATTTCCATTCTAGTCAAAGTTAATTAAAGACCTTCTCTGGTTCAGTAAGATCGACACAAACATCTCTCTGATTCCTATTCCATTTGAAGATATTTTAAGACTTTTGTTTGGTTCAGTTTAATCGATGATAAGATTCTTCTAATTTCCATTCCAATCAAAGTTAATCCAAGACCTTCTCTAGTTCAGTCATATCGACACTAAGAACACTCTGATTTCTATTCCAGTTGAAGATGATCCAATACTTTTTTCTGGTTCAGTTAAATCAACACTAAGATTTTTCTGATTCTTATCCAGTCAAAGTTAATTCAAGATTTTCCTCTGGTTCAGTCAGATCGGAACTTAGATCTCTCTGATTCTAATTCCAGTTGAAGATATTCTAAGACTTTTATCTGGTTCAGTTGAATCGATCCTAAGATTATTCTGATTTTCATTCCAATCAAAGTTAATTAAAGACCTTCTCGTGTTCAGTCAGATCGACACTAAGATCTCTCTGATTCCTATTCCAATTGAAGATATTCCATGAATTTTTCCTGGTTTAGTTGAATCGATGTTAAGATTCTTCTAATTTCCATTCCAGTCAAAGTTAATCCAAGACCTTCTCTATTTCAGTCAGATCGACTCTAAGATCTCTCTAATTTATATTTCAGTTGAAGATATTCCAAGACTTCTGTCTGGTTCATTTGAATCGATCCTAAGATTCTTCTGATTTCCATTCCAGTCAATGTCAATTCAAGACCTTCTCTGGTTCAGTCAGACCGACATTAAGATCTCTCTGATTCCTATTCCAGTTGAAGATATTCTAAGACTTTTGTCTGGTTCAATTGAATCGAACCTAAGATTCTTCTGATTTCCATTCTAGTCAAAGTTAATTAAAGACCTTCTCTGATTCAGTCATATCGACACTAAGATCTCTCTGATTCCTATTCCAATTGAAGATATTCCAAGACTTTTGTATGGTTCAGTTGATATCAATCCTAAGATTATTCTAATTTCCATTCCATTCAATGTTAATTCAAGACCTTCTCTTGTTCAGTCATATCGACACTAAGATCTCTCTGATTCCTATTCCAGTTGAAGATATTCCAAGAGTTTTGTTTGGTGCAGTTGAATTGATATTAAGATTCTTCTGATTTCCATTCCAGTCAAAGTTAATTCAAGACCTTCTCTGGTTCAATCAGATCGACACTAAGATCTCTCTGATTCTTATTCCAGTTGAAGATATTCCAAGACTTTTGTCTTTTTCAGTTGAATCGATCCTAAGATTCTTTTGATTTCCATTCCAGTCAAAGTTAATTAAAGACCTTCTCTGTTTCAGTTAGATTGACACTAAGATCTCTCTAATTCCTATTCCAGTTGAAGATATTCCAAGGTTTTTGTCTGGTTCAGTTGAATCGGTCTTAAGATTCTTCTGATTTGCATTCCAGTCAAAGTTAATTGAAGACCTTCTTTGGTTCAGTCAGATCGACACTTAGATCTCTCTGACTCTTATTCCAGTTGAAGATATTCCAAGACTTTTATCTGGGTCAGTTTAATCGATCCTAAGATTATTCTGATTTCCATTCCAGTCAAAGTTAATAAAAGACCTTCTCTGGTTCAGTCAGATCAACACTAAGATCTCTCTGATTCCTATTCCAGTTGAAGATATTTGAAGACTTTTGTCTGGTTCAATTGAATCGATGTTAAGATTCTTTTGATTTCCATTCCATTCAAAGTTAACCCAAGACCTTCTCTAGTTCAATCAGATCGACACTAAGATCTCTCTAATTTTTATTCCAGTTGATGATGATCCTTGACTTTTTTTTGTTTCTGTTAAATTGACACTAAGATTTTTCTGATTCTTATCCAGTCAAAGTTAATTCAAGATTTTCCTATGGTTTAGTCAGACCGACACTAAGATCTCTCTGATTTCTATTCCAATTGAAGATAATTCAATACCTTTACTGGTTCAGTTAAATCGACACTAAGATTTTTCTGATTATTATCCAATTAAAGATAAATCAAGACCTCTGCTGGTTCTGTTCGAATCGACCATTGATTTATTATTGATTCATTTCTGGTAGATCCTTTATTGGTTCAGTTAAAACAACACTAAGATTTTTCTTATTCTTATCCAGTCAAAGATAAATCAAGACCTCTGCTGGTTCAGTTTGAATCGACCATTGATTTATTACTGATTCTTTTACGATAGATCCTTTCTCTGTTTCAGTTAAATCGACACTAAGATTTTTCTGATTTCTATTCCAGTTTGAGAAATTGCAAAGCCAAGAGTATGACCAGACAACAGTTTAATCTCATTTCCCCAGTAAGTCACTGTGAAGCTTGGAATACGACCAGATAGCAGTCATCCTTATCATCCTCAGCAAGTCACTGCGAAGCCTGGATCCTAACCAGATAGAAGTTCACTTCCGTCTCTTCAGTCAAGATATGACTCCCCAGTAGAGTAATGGATAGCCGAAGCTCCTAGACTCTACTACTTCCTGTTGCCTGCTATGCAGCTTGTTTTGCTGTTGCAGTTTGCCCTGTTATGTAGCTCATTTTGCTGCTGCAGCTTGCCCTGTTTTCCTGCCTTTGCTTGCATATTTTCCTTTTCTTTTGTGAACTAAATATTTTGAGATTTGCAAAAGATTATCCCTAGACAATGATAGAGTTCTGACTTGTGAGGCTTGTATCATTCTATTTTCCTTTGTTTGTGAACCAAGCTTGTACCTTGTGATTTGCAAACCATAAATTCCCAGGCCAATGATTAAACAAGAATTGTATGAGGCCTTAGAACATAAAACCCTTCTTTTCTGATTCAACAAAAACCACCCTAATGATGAATTAGAATACTTTGTATTTTTTTGTTCATTTTTGGATGTTTAAGCTGCTAACAAACTTCTCCCTTTTTTTTCATGAACATGAGGCATGGATGGTAAGCAAAGATTGGAGTGGTTGCTTGAAGATGAAGATTTTGAAGAAATAAAATTTCTCCTTTTTGTAAACAGATCTTTGAAATTTATTGCATTTGTAGACAAGACAATTTTTGTAAATTCAAACTTGTAATGTAATGAACACAATGCCTCTGAATAAATTTTGTGTGAAATGAAAATGTTGTACCAATCTCAACTTTGAATTTTGAAATTCTTATTTGAACCTTTTGAGTAAAACACCTTATTTTGGGTAACTTGTAATTCAAGCAATCACCAAAGATGATCAAGAAAAACAAACACTTTGTACTCCAATCAAACTTCTAAAATAAAGTAAATGTTTAAGAATTTTAATTTCACTTGATTAACTTAAATCCAAAGTCTTATGGTCAAAAGTCTTAATCTTCAATTCCTGTCCAATGGCTAACTGGTAATCAAAATGAGTTCGCATGTCACTCTTGATTCAAACGGGACTTCATTGTCTATCAAACATGTTTTAAGAACATTCGTCAGTCTTGTAGAATTAACAAACTTTAGAAAATTGTTTCTTTAAGAACATTTGACATTTTGAAGACTCAATTATCTCTGAGAAATCCCAAACCCTAATTATCGATTGGCCGCCTAGGAAGAGAATCTGTCTGGTCGACATTTGAGCCAATTGAGTGTACGAGAAACCCTAGGGTAAGTGTTGTACCCTAAAATTTGCCCTCTCATTCTACCAAGATTTCCCTTCACAAGGCTCCTTGAACTCCAGACAAGATTAGAGTTTTGCTCTGCTCAAGACATCTCCTTGCACTGATGACCTAAATTAGGGTTTGAGTTTGCACAAGTATTTTTGGACTTCTAATGCTCAAAATCACTTTCATACTTCATGTTGGACTCATAAGTTTGTCCATACCAAGTTTCAAGCCTTGAATCAAATTTTTGCCCAGTCAATTGGACAATTGACCTAGAAATCAACTATATTGGGGGGAAAAAGTCAACTATGGCCAATTTACAGTCAAACCTCATGATTTTTGACCCACATCAACATTATGAACTCATATGAACCATTTGATCAAGTTTGGACCACAACTCCTCAAGAAATTTGATCAGATCATCAAAAGGGCAAAATTGTCATTTTTAGGGTTTTGACTACACAAGGGCAATTTCTGAATTTTGACCTAGCCAATGGCAAATTGGGTTCAACCATGGACTCAAGAACTCAATGGAATCATCTTGACCTATTCACAAGGTTCAAAAGACCTCAATTGCATTGGATTGACATATGAATTTTTTAGTCAACTGATCAAAATTTGATTGTACACTGAAAAGTCAAACTTTGACTTTTTGGTCAAAATCAAGTGCCAAGGGTCATTTTTCATCAATATGTGTCAAAACATGAAACTTTTTCATCAAGAAACCCATTTTTGCCAAACATTTTCACCATGATGCAATTGGATTCAAACAAAACTTCCAACATGAAAGTTATAGTCCTCCTAAAAGTCTACAACTTTGTTTCACAAAGTTTTCTCAAAAGAAGCTTGGATCTCAAGTTATGATTTTTGGAACAAGGGTCCCTAAAACTTTTAACTTAGTGAAATTTTTCCCTAGTTTAGGCAGGATTTTGACCTATCTTTATGGCCATTTTTCACATAGTTCCACTTGGAATCTCAAATTGCATTTCAAAGATGGAGTGTACAGCATGTTGCAAGCTTTCCAAAATGTTAAAGAACTCTCCAAACTCATTTGTGGTTAGGGAGAATCAAAGGCTTGAAGTTGGCAAAAACTCACTTTTCATCCATGGCATGTTCATGTTCATACAAGTTGCAAATTCAAATCAGCTTGCTTTGCACTAGATGACAGGCCTCAAAACCATTTCACACTCATTAATTAAATTCAAATCCATTGGTTTAAGGCATTGTTTTGGTCATTATAACATTGCACATTAGATTAATCCCTAAGTAGAAAAAGCAATATTTCCATTTTTGCCAAATCTTGCTTTATGTCAAAACCACAATCCTTGAGCATAGAGCCAAATCTTGGGCAGCAAAGCATATCCAACAACTTGAGGGGCCAAGATCAGAAGCAGTAGGCTGATAGATAGCCTGTACAGGCTTGTATTACATCATTGTGCATTTTGGCTTAAAATACAAGAAACATGTCCAAAACACTAGAACTTGAACATCAGCAAAAACTAACTTGTGCAACCTTTTGAAACATCTTTCTCACATCCCCTTGAACGAGAAACACGACCCTTTGATCCCTCAAACTTCCCATAGCACAAAATCACATCTCATTGGAAAAACAGGGCAGCATCTGCAACTTGAGTCCTATCTCACATTTTGCTCGTGCATTTTGCCCCAAATTGGTTCAAACATCTTCCACATAACCCATCCAAACTATCCCAACCCTTAAACACTAATTGTAACTCCATTTACAGGGTTTGCCATTTTCAATTTGAGCTTGTGCAGGTTGAGTTCTGTAGGCTTGTTCAAGTACATTCAAGGCAAGCTAGACATTGGAGAAGGTCAAGTGAAGTTCAAGAAAGCTCCCAGACATCTCATGCCTTGTTGAAAAGCTCCACATTGCCATACACGAAGTCAGCTGAAACAGGTTTTTATCAACTTCCTATCTCTCTATTTAGGAACATTTAGACTTAGGTTTGTGAATAATAAATGTAGTATTCATAGCCATGAAGCTGTACATATGCTCAGTTTTCATTTTAATTAAGCATATGCTAAGAGAATTTGGTCCATGAACATCCTGAAAAAAATAGGTTAAGATTTAGGGCCAGAGAAATTCTCTCTGGTCTTTGAGAGTTAGGACATGTTTTTTATATGGTTGGATTCGTCTTGAAAAGCTCTACAACTTTGATGTTATGTGTTTTTTGCAATAAAGCACGTATGCAGGATCTAGCATTTGTACAGGGCGCGCGTGAAATTTGAAGCCAGAGGTTGAAGATGAAGTCTGGCTTGGGCTGGGCTTTGCTTCTTTTGTTTTTAACACCTCCCTTTTACTGAATACACCCCCCTGGCCCATTTGTTCATATTTTTATGTTTTGTTATTTTATTTTCATTTCTGATTTTATTTTATTATTTCCAAACATAAAAAAATATCCAAAAAATATTTTATAATTTTTTACATTTATTTTGCATTTTATTTCTATTTTTTCTAACATAAAAAACAATTTAATTAATATATATTTCTATTTATTGAAAACTTGAAAATAATATAATTATACCTTTTATTTTTATTCTTTTATTTACACTCAAAAATATTATTCTAAATATATTTTTATCTTGTATATATTTTATTTTTATTTTTTGTACATGATTAATATAATTAATAAATATATACATACTTTTATTTAATAAATACTTGAGAATAAAAACATGAAAAATATACTTTTATTTATTATTATTCTTTATACTACTTTTTCTAAATATATTTTATTTTTGTATACACATTATTTTATTTTATTGTATATAAATAGTATAATTAATATATTTATATTCTTAAGGAAAAATTAGGGTTTTACCCTTAACTAAAAAATAATCTTTTCATTTATTTCTTCTTTTTTTTGCATTAAATATTTTTACATATAGAAAAATAAACATAAATATTTTTGCATAATTCATAATATTTTGTATATTTATTTAATTTGTTTATTTAAATATTATTCATTTATTATTTATGCCATTTGATTCAATTTGGATGTAATAGTAAAACTAGGGTTTTAATTTCTTGAAAAATAATCACCATTCAAAAATTGTATCCCCATCCCCATAATCTTGTTGTAATAGTGGTAGATTTATTTTTTACGCATTTACGCTTTCAATTATGCCATGATTAGAGACTAGGGTTTGTATGCAAAAACCTAAAATCAACAAGTAGCTTGACCTAATACAAAGACAAAAATGCATGAAAATCAAACATAATGCACACTTGCACCCCTAGGGTTACATCCACTTGTTGCCTTAAAAATAGGCCATGTTATGCATGTTGAGTACTTTGGCAAAACAAAAACAAAAAACAAAAGATCATAGTCCCTCGATGACGCTATCTTGGTTGCCTATACAAACTGATCCAGTCCCTCAAAAATTTGCTAGAAATACTTAACACAATTGCTATCATGGTCTATACGATGACTCGCGCCTGCCCCGTTTAACATCCTAATACAAGGTTGTTTACCAAATGCAATGGTAAAACAACATTGTCAAAAGGGTTAAAAACATATAGGAAAGATCTTTGAGTAAAATAGGGTAGATAACTCTTAGTTACTTGATCAAAACTTGCAAAAACATCCTTGCTATTTTCCAACACACCTCACAACACAATTTCAAAACATTTCCAAAACAAACTTTCAAAACATTGAAACATCTTTTCAAAAGACAAAAACACCTTTGTATACATTCAAACAAGAATCATTACAAAGGTTGCCACAATGATGGCTTCTTTTCAAAACATCTTTTAAAACCACACACAAAGCACCATTTCAAACAATTTAAAAGCAAAAGCAAGTAATCTAAACAAGTAACTAAGAGCCCATGGATAACCATGGATGAAAAGGGTGCTTGCACCTTCCCTTTTCATAATCTACTCCCCGAACCCAAGAAAACATCTCAAAGGTCTTTCCTGTGCTTTTTGACCTTTCCTTTGGATAAAATAAAAAGTCGGTGGCGACTCTTTCTAAACCGAAACATTTGCGAACACAAACGCAAAACCTCAAGTCAGTTCTCCCATCGTATCACAAAACTGGAGACTCTGCTGGGGAATAACTCTAAAAGTGGGGTAGCCTTAGGGTTTAGATCACCTTTGCATGCTTGCCTTGTTTGCTTTTATTGCTTTACTTTTTGGTTCTATTGTTTGGGCTTGAAATCCTCTACCCGGATTTGGGAAACATTCATAGGTAAATAGCAATACGTTGTGGAAACTGTACGGGGTATACCGACATGGTTGAAGCAATAGCTATATTAGTGCGACATATTTGTGGATACCGGTAGCCTTTGAGTCAATCAAAGAGAATACGGGGCCACTGAGTGATGTCATGAAGCACTAATGAACTCTTAGAACCTTTACTTGACCATCTTGGCCTTTGTTAGGGGTAGTGAAATGACCGGCTTTGGTGCAGTCCAAAGTTGGTAGATACTCGATACTACACTCATTGAGGGTTATTTTCTTGGAATATTTCGGTCGTTAGTTAAGTGGCTAAACTGAAACAATGAACACAGAAAATAATCCAGTGATATTGAGCTCCATAGGACCCGGTTACTATTTATAGGACAGGATGAGCCAACTAACTTCAAGAGGGTACTTACCTATGAAACCTCATGCAAGCCTGAAACTAGGAACTTGTGTGACTTGGTTGTACATATACTTGTGCATACATCATGAACATCATAAAGCATCATATGCATCCACTAACCATTTCAAGGGTTTGGATCTTCATCTTTGTTCTTGTTTTGTAGGTCATGGAATCTCTTCGCAGGAAAACAATCCAGGTCAACCTTGTAAGGATCCCTCCTCAACTCAAAGAGCTTACTTCCAAGATTCCAGAGAATTCTCTCTTTAGTGAAAGACATGGTAGACTTCTCAAATTGGTCAACTCCAACATTGAAGAAGACATGGTGAAAGTTCTCTTCCAGTTCTTTGACCCCCTACACCACTGTTTCACATTTCCTGATTACCAACTAGTACCTACTTTGGAGGAGTTTTCTCAACTCCTGAAGATTCCTATTATCCATCAACTACCCTACAACGGTACGGAAAGAGAACCAAAGCTTGAAGATGTTGCTCAAGCCTTACACTTGCAACCATCTGATATCAAAGGTCATTGGGAAACCAGAAGTGGTGTCAAGGGTTTCTTGGCAAAGTTTCTGTTTGAGAAGGCACAAGACTGCTGGAATTCTCTAGATCTTCAAGCTTTTGAGGAGATTGTAGCACTTCTCATCTATAGGTTGGTTTTTTTCCCAAACCCTGATCAGCTTATAGATGTGAATGCTATCCATATTTTCATATCTCGGAATCCTGTGCCTACATTGCTTGGGGACATCCTACACTCATTTCACACACAAATAATGAGGAAAAGAGGTGTTCTCATGTGTTGTACTCCTCTTCTAGCAAGGTGGTTTATTTCTCACCTTCCCCAATCAGTTTTGAAGAATGAACAAGGCTTGAGATGGTCGCAACGATTGATGACTCTTACACATTCTGATGTTCATTGGTGTTCTCGGTCTAGAGAAAATGTCATCATCATTGATCCCTACGGAGAATTCCCTAATGTCCCATTACTTGGAATTAGGGGAGGCATTACCTACAACCCATGTTTATCTCTGAGGCAATTTGGGTATGCCCGAAGGGATGACCCTCATGATATGCTGATTCCTGACTTGGTTTTTGACTTTGACAATGACGCTCAAGGACTTCGACAAAGGTTTATCCGAGCTTGGAGGATGCCCAACAAAGTGGATAGTAAGACATTGGGGCACAAGAATTCCATCCCCCTTGAGCCTTATCTCAAGTGGGTACGAACCCGCGCCCAAAGTCTTATGATGCCTTACCCCCATATTCTACCTATGATCAAAGAGCCTGTTATGGAAGGAGAGGTTCCATACACCCTCCTACATCCAGAAATGCCAACAACATTAGAAGAAATGCAAAAGAGTTGGATACAACTCAAGGAATAACGGAACACTTTTGAAGCCAACTTCTATGCCAGTGAGAAGAAGGTTTTGGAACTTACCTGCCGGCTTCATGAAGAGGAGACTCTTAACACTTACATCGCGCCAAAAAGGATGCGCAACGTCTTTTTACATTAAGAAGCTTTGTAATATTTTTCCCATAGGGCTTTTATGTACTAACAAATTTCTTCTTATTAATATGACGTGTGTTCTTTTTGTTTGCAACAAATTTGAATTTCTGAATCCTTGAATGCATTACATGAATAACATATCATTCATCATATGCATAAGCAGGTCTTCACACCAGGTTTCCTTATCTTTCTGCTCTTTATTTCAGCAAGATGGATATAGAGCAGACGGTTAAAGATCTGCAAGCATAGAATTCGCAATTCCAGCAACTCCTTATGACCTTGGCAAAGGGTCAAGAGGACCTTAAAGCACTGTTAGAGAAGGAGAAGTAAAAGGAAAAGAAGAAAAAGAAAATAATTGGTATGGCCACTATGGGAAGAAGATTTGAGCATCAGGCTAGGAGAGTTCTGGATTTCCCCTCGATGTCTGACGAAGGGGTTGGTAAAGGAAAAGGAGCTGCGGTACCTTCCGAGTCTGAAGCTGAAGAGGAAGATGAGGAAGAGGATGAAGATTACTCCGAACAGAAGTACCCTCCAGCGGATGACAAGTATGAAAATCTGGAAGACCGACTAGCAGCCATGGAGGTACAAAGGGTACCTGGGCTAGATTTCGAAGAACTAGGTTTGGTTGCTGGGATTGTCATTCCTCCCAAGTTCAAAGTGACTACATTTGCTAAATATGACGGTTTGTCCTGTCCGAAGATGCATCTGCAATCCTACGTCAGAAAGATCCAACCTCACTCTTCTGATAAGGATCTATGGGTCCACTTTTTTCAAGATAGTTTGTCGGGTACGCAATTGGAATGGTTCTATCAACTTGAGAGATCTGATGTTCATAACTGGGAAGATTTAGCTGCCGCTTTCTATCGACAATACCAATATAACGCAGATTTAGCGCCTACTCATACTCAACTACAGAGTATGGGTATGGCCTCTAATGAGGGATTTAAGGAGTATTCCCAAAAGTGGAGGGATTTGGCTAGAAGAGTGCAGCCACCATTGTCAGATAGAGAGCTGGTTGATATGTTTTTGGGGACCCTGTCAGGTCCATTCTTCAATCACTTGATCGGAAGCTTATCTGCAGGGTTCACCGAATTAAGTCTGACCGGTGAAAGGGTCGAAGCTGGCATTAAGAGTGGTAAAATTCAGAAGGATGCCTCCGCTTCCACTGCTATCAAGAAGACCTTCCCAGCCAAGAAGGAAGTTTCTGCTGTTTACACCCAGAGAAATCAAGGGAGAATGGAGCGTCGACCAACGGTAGGGGCTGTGATGATCCATAATTCCTCAGCCGACCAACCTCGAAGCAGTGAACCCAGAGCTAACTAGCAAAGGGTGGAAAGGCCACAACGGCAATTCACCCGAATAAATATGACACCGGCTCTGGTCCTCCCTCATCTGTTAAAGTTAAACCTTACCAACTTGAAAGAAGCACCAAAAAACCCAAATACCTCTTCTCCCTATTATCATTCCAATGCGAAATGTGCATACCATTCGGATAGTGTAGGGCATGACACCAACAACTGTTGGGCCCTTAAAAACAAGATCCAAGATTTGATAGATGCCAAGGAGGTAGAGTTTGATGCTCCCGAAAAACCTAATGTGATATCCGCTCCTATGCCAAAACATGGTCATAATGTCCATGCTATTGTGGAAGATATTCATGTTACCACTGTTGATGACTTAATGACTCTGTTGCCAATGATCAAGATGAATCTGTTGAAAGCCGGGATTTTCCCGGGTTATGAAAAAGATTGTTACCTCTGTTCGACCTTGCAATCTGATTGTCCGTTGTTGAAGTCAGGCATCCAACTCCTGATGGATACTCAAGAGATCCTCTTTCAGAAAACTCCTGTTTCTACTATCACTCATGTTACTCCTGTTACTCCAATCAAAGATGTTGCTATAATCACCATTTCCGACAATCTTTCCAAGACCTGCAAAAGGCATGTTAAGATTACACCTGATCCAAAGTTTGTACTACTGAAGATTACCATGCCGGGGCCTATCCCATATAAGTCCAATAAGACGATATCATGGAATTATGGTGGAGAGATCTTTTATCACGGTGTGAAACAGATTGAATCAGTCTAAGAAGGCTCCGATGAAGAAACTCCTGACATAGGGAATATTGCGGGGACAAGCAAGATAACTCGTAGCAGAAGAATCTTCTCTCCGGAGATTGCTCCTCCACGGGCAGTCTTCGGACCCTCAAGTGCTCCTGTGCCTATCGAGATATCTGTGTGAAGTCCGGTTATTGAAGAAATTGTTACTCCCGAAGTTGTACCCTCTGCTGTTACTACTGATAAAGGTAAGGGGGTCCAAGAATCGCCCGTCAGGATGAGCGCTCAGACTTTGGTTATCCCTGAGACCACCCAAAAGGAGATGGAGGAGATTTTAAAGATAATTAAGAAGAGCGACTATGATGTCGTAGAGCATCTAGGGCAAACCCCTTCAAAAATCTCTATGTTGGCTATATTGCTCTGCTCCGAGGCTCATGCCAAAGCCTTCATCAAATTTCTGAAGACGGCGCACGTGCCTCAAGAAACTTCCGCGGATCAGTTTCAAGAGTGTATAGCCAGCCTTACAGCAGACAATGGTCTTGGCTTCTCTGATGCCGATTTAACGTCTAAGGGAAGAAAGCATAATGATGCACTGCATGTCTCAGTAGAGTGCAGAGGGACTACACTTGCTCATGTTCTGGTGGATACCGGTTCGTCTTTAAATATTCTACCAAAGAAAGCATTGGACAGATTGGACAGTGAGGGTTTGAGCCTAAAGCCCAGTAATATCATTGTTAGAGCCTTCGACGGTTCTAAGCGGATGGTTCACGGAGAAGTGGACATCCCAATTAATGTGGGAACGGAAATTTTCAAATCTACTTTTTATGTGATGGACATCTGTCCTTCATATTCATGTTTGTTGGGAAGGCCATGGATCCACAACGCTGGGGCAGTCACTTCTTCTCTACACCAGATGCTAAAATATCCAGTCCAGGGTAAAATCATAACAGTTCATGGTAAGGAGGAGTATATGATAAGCCACCTTAATTCTTTCCGCTACGTGGAGTTAGATGGTGAATTCATAGAAACACCTTTCCAACACTTTGAAGAGGTTTCTCCTGAGGTTGCGGTAGCCAAGACAATGACTGATGTGCCCATCATTACCAAGCTTGTGTCCCGGATGTCATCCCTTAAAGATACGGAGGTTGTAATCAAGGAAGGAGGAAGTACGGTATGGGGTCAATTGCCAGATTTTCCTTACAAGACAAATAAGTTCGGATTGGGTTTCACTGCTGCTAGCCAGAAAGCTGTGTGTTGCTCCCGGGCTGGAGGACCACCACTGAAAATCACTCACCATGGAGTTCATGCTTTAGAAGATGATGAAGAAGGAGGCAATTTTGAAGACTGGATCTTTCAAACTATTGAAGGAGGACTGAACAATTGGGAGGCGAAAGACTTTGTTCCCATTACTTTCATCAAACAGTAATTTATATTTTGAACATTTCCTGTTTGGTCTATAATGACTTTTAAACAATTCGTACACTTTTTGCCTTATGCCTTACCCGGGGCATATAGGTCCATTTGTAAGGGCTTTGATTCTTCATTTTCATATGCCATTTTTAATGAATCATGGACGTTTTCATCTATAAAGTTTTGTGTTCATTTTCTTTCTTTTTTACATTTCATTTTGTTTAAAGGTGGCTATCCCTTACACACACCCACACTCACAAAATGCAGGTACCTATCCACTCCGGATTCCATGGGTAACAATTCTGCTATGGCCTTCAGTGACTCTGAAGATCTGGTCAATCATGCCGAATACGAAGGTGATGAAGACTGAAGTGCCTGGAGAGTTGGCTAGACTTTTGCAACAAGAAGAAAGGGCTATTCTACCCCATGAAGAGTTGTTATAGACTATCAATTTGGGTACCGCCGAGGACAGAAAAGAGGTTAAAGTGGGTGCCAACCTGGAGCCAAGTGTCAAAGAGCGATTAGTTAAATTGTTGAATGAATATGTTGAGATCTTCGCCTGGTCCTACGAAGACATTCCAGGGCTGGATACAGATATTGTGGTTCACTGTCTCCCTACAAGAGAAGACTGTCCACCAATCAAGCATAAAGTCCGCCGAATGAGGCCCTATATGTCTGAAAAGATCAAAGCTAAAGTGATGAAGCAGTTCAATGCTGGCTTTCTGGCTGTTACTTCCTATCCACAATGGGTTGCTAACATTGTGCCCGTACCTAAGAAAGACGGAAAAGTCAGAATGTGTGTGGATTACAGAGATTTAAACAGGGCTAGCCCTAAAGATGATTTTCCTCTACCACACATTGACATCTTGGTTGACAACACCGCTCAACACAAGGTATTCTCTTTCATGGACGGATTTTTAGGGTACAACCAGATCAAGATGGCCCCCGAAGACATGGAGAAGACTACTTTTGTTACACAGTGGGGTACCTTCTGTTATAAAGTGATGCCATTCGGACTAAAGAATGCTGGGGCAACCTATCAGTGAGCCATGGTAGCTTTGTTTCATGACATGATACATCATGAGATTGAAGTCTACGTAGACGACATGATAGCCCGTTCAAAAACAGAAGAAGAACACCTCGACCAATAGTCCAAAGGATTTCTCAGTCTCAATAATAAAAGGTTTTGAATCTCCAGCAGCAGTCAAGGGTTTATTTTCCCCGGTAGCAATTAAAGATTTCATTATCTCCAGCTATCAAGGATTTATTTTCCTCAGCAAGACAGCTAATCAGCTTACATGCGCATACATTACATTCATATATCATAAACATTGATAAAACACATTTATTGCATCATACATTTCATACAACATAACTTTGTGTTTTCAGCTAACATTTTACCCTTTTCAGGATAAGATTAAAAGCTATCTTTAACAAATATTCAAGGATTTCAGATACAGTATGGATACACCCCAGACACGGCGGTCATTCTATTATTCATTCAGAATTTCAAGTCAAAATACGGTAGGGATACACCCCAGACACGGCAGTCATTCTACTACTCATACAGACTTCAGCAATCAGATACAGACTAGATGCGCTCCAGACACAGAAGCCATTCTATTTCTCATTCAGATTCAACTATCAAATTCAAGTTCAGATACACTCCAGACACGGAAGTCATTATGTCACCTATTCAGATCCCAGTTACAGTTCAGATACACTTCAGACACAGAAGTCATTCTGCTGCTCATACAGATCTCAACTTCAGATACAGTCCAGATACGCACCAGACACGGTTTCCATTCTATCACTCATTCGGAACTTATCCCTATCCCAGAGATGCCCCATACATGGATGTTTCTCTGTCGCCCATTCAGAATTCAGATATAATACAGATACACTCCATACACGGTAGTCATTTTGATATTCATTCAAGAATCAAATACAGTTACAGCTCGGATACGCTCCAGACATGGACGCCATTCCTTTTGCTCATACGAATCCAATCTCCAGATACAACTCAGATACGTTCCAGATACGGATACCATTCTAGTGTTTATTCTCCTGCTTTTCAACAAACATTCTTGGATGGCATATTTAATCCCATCTCCAGCAAGATTCCACCATCTCCAAATGGCATCTTTAAGCCCATTCCTTCAGTTACATTGCGACGAGTGCAAATTTACGGGCACTCTAGTGTCCAATCCTCTTTTACCTTCGAGTCACGAAAGAAAAACTTGCCAATCTAACTCTTTAGGTTCAAGAAGATTGAATAGGGGCAGCTGTTGTACCCCAAAAATTTCCCTCTCATTCTACCAATATTTCCCCTCACAAGGTTCCTTGAACTCCAGACAGGATTAGGGTTTTGCTTTGCTTAAGACATCTCCTTGCACTGATGACCTAAATTAGGGTTTGAGTTTGCACGGGGATTTTTGGACTTCTAATGCTCAAAATGACTTTCATACTTCATGTTGGACTCATAAGTTTGTCCATACCAAGTTTCAAGCCTTGAATCAAATTTTTGCCCAGTCAATTGGACAGTTGACCTAAAAATCAGCTGTATTGGGGAAAAAAGTCAACTATGGCCAATTTACAGTCAAACCTCATGATTTTTGACCCACATCAACATTATGAACTCATATGAACCATTTGATCAAGTTTGGACCACAACTCCTCAAGAAATTTGATCAGATCATCAAAAGGGCAAAATGGTCATTTTTAGGGTTTTGACTACACAAGGGAAATTTCTGACTTTTGACCTAGCCAATGGCAAATTGGGTTCAACCATGGACTTAAGGACTAAATGGAATCATCTTGACCTATTCACAAGGTTCAAAAGACCTCAATTACATTGGATTGAAAGATGAAATTTTCAGTCAACTGATCAAAATTTGACTGTACACTGAAAAGTCAAACTTTGACTTTTTGGTCAAAATCAAGTGCCAAGGGTCATTTTTCATCAAGATGTGTCAAAACATGAAACTTGTTCATCAAGAAACCCATTTTTTCAAATTAGGGTTTAAAGTTGAAAATTTTCATAACTTAGAATTTTTCGAAGTTATGAAATTTTCTTAATTTTTCCTAAGTTTTCCCAATATTTTCACCATGATGCAATTGGATTCAAACAAAACTTCCAACATGAAAGTTGTAGTCCTCCACAAAGTATACAACGTTTATTCATAAAGTTTTCTCAAAAGAATCTTGGATCTCAAGTTATGATTTTTGGAACAAGGGTCCCTAAAACTTTTAACTTAGTGAAATTTTGCCCTAGTTTAGGCAGGATTTTGACCTATCTTCATGGCCATTTTTCACATAGTTCCACTTGGAATCTCAAATTGAATTTCAAAGATGGATTGTAGAGCATTTTTCAAGATTTCCAAAATATCCAAGAACTCTCCAAACTCATTTGTGGTTAGGGAGAATCGAAGGCTTGAAGTTGGCAAAAACTAACTTTTCATCCATGGCATGTTCATGTTCATACAAGTTGCAAATTCAAATCAGCTTGCTTTGCACTAGATTACAGGCCTCAAAACCATTTCACACTAATTAATTAAATGCAAATCCATTTGTGTAAGGCATTGTTTTGGTCATTAGAACATTGCACATTAGATTAATCCCTAAGTAGAAAAAGCAATATTTCCATTTTTGCCAAATCTTGCTTTATGTTAAAACCACAATCCTTGAGCATAGAGCCAAATCTTGGGCAGCAAAGCATATCCACCAACTTGAGGGGCCAAGATTAGAAGCAGCAGGCTGATAGATAGACTGTATAGGCTTGTATTACATCATTGTGCATTTTGGCTTAAAATACAAGAAACATGTCCAAAACACTAGAACTTGAACATCAGCAAAAACTAACTTGTGCAAGCTTTTGAAACATCTTTCTCACATCCCCTTGAACCATAAACACGACCCTTTGAGCCCTCAAACTTCCCATTGCACAATATCACATCTCATTGGCAAAACAGGGCAGCATCTGCAACTTGAGTCCTATCTCACATTTTGCTCGTGCGTTTTGTCCCAAATTGGTTCAAACATCTTCCACATAACCCATCCAAAATATCCCAACCCATAAACACTAATTGTAACTCCATTTACAGGGTTTGCCATTTTCAATTTGAGCTTGTGCATGTTGAGTTCTGTAGGCTTGTTCAAGTACATTCAAGGCAAGCTAGACATTGGAGAAGGTCAAGTGAAGTTCAAGCAAGCTCCCAGACATCTCAGGCCTTGTTGAAAAGCTCCACATTGCCATACACGAAGTCAGCTGAAACAGGTTTTTTATCAACTTCCTATCTCTCTATTTAGGAACATTTAGACTTATGTTTGTGAATAAGAAATGTAGTATTCATAGCCATGAAGTTGTACATATGCTCAGTTTTCATTTTAATTAAGCATGCTAAGAGAATTTGGTCCATGAACATCCTGAAAAAAATAGGTTAAGATTTAGGGCCAAAGAAATTCTCTCTGGTTTTTGAGAGTTAGGACAAGTTTTTTATATGGTTGGATTAGTCTTGAAAAGCTCTACAATTTTGATGTTATGTGTTTTTGCAATAGAGCACGTATGCAGGATCTAGCATTTGTACAGGGCGCGCGCGAAATTTGAAGCCAGAGGTTGAAGATGAAGTCTGGCTTGGGCTGGGCTTTGCTTCTTTTGTTTTTAACACCCCCCTTTTACTGAATACACCCACTGGCCCATTTCTTCATATTTTTATGTTTTGTTATTTTATTTTCATTTCTGATTTTATTTTATTATTTCCAAACATAAAAAAATATCCAAAAAATATTTTATAATTTTTTACATTTATTTTGCATTTTATTTCTATTTTTTCTAACATAAAAAACAATTTAATTAGTATATATTTCTATTTATTAAAAACTTGAAAATAATATAAATATACCTTTTATTTTTATTCTTTTATTTACACTCAAAAATATTATTCTAAATATATTTTTATCTTGTATATATTTTATTTTTATTTTTTGTACATGATTAATATAATTAATAAATATATACATACTTTTATTTTATAAATACTTGAGAATAAAAACATGAAAAATATACTTTCATTTATTATTATTATTTATACTACTTTTTCTAAATATATTTTATTTTTGTATACACATTATTTTATTTTATTGTATATAAATAGTATAATTAATATATTTATATTCTTAAGGAAAAATTATGGTTTTACCCTTAAATAAAAAATAATCTTTTCATTTATTTCTTCTTTTTTTTGCATTAAATATTTTTACATATATAAAAATAAACATAAATATTTTTGCATAATTCATAATATTTTGTATATTTATTTAATTTGTTTATTTAAATATTATTCATTTATTATTTATGCCATTTGATTCAATTTGGATGTAATAGTAAAACTAGGGTTTTAATTTCTTGTAAAATAATCCCCATTCAAAAATTGTATGGCCATCCCCATAATCTTGTTGTAATAGTGGTAGATTTATTTTTTACGCATTTACACTTTCAATTATGCCATGATTAGAGACTAGGGTTTGTATGCAAAAACCCAAAATCAACAAGTAGCTTGACCTAATACAAAGACAAAAATGCATGAAAATTAAACACAATGCACACTTGCACCCCTAGGGTTACATCCACTTGTTCCCTTAAAAATAGGCCATGTTATGCATGTTGAGTACTTTGGCAAAACAAAAACAAAAAATAAAAGATCATAGTCCCTCGATGACGCTATCTTGGTTGCCTATACAAAATTATCTAGTCCCTCAAAAATTTGCTAAAAATACTTAACACAATTTCTATCATGGTCTATACGATGACCCGTGCCTGCCTCGTTTAACATCCTAATACAAGGTTGTTTACCAAATGCAATGGTAAAACAACACTGTCAAAAGGGTTAAAAACATATAGGAAATATCTTTGAGTAAAATAGGGTAGATAACTCTTAGTTACTTGATCAAAACTTACAAAAACATCCTTGCTATTTTCCAACACACCTCACAACACAATTTCAAAACATTTCCAAAACAAACTTTCAAAACATTGAAACATCTTTTCAAAAGACAAAAACACCTTTGTATACATTCAAACAAGAATCATTATAAAGGTTGCCACAACGATGGATTCTTTTCAAAACATCTTTTAAAACCACACACAAAGCACCATTTCAAACAATTGAAAAGCAAAAGCAAGTAATCTAAACAAGTAACTAAGATCCCATGGATAACCATGGATGAAAAGGGTGCTTTAACCTTCCCTTTTCATAATCTACTCCCCGAACCCAAGAAAACATCTCAAAGGTCTTTCCTGTGCTTTTTGACCTTTCCTTTGGATAAAATAAAAAGTCTGTGGCGACTCTTGCTAAATTGAAACATTTGTGAACACAAACGCAAAACCTCAAGTCAGTTATCCCACCGTATCACAGTAAGCATCTTGCATGAAAAATTAGAGAGCAAATTTTGGGGTACAACAGCTGCCCATGTTCAATCTTCTTAAACTTGAAAAGTGAGATTGGCATATTTGTCGTTCATAGCTTGAAATTGGAAGATGATTGAACATTAGAGTGCCTAAAAATTCGCAATTGCTGGTGTACAAAGTAATGCCTTGAATCTATTGTATCGGGAATGGGCTTAAATATGCCATTGAATGAACTGAGGGATAACTGTCGGATATGGGCTTATAGATGCCATCCAAGGGTGATTGTTGATAGAAAATGGACTAAGTCTGGCCTTGATTTCAACTGGGAATGAATCAGAATAAACCTTTGGAGTGATTTATTTAAAATAGAAAAAGAACCTACTAGGAAAGAATCAGAATAATCATTGAGAGATTTGTTTGAACCAGAAGGGGTCTTAAGTAAGCAACAGAATAATATTCGAAACTGAATTGTATCTGACTCGTATCTAAGATATGTACTAAATGAGAGTCAGAATGAAATCTGTATCTGGATCGTGTCTAGACTGTATCTGAAAGTTGAATTTGAATGAGTATCAGGATGGAATCAGTATCTGGAGTGCATCTAAACTGTATCTGTAATCTGCATCTGAATGAGTATTAGGATGGCATCCATATCTGGAGCATATCTGAACTGTATCTGTAGATTGAATCTGAATGAGTGTCAGGATGGCATCCGTATCTAGAGTGTATCTGAACTGTATCAAAAATTTGAATCTAAATGAGTATCAGGATGGCATCCGTATCTGGTGCATATATGAACTGTATCAAAAGATTGAATCTGAATGAGTATCAGGATGGAATCCTTATCTGGAGTGTATCTGAACTGTATCAAAAGGTTGAATCTGAATGAGTATCAGGATGGCATCCGTATCTGGAGCGTATCTCAACTGTATCAAAAATCTGAATCTGAATGAGTATCAGGATGGCATCCGTATCTGGTTCGTATCTGAACTGTATCAAAAGGTTGAATCTGAATGAGTATCAGGATGGCATCCGTATATGGAGCGTATTTGAACTGTATCAAAAATCTGAATCTAAATGAGTATCAGGACGGCATCTGTATCTGGTGTGTATCTAAACTGTATCAAAAGATTGAATCTGAATGAGTATCAGGATGGAATCCGTATCTGGGTCATATCTGAACTGTATCAAAAGGTTGAATCTGAATGAGTATCAGGATGGCATCCGTATTTGAAGCGTATCTGAACTGTATCTGAAAGCTGTATCTGAATGAGTATCAGGATGGCATCCGTATCTAGAGCGTATCTGAACTGTATCAAAAGGTTGAATCTGAATGAGTATCAGGATGACATCTGTATCTGGAGCGTATCTGAACTGTATATGTAGATTAAACATCGTTAATGGCAGTTGTTAATCTTATCGAAAAGGGTAAAATGTTAGCTAAAATGCCAAGTCATGATACATGAAATGTATGCATAATGGGATTATTTTGTATGCATTCGTGTTTATCAATGTTTATGATATATGAATGCAATGTATGTGTATGTGAGTTGATCTTCTGCACTTTTGTTGGATTGGGGAAAATAAATCACTGATTACGGTTGAGGATATGGAGTGTAAGTCTTCATGTTGTGAAGTTGAAGTGTTGATGATCTCCTTTTAGAGAAATAAACTCTGTTGTAAGGGAAATACCGTGTACTGCCTTTAAAATCCTGTTGGGGAATCCTGAGAATTTTGGTGATTTCTACTGGGGATTGATAACTGGAAGTTTCGTTCCACTGGGGTTTAAATTGCACACTGTAAGGGATCTGTAGTTTGTTGGGGAAATAAACCCTGATATCGGTCTATTGGAGAAGTGTCTTTTTCACTGAGGAAAGTTCTCGAGGGTTCTTGAGGTCGACTCAGCTAGTGAGGAATTTTTAGAGATTGAAACTCTGGCTGGGGGTCAATCTATGAGAAGGATTTTGGGGAGATTTATCACTACCCCTAGTAGTAAATGCCAGAAAATGTTTGCTTGGTCACACGTAACCCTTTATGTGGGAGGTTTTTTGCCCCTTAGAGTTAATCTGATGCACCTCGACGCTTGATATGTTGATCATACTTTCGGTAGCCCTGAACCTCCAAGATATATTTTTGTAAGACTATTGTGGAAGAAGCTGAAGACATGATACTGACATCATCTGATACTACTGGCACAAACGAACAAATTGGTGATACCCAAGATCTTTGGTCAAGTCCCAAAAATTTCTAAGAACCGTCATGGAAGGATCTGAAGACATGATACTAACACCATCTGATACTACTGGCACGAACGAATTGGTACCCGAGATCTTTAGTCAAGTCTCAGAATTTTCTAAGAAATGTCGTGGAAGGATGTGAAGACATGATACTGACACCATCTGATACTACTGGTACAAACGAGTAATTTGATGGTAGCGAAAGTCTTCAGAGTGGATTTTGTTCGAACCCCTGATCAACATAACATTGCCCCTTGAGTGATACATATGGAGATTTGCCCCTGGTTATTCGATAATTCTATGAGAGATTCCTTGAATCTCGACTTGACTGCCCCAGACGTGTTGGACCAAGGTCATGCCGTTCCCCCTTGATCATGAGAGATTTGTCTTTGGAAGTGTCTTTCCAATTGAAGTGATTTTTTTCACTAGGAGAGCTTTCGTTCACTGGATATTCGTGTGAATTTCTTCGCTGTTAAACAAATCAACATATGCAAAAAATGATATTCAAGTAATGCAAAGTTTATGTTTGACTTAAAAAACTTTGGAAATGCGTTTTAGCAAGTAAAGAAATTTTGTAAGAAAAATTCAACTCAGGATTTTGAGTAATGCTTTACGGGAGCCAGGATACCTTTTGTAACAGTATGCTTTCGAACTAACCCATGCTTCAATTAGGACTTTTGAAAGGTTGTAACATGGCTTGGTTCATGGTTTAAGAAACAAAGGATAAAGTCTCAAAGTGTATTTGTATCCAGCCTCTCTTCGTGATGTTTTTCAGTCCTAAACTTAGTTAATTGTGCGTTTGAACTCCAATTGAGTCTGGAATGACGTTTTGGGTGATGGTTCGGACAAGTTAGGTTTGTCGGAAGGAAAACATTTTTCATAATACACTTTTTTTTTGAGGATTTGTAGTGACCTCTTTCTTTTGATTTGTTATCCCTAATTTTTTCCTGACTGTTCCTGTTTTGAGATTACGGTCAGCGGGATGCCCCATTTTTTTATTAAGTCTTCTTTGACTTAGTGGGCTTTTCCATTTTTGAGAGATAATGACTTCCTATTTGGTAGGGAACCATCACTGTCTTTTGATTTCAGAGAAATATTTTTGACGTCACTCGTTGTATTACAAGATGAGAGTTTGCAATTTGAACGCGCATTTGAATTTACTGAGAGACTACCCTGCCTCAGGTTTTGATTAAAGGTTTCAATTTGTAATAAAAAAAAAAGAAAACTTCTACTTCCTTGGCTCGAAGGGGTTGACTAGGGATTATCTTCCTTATAACTCCAGTGATTAGGATTTGAAAGAACGCCTGTACATCGTCAGCAAAGTCTATTCAAAAGCATAATGTATGAGATTTATGGCATTGTTTCCGTCATCCTCCCTCTAAAGGCTTGTAACTTTTAGCAAGAGTTAAATGTCAGAAAGAGAGTAAAAAACATAGTTTAAATATAGTGAAAGAGAATGGACGGATTCAAGACAAATATATGCAATGCATTAATGAAACAAATTTTTACATTAATAGATAATTGTCTGAGCAACAAAAGAGATTACAATTGAAAATTCCACTAAACAGAAGCCTCTTTGTCTGGACTTGTCACTTTAAGTGGTAAGCCTTTGAGGGGTGATAGAAAATAGCTCCAATTGACCGTCCTGTGTGAACTCCAATGCTCCTTCGTCGATCAAGTTTTGAATCTTATACTTCAATGCCCAACAATCATTTGTATCATGTTCAGGACCGTCAGAATGATAGGCACACTTGGCATCAGGATTGTAACTGGGAGCATAAGTTTTGGGATTTGGACGAGGTCTTATTGGTGTAATCAGATCCATTTTTAACATATGTTGCAAAGCTTGAGACAATGGCATGTTGATGTTAGTAAACTGTCTTTTGGGTTCTTTTTTCCTTTTTCGATTTTCCGGTTGATGTTGACGAGGCCGTTGTTAGAACCGTGACGTGGCAGCAATTTGAAATGGTATGTTTTCCCTTGAACCAGCTTCTTGTCTTGTGGGTGACTGGATGATAATTTGAACCCTACATCTAGCTATTTTGCCCACTTGGTTACATGCTTCTTGACAGAGTTTGTTGACGAGGGTCCTTAGCTCTTCTTGTCCTTGAGCCAAGTTTTGGATGAGAGCCATCTGGCCTAGAATTTGGATTCTCATTGCTTCCATCTCAACCTGCAGTTGTTCAACCTGGTCACCTTTGTTGTTATCAGAATGCTTCTTGGTCAGATTCTTAGTGTGGAGTGCTTTCAATTCTTCCTGTCCCTTGGATAGGTTTAGGAACATTTCCCTAAACTGAGCCTCTTGAGTTTGAAGATCTTCGTAGTCTTGTTAGAGAGCCATTGCTGAAATAAACAATGAGAACATGAGAGACTGATACTAGAGGCTACCTGTTATGCAATGACGTGTATGACATGCGAATATTTTCAAGGATCTCGCAGGGTAAATGTTAGTAGCTTCGATTCGAGAACTTTGTATTGGTGGATGTACTTCCACGAGAATTAAGCTCACCATGTCGAGTGGGTCATAGCCCTAGACTCAAGTGGTTGTACTTTATCTTTGACGATGCTTGGTTTAGAAGAAAATAAATCTTCTTGCCCCTTGATAGACGTCTGGTTCAACGTGACTCTGCATCAAAAACGCTTGAGATCCTTGAAATTCTATGGTTCAATGTTTTTTTTTTGAAAATGCTTATGGTATGATGTCATGATGTTATGTGCAAGTATGCAAAATAAGCAAGCTTATACACAAATAAAGCAGACAAGTCCTTATGTTTAGGCTTGTATGGAGTTTGTAGGTAAGTACCCCATTGAAGTTTAGTTGGCTTAAACCTGTCCTAGTATTCTCCTTTACTACTCAAGGGCTACCGATACCCACAAATATGTCGCACTAACATAGCTATTGCTTAGACCATGTCAGTATACCCTGCATAGTTTCAACAACGTATTGCTACTTACCTATAAGGTATCTAAAATCCGGGTAGACGATTCAAACCCAAACAAAGAACCAAAATGTAAAGCATACAAGTCAAACAATGAAAGCAAATAAATGTGATCTAGTCCCTAAGGTAGCCCCACTTTAAAATATTCCCCAGCAGAGTCGTCAGTTATGTGATATGGTGAGAGAACTGACTTGAAGGTTTTGCGTTTGATCGCAATTTTTGCGGTTAGCAAGAGTCACCACTGACTTTTCTTTTATCCAAAAGGAAATGTGAAAAAGCACAGGAAAGACCTTTGAGATTATTTCTTGAGTTCGGGGGGTAGATTATGAAAAGGGAAGGTATTAGCACCCTTTTCATCCATGGTTTTCCATAGGCTCTTAGTTACTTGCTATATCACTTGCTTTTGTTTGAAATTATGCTTTGTTGGTTTTTGAAAGTATTTTGTAAAGAGGCCATTGTTTAGGCAATCTTTGTAATGATTCTTGTTCGTAAGAATGTATACAAAAATGTTGATCTTTTCAAAAAAAATTCAATTTTGTAAGATGTTTAGATGTGATTGTTTTGAAAATATCAAGGATGTTTGTTTTGAAATGGAGCAAGTAATTAGGAGCAATCTACCTACTCAAATGTCTTTCTTATTCATTTCCTTTTCCTTTGACATTGTTGTCTTACCATTGGTTTGGTAAGCAAACCTATCTTTGGATGTAAACGGGACGGACGTGGGTCATCGTATAACCATGATTAGCAATATTGCAAGGTATCTTAGCATTCTTTTTGATGGACTAAGATCATTTGTAAGGCAACTTAGATAGCGTCATCGAGGGACTATGATCTTGTATTCGTTTTTTTTTTTGCTAAAATACCTCACATGCGTAATATGGTCATTTTGTATAAGGCAACCAAGTGGGATAACCCTAGGGGTGCTTGTGTGCAAGTGTATTGTTTTCATGCCTGATTTTGTCTTGAATTAGGGTTTTTCTAAGTATTGGTTTTAGTCCTTCCATACAAACCCTAATTACTAACATGTGAATATAAAGCGATAAATTGCGGAAAATAAATGTCCTACGATATTACATCATTTAGGGATGAGGTTTACAAATTACAAATGGGGAATTGCAAGAAATTAAAACCCTAATTACCTATTACAACCATATCTAATTTAATAAATGTACAAAAACAAATGTAAATATAATGTACAAGAAGTGAAATGAATATAATGTACAAGTATGAATGGATAAAGAATGGATTTATGTTTTGACCTACTTAACTTAAAAGAAAAATAATTAACTAAAAATAAGAAAATTAAAATTAAGTTAGTAAAAGAAATTAATTTAAAGAAAACAATTTTCTAAATAAATAATAAGAATAAACCTAAATCTAATTATTTAATTAATTTTTAGAAAAGAAAATGAATTAATAAGAAAATATTTTGGTCTTTAGTCTAAAATAAATATGAGTATATTTAATATAAGTAATAAATAAAATATTTTTTTGATATTTTTATAATAAAAATAAATATTGTAATAATATTAATAATAGTAACTAAAAGAAAGATAAAGAAAAATAAAATAAATAAAGTAAGTCGGGGGGGGGGGGGGGGGGGGGGGGGTTTAAAAATATAGAGAGAGTATTAGAGAAAGAAAAAAAGTTATGTTTGGTTTCAAGCCCAAAGCCTTTTTGTTGGTCAGAATAAAAATGAATGATAAAATAAAAAAAAAGGGCTTGCATGATGTTTAATAGATGGGGGGTGTATGAGCAGAAAAAGGTTGGGCTTTGGGTGGTATATTGGTAAAAGGGGGGGGGGGGGTGCGAGTAAAGGGAATTGGGGGAATGGGCTTTAGCCCAGAAGCATTTAAACAAAACAGAATCACAATGTGACTCATTTGTCACAAATCTTCTCTCTCTTACGCTGACTCCTTCTTTGATAGTGGGGCTCGCTGCAAATCGCCCTAGGCGGCGGTGGACGACAGTGGACGACGGTCTTCACGGCGGCGATTTATCTGATCTTCATTTTTTTACATTATTTTGTTCGTCTTTCTCTCCTCTATCTTAATCCATGGTTGAATTTTACAGATATTCGACCAAACTGGGTAGATCGCGAAGGGGGAATCGGAACCCTAATGACTCTTATTGTGAGGATCTCTCATTATTTGGGTGAGATCTTTCTAACGTTCCTCTTTTTTTTTCTGAAGGGTCTGGATTTTGAGGAAAATGATGATAATTTTTTTTAGGGTTTCATTGTTGCTTGCCTGCGATTTTGTTTCTGTTTCCTTGTATATTTTTGTGGTGAAAGGGATTGGGAAAAATTGTTTGGTTGGCTTGCTGTCTCTTTGTTTCTGTTTCTCTCTATATTTTTGATGATGAAAAGAATATGGGAAAAATGGTTTGGTTGGCTGTATATGTCTGTATATGGGTTTTTGAATTCTATTATGATGTGAGTTTGAAGGGTTTGTGTTTTCTGTTTCCTATATTTTTTGGATGATGAAAAGCCCCCCCCCCCCCCCCACCCCCCTCTCTTCAGAATAGTTTTTCTAGTTTTATACCATGATTTGCCTTTTCCTTGTACTAGTTTTTTACGTTGACTTGAGGGCATGACCTTTCTTGACTTGTTACTTTTGCTGATAAATTCTCTTTTGTCCTGCTATGATGCCTCTGACTTGCTTGCTGACTTTTGATTATGTACTTGGCTTTTATGATGCTTTTACAGTTGTGTTTAATAGCTCTTGTATTGTGATGAACATTTTGAGTTTTCCTTCTTATTGATGTGTCAAATGCTGACTTTTGTTGGTTGTTTTTGTTGTACTTTTGTACCAATTGCTTGTTTCTTTGGTATTGCTGGTAACTTTTATACTTTGTTGCTTGTGGGACTTTTTCTATGAACCAAACAATTTTGTTTTGAGATTACTAGTAAAATACCCTAGGCCTATGACATGACTTTACCAATTTTGAGGCTCTTTGATACTGATTGTACTGGTTTTCTGATTTCCTCTTTCATCTATTTGTGAACCAAAATTGTGATTTGCAAACTATCTTTAGGCCAATGATATGACACTCTTTTGAGGCCTCTATTGGGATTGAATTTCTTGATTTGAATCTTTTGCTAATGGGCTGAAAATATGGTTGGAATTCTTTTGAATTTGTTTATTGTGAACCAAGTTTTGTCTTGTAGTTTGCAATGATAATTGGCCCATGATAAAATTTGACATTGTTTGAGGCCTTAGAATACAAAACCTCCTTTCCTGAATTCTTGATACCTTGTTCCTCTTTAGATTTTTGTACAGGTTTTTTGTCTTGGCAGTTTGCAGCATTTGTTGTTGCTTGCTATGTTTATGCTGTATTTGTTCTGTTTTGTTGGTTTGTATATTTGTTGCAGGTTTTTGTTGGCTTTGATTGGCAGCTTGTGCTGCAGCATTGCAGCCTGCTGCTTCCTGTTGCCTGCTATGCAGCTTGTTTTGCTGCTGCAGCTTGCCCTGTTATGCAGCTTATTTTGCTGCTGCAGCTTGCCCTGTTATGCAGCTTGTTTTGCTGCTGCAACTTGCTCTATTTTCCTGCCTTTGCTTGCATATTTTCCTTTCTTTTGTGAACTAAATATTTTGAGATTTTCAAAAGATTATCCCTAGCTAATGATAGAGTTCTGACTTGTGAGGCCTGTATCATCTTGTTTCCTTTGTTTGTGAACCAAGCTTGTACCTTGTGATTTGCAAACCATAAATTCTCAGGCCAATGATTAAACAAGAATTGTATGAGGCCTTAGAACACAAAACCCTTCTTTTCTGATTCAACAAAAACCACCCTAATGATGAATTAGATACTTTGTATTTTTTTGTTCATTTCTGGATGTTTAAGCTGCTAACAAACTTCTCCCTTTTTTTCATGAACATGAGGCATGGATGGCAAGCGAAGATTGGAGTGGTTACTTGAAGATGAAGATTTTGAAGAAATAAAATTTCTCCTTTTTGTAAACAGATCTTTGTAATTTATTGCCTTTGTAGACAAGAAAATTTTGTAATTCAAACTTGTAATGTAATGAACATAATGCCTCTGAATAAATTTTGTGTGAAATGAAAATGTTGTACCAATCTCAACTTTGAATTTGAATTTCTTATTTGAACCCTTTGAGTAAAACACCTTATTTTAGGTAACTTTTATTTCAAGCAATCACCAAAGATGATCAAGCAAAAAAAATACTTTGTACTCCAATTAAACTTCTAAAACAAAGTAAATGTTTAAGAATTTTAATTTCACTTGATTAACTTAAATCCAAAGACTTATGGTCAAAAGTCTTAATCTTCAATTCATGTCCAATGGCTAACTGGTAATCAATATGAGTTCACATGTCACTCATGATTCAAACGGGACTTCATTATCTATCAAACATGTTTTAAGAACATTCGTCAGTCTTGTAGAATTAACAAACTTCAGCAAATTGTTTCTTTAAGAACATTTGACGTTTTGAAGACTCAATTATCTCTGAGAAATCCCAAACCCTAATTATCGATTGGCCGCCTAGGAAGAGAATATGTCTGGTCGACTTTTGAGCCAATTGAGTGTACGAGAAACCCTAGGGTAAGCATCTTGCATGAAAAATTGGAGGGTAAATTTTGGGGTACAACACAATCAATACAACTAAATCGAATCGAGCAATTAATTGAAACTACAACAAATCTATGAAATAATAATTAATTAACAAAATAAAAATATGGAAATAAAATTCTAGGTATTTGCTTTAAAAGTTTGGAAAGAAAAATAAAATTCTATTCTATTAAAGAATATATTTAACTAAAGAAATTAAATCAAATGTATACATTTTTTTTAGCTTTTAGTATTTTTTTATTATGTAAAAACTAAATAAATTAATAAAATGTTAACTAAATGATAAAATGTTAATTAATAAAATTATTCACAAATTTTTCTAAATTAATTTAGAACTAAGCTAATTAAGAAAATTATCTAACAAAACTACATGATTTATTAAATTAAAACAAATAAAATTAAAACTAACAAAACAAAGTAAAATGGTGGTGTTAAACTGACTATGGGTGTGTGAGGTAGAAATCTGGATGGGCCAGAAAAGAATTGTAAAGCCCAAAGTTATTTGTTAAAAATAAGGAAAAGTATGTGTTTAAGAAAAAATACAAAGAAAAAGAAACAAAACACCCTCCAGGACTCGAACTCAGAACACCACACTTGCAAACCAACACTTCAGCCACTACACTATTCTATTTCATTCGTTATTAATATGACTTAATTGAAATATAAGGGAAAAGTGATAGCATGATTGGGCCCAACGATCCCAATGGGGCAACCCGGCCAGAAAGGGGAAAAGAAAGGGTTTGGAAACCCTAAACACAAAGAGGCGCCGCTTGCAGGGAGTATTGGGAAGAGGAAAAATATTTTTATTGTTATCTCTCCTTATTCATTAAACAAACTAACAGCAACATAAATCTGTGAAAACATTTCCTCTGTAAATTTATCACGGTTTACTTCATCTCTTTCACCTTCCTCTGTTTCTAAACCGTGAAATTCAACAATATGAACATCACCTTCAGTTAACAACAAAACCGGCCTCTGCTCTATCTAATATGACAACAACAATAATCTAATGGTTTTCGGTTCTCTGCAAATCAATAACACCTACACAGTTTCTACGGCTAAATTGAAGGATAATAACAACAATAGCAATAATAGAACTCATCTCATTACAATCAAACTCAGAAAACAGACACACAGGGAGATGGAAAAAAGGTGAAAGGATTTACCTATCCGAGTCCTTTCGATGGGCTTCAAAGAGGTTAGTATAAGAAATCCTTTCTTTTGAGTTCTCGATGTCGGTGATGTTGTTGGAGTTGAAGTGTTATGTTGAACCGTGAGATTGCAGGTTTGTGAATTTGCAGTGAACGGAGCAAGCTTGTGAGTTGTTTCTGTTGTGATGAGTTTGGAGGAAGCTGATGAAAATTAAGCAGTGTTTCAATACTTTTTATCTTCTGATTTTCTATCTCTTATTTTCTTTCTTGTGATTTTTTGTATTTCTGTCCCTTGAGTTTGTTTTGTAACAATTGATCTTGTGTATCCCTTTTTTCATCATATCAGCAATCTCTCTCATATAGGAAACTAGAGTAAAACTGGGAGGGAAAAGTTATTGAATTTGAATATATTTGGCATATTGTTTTGTCACCTTTTTACTACAGTTTTCGTATTGCTAATTGTATGCAAACCTTGGGCTGTTTGGACAGGGCAATAGCAGGTTTGACAGTATGTGGAGAAGAACTTTGGACTGATATAGGGTTGTTTTGTAGTGCAGCGTTGTAGGCTGGGTTTTTTCTTTACATGTTTTAGGTTGTTTTATGCTAGGTTATATCCTTTCGTCTCTTTCTCTTTCCCTCTTCATCTTTCTATGATGTAAAATAATTGTGCTTTTTTACATAATTTCTGAAGGATTTTCCATTTAGGGAAATGATGACATAAGGTCTTTGGCCATGAACTAGTGCTAGCTATTTTTATATTGGATGATTTTTATTTGTTTTGGCTATTATGCTTGTTGTTTTGTGTTGATGTGCTTGGCAGCTTGGCTGCAAGTCTGTCTTTTGTTTACAGCAGATGCTTGCCTGTTGTTCTGCTGCTATATGTTGTTGTTGGCTGCTTTAACAGCCCGCCTTTGTGTTGCAGTTTTGGCTTGTTGCTGCCTTGCTGTTTGCTGTTGTTGTGTTGATTTGCTGCTGCTTTGGTGCTTTGCTGCATCTGTTTTTATACTTGGCAGTTTCAATTTTGCTTTTGCAGTAGGAAAACATTTGCGAATTTCTATTCCTTTTTGTGAACCAAAAAGATCAAACTTTTGTGATTTGCAAAAGTAGATGATAGTCCATGATTAAAAACAAATCCTTTTAGTTCTGATTTCAAATGCAAATCCTAATGATGAATTTTCTTGTTTAACAAATCATTCTTACTTGAATTTTTCACATGTTGATTGTTTGCTAATTTTTCTTTCTTTTGTTACATGTACGAGCAATTGGATGCCAAGCGAGGTTGAAAGGCGAAGAAACCATGGCGAGGAGTGGATGATTTTCTTGAAGATGAAGCAAGAGAAAATTGAAGAATAAATATTTTCATTTTTTTTGTAAACAAAACACTTTTAGTTTGTATTGTAACTTGTAACTTTGTAACATAAATTGATGGAACTTGAAGTTTGTAAATCTCTTGTAGTAATGTAACAACTTTGAATGATTTGCGAGATAGAAACTCGAAATTTCCTTGTGTAAACTCATTGGTCTCAAAAGCTTGAAGGAGATTGACACATAAGTGAATCAACGCGATTTCAAACATGTATTGAGTGAAGTTTGTTTGATAATATTGGATATGTTTTGAACATTGTATACCCTCTTGATCCATGAAACTTGCACTCAAAATGAAACTCGCATGCCATGCTCGATTCAAATGGAACTTCATTGCCAAACCTGAATGCAATCTCTTGATGACAAAACATATGCTTTAAGAGTATTCATCAATCTTGTAAAATTAACAACTTCAACATGAGAATCATAGTCCTGAGAAAACAATTGTGGTGTGAATTGATATTAGGAGTTAAGAACATTCAAAATCAAGCAAATGATCTGTGATGATTCGATAACTTTGAAAGTCTTCCAAACACAACTTTCCTTTGATCTTTAAAGATAAACTCGTAAATGACATCACTTATGACAATATGCAGGAATAATCGTCTCAAGATCTTGGAATTTGAGGAAATCACAATTCTTAGAAGTCATACGACAGTTACTTAAGATTATGTCAAAGTCCATGAAGCGACCTCTAAAGTATTCGAATTTTGGTGATCTTCCGCATGTAATCAGTTCTTGATTTGTGAAGAGAAATTGGAGATGACGTCAAGGAGAGTCATACGCAAAAAGAACGACTCAAAAGTATCAAATAATGAAGAAGTTACAATCGTTTGAACTTGATCTCGCAAAGGTCAATTTTTTGGGTCAATGTAGTCGTTTTCAGTCATCTGAACCATCGACTGAGCAAACTTGCCATGCAAAGTTTGAAAACTGGAACGAACATCCTTGAGGAGACATGAAGATCTATGAAGACCATTTGAAAACTTGGAGACTCAATTTTCTTTGGGAAAAAACAAACCCTAATTGTTGACATACTGCTTAGGAAGAGAATCTGTCTGATCAACTTTTGAGCCAAATTGAGTATTCGAGACCCTAGGATAGTATCTTGAATAAAAAACGGGAGGGTAAATTTTGGGGTACAACAGTAGAACTAGGAGGTAGGAGAATATCACCGCCGATTAGGGTTTACAAGTAGCAGTGACGATTAGGGTTTGTAGTTACAGTGGATGGAAGTGATTATACGAGTCTGAGAGAAAAAGTGAACGAAAATGAAAAAATATTTTTGTAAAATGAAATATATTAGGTTTAGTAATCCAGCACGTGCAACCCTATAATCGTTACCATACTCCCTCATTCATACCCGTGTTATCTCAATCTGATGTTCCAAAATGCATGCCCACCGTATCATCGTACAATCTCCCGTATGGAGTCCAAACGGACTCTCAAGCACCCTTGGGCCAGGCCCATTAACAAACCCACCTCCCTTCAATTTTGCTTTAGTAACACACACACATTCAAACCCCTCAGCCTTATTGGGCCAAGTCCAATATCTGGACTTCGACCCTTGCTCCCCCATACTCCCAGATTTACAAACACGCACAAATTCAAACTCCTCTGCCTTTTGGGCCTGAATTCAATATCTGAATTTAGGGCCCTAATACCTGCACCCCCTATTTTTACTAGCCTAATATAATTCACAAACCCCCTGCGTTTTTTATATAATTATAATATTACATTATTTATTTTTATAAATCAAATAATATTTTTCTAAACTCATTCAAGTATTATTTTATTTATTTGCATTAAAATATTTTTTCATCATGCATTAATAAAGACATTTTTACAATTAATACATTAAAAAAAATGTAACCAACACTAAACCCTTTTTCATAATTAAATTAATTCAACAATCAATTTTCAAAAAGGATTACAAGAATATTTTAATTCACCGTGCACTTCATCTAATAAACTCCGTTATTCACACACCTAGACTAAGTACACGTATAATTCAAATATCTTCATAATCCATAAAAAACACCAATCAACTAAGAACTATAAATTGAGACTCTGATTTCTCATAAGAGGATATGTAGGCATACAACTAAAATCGTGGCGAGTTCTCTTGATAAAAAACTAAAACCCTATTTTTTAAAGATCACCCTTCTAAACCCTAGTATCCTTGTGAACAAGGTAGATGAGGGGTACCTAACACCTTTCCTTCGTCTAAAACTAAGTCAACAACCTAGAATCTCTATATTTTTAGGGTTAACCTTTATATTCCCTTCCTTAGGATAAAAATTAAGGGTGACGACTCTCATTTTAAAACCAGTTGTAATAGCTGGCGACTTAGCCCTAGGGTTTAGAAACCTTTTCTTTTGGTTTAGGGTTTTTTTGGGGTTTTTTATTATTTATTATTCTATTTTCACTTTATTTATTTATTGTTGTTTATTATTATATTTATTACATTTATTTATCTGTGGTGGGATTTTATTATTTCAAAAAATATATTTTTCAAAACCCTTAGAATGAAGGTTCGTCTATTAGCCAAAGGGGATACATCAGTCCTATGAATTTATGTGATGATTTCTCCTAGAGTCGATGGAATTCAACAAAAGGAATACATCTCAAGATATATCCTCTTGGGGGTAGGACTTTGGAATGAAACATATGACTCTTTGTACAACCCTTAAACCAAAATCTCATGGTGAGACCTTTCATGACCTACAGACGAAAGTTTCGGTCTGTAAAGAGGCTTCACTTAAGGGAGGCCCTTGTGCCTTTCCCTCTAGTGTTATTCATGATACCCTTAAGGAAACCACCTTATGGGAGGGTAGAATATCCGTAGGCCAAAACTAGGAACCTACATTCTAAGGATACCTTCCAAATCCCACTATAATCCTTTAACCCGCAAGGGTTATATCTTCATCCATTATTATCTTTAGCCCGCAGTGCTTCCATCTATGTCATAACCCTTAGCCTGTAAGAATTCTTGTCCCTGTATCATAATCCCTAGCTCGTAGGGATTCCTCTTCATCTTTCATTGGCCATGATCCTCAAGGAATTGCTGCTTGTCTCAATCTCTGAGACAATGTAGGATATCATCATATCCATGTCTGTTATTATCTTCGTTCTTAAGGAGTTCCTGCCTGTCTCAATCTCTGAGTCAGTGTAGTATATCATTATGTCTATCATTAAACTCGTATAGGGTACCCTTATGTTTACCTTCATACTACATCCTCGTCACATTGCCTCTCCATGAAGACATTTTCATACCCTTGAGAGCAAAAAAAAATTTTTTTTTCATATCCATGCATTTGCATATCTCTTATTCATATATTTGCACAAATTTCATATCATTTACACGTCCACCCTTATCCAACAGTGATCTAGCTAGAAATATTCTCGATACTCACAAGCAAAATCAAAGTGTGTCTCAAGAAGCCATGGAGGAACTCAAAAGAGGCCAAGAATTGTTGAAGGAGGAGGTACACCAGTTGAAGACTCAAATGAACATGATCATGCAAATATTACTAAGGATTGAAGGTAACCCTTCACAGGCTTTTTCAGCACCACAGATGCCACCACCATGGAAATATCCCCCACCTTAACAGCAACTAAAATAACTCTATCAACAGAAGGGATACGCCCAACAAAGGGAAAGACAAAAACCACCACCAAGGAGATTTGATACACTTCCCATGCCGCATAATCATCTACTATAACATTTACTCAAGGCATCTTTGGTAGCGCATAAGTCACTGAATCCTCTAATTGGGGCACTCCCACCTAATTATGATTCAAATGCCAGGTGCGAGTATCATGCCAATTCTCCAGGACATACCCTTGAAAGCTGTTGGGATTTTAAACACAAGGTCCAAAATTTGATCGATAATAAGCAGTTGACTTTTGAAGAAGGGATCTCATTGGTGAACGACCTCCATTTGCTTTAACAAATCTAAAGACTAAGAAGAATCCCCTAAAGTCAATGGATCAACAAGGGGGCTTATCTCTAGATCATTATGCCTTTATCATTTCAATTTGTGATTTCTTAGTTGTTAAATTTCATTTTCCATAAACTTGTATCTTTGGATCAGTAATTCTAATGAAACAATCATGCATGTTTTTTATATTCGTGTTCACTCTTCATTTACTATCACTTTCCATAAATAATCAACGACTTTCCATTTTTCACTCTTCTTTCCCATTTCAAATTTTCTTTATTAAACTTTGAGGGAGAATGATGAAAATTAAATAACAAGAATTTGCTAACGTATGCTTTCAATGGTAAGATTGATCTCACGATCTAAGGTATTGTTTCAATTCGTAAACATTGGAGAAATAAGGGAGTTAATCCATAGTCAACACCCTCGAGCCAAGAGTTGGAGTTTTGTTCTATTTTTCTAAAAAAACCTTAATTTCAACCGGGGGCAGGGTAGTTTTTCAATTAGTTCAATGGCGCATTCTATTCTCAAGAGAAGTGATCTATCTAAAAAAAGGTTCAAGCATATCTCTTTCCTCGATAATTAATTGAGGAAACGAATTAAGCAAAGGTTCAAGCACATCCTTTTACTCGCGTTCATCATCCAAAATTGAGGAATCAACAAAGACAAAATCCACAACATCTTCTTCCTTAGTACATCAATCAAGATCGGGGAAACAATGAAGATAAAGCTTACAACAATCAGCATGACAATCACAAGGGTCAAAATCGAAAAGCATAAAGAAATTCAAAAGAAAAAAATAAAGCCTGCTAAGTCAAGTAAAAATTGAAAAAACTTGACCTAGGCAAAAGGTAGGGCATCCCGATGGACCAAAAAATTCAAAAGAATCGGTCCATGCAAAAATAAGTGGTTCAAAATAAAATTGGAGAACAATCTTGTGACTTTCACCTCAAAAATAATCAAGGCTTCTCATCAATGCTTGGATCTTATCAATGCTTTTCATTGGTGCTTGAATCTTTATTTACGCTTCTCATCATCTGCGTGACTATGAAATTTCTCTTGGAGATTGAACGCATTTATTGTATTAATTGAATTTAGGATTGGAGAACATCAAGGAGAATGGGATGGGCTAAATAAATTTTTAGCCTTATATCTTTTTTTTAAACCACTAACCCTGGCCGCGTTACAACTTTCAAAAGTCTTAATTGAAGCGAGGTTAACTATGAAAGCATACTTGGCAAAATTTGTGTTAAACTGACTTCTATGTTTGTTAAAATTATTTCTAACCACTTCACCTCTTTGAATCTCCATCTCTATTCATTCATTTCTATTCAAACTTCAATTTCAAAACTTGCATGTGCATTACTAAGAACTACTTTTCAAAGCGTACACTTTTTATACGAATTAATACTTAGCATCAAGGAGATCTCAAAAATTGGTTTAATCAAAAGCAATTCTTTCCAAGAAGCTCCTAACTAGGGGTAAAGCATCTAAAGAAGAACCCTATAATCAAAAGCAAGACTAACGATCGTAGGGCATATCACATAAAGATCATATTGACTAGGGATTATCACTCTAAAATTCAATTAACATGGGTTACATTTCAAAAGCACTGTTCAATCAGGGGCGTATATTTCGAAGGGGAATTCCTTAATCAAGTTCATATCACAACATGGTAGGGCTTGATTTCCCCTTTCAACGACTCCTCAAGGCCCTAATAATCAGGGGGCAACCTTCGAGACTTAAATGTTGGGGAAGTATGTATCATGTTTATCCTACTTCCTGTAGGGTCCAAGTTCCCTCTTAAAAAACTTCAAGAACAAAACTTTTTCAAACTTCGAATGCTTGGGGCAATCCATAGCGAGTTAGCGTCGCATCATGGTGATATCAAAACTATTTCCAAGATTACTTCCTACATATCCTAGATATTTGGGGCATACATTTCAATATTTTGAATGTTGGGGTAAACCACTGCAAGGTTCGATCAAAAGGAGTTGATTCAAAATAGTTCATCAGGGGCAAGTCATCCAAAAGTACCTCCTCCAATACCCATTAGTCAAGGGCATAATGTTTCAAAGTGAAAAATAGTGGGATCATTAATACTATGATCAAACTATTTCTAAGCTCATATCAATGAGAATCTCCTCCAAGACCCAACATATTCCACATAGGGGAAAGCTTTCTGCGTACCTTCATAATATCCAGTGGATCTTTCTCCTACATCCGCAATCTTCAAGTTCAAATCGAGTATCAAGAAATCATGAAAGCATAACATTCAACCATCAAGTGACAAGCAACTTTGTTGCATATGAAACCTCTTTACGTCTTAACCACACGCATCAACCAAAAGCATACAAGTAGGTATAAATCATTTTCATGCATTCATTAGGTTACTACGATCCAGAATCAAGCTATACTTATCATCTCATCCGGCTGACGAATTTCGACAACATGGATCTAAACAAGGGCCCAATCTCACTTGGCATCAACCCTTAACCCCAATTGGCACCTCAAAAGTCCAACATCCATTAATATATATCCGATTTATGCATTACATGAATTGGTCAGTCATTCTACGCATTAACGCCTACATTTGCATGCATACATAACATATCATAAACCAGGACATAGGACCTCCCGTAAAAAAATCCTGAGTCAATTTCCAGGGGAGTCATTATTCTTAATTCAAGTAAAACCTCCAGCTAAGTCAATAACATCTCTCTGACTATTCCTCCCAGTGAGTATGTCGTACAAGCATTCTTCGTCAAATTGAATCGTGAGCATCCTTACATACGAACGTCCGAGACACCTTACATACAACCATCAAAATCATGAGCATCTTCACACTTTCTAATCACCTGATCAACGTCTCACAGTGACCTTACCGATGTTAGAAACCATGCCATTTATTCCACCTTTCCAAGCCACCAGGATTAATTTTATTTTAGTAGCCTTACTGACGTTGGCGTAAAAGCCCAGTTCCTGTCTGGCGCATCATTTGAAAAGTACATTTCTTGTCTGGAAGTGTTCTAATTTCCGTTTGGAAGCTAATCCTTATCACCAGTTCTCGGCTGGTAGCATGCCTTAGGCAATGATTCTGTAATTCAAATCAAAATGGGCATTGCATTTATCAATCATCGCATCATTTCAATTCATAATATTATCATATTAAGCATACACACCATGCATCTTGCATATATCAAGCATAATAATATCAAACATGCATACATGCATTACATTCAATGATATATGCCAAAGAAAATTGTGGAAAAATATCAAGGCATGACTACCAGCTAAGACGTAATTAATTTCAAATCTAAGCTCAACACTATCCATTCATCTTGTTATCACTATAGCCACCTCGTTTGAGAACATGAACAATCGTCAGATGTACCGTTATCAAAATTTTACTAGGCAGCTTACCTACGATTCATATCCAAGACCTAGTCATCACCAGCCTTCGGGCATTACACGTGAAATTATCAAATTCAAACTTTTCAAGTTTAAACCTTTCAAAAAATTCAATTTCATTTGGTTATCGTGTTAAATTTGGGGTTTATTTTTTCATGATGATAGTCTTGGTTGAGAGCAGATACAACTGATATCATCAGTGAAGTTGGGGTTTATTTCTTCATGACGATAGTTTTGGTTGAGTGCAGACACAACCGATGTCATTAGTGAATTTGGGGTTTATTTCTTCATGATGATAATCTTGGTTGAGTTCAAACACAACTGATATCATAACTGAATTTTGGGTTCATTTCTTCATGATGATAGTCTTGGTTAAGAACTTACACAACTGACATGATCAATGAATTTGGGTTTCATTTCTTCATGATGATAGTCTTGGTTGAGAGCATACACAACCAACATCATCAGTGAATTTTGAGTTCACCTCTTCATGTTGATCGAGTCTTGATTGAGAGCAGACACAGCCGATATCATCAGTGAATTTAGGGCTCATCTCTTCATGTTGATTGAGTCTTGGTTGAGAGCAGACACAACTGACATCATCAGTAAACCTTCGATCTTATTTATACCTTATTTAAGAATAGACACAACTGGTATAACTTCAATCTTATTCAGCAAATACCTTAGTTGAGAACAGACACAACTGGTATATCTACAATCTACATCTTTGGTTTAATTATCTAGGATTTTGGTTACCAAAGTCAAGTTTCAAACTTCAAACCTGTAGTATATATCCCCTAGGTTGTGATAGGTATACGAATTTGAAATATAATTCATTATGTTATTAATGAATTATCAAGTCAATGTTGTTTATCCTCTAGGTCGTGATGTCTTGCTATGTTAGTCTCTATGCGTTAATAAGATATTTTCAACAAATATCATTTACTCCCTAGGTCATAGTAAATGTATGAAATATGCGATATAACTTGTTGCGTTAGTCTCAAAGCAGCAATAGGTTATATGTCCCTCTGCGATACGGTTCATTGTGTTAGTCTCCATGTGACAATGGATTATCGAACTCTATGTTATTCATCCCCTAGGTTGCGATGAATATATGAAATTTGCGTCATAAACTTACTATATTAATCTCCAAGGATTAGTAGATCAACTTTTTCAAAACTTGTATTTTTGTAAATATGCAAAAGAATCTACAATCTCTTAGATACCGATGAGTTATCCGCATTGTCGTATCTAAGTCAAAGAAAAAATTTGGTTCAAACGCTGGTAAGATTATATATCATCATCTATGCCTACTCTTCATGCCCATGGGAACCCTGTACAACGTATCCTTATAATCTTTCGGACAAATTTTTGGGTCTTCCATTATTTAATAAACTTCCGATCAAAGTGTGTGAGACCTGTGTATTCTCACACTATCCAATAAAAAAGTAATTATATAGGGGAAGCTGTCATACCCCAAAATTTCCCTATCTTTACAATAATTATATTGTTATTAGGTTTCTAAATAAGTAAATCATATTGTATAAGTTTTATTTCTATGAGGGTTTAAGACAGGGAAGAGAGGTGTATTGATCTAAAATGGACCATCAATATCTGATGGCCCATTAAAGTTTCATTCATTTTTTGAAAGGGGTGCATTTTTATAAAAGGGGTACACTATTTTGAAAAATCACGGGCCTTTCTAAATCAGAAAGGGCCCGTATAAAAACTTTAGTCCATTTTAAATGCTAAAGGGGGGGGGGGGGGGTTCATGCTATTGAAGACATCTTGGGCCATTTCTAAATCATAATGGCCCATTTAGGTTGAAGGGTGTATAAAATAATTTGTTTTTGTTAAAAGGCTCAAACAATTAAACAAATTAGGTCCATTACAGATTTTTATCTTAAGAAACTGTTTTGCTTTTTTTACATTATTATTGCAAACATTATTAAAATTATATTATTATTAACATAACTTAATTAAAAGCTTTGTTTGATTTATTAATTGGAAAAAGTTGATTAAGAAAAGCCAAGACTGAGGCCTCCAGCCCTTAATAACCCGATCCATTTCAAGCCAAAAAACAGACAGGCCCAGTTCAATTAAATCAAAAAATATGCATTATACGGATTAAAGGAAAACACTTGTTTTAAAATTGTAACGCATACTGTTCAGATTGATGGAAAAATTAATACACGCTTTAAAGTAAAAATGCACAATGTGTAGATTAAGGGAAAAAATAATGCATGAACAATCACTATTCAGATTTGAATTCAAAATAAATCAAATCTTTACATTTTAACTGTCTGAAAATATTATAAATCATAATAAAATATATAAACTAAATCAAACTAAAACAGAACTAAATCAAAACATATCAGATCGAATCAAAGATTCTTACAAGATCCATTACAAAACAGAATCAAACTACAATCAATATTTGCAAATCCCTAATCACTCTAAGTAATGACACTTCACACAAACTTTCCTAATTAATCAAAATCAAAAAATATAAATACCTAAGATCAAAATAGAAGAAGGGGAAGAAAAATTGAGGAAGATAATTTTACAAAAGAAAAAAATTTACGGAGAGAAATTTTACAGAAAAAAGGAGAACATAGGGAGTCTGTTTCCATCACCGCCGCTCCAAACCCTCATATCCACTGCTCCTTACAAACCTAGGGTTTCAACATATGAAACCCTAGCTTCCATCGTTGAGCCTCCACCATTGCCATCATCTTCATCACCGTTTCTACTCCGTGAACCCGAAACAAAATAGAAGAGGACGAGATCAGAAGAAGCTCAGATCAAAAGCAAACATAAATCACGAAGAACAGTCACGGTCGGAGGTGAAAAACTTAGCTTTTTTTTATTATTTTTGTTGTACGATTTGGGTTGTGGGGAAAAAGGTAGATCCAGGAGGTAGGAGAAGATCACCTCCGATTAGGGTTTACAAGTAGCGGCGGCGATTAAGGTTTGTTGTTACAGTGAATGGAAGAGAGAAGACGAGTCTGAGAGAGAAACAGTGAACGAAAATGAAAAAATACTTTTGTAAAATTGAAATATATTAGGTTCAATAATCCATCATGCGCAACCCTATAATCGTTACCATACTCCCTCATTCATACCCGCATGATCTAAATCTAACGTTCCAAAACACATGCCCACCATAGCACCGTACTATCGCTCGTATGGAGTCCAAATAGACTCCCAAGCACCCTTGGGCCAAACTCATTGCCAAACCTACCTCCCTTCAATTTTGTTTTACTAACACACGCACATTCAGACCCCCCAACCTTATTGGGCCAAGTCCAATATCTGGACTTGCACCCTTGTTCCCTCATACTCCCAGATTTACTAACACGCACAAATTCAAACTCCCTTGTATTTTGGGCGTCAATTCAATATCTTAATTCAGGGTCCTAATACCTGCACCCCCTAATTTTACTAGCCTAATACAATTCACACCCCCCTACATTTTTAATTTAATTCTTTTTTTATTTCTTATATTATAATTTTTATATTTTATATTTTTTATAATTATAATATTACATTAATTATTTTAATAAATCAAATAATATTTTTCTAAACTCATTCAAGTATTATTTTATTTATTTGAATTAAAATATTTTTTCATCATGCATTAATAAAGACACTTTTACAATTAATACATTAAAAAACATGTAACCAACACTAAACCCTTTTTCATAATTAAATTAATTCAACAATCAATTGTCAAAAAGGATTACGAGAATATTTTAATTCACTGCACACTTCATCTAATAAACTCCGATATTCACACAGCTAGACTAAGTACACAGAAAATTCAAATATCTTCGTAATCCATAAAAAACACCAATCAACTACGAACTATAAATTGAGACTCTGATTCTTCATAAGAGGATACGTAGGCATACAACTAAAATCTTGGCGAGTTCCCCTAATAAAAAACTAAAACCATATTTCTTAAAGATTGCGCTTCTAAACTCCAGTGTCCTTGTGAACAAGGTAGATGAGTGTTACCTAACACCTTCCCTTTGTCTAAAATTGAGTCAACAACCTAGAGTCTCTATATTTTTAGGGTTAACCTTTATATTACCTTCTTTAGGATAAAAATTAAGGGTGGTGACTCTGATTTTAAAACCAGTTACAACACATCTTAGGGTCTTTGTCCGCCACTAAGCTGGTTACGCCTTAGGGCCTCTGTCTACTACTAAGTTAGTTATGTCATTGGGCCTCTATCCGCACTAAGTCGGTTATTCCTTAGGGCCTATATCCGCGACTAAGTTGGTTACACCTTAGGGCCACTAAACTGGTTACACCTTAGAGCCTATATCCTCAATTAAACCAATTACGCCATCGTGCCTTTGTTCGTTACTATATCAGTTACGCCTTAGGGCATCTGTCCACCACTAAGTCGATTACACATTCGAGCCACTGTCCGCCACTAAGCCAATTACGCCTTCGGGTGTCTGTCTGCCACTAAGTCAATTACGCCTTAAGGCCTCTGTCTGCCACTAAGTCGTTGATGCCTTTGGGCCTTTGTCTGTCACTAAGTCAGAAACGCCTTAGGGCCTCTGTCTGCCACTAAGTCGGTTACGCCTTAGGGCCCCTGTCTGCAATTAAGTCCGTTATGCCTTCAGGGCTTTTCTGCCACTAAGCTGGTTATGCCTTAGGGCCTACGTTCGCCATTAATACAGTTATGCCTTGGATCATATGTCTGCCACTAAGCCGGTTTTGCCTTAGGGCCTCTGTCTGCCACTAAGTCGGTTACTCCATAGGGACTCTGTCCACCACTAAGGTGGTTATGTCTTAGGGTCTTTGTCCGCCACTAAGCCGATTATGCCTTAGGGCCTATGTCCGCTATTAATTATGTTACTCCTTCAGGCCTCTATCTGCCACTAAGCCGATTACTCCTTAGGTCCTATGTCTTCATTAAGTTGGTTATGCCTCCATACCTCTATCCGCCACTAAGTCGGTTACATCTTAGGTCCTCTGTCCACCACTAGGCCGATTACGCCTTAGGGCCTCTGTCCGCCACTAAGCCATTTACGCCTTAGGGACTCTCTCTGCACCTAAGGACACTACCCGGTGAAGTTAATAAACTTATAAACATTGATCAAAGGTAATGTTAAAGCTCTAGCATAGTCACAGTATAAGTGTAAAACTCGTCTTAAGAGCAAAAAAGTTCAGCCCTAAGAGGCGATTCTGAGGAAACAAACTCGTGTGGGGCTCTTTAGCCCAGAAAAGATAAACAAAAGAGTGACCACCTAACCCTATGTAGGCTTGGGGCTCTTTAAATCATGTCGTAACTAACTTCATATAGTCAGCTGAAGGTGATGTAAATCCGGATAATTAGCTCATATAGTTTTCTCCTATGGATTTTATATCCAGAAGTCCTCTATAACACAACCTGAGAAATATATCAAGGATAAACCCAAGCATGCAGCCCACTGGGGCTGTTATTCTCTCAGTAAAATCACAAATAAAAAGACATGAAGGTCGTTGGGGCTCTTAAGCTTAAAATGATACCCGACACTACATGATCGGATACATATATCCCAAAGGAATTTGTACTCGAGGGGCTTAGATATACGCACGAGACTCTTTTAAGTTATGGTAAAAGCTGAAAAGTTAAAGCAAAAAACTAATAAAAGAAAATAACAATAACATTATAAAAGCCACAAAGGGCAGTTCAAAACCCAAAGCCCACAAAAAAAAAAGTCATAACCATACGCCTTAGGGCCTCTATCCACCATAGATGACACTCCTCGTTATAAGTCGAAAGTCATGAATTATTACTCAGTCGAGTATCATGAATTAACACTCCCCATTTAAGGGTCGTGTACCATGAATTAACACTCCCCATTCAAGGGTCGAGTACTATAAATACACTCCTCGTAGAAAAGTAGAGTTCCATAAACAAGTACTCCTCATAAAAGAGTTGAGGTCTACTCCTTACATAAGAGGAAAAACCTTACACTCCTCATCAAAAGAGTTAAATACATCACTGGGGTGGAATCAAGGCCCAGCCAGTCAACCTCGCCTCTGATTAATGAAAATATGATCCACAAAACAGTCAAACACCACCACTACTCGGCTATGTTAGTATGTCGTGAGCCCAGTCAGGTTAATAAACCTTTGACCATTATCTAATGAAACTGGGGGCTTTTATTGATCACCAATGAAATAATACATATCTTAACGGCAAAGAGTATTCTAAACCGGACGGATAAAACCCATTATGGTAAACCACCAGACTCAATAAGTTTTCTTGGGGCTCATTAGCTCGAAGGTTTCGTAAATCCGGGAATCTTATATCTGAACACTTACTCTTATGGATTTCGTACCTGGGAGACCCAACTTGGGAATCGATAATTATAGACAAACTCTATTGGTTACGTCACAACCCGAACAAAGTACTTCACTTTAGTGAACCTTCTATAAGGAAGGCTTCGCCTATATCCTGAGATAAACACCCAAGGATAAAAATAAGTGAACTGAGTTTAGAAGCCCCTCGAGGCTTATAAAAACATACGAGTTCCCATGAACTTCAGAATAACTTTGAGCTTTGTCTAAAATAAAGATTAGTGCTGAACTTCAAATAAGCTTTGGATTTTCGGGTTAAAACGAAGACCTCGGTCCAATCGACTCAAAAGTCAAGGATAAACAAACATTAATCTCACTACTTTGTGATACTGTCGAATATAGTCTAAATCAATGACTGTCCAAACAGACCGAAAGTATGAAACATCCTATGAAAATGTTGGGTGTACACCCCGGTAAGCATAATTGTAATCAGGGTAATCAGACCTTTTACTTATACTAAAGTCGGACGGGAGATATCTCTGACATGGGCATAGTGCATACCTACAAAGTACTAAACTTAACTAGATATACGCATGAGGCTATAAGTGAATAGCTAGGATAATACAAAAAGCATTCAAAGCAATAAAAAGGCTTCAGATGAGCATAAATACAATGCACTAGAAAGTTATACAACAAGGTCTCCGAAAAATGTAACAAGATCTATACATGAGTTTTCCAAACTTATGAAATGTATAAGATCTACTACGAGTTGGCTATGATATATGTTGGATGATCTGAATTAACACTTGGACTCGGGATAATAACATCGGGTTTTTTTTACCGAACACTTCATTCCTCCTGAGGACTTCATGCCCGGGGGGGCTTGTACATATCCTAGAATATTTTTATCAAGTCTGAGGTACAAACTCGGACAAATAATGATATACGGGTTAATATAGGAGATAATCCCTAAGAGACCGAATCCGAATACTCAGTTAGGCTCAACCACGTATGAGGTCGGAGTGGGATATGCAGTTGAGGGCGTGCCAGGGTGTGACCCAGGACCGACTGTGAATTAGGTGTCTATAGCAGTAGAAATGTTGAGACTAAGGGATTGAATTTACTTGACTCGCACAGATCAAATAAAAAATCGCCACCGCGCTTTATTGTTTCCAAAGGAATGTGAAAAGAGCGAATAACCCAAAAGAGGGGGAGAGAAATCTAAGTTCGGGGGTTGGTTATGCAAAGGGAAGGTATTAGCACCCTAAACATCTATGGTACTCCGCATGAAACTCTTTGAAAATCTGTATATTTTGGCTATAAAAGTTGTATACAAAATAGATGATGGAGATGGGAAAAGAAGTATTTTTTTTACAATTTTTACACCTATTGCGGTTGCGAACTTTTAGTGTCTACGTACCATCTTCTATGCAATAGAGGATCAGGGTACTCGTAGTTCACCTTTAAGATTTATTTTTAAACACAAGTATGTTGGTTAATTTTAAGAGGCGAGACATCGCTGTACTATCCGAGTGGAAAACATACTTACTACCCACAATTATGAGAAAGGAGAATTTGCGTCATCTCAAAGTGGAGGATATAGCTTGGATTTCAAAATCAGCAAAGCCTCACTCGACACTCAAGTGGAAAATATCTAACTTCACTACATATCATAGAAGTATAGTAGCTTGCATCACTACAAGAAATTGACAAGAGTCTAATCTTTTAAGAAACTTTTAAAGTAAAAAGCCAAAATGGAAAAATGGTTTTAATGAGATTGATTGACTTTTAGTCTTCTCACAAGAAATGTCAAAGTATGATTAATTTTATTAAAGTTTGATTAATAAAATGTTTTTGAAAATGTATGGACCTAAGTCCAAGTTTATTGTGAAAGCGGTTCAAGTTAGAAAACAAGAAGAGTTTTTAAAAGGAGGAAGAAGATTTTTTGAAATTAAAGAAGGTGAGAGGATATTTTTAAAATGAAAGAAAGTGGGAGGAGATGAAGGGACAATGCTAAAGCATAAGGTAAAATCTAGGCAAAAGAACCGTCTAACAACCAAGAAGCCAACACTTGAAATAATGAGCCAATGTAGAATTCACATCCTTTGGATTGAAACAAAACAAGCAAAGATAATAAACCTCTTAAGAAAACCAGGCTTCAAATGCATTAAGTATTCACAAAAATTGGGTAGAGTAATAGTTGTATATAGATGAATTCCCAATCACGGACAAAGCATATAATCAGAATAACATGCACGCAAAGAAAACAAACAACCCAATGTCTTGGGGTAAACCCCAAGAACTCCAGACAAAATATCAATAGAAGTTATAAGGTCCCAAAAGTGGTCAAGGTCTCTACTTCTAAGTCCAAGAAGTCCACAACTCTAAAATACCAAAGATAGTAACCAAATAGTCCAAGTGACATTAAAGCTTTTTTATAGTTCAAGTTCGTTATTAGGTATCTTTAAAAAGAAAATGAAAGCTCAAGTGAGTAAAGATGAAAATAGCATGAAATGTAAATGCTAAAATAAATAGTGCGTAAAAGTAAAGGCGTAAAGTAAAAGCATAAAGACAAAATTCAACTGTTAATGAGTTAGAGATTAGAGGTTAGTTGAATGACCAACTTTAAACTTGCATTTGAAAACTCATTAGAAGATTGATAAAATCAAAGCCTCTTAAAAACAAGTTTCAATTGCTTTTTGTCAAGTATATGATTCATTTCAAATTCTCGAGGCAACAATAAATGATCAACGATATTTAAGTGATTCACTTAGACAAAAGTTTATGAAGATTCATTAGAGGATTGATAAGACCAAAGTCTCCTAACAATGAATCTCAAGGTTATTGGATCAAAGGTTTCAAATTAAACATACTTGGGCTTGCAAATATGGGTTTGGACCATGAATGATCATTTCTTGAATCGGGACAAAATTTAGTGTTATGTTAAGCAATTGTAAGTGGACTTATATAGAAGTCACACCTATTTTGAGGTCGGTCAATAGCAATCTATGTACCATATATTTAGAGAGATGATATATATATATATATATATATATATATATATATATATATATATATATATATATATATATATATATATATCATCCTCTAATAACACATAGTACAATGCAAGCATAAGAAAAGGGAGAAGATGAACAAGAATTAAATTCCACATTTGAACCAAAGAATTTAATCAAGCTATTATTAAAAGCATTCATCCATTTTTGTGTAGTTAAACTCAACACCCTAGATCCAATGATGTTAATAAAGCTCCTGATTAAAATTCACATAGTCCAAGATCAGCCAGAATATATACAAAAATAAAATTGCATTTAAGAATAAAAATAGAATGAGAAAATTGAGTTTTAAATTGTTTTTTTAATGAAAATAAAAAACAAAATAACAAACTATATTCAAAATATCAAAGAAAAATTAAAACAGACCATATAAAAGTCAAATGATCTCAAATATTTTTACAAAAATTTTGGTAATTTTTTTAAAACGGAAAAGTATTTTTAAATTAATTAAAATCATTCAAATGAATGAAAAATGATTAAAAATAGAAAAAATCGAAATCAAATTCTAGAAAAAATACAAAATGTCAGAAATGAGATAAATGAATTTTTTTTATTTTTTTTAGAATTTTTGGGAAAAAATGAATTAAAATGAATTTTTAAACTTAAAAAAGAATAAAAAATAAAAATAGTAAAGAAATTTAAACAGAAATAATGTCAGCCTTTAGATCTGGTCAACTCAGGTGAAGTAGTTGCATCAAGAAGTCTAAATTTAAGGCACATGGTAATACTGTGTTATGGCATACAGAGAATCAGTTTCTAACATCCTCTTCTCTGGTGGTGACAAGTGGCATCAGTGGCCACTTGTCCACCACTAGCTGGCCGGTGGAAACCTCTATGCATGGAGAGGAAAAGACAACAAGATAATAAACAAGCAAAGAAATATGAGACCCAATGGTCTCGTACATCATCAAGGCAACATCATTAATTAATTTTTTTGTTTGCGAAAAGGAGTAACTCTCTCTTGTTTTAATACACCATCATCATATTTTTTCTTTAAACATCGCCATCATTATCTATTTTTGAAAAGCAGAAAAAACATAAAAACAAAGAGAGAGGAGGACGATGGCGGAGAAGATGAACTTGCGGTGGTCGTTGGTGAAGGCTCACGGTGGCGCCACCGTGAGTAATTCCAAAATTAATATTTTTTACACTTTTCAGTTCGTCTTCCCTTCCTTGTTTCAAATCTTAACTTGTTTTTTCCAAAAAGCCAACGGATAATGCAAGATCTAGAAAAGTGTTTCAAAAATATTTTTTTCAAAATCACAACAATCAATTTCAGAAATAGATAGGTATGGGCGGATTCATACTCAGAGAGAGAAATTAAACCTTCTAGAAAGAAAAGAAGAAGAGAACGGAGAAGATTTAGTGATGTTCTGGATATTTTCCGGCGAAATAGAGGTGGTTGCACGGTGGTGTTCGGTCTCTTCCGGGTGAGATCTTTCTAATTCTTGTATCTTATTCTTCTTTGTGATTCGAAAATATTTTCCTCTTTCCAATTTTCTGAAGGATTTTCATTTTTTGGGAAAGTGATGATGAAATCATTTTTGGGTTCTTTGCTGTGATGGTGAGGTGCGTGGTTTCTTTTATATTTTTGAACTGTATTTTTTTTAATGTAATTGATTGGCTTTATGCCAATGGGGAATTCGGTTTGGTTGTGATATTGGGACTATGAGTGTTAATTTTTTTTACAAGCTTGCTTGCGTTTTCTGTTTGTTATCACCTTTCATGACTATATTGAAATATTTATGCAAATTTATATTGATGATATAGTCATTAATCCTGTATCGGGACATGCTAATTTGAACCATATTCGATAATCATTCGAAAAGATGAGGAAACGTGGACTTAAGATGAATCCTCCTAAATGTGCATTATGTGTGAAGGCATGAGATTTTTTATGTTTCGTTGTTCATAAGAAGGGAATCAAAATCAATCAAAATAAAACCAAGGCCATCAAGGAAATCAAGCCTCCTTCGACTAAAAAAGAACACCAATCTTTGCTAGGGATGATTAATTTCCTAAGGAGGTTCATATCAAACCTTAGTAGCAAGACACAATAATTCTCACTGTTACTGCTTTTGAAGAAGTTTGTAGAATGAAGGCTTTCAATTACAACCAGAGCATCAAAAAGTGTTAGAAACAAATAAGCAAATATTTGATGTATCCTCCTATATTGGCTCTACCTGTTAGAAATATGCCAATTAGATTGTATATTCATGTGTCGGACCTAACAATAGAAAGTATGTTAGTCCATGAGAATGATAATGGTGTCAAAAGACACATTTATTACCTATGTTGAGTTCTATACGATGCAGAAACTAGGTATAACTTAATTGAGAAGTTATGTCTTTGCTTGTATTTTTCTTGTATGAAATTGAAGCACTACATAAAGTCAGTTTATGTTTCGTCTCATTTCGATGTCATTAAACATATGCTTTCAAAACCAATTCTTCATAGTCGAATTGGGAAATGGGCACTTGCATTAACTGAATATTCCTTAACTTATATGCCTTTAAAGGAAATGAAAGGGCAAGTAGTTACAGATTTCATAGTCGACCATGCAATGGTCGAAACACCTCATAACTTCTTAGAACTTGAACCTTTAAAGTTATATTTTGATGGTTCTAGTCATAAATATTGAGTAAAAAAGTCATAAAGTTGGAATTGGGATTGGGGTATTGATTACTTCTCCCAATAAAATTCCAACAAAACTCAAATAAAAGGTAAATGGGTATTGTTCAAATAATGTATGGCCTTAAAATAATGTTGGAATATGGGGAAACTAGAGTCGAAATAAGAGGAAACTCTGATTTAATAGTTAAACAAATAACTAAAGAGTACAAATGTGAAAAAGAAAATTTGATAATGTACTTTGTGATAGCAAATCGGCTATTGCAAGAGTTCGAATTTGTAAATATTAGACACATCCCGTGACTCAAGAATTAGGAACCCAATGATCTAGCTCAAATTACTTCAGGATACAAAGTGAAAGAGAAGTTGGAAGATTCAATTGAAGTTCGAGGCAGAGTGATGGCAACAATGTTAGAATATAGTTTGGTTCTACATCTTAGTAATAGTTTTGATGATAATAAAATACATGATATATATATATATATATATATATATATATATATATATATATATATATATATATATATATATATATATATATATATATATATATATATATATATATATATATATATATATATATATATATATAAAGGAGAAATATGCTCTCTAATAAAATTATTTAAATATGCAGAGAAGTTGGCGAACAAACTTGCGCTAAGAAGTTCCGATAAGAATTTTTGTACAAACACAAATTAAAGTATTACGCTCAATAGAAGTTATGATAAACTTCTGAAGCACCAAAGTTGCAAGCTAAACTCTGACGAAGAAATAATCTAATGCTCTAAAATCTCAATGTTAACATACTTATTCTAATTAATTTTCAAAGGTGAAAGTTCTGATGTATTACAATTCATTCAGTAAAAATAAAAAAGTAATGGCTAGTACTAGACAAGATCGGAATTTTTGAAAGGGAAATTAAAAACGTTTTATCAACCTTCCAAAAACATCTTCTCATGTCTCAAATGCTTAGCTTATTTAAAAGGAGTCTTGAAGAGATCAAAATACAACACTTGCACATACAAAGAAATATTCATAAAGCTCTCTTATTTAGTCATTATGCTTAAACATTGTGTAAACATCACATTTGTGATATAGTTTTCTAGAAACATTCTTGTACACATTTTGATTCATTGTTTTGTAATATCTTGAGAAACCAAGTTATGGTTTAGTCTCAAGAAGACATTGACGGTAGTCTTTGTGTGTTGTAATCAAAGTTTTGATTAGTGGATTAAGACCTCGATTGAGAGAGGCAAGATCACTTTGGTGGGTGGACTGAAGTAGTTTGAGTTCAAACGAACCAGGATAACCAAACGTGTCATTCTGTTTTAATTTTTTAAAAACCAAATCCAACCCCCCTTTCTTATGTTTTTCTATTCTTAAATTGGTATCAGAGCACATGGTTATTGGTGATAACACTTAACCATGTCAGAAAAAAGATCCTAGCAAGAAAAACACTATGGTGGGACCATTTCAGAACAACAACAATGATAACTATTATGAGAAAGACAGAAGCAGCGGAAAAACTCCAATCTTTGATGGTGAAAACTTCGACTACTGGAAAGACAAAATTGAAACTTTATTCCTAGCTCATGACGCTGACCTCTGGATATGGTAACTGATGGCTACATTCATCCAGTTGATGAAAGTGGTCAGAAGATCGATAGAAAGAAAATGGCAAATCAACAAAAGAAAGAATTCAGAAATTATCACAAGGCCAGAACAATCCTCTTGAGTGTCATCTCATACACTGAGTATAAGAAGATCACGAATAAAGATCCAGCTAAGAACATGTTTGACTCACTGAAAATTATGCATAAAGGCAACACAAAAGTAAGAAAACCAAATCTCTTGCACTCATCCAGAAGTACGAGGCCTTCAAGATGGAAGAAGATGAAATAGTTAAGACAATGTTCTCAAGGTTTCAAATTCTCGTTGTAGGGCTAAAAGTTCTGGATAAAGGGTACTTAACAGCAGATCATGTAAATAAAATCATCACAAGCTTACCCAAGAAATGGAGACCCATTGTCACGACCTTAAAAATAGCCAAAGATCTAAAAAAATATCTCTTGAAGAACTAATCAACTCATTAAGAAGTCACGAGATAGAACTAGAAGAAGATGCGCCCCAGAAGAAAGGTAAGTCTCTTGCTCTCAAATCAAATAAAAAATATGAAACTAAAGCTTTTCAGGCAGAAGAAGAAAACTCTAGTGGATCCTCGTTAGAAGAAGACAAACTACCTCTTCTCTCTAGAAGAGTCCATCAGCCATGGAAGCACCGAAAGAGGAAATTAAGAAACGCTAGAAGAACAGGAAATCACCCTGAATCATCCTCTGGATACATAAAGTCTCACAACAAAGATGTCGTCTGCTATGAGTGCAAAGAGTTGGGTCATTAAAAAGCGACTGCCCAAATCTTCAGAAAGAAAATCCTAAAATAAGTTCTTCAAAGAAAAGAAGAAAAGACTTATGGCAATGTGGGATGACTCGGAATCTTCTAAAGCTGAAACAGAATAAGAAAATGAACGAGCCAATATAACATTAAGGGCCAACATATCAGAAGACACAGATACATCAGAATCCAAATCAGATTCATAAGAGGTATATTCAAAATTATTTATATCTCAATTAGAAGAAAGTCTGTTTGATATTCTTGAAAGATATCAGCAACTTCGAGTCAAATACAAGAACCAGAAATGCGTTCTAGTATCTGAAATTGAAGAAACTAGGAAAAAAACCTAAAACTATGAGATGAAAGAAATTAACTCTAAACTTAAAAATGAATTACAAAAACCTCAGAGAAAATCAGCTTCGGATGTTTCAAATAGTTCTGATAACATCATAAAAGAATGTGATCACATATTTCAAAATTTTCTAGCTAGAAACATAGATAGAATCAAGATGGCTTCAATGATCTATGGAGTTAGCAGAAACGGCAGAAAAGGCATAGAATATGTGAAACCAAAAGGAGAAGAACCATATCAACCAAATAAAGTTGATGATATGATCATAAAACACACACCTTTAAACTCACACTTCACATATTGACACACACATGATATAAAATATACTAGTGACTCTTACTCTGCAAATTCTCCTGTGAAACCAAAATTCAATAAGAATTTTTGAAAATATAACAAACAATGACCCAAAAAGATATGGGTACCTAAGGATAAAATCATATATGTTGTAGATATCTTTAACAACAAAGTTGAAACACTAGTCTTGGTACCTGGACTCTAGATGCTCTCGACACATGACGAGAAGAAAACATATGTTCCAAAGCCTAGAACTTAAATCTGGAGGTTAGGTAGGTTTCAGAGGCAATAAAAAAGGAAAGATTATTGGCTTTGGAACCATTGGTAACGGTACACTTCCCTCTATAACTAATGTTCTGTGATTAGATGGATTAATGCATAACATGTTATCCACAAGTCAATTAAGTGATAACGATTATGATATAATCTTTAATCAAAAGTCCTGTAAAGCAGTTAGTAAAAAATATGGAACAATCCTCTTTAATGGTAAGAGAAATAACAACATTTATAGAATAAAACTTTATGAACTAAAAAGTCAAAATGTAAAATGACTTATGGCTATTAATGATGAGCAATGGGTCTGGCGCAGAAGATTTAGGCATGTTAGTATGAGAAGAATATCTAAGATTAACAAACTCAATTTGGTTAGAGGACTTCCTAATTTGAAGTTCAGCTTAGATGCTCTGTGTCAAGCATGTCAAAAAGGAAATTTTTCAAAACCCTCTTTCAAATTAAAAAAAATGTTGTTTCTAACTCTAGACCATTAGAACTTTTGCATATAGATCCATCAGCGACAAGAAGTATGGATTAGTGATCGTAGATGACTATAGCATATAGACACGGGTAAAGTTATTAAGACACAAGGACGAGTCACACTTTGTGTTCTCTACTTTCTGTAACCAAGTTCAAAATGAAAAAGAGTTTATAATTATAAAAGTCAGAAGTGATCATGGTGGGGAATTCAAAAACAAAAGTTTTGAAATTTTTTTATGAAAATGGAATTTCTCATGATTTCCCTTGTCCTATAACTCTCCAACAAAATAGAGTTGTAGAACAAAAGAATAGAACTTTACAAGAAATGGCCAGAACCATGATCATAGAGAATAACATTCCCAAACACTTCTGGGCAGAAGCAGTTAACACGTCATGTTATATTCAGAATATAATCTCAATAAGACTTATTCCAAAAAAACTCCATATGAATTATGGAAGAATAGAAAGCACAACATCTCTTATTTCCATCCATTTGGATGTACTTGTTTTATATTAAACACTAAAGAACATCTGGACAAGTTTGATTCAAAAGCACAAAAGTGTTCCATGTTAGGATACTCTGAACATTCAAAAGGTTATAGAGTATACAACACAAACACAAATTGTGGAAGAATCTATTAGTGTCAGATTTGATGATAAACTTGGCTCTCAAAAGTCATAGCATGGTATGATACGGTGGCAGAACCGACTGTTTAATACTGGTTTGTGTTTTGCATTTTTTATTCGTAAAATGTCGCGGTAAGCAAGAATCTCCACCGACTTTTATTTTATCCAACCGGAAAGGAAAAAAGTACAGAAAAAACCTTTTTCGAGATGTTTGAGTATAGGGGTATATTATAGAAAGGGATGGTTTTAGAACCCTTTCTATCCATGGTTTTCCATGGCCTCTTAGGTACTTGCTCATTTTTAAATTGCTTGTGTTTGTGTGCTTTGTTTTTGAAGAATGTTTTACCTCGTGATAACCCTTGTATCAGTCCTCAAGGGTGTGACGAAGTTGTTTTGAAAATTGTTTTGAAAGGTGTAAGTGTGAAAAGTTTTGATTTGAGCAAGTACCTACTAGCATCTACCTACTCGAAAAAAGATTGTTTCTATTCTTGTTTCCTTTAGACAAATCTATCCCACTATTGAGAAATAGGTAGCACCGTCGTTGGAATTTGTAAGGGTCAATTCGAAAGGGACGTACGATCACTAAAGCAATATTAGGATACCTTAGTGATAACCCTAGAGTCTTAAGATCTTTTCGAGGCAACATTTCCGAGGCAACATTTCTGAGGAAACGTTCGAATGAGACATTTTGATCTTTTTAGACTTGAGGGCAACCACTAAGACATCCTATGCTTAATGATCGTTTACCGAAGGCAACCGAAGTGAGAGTATACCCTAAGAGTGATATGTGCGAGTGATTTGTTTCAGTTATTTATCTTTGCACATTAGGGTTTTCTAATTGTTTTAATTTGTCATGCATTCTTGCCATACAATCCTATTTGCATACATCTAGGCAGTTAAATATTTGCGAGAATTAAAAATGCGAGAAAATAAACCTAGCTATTACAAGGCTTCGGGGAGGGGGATTAATTACATAACCAAAAAAATCGGAGATTTAAACAGTAAATAAAAACCCTAAGTTAACTATTACAAACCATGAACAGTTACAAAATATTGGAAAAAATAAATAACAAGCGCGCGGTGAATTAAATGCGAGACAATTAGGGTTTTGACCCTTTGACTAATCCTACTTGCGATTGATTAAAGAAAAAGTGTTTTTTTGTCATGTTTTGGTCATTTCAGAAAATAATAAAATAATTGAATTTAAAGAAAATCCTAAGTTCTAATTAATGTTAATTACGAAAAATAATTAAGTTAACCTATTTTGTGTTTTTGTTTGAAAACAAGAAAAGAATTAAATCAAGAACTTAAACCTAATTTTCTAATTGGTTTTAATTATAAAAACAAGTTAAAATTTTTCTAAATTAAACTAAATTAAATTAAATTTGATAAAAAAAGGAACCTCATTCTAATTTTTGTGAATTCTTGATTATATGATTTTATGAAAAAAATTGATTTTAATATAAAATAAATGATTAAACAAATTAATGTAGAAAACAAAAATCAAGAGAAATTGAGAATTGGGTCTGATAGTGTTAGCAAATGCAGGGGGTGCACATCTGAATTCTGGGCCCAAAATGCTCCAAGCCTGTTTGACCACGCTTGATTTGGTGTGGTGGTTAACTTGAGGAGCACGGTAGACCTCTCATTGTTGGCACGTTGGATCTGGCTAGGAGCATATCAGATGGCTGGATGTTGATGGAGCATGGTGAGCGCTTGAGATTGTGAAGCACTGGATTGGCCTGCAATTGTTGAGAAAATAACAAAATGCACACGCCTGGAATCAAACCCAGGACGTGTGCATCAAAGGCTAACCTCTTTACCATCTGCGTTGGCATGTTAATTATGATAATAATGAAATAAATGAAACATAATGCAAACAACGTGCCACGCATCCAAAATGCGCGAAAACTCAAACAGGCCAGTCACACGTTGTCACACCATCGTCTCCTTCACTGGCATGTCACTTTAGGTAAAGCACTTTTACCTACGGACATTTGTGTGTAACTACAGACCTGTAATATTCAAAAATCGTGCACAGGAAATATAAATGAAAGGTAATGGTACCAATCAACTCATCTCATCCTCACGAGCATCAGGGTACCTGATTCAAGGCCTAATTTTGCCTGTACTGAAAACCCCTAAAACGAACAGAGAAACCCTAGCAATGGCATATTATGATTCCTGCACTGCAAATGCAATTAAGTGGTACCAATAGGTTGCCAACACGATGATGAACAAGAATATATAAATAAAACATGCTTATGATGAGTAAATCAGTGAAATTAGAATCAAGTTTTTAGGAAAATCGTGGTGCCTGTAGGGTGCGATTCTGGGCGTTTTGAAGCTTGCAGTGGATGCTATTAGCTTCCTGAGATGTCTAGAAAGTGATTGGAAACTTTAGCACACCTTGAATTGGCCTGTGGAAGAAGATTCGTCTCACACTTTTGCCAAATTTTTTCAGTTTTGTCCTGCACTTCTCACGACCTCTCACCCTTGTTTTTGATCTGGAAAGCTTCATTATATAACCTAGAATTAATTACGTTAACAAACATGGCATGAATCTTTTCATTTATCCAAGATTTGATTTGATTTTCAAGTTGTATGATATGTTCCTATTTTGAGCCAAATCATGCCTTTCTTGTACCAGTTGGCCTTAAATTGAATTGATCTTGTAATCTCAGCATATCTTGATTGCTAAACTGTCAAAAAAACAAATCAAATCATATATTTATTAATTTTCATTATTTATTTGATTTAATCCACTTTTTAATTAATGAAAAATCAAAATAAATTGAAAAAAGAAGCATATAATGGGTGAGTGAAAATTTGAGTCATGGACCACATTATAATTGAGATTCAAGCATAAAAAGTTAGGCCCATTTAGCAAAAAATGCAAATTTGAGCACATTTTACTTTTGGCAATTTTGCAAAAATGGTCAACTTGGCCAATGCATAACTCTCTCAATTTTGACCCTAGAGAGGTTTTCTTGGACTTTTTAGAAATCTTAGGATGTCCTCTAAATAACCCTTTTTGTTTCATATCAATTGAGTCTCCATGTTCATGTATGAAGCTTTGACCCAAAAGGTGTTTTTGTTGACTTTTCAAAAGGACCTATAATGTCAAAATTCATATCTTTTTGTGAGTGCATATTCTGAACTTGGGAGTTAAATATGAATTGTAGTGAATTGCATCCTCTTCAAATTGATCTTTGGATGGTTCATTTCTGATAAAGTATGAGAAAGTTATGCTTGGTCAAAGTTGAGTTGACTTTTCCTACAAAACCCTAATTTAGCAACTTTTGGGTTTTGATGAATTGTGAGCAATCCTTGAGGAATCATGATCAACCCTTGATAAAATGATGGATAATACTTCAAAATGAGGATGTTGACCAAAAAGCTTGAAGTTTGACTGTATGTGGGCCATAGTTGACTTTTGACCTAACATAGTTGATTTTCAGGCATCTGAGCAGTTGACTGAGCAAACTTCTTCTGCAAGGCTTGAAACTTGACATGGATGATCTTGAGAACATATTAGGACAATGGTGAGAATTTTAGTCCTTTGTGGTTACCACATGTTGATGAAAATAGAAACCCTAATTTGAGGTAGGCTGGCTTAGGAGAGAGTTTGTCTGGTCAGCTCTTGAACTTCCTTGAGCAATTTGGGGACCTCACTTGCCATGTGTTGAGAAATATGGGAGGGAAAGGTTACATTTGTGTAAAACTTCGGGATGAACCGGGGTAAGGTTACATTTGTGTAAAACTTTAGGATGAACCGGGGTAAGGTTATATTTGTTGCACCGATGATTACTCTGTTTAGCTTCGAGTGTTGATCATGGACCTGCTGGAAATTATTGATAATAAATGTCTTTCCTGAAAGAAATACAGGGTTAGTTATGCGCGATGCATGAGATGAATTGTGATGAGGTTCTCGAAATAACCGAGATTATGTTATATGTAATGTATGCACATGTCATGATGTATGAACATGAAATGCTGACATAATAATTTGAGTCCGGGAAAATAAATCCCTGACTGTTGTTTGGAGAGTATGAGAAATGGTGTTCTTGACTGCTGTAAAAGCCATAGTTCCTCCACTTCTGTTGGGGATGGTGAACAAAGATGACTAACTGGGGATTCACATCCATTTGGCTGGTGAATATTCTGCCAGAAGAGACCTTGTCTGAGGATAACTCTGCGGGGACTAATTCTGTTGGAGAGGAGATACTTTGTTGATAGGTCTGCTGTTTTGGAGAAATTAACTCAGCTGGGGATGAATTTCCGTTACTGATGACAATGAATTCTGCTGGCAATTGAATTTCTGCTTGTGAGAGAAATAAACTCTGCTTGGGGAAAATACTATGAACCTCATCTGGGGGAGAGTTATGTCCTGTTCGGGAAAGCTAACATCAATGTCTTTGGATACTTTTTACTTTGTGGGGAGTATGTGAACCACTACTCATGTTCTCAAGCTGGCTCTATCCCGGTACCTGATGGGCAGAGTAATTGTAAGGTTTTGACACTTCTTGTTTTCCCTGTTTTTGCTATTACGAGTAATCGACGTTTGTATCTTATGTAAATATTTATGATCAGCCATTATTTTCAAATGCATATATCAAAAATTAATCATTAGACGTTCTTGCAAAACAAAACAGAAAAAGAAAAAAGAAACAAATTGAAGTTTCGTAAAAATGACTTGTATTGATTTTGAAATTGGCCTGTAATAGGCTTTTTTTGTACAAAGAGGCTGACGTCCTAGTAAGAGAATTCCTCCGAAAGATAGTAATTACAATTCGTGTTTAAAGAAAGAAAAACAGCTATGTGAAACAATCCCATTGGGTTCCAACTCTGCTATTGCCTTTATATCTTCAAGCGCCTCATCACTTTGCTACTTGGTCGAAGGTGGATCAGATTGATTGGCGTCGTCTGAGCTTGATAGTCGATACCGAAGTCTAGTTGCAAGATGATCCAATGAGACATAGTGTTACGCTTCAATCCCTAATTTTTGTCTGGACCTCCCTTTCGGGTTTTCAGTCCACCGGGATACCCTTTTTTGCCCAAGTCGCCTTTTCAGGTTTACAACTTGCCAGGTGTGCAGTTTTTTTCATTTTCATCCCTTACTTTTTCCCGAACCCTTTTGGTCCGCCGGGAAGCCCTTATTTTTTTCTAGGCCAGTCAACCTAGCGGTTCTTTGATTATGTGTAGTATCTTTTCACTATGTATGCATTGACGGGGTGAGGAAGGTCGTCACCATCCATGGTGGTTATAATCATAGCTCCTCCCGAGAAAATGTTCTTAACCACAAATGGCCCTTCGTATGTGGGGGTCCATTTCCCCTGGGATCACTTTCCAGTAGTATGATTCGTTTGATCACTAGATCCCTGACTTAATATTCTTGACGTCTGACCTTCTTGTTAAAAGCCTTGGTCATTCGCTTTTGATACGTCCGACCATGACAGATAGCAGTAAGTCTCTTTTCATCGATTAGATTCAGCTGATCAAGTCGGGTTTGGATCCAGTCGTCTTCGTTCAAATCCGCATCCTTCATAATCTTTAGAGAGGGTATCTGGACTTCGATGGGTAGGACTACCTCCATGCCATATACCAAATAGTAGGGTGTTGCCCCTGTCGACGTCTGTGTTGAGGTACGGTACCCATGAAGAGTGAATGGTAACATCTTGTGCCAATCTTTGTATGTCACCGTTATCTTCTGCACAATCTTCTTGATATTCTTGTTAGCTGCTTCAACAGCCCCATTCATCTTCGGCCAGTAGGTAGAAGAGTTATGATGCTGAATCTTGAATTATTTGCAGAGCTCGGTGATCATTGTGTTATTGAGATTTGTACCATTATCAGTAATAATTCTCTCTGGTATACCATATTGACAGATCAGATTGTGTCAGATGAACCGCGCCACGACGTTCTTGGTTACTGTAGTAAAGGAAGCTGCCTCAACCCACTTTGTGAAATAATCAATAGCCACCAGAATGAAACGATGCCCGTTAGACGCAGTAGGTCTGATCTCACTGATCATGTCGATGCCCCACATTGCAAAGGGCCAAGGAGCTGTCAAGACATTCAGAGGGACTGGAGGCACATGCACCTTATCAGCATAGACTTGGCACTTATGACAGGTTCGAGAGTGCTGATAACAATCGGCTTCCATAGTGGACCAGTAATATCCTTCCCGTAGGATTTTCTTAGCCATGGTATGTCCACTAGAATGGGTTCCGAAGGTGCCTTCATGTAGATCCGTCATGATCCTTTCCGCTTTGCTCTTGTCTACACACCGTAGTAGTGTGGATTCATGGTTACGCTTATAGAGGATTCTGTTACTGATGAATAACTTCACAGCGAACCTTCTCAGAAACTTCTTATCATTAACAGATGCCCCCTCGGGGTATTTCTGAACCTTGAGATACCTTTTAACCTCGTGAAACCAGGTTTTATCTGCTACCTCTTTAGTCTCAATGTCACAGCAATGTGTGGGTTCGTCCAACCTCTCAATGGTAATCTGGGGAGCTTCATTGTCCCACCTAACTTTGAACATGGAAGACATGGTAGCTAGCGCGTCCGCTAGCTGGTTCTCTTCTCGTGGTAAATATTCAAAGGTTATCTCCTCAAAGTGTGGGAACAATGTCAGTACATACTCTTTGTAAGGAATAATATTCGGGTGCTTTGTATCCCACTCGCCTTTGATATGACTTATTGCCAGAGCGGAATCTCCAAATACACTCAAGAACTTAATCCTCTGGTCAATAGCAGCTCAAAGACCCATGATACACGCTTCATACTCCGCCATATTGTTGGTGCAGTTAAAACATAATCGGGCGGTGAACTGAGTATGATAGCCCTCAGGAGATATAATTACAGGACCAATTCCATTACCCAATGCATTCGAGACTCCATAAAAATACATAGACCATCGGGATCCTTCCTCATGTCCTTCATCTGGTCCAGGTTCTTCGCATTTGGTTACCAACATGATATTCTCATCCGGGAACTCGAAATTCATGGACTGGTAGTCATCCACGACCTGATGTGCCAAATGATCCTCCAATACACTCCCCTTGATTGCTTTTTGGGTTGTGTATTAGATGTCGTACTCGGTTAAGATCATCTGCCATCTTGTTATTCTTCCAGACAAGGCGGGCTTCTCGAAAATATATTTGATCGGATCCATCTTTGATATCAACAAGGTAGTGTGAGTCAGCATATACTGTCTCAGTCGGCGAGCAGCCCATGCCAAAGCGCAACAAGTTTTCTCGAGCAATGAGTATCGGTTCTCACAGTCGGTAAACTTTTTGCTAAGGTAATAAATGGCGTGGTCTTTTCGACCAGACTCGTCGTGCTGCCCCAGCACACACCCCATTGAATTGTCTAGCACTGTTAAGTATAATACCAAGGGTGTTCCTTCAACTGGAGGCATAAAAATTGGTGGTTCTTGAAGGTATTCCTTGATTCTTTCGAAAGCAGTCTGGCATTCATCATTCAACTTTACCACTTGATCTTTCTTCAGCAGCTCGAAGATTGGCTCACAAGTAGCAGTCAGATGTGAAATGAACCTGGCGATGTAATTCAGACGTCCCAAGAAACCTCTAGCTTCTTTCTCTGTGTGGGGGACCGAAATCTCTTGTATGGCTCTTACCTTTGCAGGGTCTACCTGAATACCTTTATCACTGACAACAAAACCCAGAAGCTTACCAGACCTTACCCCGAAGGTACACTTTTTCAGATTTAACCTTAGCTTGTACGTCTTCAACCTGTCAAATAGTTTCTGGAGATGATCAAGGTGCTCTTCCTCAGTCTAGGACCTGGCTATCATGTCATCAACATAAACCTTGATCTCGTGGTGAATCATATCATGGAACAAAGCGACCATGGCGTGCTGATAAGTTGCCCCAGCATTCTTCAACCCAAAAGGCATTACCTTGTAACAGAAGGTGCCCCACTGTGTAATGAAGGTTGTCTTCTCCATGTCCTCAGGATCCATCTTGATTTGGTTGTAGCCAGAAAAACCATCCATGAAGGAGAAGATCTTGTGTTGCACGGTGTTGTCTACTAGAACATGAATGTGAGGAAGTGGGAAGTCATCCTTGGGGCTTTCTCTGTTCAGATCTCTATAGTCCATACACATTTGTACCTTACCATCCTTCTTAGGTACCGGAACGATGTTAGCAACCCACTGTGGATAAGAAGTGACAGCTAAGAATCCTGCGTCAAACTGTTTCATGACCTCTGCCTTGATTTTCTCTGACATTTCAGGGCGCATACGGTGGACCTTCGGCTTTACCGGAGGGAAGTATTCTTTAGTCGGCAGGCAATATACCACAATATCAGTGTCAAAACCAGGCATGTCTTCATAGAACCAGGCGAAGATCTCAACATAGTCGTGTAGCATTTGTACCAGTCTCTGTTTGACACTAAGCTCCAGATTTGCACCTATTTTAACCTTTTTTCCTGTTTTCCTCTGTACCCAAATTCACTGACTCAACTGGCTCTTCATGAGGCTGTATGGCCCTTTCTTCCTACTATAGTAGTCTAGCAAGTTCTCCAGGCACATCACAATCATCCTCACCTTCATCCTCGGCTTGGTTGATCGAATTTTTGAAGTTATAACTAGCAGTATTAGAGCTGTTATCAATGGGATCCATAGTGGATATGGATCTGCAGTATGATACGTGAGTGTGTGTAAGAGAATAGTTGTTTTGATAAAGTGAGAGAAAAGAAAAACAAGGAGCGCAAAATTTGTATTCAAGAAACGTCCAATGCTTTATTGATGATATATGAAATGACAAATACTAGCCCTCACAAGCAAAGCCAAGGTGCCTCGGGCAAGGCACCGGGCCGTAAAGTTTTATTACAAATCTTAAAACAAATTAGTCAATTACTGCAGAATAAAAGAAACAGGTATGAAGTCCCTAGCCGTCCAGTTATTCAACCCATCGTTGGTTGTTGGGTAGATCCAGCTGTCGATGTCTGAATCCTCTTCACTATCTTCAATTGCATTAATTCCCCGATTGCTGATGTGTATAGGAGGTCTTCCAGCCCGAGCGCGCCTAACAACCCTTTGAGCCCCTGTAGTAAAGCCTAAACCAAATTTGTCAGTTTTGTAAGTGAAATCAGGGAGCTGACCCCAATTGGTACACCCACCTTCTTCAACCACAGCCCTGGCGTCTTTGAGAGAAGCCATCTTCAACGGAGGTTTGTCGGTAGTAACTTCAGTTGATGCCAAGATCTGAGGGACCTCTTCGAAATTCTGACAAGGAGTTTCTATGAATTCCCTGTCCATCTCTACGTAGCGGAAGGAATTGAGGTGGCTCAGCATATATTCTTCTTCACCTCGCACTGTGACAATCTTTCCCTTCACCATATACTTTAGCATTTGATGGAGTATGGAGGTAACTGCCCCAGCCTCATGGATCCAAGGACGAACCAACAAGCAAGAATACGACGGCCTGATATCCATTACGTAGAAGGTGGACCCAAAAGTATGAGAACCCACTTTGAAAGGGATGTCCACCTCCCCGTGCACCATTCTCTTCAATCCGTCAAAAGCCCTTACCACAATGTTACTCGGCTTTAGAATCAAACCCTAACAATCCAAACGGTCCAACGCTTTCTTCGGCAGAACATTTAGTGAAGACCCGGTATCTACTAGCACATGAGCCATAGTGGTACCCTTGTACTCAATCGAGACATGCAAAGCATCATTATGATTCCTTCCTTTCGGTGTCAGATCAGCGTCTGAAAAACTCAGCCCACTGTCAGTAGTCAGGTTGGCCACACAATCTTTGAACTGATATGCTGAAGTTTCCTGCGACACATGCACAGTCTTGAGAAATGCAATCAAAGCCTTCGTATGGGCTTCAGAACACAACAACAGAGACAACATGGATATCTTTGATGGGGTCTGCCCCAGCTGCTCGACCATATTGTAATCGCTCTTCTTAATGATTTTCAGTATTTCCTCTATTTCTTGTTTAGAGGCTTCCACAATGATTTTCTTAGGTGCCTCCGTCCGGGCAGGCTCCCCTACAATTTCCTTGCCCCGAGTCCCAGATGGCTCAGCAGGAGGGGTAATAACTGGAGTAGGAACAGGAGAAATGTTAGGAGTGCTGGTTGGAGCAGTAGTTGGAATAACAGTGGGCTTGATGATCTTCGGAGCAATCTCAGGAGAGAAAACCCTTCCACTTCGGGTAACCTTACTAGTCCCGACAATATTACTGACATCAGTATCAGTTTCTTCATTCTTCATATCTTGTTTAACACCATGATAGTACACATCAACACCATAATACCATGGGACAGTTTTGTCTGAGGTGTACGGGATGGGACCAAGAACGGTGATTATCAGCGGAGCAATTATTTGAACAGGTGTAATCCTAACAGGTTTTCTCGAGGAAACCTGAGAAGGATTGGCGGAAATGGTTATAATGGAAACGTCTTCATTTGGAACAACAGGAATCATAGTCCTCGAACAGAATCTCTTTATTATCCATCAGGTGCTGAACACCTGACTTCAACAAACGGCAACCAGAAGGTAGAATCGAACACATGGGGAAACCTTCACCACAACCCAAAAATAAACCGTCCAACAACAAATTCTTCTTAATAGTCATAAGGGGAGTATAAATTTCTTCAACGGAGGTCACAAACAAATCAGTGTCGACAGCATTAACTCCACGACCATGTTTGGGCATGGGAGCAGTTATAACATTCGACTTTTATGGAGCGTCAAACTTTATCTCCTTGGCTTCAAGCAAATCTTGTACTTTGTTTCTCATAGCCCATCAATCATTTGTATTGTGGCCAGGACACACAGAATGGTAGGCGCACCGCATGTTGGGATTGTATCTGGGAGAGGTAGGGTTTGGATTTCTGGGAGCCTCTCTCAAGGTTGCCAAGTTGGATTTTAATAAATGAGGCAGAACTTCAGCCAAAGTCATGTTGATGCGGGTAAACTGTCGTTGTTGTCTCTCCACCCTTTGTTGATTGTTGCGTTATGGAGCAATTGCGGGTCTTGGTATCACTACAACATTTACCATTTGACAGTGTTCAGATCTTCTTTGCCCCCTAAGGCTATAGACCGCACTGGCTTCCTTCTTACTAGCGAAAGGCTTCTTTGTTGAACTCGAGGAGGCATCCTTCTGTATTTTACCACTCCGAATTCCAGCTTCTACTCTTTCTCCAGTTAAAATCAGCTCGGTGAAACCAGATGACGAGTTGTCGATTAAGTGATTGAAAAACGGACCTGACAGCGTACCAAGGAACATATCCACCAATTCCCTATCAGACAAAGGGGGTTGAACTCTCCCATCCAAGTCTCTCCACTTTTGAGCATAATCTTTAAAACCTTCACCTGCACCCACGGACATACTCTGGAGTTGAGTACGAGTGGGAGCAAGGTCAGCATTATACTGGTACTGCTTGTAGAAAGCAGCAGCAAGATCTTCCCAGTTTAGGACACTGGCTCCCTCCAACTGGTAGAACCATTCAAGCTGAGTCCCTGACAGACTATCTTGAAATAAGTGCACCCACAAATTTCTATCAGCGGTGTGGGGTTGAATCTTCCTGACATACGAGCGAAGATGGAGTTTTGGGCAGGACACCCCATTATAATTGGCAAAAACTGGAACTTTGAACTTTTGCGAGATGAACACTCCCGATACCAGTCCCAATTCTTTGAAATCCAACCCAGGTATCCTCTGGACCTCCATAGCACTCAAGCGATCTTCCAACTGCTTGTATATATCCTCAGTGGAAGGATACTACTCATCATTGTAGTCGGTATCATTATCAGAGATTGCAGGGCTAGGGTCTTTTTCCCCTTCTTGGTTCTCCCCTTCCTTGGATGAAGAGGTCAGATCGGTTTGTTGCTTCAACCTTTCTCCAAACCTTCTGCCCATATTCAGAATACCGACAACCTTCTTCTTCTTCTTCTTCTTCTTCTTCTTCTCTTTCAAAATGAGGGCTTTCAGATCCTCTTGATCCTTGGCCAGTCTTATGAACATCTGTTGGAACTGGGCGTTCTGTGTCTGAAGATCTTTGATGGCTTGATCGAAAGAAATTTCTGCTGAAATAAATAGAGAAGAAGATGAGAAACCTGTAGGGGTACCTGTAATGGTGTGTATGATAATGGGATGCGTATGTAATGATTTCAAAGACCTCGTGAAATTTAAATTTGCAAACCAAAATAAACAAAAACTTTATTAGCTTAAATTTGAAGGTTCAAACATTCCTTTAAGGAGTTACAAATAAGTAAATAAAACAAATCTAAAACTAGGAAAGAAAAATCAAAAGTCCCATGGACGCTTTCTCTTTGTGTTGATATAATCATTGAGTACTCTTTATTCCTAGAGCTACCTGGTGAGCTTTAAAACCTTCCTCTCTTGCTAATGGAATTGTTCCCTGTAAGTATCCCGCTCCTTCCTCAGCTGAATCCAAGACCTCTATAACTGCCCAAGATCCGTGGGCATGTAAGGATAGAGAACCGTGTAAGGAATGCCTTCTTCAGTAGTGGGCTCCACAATCATTAGTAATACATCAACATAAGGCATCATAAGCTTCTGGGCACGAGCTCGTATCAATTGGAGGTAAGACTCCATAGGAATGGAAGTCTTTGGTCCCAACTCTTTGGGGTCAGATCTGTTTACCATGCCCAAAGCTCGTATGAACCTCCGGCGGTACTCCTTAACATCATCCTCATAGTTGAATACTATGCTCTCAATAAGAAACTCATGGGGACCATCCCTTCGAGCATGACCAAATTGTCACAAAGCTAGACAAGGATTGTAAGTTATACCCCCTTTGATACTAAGTAATGGGACATTAGGGTACTCCCCATAGTGGTCAATATAGGAATGTCTTCCATAGCTCGGGAACACCAAAGAATATCTGTATGAGCGAGTGACATTATCCTGTGCGACCAACCCAAACCTTCTTTGTTCTTCAGTACAGACTTAGGGAGGTGAGAAATAAAACACCTCGACAGCAACGGCATGCAGCACATAAGAGTCCCTCTTTTCTTCATGGTACGAGTATGGAGAGTGTGCAAAATATCTCCAAGCAAGGTAGGCACAGGGTTGCGAGAAAGGAAAATCTTGATAGCATTCACATCTACGAAAGAGTCCGGATTAGGGAAGATAACTAAACAATAGATAAGAAGAGCCAAGACCTCCTCAAAAGCCTGAAAATCCAAATCATCCCAAAATAGCTGAGCCTTGTCTATCAGAAATTTGGCTAGAAAACCCTCGACTGCGCTTCAAGTTTCCCAATTGGATACCACATCGGCCCGTTTCAAATGCAAGGCTGAGGCAATGGCTTCTGGCTTAGGAAATTCTTTTATACCTATGAAGGGTACCTGTTCAAGAATGGATATGCCCAATAGCTGAGAGAATTCTTTCAAGGTGGATACCAACTGATAATCTGGAAAGGTGAAGCAGTGATGCTTGGGATCGAAGAACTGAAAAAGTACGCTCATCATCTGTTCATCAAGGTTTGAAGTAACCAGGTTGAGAAGTTGACCGTGTCTCTTAATGAAAGTAGAAGTTTCATAAACTCTTGATGCTAGCTCTTTAAGTTGGGAAGGTATCTGCACAAAGCTGATTCAGATAGTATTTCTATGCACATAAGCCATGATCTGCAAATAGAACAAAGATAAATTCCCTTGGTCTTTGAAATGGTTAGTGTAATGAAGCATGAATGCCATGTTATGATGCATGATGTCATGATAAACCACAGGTATAGCAAACACAGGTATTTCAAACACAGTCAAATCACACAAAGCCCTTAGGTTTAAGGCTTGCATGAGGTCAAAGGTAGTACCCTCTTGAAGTTAAGTTGGTTCCAAACCTGTCCTAGAAAATTAACTGATTTCTAGAGGATCTCAATATCACCGACCATCCTTTATCGGTCATGGTTTCAGCTCACGCAATCTTTTCTTGCGGCCAAAATATTCTGAAAGTCTGGTCTCAATGAGTGTAGCATCGAGTATCAACCAGTTCTCATCTCTACACCAAGGCTGGCTATCTCGCTACTTTCTAATGCCCAAGTTGGGCAATTACAGGTTCTAAGGTTAGTTGATGCTTCACGACACCACGCAGCGGCTCCGTATTCTCCTTGTTTAACCACAATGGATACCGGTACCAACCAAAGTGCCACACCAATGTAGCTACTACTTCAACCGTATCGGTCTACGTTGTACAGTTCCCTCACAGTATATTGCTACTTACCTAAAAGGTATTCCCCAGATCCGGGTGTAGGATCTATAGTAACCCCAAACAAAACCCTCAAAAATAAAGCAAACAAAGCAATCAAGAGAAGCAATTTTAATGACCTAGATCCTAAGGTATACCCCACTTATAAGTTCCCCGACAGAGTCGCCAGTTCTGTGATACGGTGGCAGATATGACTGTTTAATATTGGTTTGTGTTTTGCGTTTTTTATTCGTAAAATGTCGCGGTAAGAAAGAGTCGCCACCGACTTTTATTTTATCCAATCGGAAAGGAAAAAGTACATAAAAAACCTTTTTCGAGATGTTTCTGAGTACGGGGGTAGATTATAGAAATGGAAGGTGTTAGCACCCTTTTTATCCATGGTTTTCCATGGGCTCTTAGGTACTTGCTCATTTTTAAATTGCTTGTGTTTGTGTGCTTTGTTTTTGAATAATGTTTTACCTCGTGATAACCCTTGTATCAGTCCTCAAGGGTGTGACGAAGTTGTTTTGAAAATTGTTTTGAAAGGTGTAAGTATGAAAAAAGTTTATTTGAGCGAGTACCTACTAGCATCTACCTACTTGAAAAAAGATTATTTCTATTCTTGTTTCCTTTAGACAGCGTTATCCCACTATTGATAAATAGGTAGCACCATCGTTGGAATTTGTAAGGGTCAATTCGAAAGGGACGTACGATCACTAAAGCAATATTAGGATACCTTAATGATAACCCTAGAATCTTAAGATCTTTTCGAAGCAATATTTCCGAGGCAACATTTCTGAGGCAACGTTCGAATGAGACATTTTTATCTTTTTATACTGGAGGGAAACCACTAAGACATCTTATGCTTAATGATCGTTTACCGAAGGAAACCGAAGTGAGAGTATACCCTAAGAGTGATATGTGTGAGTGATTTGTTTCAGTTATTTATCTTTCAACATTAGGGTTTTCTAACCGTTTTAATTTGTCATGCATTCTTGCCATACAATCCTATTAGCATACATCTAGGCAGTTAAATATTTGGAGAATTAAAAATATGAGAAAATAAACCTAGCTATTACAAGGCTTCGGGGAGGGGGATTAATTACATAACCAAAAAAATCGGGGATTTAAACAGTAAATAAAAACCCTAAGTTAACTATTACAAACCATGAACAGTTACAAAATATTGGAAAAAATAAATAACAAGCGCGCGACGAATTAAATGCGAGACAATTAGGGTTTTGACCCTTTGACTAATCCTACTTGCGATTGATTAAAGAAAAAGTGTTTTTTTGTCATGTTTTGGTCATTTGATAAAATAATAAAATAATTGAATTTAAAGAAAATCCTAAGTTCTAATTAATGTTAATTATGAAAAATAATTAAGTTAACCTATTTTGTGTTTTTGTTTGAAAACAAGAAAAGAATTAAATCAAGAACTTAAACCTAATTTTCTAATTGGTCTTAATTATAAAAACAAGTTAAAATTTCCCTAAATTAAATTAAACTAAATTAAATTAAATTTGATAAAAAAAAGGAACCTAATTCTTATTTTTTTAAATTCTTGATTTTATGATTTTATGAAAAAAATTGATTTTAAAATAAATTAAATGATTAAAAAAATTAATGTAGAAAATAAAAATCAAGAGAAATTGAGAATTAGGCCTAATAGTGTTAGCAAATGCAGGGGGTGCACATCTGAATTCTGGGCCCAAAATGCTCAAAACCTGTTTGACCACACTTGATTTGGTGTGGGGGTTGACTTGAGGAGCATGGTAGACCTCTCATTGTTGTCACGTTGGATATGGCTAGGAGCACATCAGATGGCTGGATGTTGATGGAGCATGGTGAGCGCTTGAGATTGTGAAGCACTGGATTGGCCTGTAATTGTTGAGAAAATAACAAAATGCACACGCCTGGGATCGAACCCAGGATGTGTGCATCAAAGGCTAACCTTTTCACCATCTGCATTGGCATGTTAATTATGATAATAATGAAATAAATGAAACACAATGCAAACAACGTGCCACGCCTCCAAAACGCGCGAAAATTCAAACGAGCCATTCACACGCTGCCAGACCATTGTCTCCTTCACTGGCCAATCGCTTTAGGTAAAACACTTTTACCTACGGACATTTGTGTGTAACAACATACCTATAACATTCAAAAATCATGCACAAGCAATATAAATGAAAGGTAATGGTACCAATCAATTCGTCTCATCCTTACGAGCATCAGGGTATCTGATTCAAGGCCTAATTTTGCCTGTACTAAAAACCCCTAAAACGAACAGAGAAACCCTAGCAATGGCATATTATGATTCCTGCACTGCAAATGCAATTAAGTGGTACCAATAGCTTGTCAACACGATGATGAACAAGAATATATAATTAAAACATGCTTATGATGAGTAAATCAGTGAAATCAGAATCAAGTTTTTAGGCAAACCGTGGTGCCTGTAGGGTTCTATTCTAAGCGTTTTGAAGCTTGCAAAGGATGCTATTAGCTTCCTGAGATGTTTAGCAATCGATTGAAAACTTTAGCACGCCTTGAATTGGCCTGTGGAAGAAGATTCGTCTCACACCTTTGCCAACTTTTTTCAGTTTTTTCCTGCACTTCTCACGACCTCTCACCCTTGTTTTTTGATATGGAAAGCTTCATTATATAACCTATAATGAATTAGGTTAAAAAACATGGCATGAATCTTTTCATTTATCCAAGATTTGATTTGATTTTCAAGTTGTATGATATGTTCCTATTTTGATCCAAATCATGCCTTTCTTGTACCAATTGGCCTTAACTCGAATTGATCTTGTAATCTCAACATATCTTGATTGCTAAACTGTCAAAAAAACAAATCAAATCATATCTTTATTAATTTTCATCATTTATTTGATTTAATCCACTTTTTAATTAATGAAAAATCAAAATAAATTGAAAAAAGAAGCATATAATGGGTGAGTGAACATTTGAGTCGTGGACCACATTATAATTTAGGTGCAAGCATAAAAAGTTGGGCCCATTTAGCAAAAAATGCAAATTTGAGCACATTTGACTTTTGGCAATTTTGCAAAAATGGTCAACTTGGCCAATGCATAACTCTCTTAATTTTGAATCTAGAGAGGTGTTCTTGGACTTTTTACAAATCTTAGGTTTTACTCTAAACAACCCATTTGGTTTCATCTCAATTTAGTCTTCCATGTTCATGTATGAAGCTTTGACCCAAAAGGTGTTTTTGTTGACTTTTCAAAAGGACCTATAGTGTCAAAATTCATATATTTTTGTGAGTGCATTTTCTGAACTCGGGAGATGATGATGAATTGTAGGGAATTGCATCCTCTTAAAAATGAGCTTTGGATGGGTCATTTCTGATAAAGTATGAGAAAGTTATGCTTGGTCAAAGTTGAGTTGACTTTTCCTACAAAACCCTAATTTAGCAACTTTTGGATTTTGATGAATTGTGAGAAATCCTTGAGGAATCATGATCAACCCTTGATCAAATTATGGATAATACTTCAAAATGATGATTTTGACCAAAAATCTTGAAGTTTGACTGTATGTGGGCCACAGTTGACTTTTGACCTAACATAGTTGATTTTCAGGCATCTGAGCAGTTGACTGAGCAAACTTCTTCTGCAAGGCTTGAAACTTGACATGGATGATCTTGAGAACATATTAGGACAATGTTGAGAATTTGAGTCCTTTGTGGTTCCCACATCTTGATGACAATAGAAACCCTAATTTGAGGTAGGCTGCCTTAGGAGAGAGTTTGTCTGGTCAACTCTTGAACTTCCTTGAGCAATTTGGGGACCTCACTTGCCATGTGTTGAGAAATATGGGAGGGAAAATTTTGGGGTACAACACATGGTGAGTCTTTTGCATATATAGAAGTTCAAATTACAGGTACTGAAGACAGATCGTCAGAATATAAAAGTTCAAAACTTCAGCCAAATTCAGAAGAAAACATCACAAATATTACAAAAACCCCTGAAGAACTCATCCAGAAAAGACAATCCAGGAGCAGCTCAACACATCTAGAAAACATGATTATGGGAAAGAAATTTGACCCAATCAGAACAAGATCTACATTTAGAAATAATGAAAAGTCTATCTTAGGGTTAGTGTCTCCGATCGAACCTACTTCCATAGACGAAGAACTTCTAGACAATGATTGGATACTTACAATGCATGAAGAACTAAAATTGTTTACTAGAAACGATATATGGGATTTAGTTCCTAAACCAAAAGGCTTCACATCATTGGAACTAAATGGGTCTTCAGAAACAATTTAAGTGGACAAGAAGGAGTTGTCAGAAATAAAGCACGGCTAGTGGCACAAGGTTATATTCAGCAAGAAAAGATAGACTATACAGAAATCTTTGCTCTAGTTGCCAGGTTAGAATCTATCAGAATTTTGATTTCATTCGATGTAAATTATGACATCAATCTTTATCAAATGGATGTCAAAAGTTCTTTTTTTAAAGTGTTACTGTTGTACCCCGAAATTTTCCCTCCCATTTTCACACAAGACATGCTCTTAGAGGTTCTCAATTGCTTAAGGTTGACCAAGAACTGACCAGACAATTCTCCTCATAAGGCAATGAACCCCCAACTAGGGTTTCCATTTTAATCAAGATGGTTGAACTCCAATGGTCTCAAAAGCTTTCAATGGTCCTAATATGTCTTCAAGATCATCCATGCCAAGTTTCATGCCTTGCTCAATAAGTTTGCTCAATTAATTGCTCAAGTATTGGAAAATCAATTATATTAGGTCAAAAGTCAATTGTGACCCAAATACAGTCAAACTTCAAGATTCTTGGTCAACATCAACATTTTGAAGTGATAGTCATCATTTGATCAATGGTTGATCATTATTCCTCAAGAAATGCTCCTAATTCATCAAAAGTCAAAAATGGCAAATTAGGGTTTCTATAGGAAAAGTCAACCAACTTTGACCAAGCATAACTTTCTAATACTTTATCAGAAATTTTCCAACCAAAGCTCATTTTGAAGATAATCCAATTACCTACAACTTCTCTTCAAGCCTCAAGTTCAATAAATTCGTCATTTGAAAGATACAAGTTCATACATTATAGGTCATTTTTAGAAAGTCAACAAAAGCCACTTTTTTTCAAGACCTTTTACATCAAGATAACATCTAAAAATACAAAATTGATAAAAAGAGGTATTGAAGTAGACATCTTGGACTTTTCAAAAAGTACCAGATCATTATCATAAGATAAAAATTGAGCAAGTTATGACTTGCCCAAGTTGGTAAAATTTTGGAAATTTCAAGAGTGGTGCATTGAGCAAGTAGGAGAGTGTATAAGAGAGGGAATGCATGATTTAAAAAAGAGAAATGATATTTTGACACCAAAAAATTACACTACACCATATATATTGTTCACAAATATGTGAACTATATTTTTATATTATTTTGACTTTTTAATATATTTTTCTCTAAAATTAATCTGATTAATGAAATATTAAAATTTGATTAATACAGTTCAAAGTTTGGTTAATATATATTTTGACATAAAAAATTAATATATATACAATTAAGAATTTGATTAATATTACGTATAAAATTAGTTATTACAATTTACAACTTGGTTAATGAATTCTCATACATAAAAAACTTATTAAATAGTAAAATAAAATTAGTTAATAGAATATAAAAATTAGTTAATAAATTTATAATTTAGTGTCAGATGATTAATAGTATGTATTGTTTAATGAAATAATAAAAGTGGTTAATAAATTATAACTAAAATAATTAATTAATAATATACATATTTGTGATTAATACAATTTTGAAGTTGTTTAATAACATGATCTTATATTTGTATTATAAATTAAATTTAAAAAATAATTATATATTTTTAAAAAATAATTATTTATTTATAAAATAATATTATTTTAATTAAAAAAACACTGTTCACTGTATTTATACAGTAAACAATATATAATGTAAGTATTTAGTATCATTTATGGTGTCAACATAACAATCCTTTTTAAAATAGCTTAAAAGTCACAAATACATTTATCGTTGTCTTTCACCCTTTTCTCATTTTTATTTTGTTTTTAATCGAATATTAATCAAAATGGATTAATGAGTGAATTTGATGGTTTTCTGTTTGAGCTTCAGTACGCTTGGGCCTTCTAGTCACACCAACTTAGTCCAGTATACCCCCTCCCTCATCCTTACGTTCATCTTTTTTTCCTTTGATTTATTGCAATATTAAATTATGTATTTTCGTTGCAATTTTTGTTTACATGATTTTTGCTAATTTCTTGATAATATGTGAATAACATGATTCTGCTTTTTTTAGAATATTTTTCCTTATTTTTGTTCATAAAAAATTTTAAATTTTAAATAGTTGGTTATGCCTTTATAATTAGGGTCTTGACTTGTTCGTGTTGATTCTTCCCATTTGGTTCAATATTTTGGCATGATAAGTAATATGATAGTAGGTAATGCTTGATTAAATATTTGCTTGTGGTTATGCTTATAAAAGTCTCATATCTTGATTAAAAAAAATAAGCTTTGATTCCTTAGTCCTTGATTTTTGTTCTTGATATGAAATTTCAAAGCTTAATTCTTCCTTTAAATTCTATGTGATTTTTGGGTTTCTTAACATTGTTTTGATGATCTCTTGTTCATAATTTTTCACCATCTCATACATCATTTTTTTTTTATCATTGCTAACCCTTTGCTACTATTTGTGAGGTACACTTTGAGGTCTCGGACCCTTTCCTTGGATATTAACTTTTGGTTACGAGTTGTTGTACTTTTATCGTTTTAATTTCGCTTTAAAGTTTCCTTTGAATATTGTAATATTGTAGTAAGTGCTAAATCCCCCCAAGGTGGGAAAAGTGTACCCCTCCCCATGAACAATGTAATTGCGTAGGATGTGTGTTTGTATGATTGAATGCTTGTATGATATGCATACTAAAAAAGATAAAATCAAACAAGTAGAAAACAATTTCAAAAACAAAGAAAAAATAAAAGCTTGATCCAACGTCAAGCTATTTTCAAAAACAAGTAATTGTACTTCTTTCCCTCACCTCTATCCTTAGGGTTTCTTGCATACATCTCTCATATGACCCATAAGTCGAATGCTTAGGCATCACAACCGACCTCCAACAAAATTCATCACTACTCCATTGTCATAAACCAACTAAGCAAGCCTTATATGTCTTTGTCCATAAGTCTATGTGCTTAGTCATGTCTCAACCAACCTACATTTACCTAATTCACCTCCCTTCATTTCTCTCTAGGAATTTCATTCATCTTGCCATGATTTTTGATGATTAAATGTGAGTGAATCTTGATGAAACTTGAAGATTGCTCTTGATACTTGATACTATTGTTTGATTGCTTGCTTGCTAACATGTTCCTTTTAGGATTATTAATTCAATTTTAATATCTTGAATACATTAGATTAATTAGACCTAAGGCCTCTAATCCAAGCATGATAATAATTAGAGTTTTAGTTCTCTTAATCCCAACTCTAAGTGCATGATGCATGATAATATTAGGGTAGACTTTCCCCTTTGTTTTCCTCTGGTATCACATTCTCTTTTCTTCAATAAAACTAAAACTTCTTTCTTAATCCAAATTCAAAATACTTAATCATACTTAAACACTTTCAAAACTAACAAAAACACTATAACAAATCCAAACCTTTTTTCCTCTCGACTTTTTCTCTTCAAAACATTTTTAAAAGGGTTCGTCACCCATAAAAAACACCAACAAACCAACATTTTTAGAAGAACTACGGAGTTCTGATTCCTTCTCGGAATACATAAGCACAGGGTTGCAAAATCCTCGCGAACTAAATAATAAAAACCTTTTCTTTTTCATTATTAATTCATTCATGCATTTCCTTAGCATGTAAGCCTTAGATAGACACGTCCTTAGAAACAAACAATCGAAGTGGATCCTGCTGAGTACAAAAAATGTGAGGAATTCTAATACCCTCCCATTACATAATCGACTTCCTTAGCTTTTCTATTAGTTGCAAGACCATCTTATCCTTCCTCTTGGGTTTTCTAGATATTTTCCCTCCTTCGAGATAAATAAAGTTCGATGGTACTATGTCTCGTAGAGGCTACGAATACTACACCTTTTCGATTGACTTATGGACATGATGTTGTCTTACCAGTCTAAATACATCTCCAATCAACTAGAGTTCAAAGAAAAAGTGAAATTACTTCTGAACATTATTCGAATATGATGTTAAACTAACTAGTTGATTTAGATGAAGAAAGGTTAATTGCTTTAAACATGTTGAGAACGAAAAAGGAGCACGTAGAGAAAGCCTCTAATAAAAGAGTTAAGATTAAGGCATTTTCGATTGGGGATTATGTTTGGAAGATGATTTTTCCTATAGATCCAAAAGACGGGACATTAGGAAAATGGTCTCCTAATTGGGAGGGTCCATTCCAAATTACCCATGTATTTTTAAAAAATTCCTATGAAATTGAAGAGTTAGTAGAAGATCAACGAATCTTGAGAGTAAATGGAAAGTATTTGAAGAAATACAAACACATGCTTCAAGAAATTAAAGTTTCAGTAGAATAACATACATGTAAGAGAGATGCCAAAATGGTAACTGAAATAAAGTGCCAAAATGTCTAAAGTCATTACAAAATATTACAGTGAAAGCGAGACACAAATGGTGAATTTCAGAGTTACAAAATAAACCAAGCATAAACAAACAAGTGCAAATTCAAAAGGGCAAAGAAATCTTGAGTCGATTGTACCGCGCTTTGGCCAAGGTCAGGCGACAGTCAATTAAAATCATGTGTGAAATAAGGGCAGCGATTTCTTCGTCTAGTTTTTTAACCCTTTCAACATGGTGGACTCCCAACGCAGTTTACTTATCAAGCATTTTTCAATCAAGGATAAGTATTTTCTTCTCTCGATCTTCAGCTTTCTTGATTTTTCCTTGTAACTCCACTATTTGTTGTTTCCATTTGGAGATGTCAACATCACAAGCTTTAAACTCTTCATTACCTTTTTGAAAATAATTCTCCAGTTCTTCAACTTTGTTCATGACTTCGGCGGCTGGATCCCATTTTACTGACTGAGTCTGCTCTTTGTTTTGCATTTTGGTCCACACATCTTGCTTTCAATTGATGTCGGCAGTAATGTGATTAAGTAAAATATAAAATTCTATAATGAAGCCCACAACTTCTAGAGGAGTGTTAAAGATGTCTATTTGTTTGAGCATATTTTTTATCCGTAACCAGCAGTAAGATCGTAGTCCAAAGTTTGGAACAGGTCTACCTCAAAGGCTTTCTCTTTGATTTGATGAAGAAGTTTTTTGACGGGCTCGACAATTGAATATCCACTAGAAATCATTGAGGAGTTGGAGCAGTTTTCTGTTGAGCTTCCACTTGCGCTCATCATCAACTTCAGATAATCAGAAGGTTTATTCGTCTTGAGATTATCCAAGTCCTCTTGTGAAAGAGATGTGGTAGCAGCTTTGGGAGGAGATTTCAAATTATAAAATGTGCCAAAAGTCTTGTTGACATTTGTCGCAGTATCTTGTTGGGCCTCGTCTTTGTTTGGTCCCTTTTAATCTTGTTTTTCCTCAGGGGAATTGGACATGGTCTCATCTGCATCTTAATGAGATTATTCGCAATGATCGGAAGCTTCAAGAGAGCAATACTTTAGGTTTTCTTCTTAGTTGGAGCCTCTATTTCTGGGATGTCCATCTCCTGCTCTAATTCTTCGTTGTCACTATTAGAAAGGGATTGTTGAGAAGGTTGACAAGAAAAAACTGGCTGAGGAAGTTCTTGCTGAACATCGATGGGTTGGTCGACTTTTTCAGTAGATCCTTTGTTTCATTTAGGGTGAACAAATGGAGAATTGTTGGTTCCTGGGATGGTATGCTTGATGCTAGAATTAACAGTACCATATGAATCTCCCTGCACGAAAAGAAAAGAAAAGTTATTGAGCATGGACAAATAAAATGTGTCAGAGAAAAGATGAGTTGAGTCGTAGTACCTTAGGCCATCTTCCATAGTGCTAGATTTTTCTCTCTCGATGTGATCAGAGGCAACATTTGTAGCCATCTCTAAACCAATGTCAATAACCTTTTGATTTGTGGGTTTCGATTTCTTAATATGGCAATGGTTGAAGCCTTTGGAGTAGCCAGGTTTTGTTAAGGAGTGAGTTTTGAAGTCTTCGACTTTAATTTTTTTTTGGTTTGGAGGTATCAAGAGACAAATCATTGACAACTTCTTCTTCTTAAGGTTCTTTGTTGGTGTTGGTTTTCTTGCGCTTTGAAGGAGTGAGAGAAGGTTCTTGAATATCCTAAAAACAATTAAAATATTAGAACAAAGAATGATGGATTCATGAAAGGTGTAATTAGCATATTGAAATGAACCTTTGCTCATGTTCCTTTAGGAGGTTTCTTTTCCCTTTGAGTCTTCTATTGAGTCGCAGTGGCAACATCTTTAGCAATAATAACATTCTTAATCTGTTTCTTTAGATCAACTTCTACAAAGGGAAGAAACATATAGAAGTATAAATTTTGAAGAAACACATAAATAAATTTGATAGAAGCAGGTTGAAGGATCCTCCCATTCTTCACCTTCATATATTGAAGTAATTATCTTGACATGTTTATGTCAACATGAAAGTGACCTTTGAAAATGTTCAAGGTATGCTTATTAGGAACCACATGTTCAGTAGGTTTAGAGATTCGTTGTTGATAACATTTGGTAAAGACCCACAAACGAACCATTGTGTAAATGGAGGTCGAAATTCCAAAGCTAGATCAGAACTTGGCAAGGGTGGGAACCTTGGTGAATAAAAATTGAAGGCAACCTCATATTTTTCTTCATATTTAACATATAAAGGGATTTTTAAATTAGGTAGTCTCTTTATAAACTTTTCTTTTAAAATGGTTATTGCTTCACATATAGTTCAACTAAGATCATTTGGCATGTATACAGTTTCGAAGTATTTTTGGAATGCTTGTATTTCTTTGATTTTTGTCTCTTTACCTTTCTTGAAGCTCCCGTCAAGGTAGGGATGTCAAAGAATTCTTCACCATGATATGTCCTCCACCAATCATCAATATTTTTAGTACAATAAAAAGATGGTCGAAATGAAATTGGGGTAAGTTTGGCAGTTTCAACAACATGTCGACCTAAGCGCTTAGTATACTCGTTCTTAAAAAATTTTCATGCTATGAAAATAAAGGTCGTTCTTTCGATTGTAGAAGGATTTAGGCAGTAGTTGGTTGAGACTAAGCTGTCGTGAAACAAGGTTGGGTTGATAACTAAAGAGTTTGAATTAGTCTTAAGAAATCCCAAGCCTAGTCGCAATCAATTTGGGAATGAGGAAGGCATCCCATATTGGAAGGGATTATGCTTCTTGATTAGCTTGGGGAGCAGGGAACTCCTTAGTAAACCATTTGGGACCATGAGTTTGGTTGGCGGCAGGAGCCATAGATGGAGTGAAGTTATGACATTTTGCAAACATTATCACATATCCAATGAAGGTTTCTTTCAAACTATACATGTCATCAGTAAGGGTCAGTGAAGCTAGTTGAGTCCCTTCAACCCTTCTATTTTTGATGGCTTCGTCATATTTAATGGGTTTATCGACTTGAAGTGAAGGATAAAAGGAGGCATTTAGCCATAATCGAAGTAACCAATAAGGGCCAGCCAGTTAAAAATTGGTGCCTAGTTTGTACTTCTTTAGGGAATCGACGACAACTCCCAAAGTCTCATAGAGAGAACTCAATATCATCTGACTTAAATAGATGTCGCGGCTTTCATGCAGTTGGTTTGCCAAAATCAGAAATCTCTTTGCCACCTTTAGTGATTTGCAACAGAAAATGCAGCGCGATAGCCAAAGTGTCAGGAAAGCAATATGCTTCTCGTTAGATACTTCTCCACTTTTTGTGTTGTGATGATCATCCATGTAATGGCCAAAACTGAACTAATCGGAATTTAAGTCAATGGTATCCTCATTCATTTCATAGAGATTGAAAGCTTGTCTATTTGGTCGAAGATCGGTGATGACAACTATGTCGAACAATGTTGGGGTGATCATTCTGCATGGAAGTTGGAAAGTTTTAGTGGTACTTTCCTAGAAGTAAAAGGAAGCGACTAGCATATTTTAGCAATACGCTGACCCTACCTTTGACATTTGGATCATGTCCAATATACCTGTCTTTCCATGTTTGAGATTTTTCCTTTTCGAATTTTCCAAGCCAAGAAAAATAGTTTTCAGGGTCTTTAAACAAGGGGAAAAAGTGAAATACTCTAAGATTATTTCTCATGTAACCTAAGTTAATGGGGTTTTCTAATTCGACAGCAGATTTGTACTTAGACTTTGTTGCATCAGTTGAAGGTTTTGTTTTGGAGTTGTTCATCACATCGAAAAATTTGGGCTTGTAGGCTTTTGTTTGAACCTCTAATTTGGCGTTGTAGTCATCAGTAGTAGCCGTTGGTTTCTTCAAGCTAACTATTGGCTAGGTATGATGATAAGAAGGGTAAAACTCTCATTTTTCATAAATTTCCTTATGAAAAGGCAAAAGACCCATGAGTGAGTGAATCTCACCAGAGATACAAAAAAGACTGGGTACCTCAGATTTAACAATGTGAAGTTTCTCTTCTTGCAGATGAGGTTCAAGAACATATTATTGCACCCCAAAATTCGACCTCTTCATTTTAATCCTAATTGGCTTATACTTCATCATCATATGCATACATACATGTCATTGGGTCTATACTCATGGAATCAAGGCTTTTCTCTGTGAAAAGAATTGTGAAATACGACTATTCCGTTAAGCAACACTATGAAGTAGAACTCAGGGTTTTCTGCATTTAAATGTACTCCGCATGGTTTCCAAGTTATTCAATCGACAACTAATCAAGTCATCATCATATCAAGCTCTTATGTGTCTTGGCACGCTTTGATTTGTGCATAAAGTCAAGCATCAAAGAAACCCAAATGTCAGATAATACTAAAGCCGACATCATCAAAAAAACTCAAATGTTAGATAATACTCAAAGCATCGAATAAAGTGCATTGAATCATAAGCAAGGAGCATAGCACGTGAAAATAAATCACAGACGAAGAAAGCGTAGATAATTAAAGGAATCAGATAAAACATGAAGGCGACGGATAAAGCTCATGGTGTCAGATAAGGATCAGATATCGGATAAGAATCTCAACATCGCATGAAACATACAGACAAATCCAACAACGCAGAGAAACTATTTGAAATCTTAAATAAAACTCAAGTGTAAACTACAGAACCAAAATGAAATGAATCGAAAGCTACTGAACATTAAACTTTATTAAGTATATATTTAGATTAGATTCATTTATAAATCAACTCTAAGTGATCGGACAAAATTATATGCGTCCATACAATTTTCAAAAGTTAACTTGAATTAAAGTTTAAAATCGCAACGCAATGAAAAGAATATCAACATAAATTGAATTTATTTACAAGTGAATTGAATAAGATATAAACTTAAAAGTATTATGTATAATTATATAGTTACAATACTAAATATTGAATCGAAATAGTAAAATAAATACAATGAAAATGTAAATGGAAAAAAGTATAGAGGCGCTAAGAGGAAAACGAATGATTGCACCATCCTTGTAAATCTTCACAATAACAAACTTGTTAGTAGCATAAGAGGGATAAAAATGAAATCAAATAAAATTGCAACAATTAGAACATGTGTTAGTAATCATAAGGTATAAAATCAAAATGAAACTTGCATGAATACACATGAACAAATGAATATTTTACAAACGAAAATCAGCATGGTGTTTTTCATTCCAAACATCTTCAAATTCGAGTAAACACAACAGTAAACATGATTATTAATTCACAAATGAAATTCGGAATCCAAAAACTCATGCTATTGTTCAATTTCACTTCAAAACATGATAATAAAAAAAAAATAATATACGGGTAGCAACTTAACTTACATAAGAGAGCTCAATAGTTACATCTTAATTAAACTCACAACACAAGGAAATAAAATTAAATTCTAAAAAAAACAAATGAACTAAAGCAACATCGAAACTTCTTTCAAATTAAGTTCAAACAACGATAAACTCAACTCAAGATTCAAACCAAAAATATCATATCACCGTCAAAAGTTCCAATTGATTCTAAATCATGGTATTGTCGTCATAATTTCAACGTACGGATCTCAAGCGAATACAACAACAACAACACCGACCAAAACCAAAACAAGTTATTACAATCAAGAAACAAGTGTTGACATCAATACATACCAATCGAATTCAACACGGATAACCTCATTCCATCATCAAGAAACTTTAAACCGACGACACGCGGTAAAACAAACAGAAATCTAACATGCTAAAAGAAGTTAATAACACAAATTCCATTAAATCTCTTTGTGACTCAAGCACAGACAAACCAAAATTTTTAATGAGACAACATGATATTGACACAAATATCGCCACGTCTCGATACAAACACAACATATTGTCAACAGAATTCGAGAATCAGTTTAACATTAATAAACGATGCTATTGAAACTTTGCCATTCACCTTAAAACTTTTAATGTTCAATTAAACAGACAGACAATTAATAGTTCCAAAGTCATACATGCTCACTATCTATACACATTCCAGTCAACATGCTTAAGATACACAAAGATACTCACAAACTTAGATGGTGGTGTGGTTTTGTCCACCATCCTTTGCCTTGAATGATGCCTCCTCTTATAATAACAAAACAAAACCCTAATCCATACCAAGTTTATCCAAATAGGTATCGGAAAATGACTTAAAGGACTCTTTGTGATATATATATATATATATATATATATATATATATATATATATATATATATATATATATATATATATATATATATATATATATATATATATATATATATATATATATATAAGATTAAATAATTCTAAACAAGATTAAATATATCAAAATTTATAACTATAAAAATAAATCTAAATTAAACTTAAAAAAATACATATTATTTATTTATTAATTTATTGATATATTATAAAAATGACACTAAAAAGATATATTAATTATTAAGAAGAGAAAGAAAATACGGATAATCAAATAAATCGAAAATAAAAATGCGAAAAATGTAATACTTAGATGAGTATTAAATCAGGAATAAATGCAAATGCACGTAACAAATGCGAAGATAAGAAATGAAAAAAAATGATAAACGATGTGATGCGAGTGAAAACTCGAGGTAAAACTTGGGGTAGAACAATTGCCACTATTAAAATATCTTCAACTAGATGATATGAAGATGACCAGGCTTCATATCATCGTAGTGGGAGATAATAAAATATTAAAGAAATCAAAATTTTACCATGAGAATGCGTTATACTCTAAAATCATGATTCTCTTTAAAGAGTCCTTAACAAGTTCTCTTCAGGTATCTAAGGCAAATTTTGAATGAAAGATCACTAATGGTTGAGAAAAATTACAGGTCTATTTGAAAAGCCTTTGAATTTTAGGGTTTGCCTTCAAATGATCATAACTTGGTCAATTTTTATCTCATTGAGCCCATTCTTTTTCCACAATAATATTGGGGAAATCTACTACAACTTTGTTTCAATGTGCAAGACTTGAAAATGTTTGGAAAGTTGTTGAAGAATTGCAAAGATTATAGGTTTTTGTGAATTTTCCCATATTTGTTCATCATTTTCCAAAGACTATAACTCTTTCAATTTTTGTGATTTTTGAGCGATCTCAATTCCAAAATTCAATTAAAGAGGTATAATTCATATAATCTTCAAATATCAAGACCAAATTTTGAGTGGAAGGTTATGTAGTTTTGAAGAACATTATAGGTCATTTTGAGGTCCCATACTTAAAAATGTTTCTAAGTACAAAAGTCAGATTTTTTCACGATTTCAAAGTGATGTAACTTTTTGCTCAGATCTCCAAATTATTCCTTTCTTGTCACATTGTAAAGATTGTGACATTGTATTTCAAATGCTTCAAGAATCATGTGATAAAGCCTCTCGAGCTGTGTGCACCATGGCTGCATAGTTGATATCTTGAAGCTGAAGTTTCATGTTCGGTCAGATTTGAAAATCAGTTTAAACCCAATTACAAACCTGTTTAAGTATCAATTTTATGTCTAATCATAATTAGGGACTTTCCATAATGAGAAAAGACCCTTGAACCATCCATTTTGCTGTATTTTGAGCCATGTGAAGTAACACTTTTTCCACTTAGCAGGTTCACACGATTTCATTGATTTCGCATCAAATACACTTGCTTGAACCTTACATCATGATCAACTATGAATAAGGATCATCCCTCACTAATTTTGACAAGCTTGAAGAGCCAAAGAAGCCCTGCCAAACTCACTTTCAAAGCTCCATTTCTGCAACTTCGAATTCCTATTTAGAGCACTTCCAGCTCCAATTTTTTTACTAATTCTTCTTCCTTGAACTTCACTGAAGCTAATAGAAGAAAAATTAAGTCTTGAGGTACTCTGAATCACGCAAGCCAAGTCAAGTTTCAAGCAATTTCTTCATACTTCGTTCAAGTAGATTACTCATTCATTTTGCTTCAAACAAGTTCTTAATCTACTCTCCTCATCTCTCTAAAGCTCACACTTCTTCTAATTTTCATTTTCATAGAGAATCGATGATGTAATCTCAGAAGTTTGTGCTTGTTATTTTCTGTTTCTTTTACAAAATTAAGCAATACATAATTTATATAAATATTTTGTGATGCCATGGTTGAATTCGTCTCAGTGAGACGCTTCAAATGATACTGGTCTCGTAAACATTGGAAACCATTTTTGATTTGCTCCGGGGAAGGTCACCGGAAGATATGACCGGAGGAAGTTCATGGTGGCTCTGCATTTTTTAAAGTTATTTTCCATTGTGGATCAATCAGAGCGTGACACTTGAAATATTCTGATTGGCTGATTTAAAATGAACTCAATGTTTTTATTTCACTAAATTCCATGGTACACCCGCGCTCTGGACCACTTGATGTGATTATTTTGCATAGCCAACTAAGATCCAGCACACCACATTTTTTCTCTATTTATTTTCTTTTTCTAATTCTATTTTATCTGTTTTTAGATTTAAAAAATCATAACTCCTTCAAATTTTATCTAAAAAATATGAAAAAATTCACAAAAATAATTTATCTTATTTCTAATTTAATGATTTTTAAAATAATTTTTGAATGAGTTTTGGTATTTTAAATATTTTTTGTGTTATTTGCTTGATTTTAATTGGTTTAAAAATAATTTTCATGATTTTAAAATTCTAAAAAATTTATGGAAGGATCCAATGACCTCTTGATAAATATTGGTGACCTCATTTTATTTATATTTTTTATGTTACTATTTTTCACGAATTTTGGTTTATTTTTCTAATTTCTTTAAATTTTAAAAATAGTTTCTGACTTTAAAAAATTCTAAAAATTTGTCAATACTTGTTGACTCATGTTTGACCTCTGATATATTTTTAGGATTTTTATTTTGTGTTTTAGTATATGTTGTGTATTTTATCAATGATTTCCTTTTTAAATCATTTAAATTTTGTTTTATATTAAATATATTTCATTATTTTGATTGGTTCTAATTTGGAGATACTTGATTGTTATTTTGGGAGAAGTTCCTCAACCTCATTGGATCTTGGATGTTGATAGGTTGAAAAACCAAATCCATCAAAATGGATGAATGATATTGATGATATTGAAACCCTAGTTTCATCTGATACATCGCCTCCCTCTTCATCTCATCCCTTTCTTGTTTTTACTTGTACTACATGTTTTTAGAGAATGATCTATATATCGTTTCTCTAATATGTTGGTACATAGATTGCTATTGACCGACCTAGAAATAAGTGTGACTTCTACATAAGTCCACTTACGATTGCTTAACATAGCGCTAAATTTGTCCCGATTCGAAAATGGCATTCGTGGACCAAACCTATGTTTGCAAGCTCAAGAATGTTTAATTTGAAACCTTTGATCCAATAACTTTGAAATTCATTGTTAGGAGGCTTTGGTTCTATCAATCCTCTAATGAACTTCATGAACTTTGGTCGAAGTGAATCATTTGAACATCGTTGATCATATGTGTTAAGCAGTTGAAATGAATGATATACTTGACAAAAATCAAATGATACTTGTTGTTGAGAAGCTTTGATTTTATCAATCTTCTAATGAGTTTTCAAATGCAAGCTTCAAGATGGTCATTCAACTAACCTTGTAACTTCTAATTCACTAACAATTAACATTACTTTATGCCTTTATTTTGTGCCTTTATTTTTATGTATCATTTGCTTTAGCACTTATATTCCATGCCATTACACTTTTTCTCACTTGAGCATTTATCTTTATGTCATTTTATCTTTGCTCATTTGAGCTTTTATTTTCTTTTGAAGACACTTAATAACCAATTTGAACATTAAAAGTCTTAAGGTTACTTGGACTATTTGGTTACTATCCTTGGCATTATGGAGTTATGGACCTCTCAGACTTAAGATTAGAAGCCTTGATATTTTGGGACCTTGTTGCTCTATTTTTATTTGGTATAAAGTTCTTGGGGGTTTACTCCAAGGCATTGGGTTGATTTTCTTTGTGTGCAAGTTATTCTGATTATATGCTTTGTCTGTGATTGAGAATTCCTCTGTATATACAGCCGTTACTCCGTCCAAATTTTGTGAAGACTTAATTCATCTGAAGCTTGGTATTTCTGAGAGGTTTAGTATTTTTTGCTTGCTTGGTTTCAATCCAAAGGATGAGAATTCTACATAGACTTCATATGTCAAGTGTTGGCTTCTTGTTGATTAGATCGTTCTTTTCCTTGGCTTTTACCTTATGCTTTAGGATAGTCCCTTCATCTCCTCCTATCTTCTTTAATTTCAAAAATCTTCCCCCTCTTTTTCAAAACTCTTCTTGTTTTCTAACTTCAACCGCTTTCATAATAAACTAGAACTTAGGCCCGTGAATTTTTAAAAAGCTTTTCTTAATAAAACTTTAATCAATTTAATCATATTTTGACATCTTTCTCAAGACTAAAAGTAAATTAACCTAATTCAAACCATTTCGCCACTTTGGCTTTTTTACTTTAAAACCTTTTTCTCAAAAGATTAGACTCTTGTCGATTCTTGTAGTGATGCGAGCTACTATACTTCTATGATATGTAGTAAAGTGAGATATTTTCCACTTGGGTGTCGAGTTAGACTTTGTGGATTTTAAAATCCAACCTATATCCTCCACTTTGAGATGATGAAAATTCTCCTTTCTTATAATCGTGGGTAGTAAGTATGTTTTCCACTCGGATGTGACAATGATGTCTCTTCTCTTAAAATTAACCAACACACATGTGTTTTAAAATTTTTGAGGTGAGCTACGAGTACCCTGATCCCCTATTGCACGAAAGGTGGTACATAGGCACTAATGGTTTGTAACCGTGGCGGGTGTAAAAATTGTTTAAAATACTTCTTTTCTCATCTCCACTATCTTATTGTATACACCTTTTATAGCAAAAAATACACAAATTTTAAAAGAGGTTCCTGCAGAGTACCATAGATGTTTAGGATGCTAATACCTTTCCTTTGTATAACCAACCCCCGTACCTAGATTCTCTCCACTTCTTTTTTGGGTTTATTCAATCTTTTCCCATTTCCTTTGGAAACAATAAAGCGCAGTGGCAATTTTTATTTGATCTGTGAGAGTTAAGTCAATCCAATGGCTTAGTCTCAATATTTCTACCGCTACAAAATCCAATGGGCATGAGGTGAATAATGTGGCGAGAATGAGATGAATGCATGACTCTTTTTTTTATATATTTTTTTAAATGATGAATGATATGAGACAAAAATTGTGAGACTTATTGGAAAGACTCGAAACTGGAAATTTATGATAGTTGAATGACACGACATGGAAGGATACATTAGGGAATACAAGATATTCTAGATAGCTGTCAGGGTGACAAGCAGTAACCAGAAATACTTGCAAAGAGAAGGATAAACCACTAGAAATATAGGAGACATTAAACTCTATTGGGGAGTGAAATCTGTTTTTTATGGTAGAAAAGTTTTAGGAGCTTGTGACATAGCGACAATACTAATACAAGGACAAATGTTGACTTGTAAAGTAATAGTAATGCTAATACAAGACAATGGTGAGCTTATAACGTGGCGTTGATGCCAATATAAGGAGGAAGGATGACTTGCAACGTAGCAGTAATGCCAATACAAGGAAAGGTTGAAAATTTTAACGTAACGACAACACCAATACAAAGAAAATAGTAAACTTGTAACATGGCGGTGATGCCAATACAAGGAAAGGTTAACTCGTAACGTAGCAGCGGTGCTAATACAAGGAAATGTTGACTCGTAACGTAGCAGCGATGCTAATACAAGGAAGAAGATAAACTTGTAATATGGCGGTGATTCCAATACAAGGAAGAAGATAAACTTGTAATGTGGTGGTGATGCCAATACAAGGAAATATTGAAAATTGTAATGTAGCGACAATGCTAATACAAGGAAGAAGATAAACTTGTAACTTGGCGGTGATGCCAATACAAGGAAAGATTGAAAATTGTAACGTAGCGACAATGCTAATACATGGAAGAAAGTGAAGTTGTAACGTGGCCGTGATGCCAATACAAGGAAGAGGTGAAAACTTGTAATGTGGTGGTGATGCCAATGCAAGGAAAAAGTGATAACGTGCAACATAACATTAATAAACGATGCTATTGAAACTTTTCCATTCACCTTAAAACTTCAAATGTTCAATTAAGCAGGCAGACAATTAACAGTTCCAAAGTTATACATGCTCACTATCTATACACATTCCAGTCATCATGCTTAAGATACACAAAGATAATCACAAAAAGATCCATGCCATTTTTTTTCGCGTTTAACTGCATAGCAACATCAAAATGAACATTTGAGCATCTTTGTGTATCTTAAGCTTGTTGACTCGAATGTGTATAGATAGTATCTCACCACATAAAAGATAATCACAAACTTAGATGGTGGTATGGTTTTTTTGGTGATGAGCGTTGAGAGGAAACGAAGGAAGTAGTCACAGATTAATGGTGTTTGGCGAACATAGATGGAAGTGAGGTAGAAGTGAGATGGCGGACTGCAGTAGCAGACGGATTGAAGTTGTTGAAGTAGATGGTGATTCGATTTGCTATGAAGAATAAAGGGAGTTACGGTTATAATCGGATGATGATGAGATGGGAAGATTGGGTTCGGTGATGGCTTGCGCGAATCGTGGAGGGTGTAGTTGTGAATGAAAGGAAACGGATGAGTAATTTGATGGGGATGGATAATGAAAAGCGTGAGACCTAGAGACGATGTCTAGTTGTTTTCTCTTTTTCTGTATATCGTGTTTGATCCATCCTTTGCCTTGAATGATGCCTCCTCTTATAATAACAAAATAAAACCCTAATCCATACCAAGTTTATCCAAATAGGTATCGGAAAATGACTTAAAGGACTCTTTGTGAGATATTTTGATATATATATATATATATATATATATATATATATATATATATATATATATATATATATATATATATATATATATATATATATATATATATATATAAAAGATTAAATAAATCTAAACAAGATCAAATAAATCTAAACAAGATCAAATATACCAAAATTTATAACGATAAAAATAAATCTAAACTAAACTTAAAAAAATACATATTATTTATTTATTGATATATTCTAAAAATGACACTAAAAAGAGATATTAATTATTAAGAAGAAAAATAAAAATACGGATAATCAAATAAATCGAAAATAAAAATGCGAAAAATGCAATAATTAGATGAATATTAAATAAGAATAAATCCAAATGAATGCAACAAATGCGAAGATGCGAAATGAAAAATAAATGATAAACAATGCGATGCGAGTGAAAATCGGGGTAAAATTTAGGGTACAACAATGAGAAACCGTGGTTTTATGATATCAAAAGGTATCTTGAAATGAAAGAATACTTGGAGGACACTCCTGTCATTGATAAGAAGACCCTGCAGAAGTATTCAACCAATTTTTTCTCTCAATGGAGGTGTTTTGTACAAGAGAAATTATGACCCTGTTTTGCTCAAATGCATGGATACACACGAAGCAAATAAGATCATAGAAGAAATCCATGAAGGTTCCTTCGGGACGCATTCCAGTGGGCATACCATGGCCAATAAAATCTTGAGAGTAGGTTCTTATTGGTCTACCATGGAAAATGATTGTTACAATCTTTCCATAATTTGTTACGAGTGTCAGATTTATGCCGACAAAATGCATATGCCGCCCAGTCCATTGAATATTTTGACTTCTCCTTGGCCCTTTGCTATGTGGGGCATCAATATGATTGGACGGATTGAACCGACTGCTTCCAATAGACACCACTTTATTCTGGTTGCCATTGTTTACTTCACCAAGTGGGTCAAAGCAACATCTTATGCCAATGTCAACAAGCATGTGGTTGCTCGTTTCATCAAGCAAAATATCATCTGTCATTACGAATTCTCAAAAAGATCATTACGGATAATAGGTCAAATCTCAACAATAAGATGATGAAAGAGCTATGTGAAAGCTTCAAGATAAAGCATCATAGATTTTCTCCATATCATCCGAAGATGAATGGTGTTGTTGAGGTAACAAACAAGAATATTAAGAAGATTGGGAAGAAAATGGTTGTCACCTATAAGGACTGGCATGAGATGTTTCCATTTTCTTTGCATGGTTATCATACTTCGGTGCGCACTTTAATTGGGGAAACCCCATTCTCTCTGGTGTACGACATGGAAGCAGTCCTGCCAGTAGAAGTAGATATTCCTTCTTTAAGGATTATCACAAATATATAGCTAGATGAATCTGAATGGGTTCAGAATAGACTTGATTAGTTGAATATCATTGACGAGAAGAGATTGACAATTATTTGTCATGGGCAGATATACCAGAAGAGGATGAAGAAAGATTTTGATAAGAAGGTGCGTCCTAAGAATTTCCAAGTTGGTGATTGTGATACGGTGGGAGAACTGACTTGAGTGTTTTGCGTTTGATTGCAAATGTTGCGGTTAGCAAGAGTTGTCACAGACTTTTCTTTTATCCAAAAGGAAAGGCTGAAAAGAACAGGAAAGACCTTTGAGATTATTTCTTGAGTTCGGGGGGTAGATTATGAAAAGGGAAGGTGTTAGAACCCTTTTCATCCATAGTTATCTATGGGCTCTTAGTTGCTTGCTAGATCACTTTCTTTTGTTTGAAAATGTGCTTTGTGTGGTTTTTGAAAGTATTTTGAAAAGGTGCCTTCGTTTAGGCAAACTTTGTAATAGTTCTCGTTCATAAGAACGGATACAGAGTGTTGGGATTTTGAAAATGTTTCATGTTTGGAAAATGTTTTGAAAGTTTTTTTGAAAGTGTTTGGTGTATGTTTTTGAAAATAGCGAGGATGTTTGATTTGAAAATGAGCAAACAACTAGGAACAATCTACCTACTCGAAAGTCTTTGTTCATTTATTCCTTTCCTTTGATATTGCTATCTTACTATTGATTTGGTAAGAATCCTTATCTTTGGATGTAAAGGGATGGGCGTGGGTCATTGTATAGCCATGATAACAATGTTGTGAGATATCTTAGCATTTTTTTGAGGGACTAAGATCATTTTGAAAGGCAACATTGATAGCGTCATCGAGGGACTATGATCTTGTATTTTTTATTTCTTGATGAACAAGTTTCATATTTTGACATGTCTTGATGAATTGTAATCTTTGATACTTGATTTTGACCAAAAAGTCAAAGTTTGACTTTTTAGTGTATAGTTGACTTTTCATCAGTTCACTGAAAATTCATATGTCAATCAATTGATCTTGAGGAATGTTTTAAGCCATGCCATTAGGTAAAAATGAAATATTTGAAACCTTGAGATAATAACTTAAACCAATCAATCATTTGCTAGGTCAAAAATCAGAAATTTCCCCTTCTCAATCAAAACCCTAATTTTGACCATTTTGCCCTTTTGATGATCTGATCAAATTTCTTGAGGAATTGTGATCCAAACTTGATCAAATGACATATATGAGTTCATGATGTTTATATGGATAAAAAATTATGAAGTTTGACTGTAAATTGACCATAGTTAACTTTTTACCCAATATAGTTGATTTTAGGTCAACTTATCAATTAACTGAGCAAAAATGTGATCCAAGACTTGAAACTTGACATGAGAAATCTTGGGGGTCCATAATGATCTATGAAAGTCATATGGGGCATTAAAAGTCCATTTGTCTTTGTGCAATCTCAAACCCTAATTTTCAGTCATCAGTGCTAGAGGAGGTGTCTTGAGCTGATCACCCTTGTGCAGTCTTGAATCAAAGGAGATCTTGTGAGAGATTGTTTGATAAATGAGAGGGAAAATTTTGGGGTACAACAACTTCCCTTGTTCAATCTTCTTAAACCTGAAGAGTTAGATTGGCGAATCCGCCATTCGTGACTTGAAGGTGGAAGATGATTAAACACTAGAGTGCCCAAAATTTTTCACTCGAAGATGCATTGTGAATGGGCTTATAGATGCCATTTGAAGGAATGTTGGTAATCACTGGAAGAAGTGTCAACACAAATCTTTAGTCGATTTATACTAAAACTTGATGTTTTCACCTGTGGGAAAAAAGGTTAGTAAAATGCGGATGTATGCATGATATTCACAAGATGAATGAGGTCATGCTAAATGAGTTTGTATGTATATGATATGATATATGAATGTGGGATGCATATTTGTCCGGGAAAATAAATCCCTGACTACTGCTGAGGAGTTTTGAATTCGGATTGCTGTTGGGGAATATCTCTTGAATGTCAGTTGTTATTTGGTCGGGTCCAGGCTTCACAATTTGCTGAGGATGAGGAAGTAAACTGCTATCTGGTCGGGTTCCAGGCTTCAAGGTAACTTACTGGGGAAGAATAAATTATCTGTTATCTGGTTGGATTCTAGGATTCGCAGAAGATTTCTTGAAATTGAATTGTTATCTGGTCAGATCCAGGCTTCACAACAACTTTGCTGGGGATAAGGAAGTTAACTGTTATCTGGTCGGATTCCAGGATTTGCAGTAACTTGCTAGAACGAATGAAGTTGAAATGATATCTGGTCGGCTCCAGGCTTCATAGTAACTTGAAGTTGTAACTACTATCTGTTCGGGTCCAGGCTTCATAGTTTTTGAAGAGTTATACTAATATTTGGTCGGGTACAGGCTTCATAGTGTCTTGCTTGAGATTGTAGCATGTTATTATTTGGTCGGACTCTAGGCTTCACAATAAACTTGTCTGAAGAGATAGAGTTGAATTGATATCTGGTCGGGTCCAGGCTTTACAGTAACTTGCTTGGAGCTTAGTTGTTATCTGGTCGGATTCCAGGTTTCACAACAAACTTCTGAGAGGAATTTCTATCTGGTCGGATCCAGGATTCACAATAACTTACTTGAAAGGATGAAGTTGAACACTGATATATGGTCAGATCCAGGCTTCACAATAACTTGCTTGGGTAGAGGCAAACTGTACTGGGGAAAAGAAGTTAAACCCTGGTTTGGTTGAGTCTAGGTTCTTCAATATCTCAAAAAGTTGAACTATTATCTGGTCGTGTCCAGGTTTCATAGTATTTGACAGTGGTACTATTATCTATTCGAGTCCATGCTTCATAGTAGATTGAAAAATGTAACTAATATCTGGTCGGGTCCAGTCTTCATAACATTTGAAAGGTTACACTATTATCTGGTCGGATCCAGGCTTCACAATGATTTGAGAAGTTGACTACTATCTGGTTGGGTCCAGGCTTCATAGTAGTTTGAAAGTTGTACTAATATCTGGTCGGGTCCAGTCTTTATAGTATCTTTTTGGAGGTAGTAAAGGTTTTGTTGATGACTTTACTGGGGATTAGGGGTTGTGGCCCTATGATTTATAATAGTCTGAAAGGAAAACTCAAGCTGGGGAGTGTGGACTCAGTCGGGGAGGACAGACTCAACTTAGGGAGGATAGCCTCAGCTGGGGATAACAGGCTCAGCTGGGGAAGATAAACTATGCTGGGGGAATTTGCTGATTGTTGTTTGTTGGGGAAATAAACCTTGTTGGGGAAATAAACCATGTTGATAAAAACTTGATGAACTGCTGATGAGGTCAGTTCTTTGAGGAAGAGATCCACAAGGCTTTTACTTATAGGATCACCTTAGTTGGGGAGAGAGCTCCCAAGAGATTGAGACTCTGGTTGGAGATTAACCTGTGCAAATAGACTTTGTGGGAACTCTGTTGAGGAATGGTTTATTGTAACCGTCCTTGTGGGGATAATGCTAATGAAATAACTCTGTGGGGGTATTCCATATACATTAAAGAGATGCTTGCTTCTTCTTGGCAGGACACATGTTCCAAATAGTTTTAATTATGTTAATATGCATATGTTCGTTCAATTTTAGTCATTGGACAATTTTGCATTAAAAAAAATTAGAAAGTTTGCACTTCAAAGTATATTTGTATTGATATTTTGCCCGTGAATAAGAGTTTTTTTCTACAAAGAGATGGAGATCCTAGTAAGAGGAAATCGTCGAAACAAAAATTAAAAACAAAAACAAATATCCATGTGAAATGATCTCATTGCATTCCAACTCTACTATTTCCCCAATGTCTTCGAATGCCCCTTGTCAGTGACAGAAGTTGATTGGATTGATCTCAGACCGTTTGAAATTGGAGCTTGGTAATAAAGGTGATTGTGGTGATTCCAAGAGACATAGTTATATGCTTTCAATCCTTAATTTTTTCCTGGACCGCCCTTTCGGGTTTTCAGCCCACCAGGATACCCATTTTTTCCCAAGTCACCCTTTCGGGTTTTCAACTTGCCGGGTGTACAATATTTTGCATATATCCCTAATTTTTACCAAAACCTTTTGGTTTGCCAGGATGCCCTTATTTTGTCTAGGTGTGTCAACCTAGCGGGTATTTTATGTGTAGTATATTTTAACTATGTTCGCGTTTATAGGATGTGGGAAGTCTTCACCATCCATGGTAGTCAGCATCATGGCACCGCCAGAGAACACTCTCTTGACAACAAATGGCCCTTCATAGGTGGGAGTCCATTTACCTCTGGGGTCTCCTTGTGGCAGAATGATGCGCTTTATCACCAAGTCACCAACTTGATATACTCGAGACTTGATCTTTTTGTTGAAAGCCTTGATCATACGTTTTTGGTACGCCTGACCATGACAAACAACAGCCAGTCGTTTTTCATCGATCAAGTTCAACTGATCCAATCTTGTCTGAATCCACTCGTCTTCGCCTAAGCCTGCTTCATTCATAATCCTTAGTGAGGGAATCTGAACTTCCACTTGCAAAACAGCTTCCATGCCACAGACTAAGGAAAAGGGAGTTTCCCCAGTTGATGTTCTAGCTGAAGTGTGGTAGCCATGAAGAGTAAACAGTAACATATCATGCCAATCCTTATAGATCACTACCATCTTCTGCATAATCTTCTTGATATTTTTGTTGGCCGCTTCGACTGCACCATTCCTTTTAGATCTATATGGAGAACAATTGTGATGCTTGATCTTGAACTGAGTGTAAAGTTCGGTAATCATAGAATTGTTGAGGTTAGTCCCATTGTTGGTGATGATTCTTTCGGGGATACCATAGTGGCATATGAGGTTGTGTTTGATGAATCTGGCTACCACATTATTTGTGACTGAGGCAAAAGAGGCGGCTTCGACCCATTTGGTGAAATAATAAATGGCAACAAGAATGAAGCGATGTCCTTTGGAAGCGGTGGGCTTGATTTTTCCAATCATGTCAATGCCCCACATTGCAAATGGCCATGGAGCGGTCATCAAATTCAGAGGGATAGGAGGCACATGGACCATGTCAGCATAGATTTGGCATTTGTGACAAGTTCTTGAATGTTGATGGCAATCAGTCTCCATTGTTGACCAATTGTAGCCAGCTCTTAGAATTTTCTTGGCCATCGTATGTCCGCTTGAGTGAGTGCCAAATAGACCATCGTGCATGTCTTCCATAATTTCTTCTGCCTCCTTCTTGTCCACACATCGAAGTTGAGTAGCGTCATGGTTGCACTTGTACAAAATTCCGTTGCTTAGGAAGAATTGGGCTGAAAATCTTCGTAAGAACTTTCTGTCATTGATGGATGCTCCTTCTAGATACTCTTGTGCTTCGAGATATCACTTCACCTCATGGTACCATGTATTTTTTGTATCATTGTCAAGCTCACAGTAGTGTGCAGGTTCGTCGAATATTTCAATTGTAATCATAGGGGCTTCGTTGTCCCATCTGACATTGAACATTGAAGACATGGTTACCAAGGCGTCAGCCAACTGATTTTCTTCCCTAGGGAATTGCTCAAAGGTGATCTCTTCAAAGTAAGGAATCAGAGATAGTACAAGCTCCTTGTAAGGGATGGGATTAGGGTGTTTAGTATCCCAATCTCCTTTTACTTGGCTAATCACTAGAGCGGAATCGCCAAACACATTCAAATGCTTGATCCTTAAGTCAATGGCAGCTTTCAGACCCAAAATGCATGCTTCGTACTCAGCCATATTGTTCGTGCAATCAAAGCATAGCCTGGAAGTGAAAGGAGTGTGGCAACCTTTAGGGGAGATGATTACAACACCAATTCCGTTACCCAAGGCGTTGGAAGCCCCGTCAAAGACCATAGTCCATCGGGATCCTTGTTTAAGTTTGTCATACGGTCTAGGTTTTGCACAGTCGGTCACTAGCATGATATTCTCATCAGGGAAGTCGAAGTTCATAGACTGATAATCATCCACAGCTTGATGGGCCAAATGATCTGCTAGTACACTTCCTTTGATGGCCTTTTGCGTCATGTATCGAATGTCGTACTAAGTCAAGATCATTTTCCATCTGGCTATCCGTCCAGAAAGGGCAGGTTTCTTGAAGATGTACTTGATTGGGTCCATCTTAGAAATCAACAGAGTGGCATGAGTCAACATATACTGTCATAGTCGGCGAGCAGCCCATTCTAGAGCGCAACAAGTTTTCTTGAGCAGTGAATATCTAGTTTCACAGTCTGTAAAATTTTTTCTCATGTAATAAATAGAATTCTCTTTTCGACCATACTCGTCATGTTGGCCCAAAACACACCCCATAGAGTTCTCTAGTACTGTCAAGTACATGATCAAGGGTCTTCCTTCAACTGGAGGCATGAGAATAGGAGGTTCTTATAGATATTCTTTGATTTTGTCGAAGGCAGCTTGATGTTGTACCCCAAAATTTTCCCTCTCATTTTACTCAATACATGTCCATTGAGATCCTCAATTTGCTCAAGGTTGCCCAAGAGTTGACCAGACAAACTCTTTCCTAAGGTAGTGTACCTCAAATTAGGGTTTCCATTTTCATCAAGATGGGTGAACCACAAAGGCCTCATATGCTCTCCATGGTCTTAATATGTTCTCAAGACCCTACATGTCAAGTTTCATGCCTTGCACAAGAAGTTTGCTCAATCAACTGCTCAGATGCTTGAGAATCGACTGTATTAGGTCAAAAGTCAGTTGTGGCCCACATACAGTCAAACTTCAAGATTTTTGGTCAACATCAACATTTTGAAGTTATATCCATCATTTTATCAAGGTTTGATCACGATTCCTCAAGTAATGCTCCAAATTCATCAAAACCCAAAAGTTGCTAAATTAGGGTTTCTTAGTAAAAGTCAACCAAACTTTGACCAAGCATAACCTCCACATGATTTATCAGAAATTTTCCATCCAAAGCTCATTTTTAAGAGGATGTAATTCCCTACAATTCATCTTCATCTTACAAGTTCTAAATGTGCACTCATAAAAAGATATGAATTTCTACATTATGGGTCCTTTTGAAAAGTCAACAAAAACACCTTTTGGGTCAAAGCTTCTCACATGAAAATGGAAGAATCAATTGAGATGATACCAAAAGGGTTGCTTAGGGTACATCCTAAGCTTTCTAAAAAGTCACAGAACACCTCTCTAGGGTTAAAATTGGAAGAGATATGCCTTGTCAAAGTTGACCCTTTTTGCAAAATTGCCAAAAGTCAAATATGCTCAAAAATGCATTTTTTTGCTAAATGGGCCTAACTTTTTATGCTTGCACCTCACTAATATGTGGTCCACGACTCAAATATTCACCCACACATTATTTGCTTCATTTTTCAATTTATTTTGATTTTTTATTAATTAAAAATTGAATTAAATCAAATAATTGATGAATAATAGCAAAGATATGATTTGATTTGGTTTTTGGACAGGTTAGCAATCAAAATATGCTGAATTATCAAGGACAAAACGAATTAAGCATAAATTGTACAAGAAAGGGAAGATTTGGCTCAAAATAGCAAGTTTGCATATGGCTAAAGATCAAATCAAATCTCATCAAATTACAAGATTCAATCCAATTTTGTAACCCTAATTCACCCCTAGATATATATTGGACAAGAACAAAGCAAAAAAACAGGGTTTGTCAGTCTTGAAAAGCATAAAACAAAACGTGGATTTCTTGCAAAAAGTGGGATTCAGTTTTCAGTCTACAGGGCGATTCAAGGCAATTTGAAGCTAGCAATCTCTTCCTGGGTGTGCATAGAAGCTATTCCAATCATTCCCAAGTCATAAAACCACAAGAATCACCAGCTATACATCACGGTTTGCACCCTCTGAACTCAAACTTATTCCTCTAGTCTTATGTATTCTTGATCCAATTTTCTTACATATACATGTTTAGGATCATGCTAGGAAGCTTTTTGATAGCCTGGATTTGAGTTTTGATGCAGGAATAAATATTTTCCATAGTTTGGGTTCCTGAGCTCCAAATTGGGGAACCCTGGCTAGAGGCAAAATTGGGCCAAATTAAAGGTTTTTTCATGTTCAGGAGATGAAGTACAGTTGATTCATGCCCTTGAATGGAGTTTATGTTGCTTGAATTTTGTTTTAAGATCTTTGCAGGTTTTAGCCACGTATAAAAAACCGTCACTATACCCTATAATGACGAGTTTGTCCGTAGGTAAAGGGTCAATTCCAAAAGCGATGGTTCCTTGGAGAAGATGATGGCGTGTCCAATCATCATTGGACCATTTAAAAATTCGCACGCGTGGGAATCAGGGACTTGATTTCTTTATATTATATTTGGTTTTCATTATACTAACAGTTCAAACACCTAGCGCAGCTGGCAAAGCATATGGTTGGTAAACATAAGGACCTGGGTTCGATCCCAGGTCCCAACAATGCCTATTTTTCTATTTTCTGAACGAAGGTTGCATGCACTTCTTATCAAAGGATCTACCATACTCCATCAACATCCAACCACTTGATCCAATATGCCTTCAGATCCAATGTTCCAGCAATGAGGGACTATGGTACGCCATCAAGTCAACGCTACAAGGCACCAAAGGGTGATTGGGCTTGGAGTGTTTTTGGGCTTGGAAATTCAGATTGGCACCCCCAGAATTGTTATTCAACACATGCCCATTCTCTTTTTCTTTATTTATTTCTTTTATTTTAATTATTTTGTTTAATTATTTTTCACCAAATTAATTACCCCTTTTTTTATTAATCATAAAATCAAAAATCACAAAACACCAAAAAGAAGCATTTTTTTAATAAAATATTTATTTTAATTTAATTAGAAATATAGGTTAATTTAATTTTTTTTATAATTAAAAGAAATTAGAAATTAGGGTTTTTAATTAATGTGCAATTAAATTTCTTTTCTCAAATAAAAACCAAAAAATACACAAAATCTTTTTGTACAAAATATTTTATTTTCTTGAAATTATTTAATTTAGCTAGATTAGGTTAATTTCAATTTATTTTTCATAATCAAAATAACCGGGATTAGGGTTTTAGTCGTACATAACTCAATTAATTCTTTTCTCAAAAATAACTTAATTATTTCTCAATTTGATTTTAGGGTTTTTCAACATCTCTCGTATTTAATTCGCCGCATATTTAATTATTTCTTTTCCATTATTTTTGTAACTACCAATGGTTTGTAATAGTTAAATTAGGGTTTTATTTACTGCTTTAATCCCGATTCTTTGGTTATGTAATTAATCCCCATCCCCGAAGCCTTGTAATAGCTAGGTTTGTTTTCTCACGTTTTTAATTCCTGCAAATATTTAACTGTCTAGATGTATGTTAATAGGATTGTATGGCAAGAATATCTGAAAATAAAATGGTAGATCACCTAATGTGCAAAGATTAAAATACATGAAACAAATCATATTCACATATTTCACTCCTAGGGTTTACCTCACTTTGGTTGCCTTCGGTAAACAATCATTAAGCATATGAGATTTTAGTGGTTTCCCTCCAGTCTAAAGAGATCAAATTGTCTCATTCGAATGTTGCCTCGGAAATGTTGCTTCAGAAATGTTGCCTCGGAAAGATCTTAAGACTCTAGGGTTACTACTGAAGTTCTTTAACTATTGCTTTAGTGATTGTACTTGTCCCTTTCGAATATCCCTTACAACTCCAACGACGGTGCTACCTACTCCTTAAAAGTAGGATAGCGCTGTCTAAAGGAAACGAGAACGAACAATCTTTTTTCGAGTAGGTAGAATCTTAAGTACTTGCTCAACAAAACTTTTCACACAAACACCTTTCAAAACCAATTTTCAAAACAAACTTCATCACATCCTTGAGGACTGATACAAGGGTTATCACGAAGTAAAACATTTTTAAGACAAAAACACACAAGCAATTTGAAAAATGAGCAAGTACCTAAGAACCCGTAGATAACTATGGATAGAAAGGGTGCTAACACCTTCCCTTTCTATAATCTACCCCCCGTACTCAGAATATCTCGAAAAAAGGTTTTTTTTCCTGTTATTTTTCCTTTTCCATGATTGGATGAAATAAAATTCGGTGGCGACTCTTGCTTATCGTGACATTTTGCAAACAAAAAATGCAAAATGAAAACCAGTAAAAACAGTCGGTTCTGCCACCGTATCACAGAACTGGCGACTCTGCTGGGGACATGAAGTGGGGTATACCTTAGGATCTAGGTCATTAAAATTGCTTCTCTTGATTGTCTTGATTGCTTTACTTTTGAGGGTTTGTTTGGGGTTACTATAGATCCTACACCCGAATCTGAGGGCACTCATTAGGTAAACAAAAATAGATCATGGAGACTGTACGACGTCGACTGATATGGTTTAAATGATGGTTGTGTTGGTGTGGCACTTTGGTTGGTACCGGTATCCTTCATGGGGAAACGAGGAGAATACGGGGCCGCCGCGTGGTGTCTTGAAGCACTAACGGACCTTAGAACCTTATTTGAACAAACTTGGCCATTAGAAAGTAGTGAGATAGTCGGCCTTGGTGTAGAGCTGAGGATTGGTTGATACTCAATGTTACCCTCATTGAGATCAGACTTTCGGGATATTTTGGCCACAAGAAAAGATTGATTGAGCTGAAACAATGCCTGATAAAGGATTGTCAGTGATATTGAGATCCTCTAGAACCCAGTTACTTTTTAAGATAGGTTTGAAATCAACTAAACTTCAAGAGGATATTGCCTTTAACCTCATGCAAGCCTTAAACCTAAGAACTTGGTGTGATTTGACTGTGCTTGCTATACCTGTGTTTGCTATGCCTGTGGTTTATCATAATATCATGCATCATAATATGGCATCCATTCTTATTGCACTAACCATTTCAAAGACCAAGGGAATTTATCTTTGTTCTATTTTGCAGATCATGGCTTCCGTTCGTAGGAACACTATCCGAATCAACTTTGTGAAGATACCTGCCCAACTCAAAGAGCTAGCATCAAGGGTTTCTGAAACTTCTGCATTCACCAAGAGACATGGTCAACTTCTCAACCTGGTTACTTCAAACTTCTATGAAAAGATAATGAGTGTACTTTTTCAGTTCTTCGATCCCAAGCACCACTGCTTTACCTTTCCAGACTATCAGCTGGTGCCTACCTTGGATGAATTCTCTCAGCTATTGGATATACCCATTCTGGAACATTTACCCTTCATAGGTCTAGAAGAAGTTCCTAATCCAGAAGCCATTGCCTCATCTTTGCATATGAAACGGGCCGACGTGGTATCCAATTGGGAAACAAGAAGCGGAGTCAAGGGTTTTCTAGCTAAGTTTCTGATAGACAAGGCTCAGTTGTTTTGGGATGATATGGATTTTCAGGCTTTTGAGGTGGTCTTGGCTCTTCTTATCTATGGTTTAGTTCTATTCCCTAATCCAGACTCATTCGTAGATGTGAATGCTATCAAAATCTTCCTCTCTCGCAATCATGTGCCGACATTGCTCGGAGATATTCTGCACACTCTCCATACTCGCACCATGAAGAGAAGAGGGATTCTTATGACCTACATGCCGTTGCTGTCGAGGAGGTTTATTTCTCACCTCCCTAAGTCCATACTGAAGAATGAAGAAGGTCTGGGTTGGTCACAAAGGATATTGTCACTCGCTCATACGGATATTCTTTGGTGTTCTCGATCTATGGAAAACATTGCTATTATTAACCGCTGCAGGGAGTACCCTAATGTACCTTTGCTTGGTATTAGAGGGGGTATAACCTATAATCCTTGTTTAGATCTGCGACAATTTGGTCACGCTCGAAGGGATGGTCCCCATGAGTTACTTATCGAGGGCATTATGTTCAACTATGAGGATGATGTTAAAGAGTATCGCCGGAGGTTCATACGAGCTTAGGGCATGGTAAACAGGTCTGTCACCAAGGCTTTAGGGCCAAAAACTTCCATTCTTATGGAACCTTACCTCCAATGGATATGAGCTCGTTCCCAGAAGCTTATGATGCCCTATATGGCCGTTTTACCAGTGATTGTGGAACCCACTACTGAAGAAGGTATTCCTTACACGGTTCTCTACCCTTACATGCCCACTGATCTTGGGGAATTACAGAGGTCTTGGATTCAGTTGATGAAGGAGCGGGATACTTACAGGGATCAGTTCCATGCTCAGGAGAGGAAGGTTTTAGATCTCACAAAGTAACTGTATGAAGAAAAGGGACTCAATGATTATCTAGGCACAAAGAGGAAGCATCCATGGGACTTTTGATTTTCTTTTCTAGTTTTAGATTTATTTTTAATTGTAACGCCTAAAAGGCATTTTGAACCTTCAAATTCAGCTAATAAAGTTTTTGTTTATTTTGGTTTGCAAATTTAAATTTCCCGAAGTCTTTGAAATCATTGCATGCGTATCCCATTATCATACACATCATTACAGGTACCATTACAAGTTTCTCATCTTCTTCGTTGTTTATCTCAGCAGAATGTCTTTCGAACAAACCATCAAAGACCTTCAGGCGCAGAACGCCTAGTTCCAACAAATGTTCATAAGCCTAGCAAAAGGGCAGGAGGACCTGAAAGCCCTCATCCTGAAAGAGAAGAAGAAAAAGAAGAAGGTTGCTGGTATTCTGAATATGGGCAGAAGGTTTGGAGAGTGGTTGAAACGACAAGTCAATCTGACCTCTTCATCTAAGGAAGGGGAGAATCAGGAAGAAGAGAAGGACCCCAGTCCTGAAGTTTCTGACAATGACACCAATTATAATGATGAACAATATCCTCCTGCTGAGGATAGATACAAACAGTTGGAAGATCGTCTGAGTGCCATGGAAGTTTAGAGGATACCTGGACTGGATTTCGAAGAATTGGGATTGGTGTCGGGAGTAGTTATCCTGCAGAAGTTTAAAGCTCTAGTTTTTGCTAAGTATGATGGGGTGTCCTTCCCAAAGCTCCATCTCTGTTCTTATGACAGAAAGATCCAGCCCCACACCGCTGATAGGAATCTATGGGTTCATTTCTTTCAAGATAGTCTGTTAGGAACTCAGCTTGAATGGTTCTACCAGCTAGAGGATACAAATATCCAAAACTGGGAAGATCTGGCTGCTGCTTTCTACAAGCAGTATCAATACAACACCGACCTTGATCTTACTCGTACTCAACTCCAGAGTATGTCCATGGGTGCAAGTGAAGGCTTTAAAGATTATGCACAAAAATGGAGAGACTTGGCTGGAAGAGTTCAACCCCCTGTTGTCTGATATGGAGTTGGTTGATATGTTTTTGGGGACACTATCTGGTCCATTTTTCAATCATTTGATCGGCAGCTCATCAGCTGGTTTCACCGAGCTGATCCTAACTGAAGAAAGAGTAGAAGTTGGGATCTGAAGCGTCAAAATACAGAAGGATGCCTCTTCAAGTGCAGTAAAGAAGCCTTTCGCTGGTAAGAAGGAAGCCATTTCCATCTATAGCCCGAGGGGCCAAAATAGGGCTGAACATCGTCAGACAGTAAGTGTCGTGATGATACCTAGAACTGCAGTTTCTCCACAATGCAACAATCAACAAAGGGTGGAAAGACCACAATGGCAGTTTACTCGCATAAACATGACATTGGATGGAGTGCTACCTCACCTGGTGAGATCCAACTTTACAACCTTGAAGGAGGATCCCAAGAATCCAAATACTACATCTCCTCGATATAATCCGAATGCTCGGTGTGCCTATCATTTTGAGAGTCCTGGCCACGATAAAAATGATTGCTGGGCTCTGAGGAATAAAATACAAGACTTGATTGAAGCCAAGGAAATAGATTTTGATGCTCCGGAGAAGCCCAAAGTTATAATTGCTCCCATACCTCTGTTGATGATGTTTCTACTCCTCTCATGACTGTCAAGAAGAATTTGCTGTTGGCCATTTTATTTCTGGGTTGTGGTGAAGGTTGCCACATGTGTTCGTTTCTACCTTCTGGTTGCTGTTTGCTGAAATTAGGTGTTCAACGCCTGATAGATAGCAAAGAAATTTTGTTTTAGAAAGCTTTGGTTCCCGCTATTCCATCTAAAGACGTTGCTATTATAACCATTTCTGCCAATCCTTCCAAGGTTTCCTCGAGAAGACCGGTTAGGATTACATCCGCTCCAAGAATTGCTCCGCTGATAATCACTGTTCCTGGTCCTATCCCGTATGCCTTGGACAAAGTTGTCCCATGGCATTATGGTGCCGATGTATACTATCATGGCATCAAAAAAGATTTGAAAGCTGAAGAGGTTGATCCTGATATTGGTAACATCGTTAGAACCAGCAAAATCACTCGAAGTGGAAGGGTCTTCTCTCCCGAGATTTCCCCTAAGACTGTCAACAAGCCAATTGTCATTCCATCAGCTGTTCCTGCTAGTACATCCACTACAGTTCCTGTTCTTACTCCAGTTATTACCCCTGTCAGCGAATCGTCTGATACCCGCGGCAAAGAGGTTGTAGGTGAGCCTGCCCGGACGGAGGCGCGTAAAAAAATGGTTGTGGAAGCCTCTAAGCCAGAAATAGAGGAAATACTGAAATTCATTAAGAAGAGAGACTACAATATGGTCGAATAGTTGGGGAAGACCCCATCAAAGATATCCATGTTGTCTCTGTTATTGTGTTCCGAAGCCCATGCGAAGGCTTTGATTGCATTTCTCAAGACTGTGCATGTGCCGTAGGAGACTTCAGCTGATCAGTTCAAAGATTGTGTGGCCAGGTTGACTGCTAATAATGGGCTGGGTTTTTCAGATGCATATTTGACACCAAAGGGAAGGAAGCATAATGATTCTCTGCATGTCTCGATTGAATGTAGGGGCACCACTATGGCTCATGTGCTGGTAGATACTAGGTCTTCACTGAATGTTCTGCCGAAGAAGGCGTTGGACCGATTGGATTGCGAGGGTTTAACTCTAAAGCCTAGTAACATTGTGGTAAGGGATTTTGATGGATAGAAGAGAATGGTGCACGGGGAGGTGGACATCCCTGTCAAAGTGGGTTCTCAGACTTTTGGGTCCATATTCTATGTGATGGATATCAGGCCGTCGTATTCTTGTTTGCTGGGTCGTCCTTTGATCCACAAGGCTGGGGCAGTTACTTCCACACTCCACTAAATGCTGAAGTACCCAGTGAAAGGAAATATTGTCACGGTACGAGGTGAAGAAGAATATATGGTGAGCCACCTCGATTCCTTCCGGTATGTAGAGATGGACGGGGAGTTTATATAAACCCCTTGTTAGAATTTCGAAGAGGTCCCTCATATCTTGGCATCGATGGAAACTACTACCAACAAACCTCCTTTGAAGATGGCTTCCCTTAAGGACGCCAGGGCCGTGGTTGAAGAAGGTGGGTGTGCCAATTGGGGTCAGCTCCCTGATTTCACTCAAAAAACTGACAAATTTGGCTTGGGCTTTACTACAGGGGCTCAAAGGACTGTTAGACGCGTACGGGCTGGAAGACCTCCCCTACACATCAGCAATCAGGGAATCAATGCCATTGAAGACAGTGAAGAGGACTCAGACATTTACAGCTGGATATACCCAACAACCAACGGTGGACAAACTAACTGGACGGCTAGGGACTTTGTACCTGTTTCTTTTATTCCACAGTAATTGACTTACTTGTTTTGAGATTTGTAATAAACAATTTGAAACTTTACGGCTTGGTGCCTTCCCTGAGGAACCTTGGCTTTGCTTGTGAGGGCTATTATTTGTCATTTCATATATCATTAATAAAGCATTGGACGTTTCTTGCATACAAATTTTGCGCTCTCTGTTTTTCTTTTCTGTTTTCACTTTATCAAAACAACTATTCTCTTACACACACTCACATATCATAATGCAGATCCATATCCACTATGATCCCATTGATAACAGCTCTGCTATTGCCAGTTATGACTTCAAAAATCCAATCAACCAAGCCAACGACGAAGGTGAGGATGATTGTGAGGTGCCTGGAGAACTTGCTAGACCATTACAGCAGGAAGAAAGGGCCATAGAGCCTCACGAAGAGCCGACTGAGATAGTGAATTTGGGTACTGAGGAAGATAAAAAAGAGGATAAATAGGTGCAAATATGAAGCTTAGCATCAAACAAAGGTTGATACAGATGTTGCACGACTATCTCGAGATCTTCCCCTGGTCCTATGAAGACATGCCTGGTTTGGACACTGATATTGTGGTACATCGCCTGCCGACTAAAGAAGACTTTCCTCCGGTTAAGAAGAAGGTCCACCGTATGCGTCCCGAAATGCCAGAGAAGATCAAGGCAGAGGTCATGAAACAGTTCGATGCAGGATTCTTGGATGTCACTTCTTATCCATAGTGGGCCGCCAACGTTGTTCCGGTACCTAAGAAGGACAGTAAGGTACGAATGTGTGTTGATTACAGAGATCTGAACCGGGCAAGCCCCAAGGATGACTTCGCACTTCCTCACATCAATGTTCTGGTCGACAACACCGTGCAACACAAAATCTTCTCCTTCATGGATGGTTTCTATGGCTACAACCAGGTCAAGATGGCTCCTGAAGACATGGAGAAGACAACCTTCATTACACAATTGGGCACCTTTTGCTACAAGGTGATGCCGTTTAGGTTGAAGAATGATGGGGCAACCTATCAGCACACCATGGTCGCTTTGTAACATGATATGATTCACCACGAGATCGAAGTTTATGTTGATGACATGATAGCCAGGTCTCACACTGAGGAAGAGCACCTTGATCATCTCCAGAAATGTTTTGACAGGTTGAAGACATACAAGTTAAGGCTGAATCCGAACAAGTGCACCTTCGGGGTAAGTTCTGGTAAGCTTCTGGGTTTCATCGTCAGTGACAAGGGTATTCAGGTAGGCCCTGCGAAGGTAAAAGCCATACAAGAGATGTCGGCTCCCCATACAGAGAAGGAAGTTAGAGGCTTCTTGGGACGTCTAAATTACATCGCCAAGTTCATTTCACATCTGACTTCTACTTGTGAACCAATCTTCAAGCTTCTGAAGAAAGATCAAGTGGTAAAGTGGAATTACGAATGCCAGACCGCTTTTGAAAGAATCAAAGAATACCTTAAAGAACTGCCAATTCTAATGCCTCCAGTTGAAGAAAGACCTTTGATATTATACTTGACAATGCTAGACAATTCAATGGGGTGTGTGCTGGGGCATCATGACGAGTCTGGTCGAAAAGAGCACGCAATATACTACCTTAGCAAAAAGTTTACCGACTGTGAGACGCGATACTCATTTCTCGAGAAAACTTGTTGCGCTTTGGCATGGGCTGCTCGCTGACTGAGACAGTATATGCTGACTCACACTACCTTATTGATATAAAAAATAGATCTGATCAAGTATATTTTTTAGAAGCCTGCTCTCTCCGGAAGGATAGCAAGGTGGCAAATGATCTTAACTGAGTATGACATACAATATACAACCCAAAAAGCAATAAATTGGAGTGTATTGGCTGATCATTTGGCTCATCAGGCCGTGGACGATTATCAGTCCATGAATTTTGAGTTCTCGAATGAGAATATCATGTTAGTGACTGACTACAAAGAACCTACACCGGATGAAGGACCTGAGGAAGGATCCCGATGGTCTATGTATTTTGAAGTAGCCTCAAACGCGCCGGGTAACGACATTGGCGCTGTAATCATATCTCCTGAGGGTTGTCATACTCCATTCACTACCCGATTATGTTTCAACTGCACCAATAACATGGCAGAGTATGAAGCATGTATCATGGGTCTTCGAGCTGCTAATGACTTGAGGATTAAGTTCTTAAGTGTATTAGGGGATTCCGCTCTTGTGATAAGTCAAATCAAAGGCGAGTGAGATACGAAGCACCCGAATCTCATTCCTTACAAAGAGTATGTATTGGCATTACTCCCACACTTTGAGGAGGTAACTTTCAAACATTTCCCACGAGAGGAGAACCAGTTGGTGGACGCGCTAGTTACCATGTCTTCTATGTTAAAGGTTAGGTGGGACAATGAAGCTCCCCAAATTACCATTGAGAGGTTAGATGAACTAGCACAATGCTATGAAATCGATACCGAAGGAGTGGCAGATAAACCCTGGTTTCACGAAGTCAAAAGGTATCTCGAGGCTCAGGAGTATCCTGAAGGGGCATCTGTCAATGATAAGAAGTTTCTGAGAAGGTTTGCTGCAAAATTCTTCCTCAGTAATGGAATCCTCTATAAACGAAACCATTACTCCACACTATTACGGTGTGTAGACAAGAGCGAAGTAGAGAGGATCATGACAGATCTACATGAAGGCACCTTCAGAACCCATTCTAGTGGACATACCATGGCTAAGAAGATCTTACGGGCAGGATATTACTGGTCCACTATGGAAGCCGACTATTATCAGCACTCTCAAACCTGTCATAAGTGCCAAATCTACAATGATAAGGTGCATGTGCCTCTGATCCCCTTGAATGTCTTGACGACTCCTTGGCCATTTGCAATGTGGGGCATCGACATGATCGACGAGATCAGACCTACTGCGTCTAACGGGAATCGTTTCTTCCTAGTAGCCATTGATTAATTCACGAAGTGGGTGGAGGCAGCTTCCTTTGCTATAGTAACCAATAACATCGTGGCACAGTTTATCCGAAACAATCTGATCTATCGATAAGGTGTGCCAGAGAGAATTATTACTGACAATGGCACAAATCTCAACAACACAATGATCACTGAGCTCTGTAAACAGTTCAAGATACATCATCATAACTCTTTTCCCTACCGGTCGAAGATGAATGGGGCTGTTGAAGCAGCTAACAAGAACATCAAGAAGATTGTACAGAAGATGACAGTGACATATAAAGACTGGCACGAGATGTTACCATTCACTCTTCATGGGTACCGTACCTCAGCACGGACGTCGACAGGGGAAACCCCCTATTCTCTGGTATATGGCATGGAGGCTGTCCTACCCATGGAAGTCCAGATATCCTCTCTCAGGATTATGAAGGATACAGGTTTGAACGAAGACGACTGGATCCAAACCCGACTTGATCAACTAATCTAATCGATGAAAAAAGACTTACTACTATCTGCCTAGGTCAGACGTATCAAAAGCGAATGATCAAGGCTTTTAACAAGAAAGTCAGGCGCCAAGAATATCAAGTCGGGGATCTAGTGATCAAACGCATCATACTTCCGCAAGGTGATCCCAGTGGAAAATGGACCCCCACGTACGAAGGGCCATTTGTGGTTAAGAACATCTTCTCGGGAGGAGCTATGATTCTAACCACCATGGATGGTGACGACCTTCCTCACCCTGTCAATGCAGACATAGCGAAAATATACTACGCCTAATCAAAGACCAACTAGGTTGACTGGCCTAGGAAAAAATAAGGGCTTCCCGGTGAACCAAAAGGGTTCGAGCAAAAGTAAGGGATGAAAATGAAAAAATTTGTACACCCGGAAAGCCGAAAACCCGAAAGGGAGGCTTGGCAAAAAAAGGGTATCCCGGTGGACTGAAAACACGAAAGGGCGGTCCAGGCAAAAGTTAGGGATTGAAGCGTATCACTATGTCTCATCGGATCATCCAGCGACCAGACTTCGGTATCTACTATCAAGCTCGGACGGCACCAACCAATCTGATCAGCCTTTGGCCAAGTAGCAAAGTGATGAGACGCTTGAAGATATAAAGGCAATAACAGAGTTGGAACCCAATTAGATTATTTCACATAGCTGTTTTTCTTTCTTTTACACAAGTTGTATAAATTCTATCTTTCGGCCGCGTTCTCTTACTAGCGCGTCAGCCTCTTTTTACAAAACGCCTATTACAGGCCAACTTGAAAAATCCATACAAGTCATTTTCACAAGCAACTTTAATTTGTTTTTTATTTTTCTGTTTTTGTTTTGCAAGAACGTCCAATAATTTATTTTTGGTATATGCATTTGAAAATGATTGTCGCTCATAAATATTTACATAAAAAACAAAGGCAATTATTCGTAATTCTAGAAACAGGGAAAAACATGAAGTGCCAAACCCTACAATTACCTTGCCCATCAGGTATCGGGATAAAGTCAGCTTTAGAACACAATCACGGGTACATACACTCCCCATAGAGTAAAAGTATCCAAAGGAATTGATGTCAGCTTTCTCGAAACAAGATAATACTCTCCCAGCCAAGGTTCATAATCGCGGGCGAGTCAGTAAATTTCATCCCCAAAGTGGAGTTTATTTCTCCAACTGAGCTTAACACCTCCAACAATGAATTTCATCCCCAGCTGAGTTTATTCCTCCAGATCAGCAGGTCTACCAACAGAGTATCTCTTCCCCTAAGTTGGTCCCCGCAGAGTTATTCTCAAGCATCTCTTCCTTACAAAATATTTACAAATCTCCAGCAATGGTCAAGGATTTATTTTCCCAGACGCGAGCATACCCCGATAGCATTTCATGAACATACATCATGACATACGCATACAAATTATATATAACATAATCTCATTTATTTTGAGAACATCATTTTACCCTGCATTTCATGTATCACATATAACTAACCCTGATATCTTTTCAGGAAAAGATGATTAACTTCGACAAATCTGGCAGTTATACAAGTCACATCTACAAACGACTAATGGAAGCTCAATTCCCAAAATCTCACATCCCTACTATCCAGGCTTTCATATCGAAGTAACCCCACTATCAAGGTTCCTTTTGACAACCCTACTAGCCAGGCTTTCATATCGAAGTAACCCAACTATCTAGGTTCCTTCTCACAGCCCTACTATCCAGGCTTTCATATTGAAGTAACCCTACTATCCAGGTTCCTTCTCACAGCCCTACTAGCCAGACTTTCATATCGAAGTAACCCTACTATCCAGGTTCCTTCTCACCGCCCTACTATCCCGACTTTCATTTCGAAGTAACCCTACTATCCAGGATCCTTCTTACAGCCCTACTATCCAGGCTTTCATATCGAAGTAACCCTACTATCCATGTTCCTTCTCACAGCCCTACTATCCAGGATTTCATATCGAAGTAACCTTACTATCCAGGTTCCTTCTCACAGCCCTACTATCCAAGCTTTCATATCGAAGTAACCATACTATCCAGGTTCCTTGTCACAACTCTACTATCCAGGATTTCATAACGAAGTAACCCTATTATCCAGGTTCCTTCTCACAACCCTACTATCAAGGCTTTCATATCGAAGTAACCCTACTATCTAGGTTCCTTCTCACAGCCCTACTATCCAAGCTTTCATATCGAAGTAACCCTACTATCTAGGTTCCTTCTCACAGACCTACTATCTAGGCTTTCATATTGAAGTAACCCTACTATCCAGGTTCCTTGTCACAACCCTACTATCCAGGCTTTCATATCGAAGTAACCCTACTATCCAGGTTCCTTCTCACAACCCTACTATCCAGGCTTTCATATTGAAGTAACCCTACTATCCAGGTTCCTTCTCACAGCCCTACTATCCCGGCTTTCATATCGAAGTAACCCTACTATCCAGGTTCCTTCTCACAATCGTACTATCCAGGGTTTCATATCGAAGTAACCCTACTATCCAGGTTCCTTGTCACAGCCCTACTATCCATGCTTTCATATCGAAGTAACCCTACTATCTAAGTTCCTTCTCACAACCCTATTATCTAGGCTTTCATATCGAAGTAACCCTACTATCCAGGTTCCTTCTCACAGCCCTGCTATCCAGGCTTTCATATCGAAGTAACTCTACTATCCAAGTTCCTTCTCACAGCCCTACTAGCCAGGATTTGATATCGAAGTAACCCTAATATCCAGGTTCCTTCTCACAACCCTACTATCCAGGCTTTCATATCGAAGTAACCCTACTATCTAGGTTCCTTCTCACAGCCCTACTATCCAGGCTTTCATATCGAAGTAACCCTACTATCCAGGTTCCTTCTCACAACCCTACTATCCAGGCTTTCATATTGAAGTAACCCTACTATCCAGGTTCGTTCTCATAAACTTACTATTCAAGTTCCTCCTCTCTTATCTCCAGACAGCAGTCCACAACACTGTAAGACCGGGACCAAATCAAACACGATTGATTTCGCATTTCCCAAGTAGAATAACGGACAAATGAAGCTCCTAAAATTCTATTTCTCCCGAGACAAATATCAACGTTCCTCAGCAGAGTCCTCATCAACAATAGTAATAGGAACTCTCATCGAAGGAATGTCTCAGGAAATCAACATCCTCTAGATGGCATCTTTAAGCCCATATCCGACAATATTCTATCAACAACCTCCCAATGGCATCTATAAGCCCATTCCCGATACCACAAATCAAAGTAAGGCGCTTCATTGTCCCATCTGACATTGAACATTGAAGACATGGTTGCCAAGGTGTCAGCCAACTGATTTTCTTCCCTAGGGAAGTGCTCAAAGGTGATCTCTTCAAAGTAAGGAATCAGAGATAGTACAAGCTCCTTGTAAGTGATGAGATTAGGGTGTTTAGTATCCAAATCTCCTTTTACTTGGCTAATCACAAGAGCGGAATCGCCAAACACATTCAAATGCTTGATCCTCAAGTCAATGGCAGCTTTCAGACCCAAAATGCATGCTTCGTACTCAGCCATATTGTTCGTGCAATCAAAGCATAGTTTGGCTGTGAAAGGAGTGTGGAAACCTTTAGGGGAGATGATCACAACACCAATTCTGTTACCCAAGGCGTTGGAAGCCCTGTCGAAGACCATAGTCCATCGGGATCCTTGTTTAAGTCTGTCATACGGTCTAGGTTTCGCACAATCGGTCACTAGCATGATATTCTCATCAGGGAAGTCGAAGTTCATAGACTGATAATCATCCATATCTAGATGGGACAAATGATCTGCTATTACGCTTCCTTTGATGGCCTTTTGCATCATGTATCGAATGTCGTACTAAGTCAAGATCATTTACCATCTGGCTATCCGTCCAGAAAGGGCAGGTTTCTTGAAGATGTACTTGATTGGGTCCATCTTAGAAATCAATAGAGTGGCATGAGTCAACATATACTGTCATAGTCGGCGAGCAGCCCATGCCAGAGCATAACAAGTTTTCTCGAGCAGTGAATATCTAGTTTCACCGTCTGTAAAAATTTTGCTCATGTAATAAATAGCATTCTCTTTTCGGCCAGACTCATCATGTTGGCCTAAAACACACCCCATAGAGTTCTCTAGTACCGTCAAGTACATGATCAAGGGTCTTCCTTCAACTGGAGGCATGATAATAGGAGGTTCTTATATATATTATTTGATTTTGACGAAGATAGCTTGGTGTTGTAACCCAAAATTTTCCCTCTCATTTTACTCAATACATGTCCATTGAGATCCTCAATTTGCTCAAGGTTGCTCAAGAGTTGACCAGACAAATTCTCTCCTAAGGCAGTGTACCTCAAATTAGGGTTTCCATTTTCATCAAGATGGGTGAACCACAAAGGCCTCATATGCTCTCCATGGTCTTAATATGTTCTCAAGATCCTACATGTCATGTTTCATGCCTTGCACAAGAAGTTTGCTCAATCAACTGCTCAGATGCTTGAGAATCGACTATATTAGGTCAAAAGTCAGTTGTGGCCCACATACAGTCAAACTTCAAGTTTTTTGGTCAACATCAAAATTTTGAAGTTATATCCATCATTTTATCAAGGTTTGATCATGATTCCTCAAGGAATTCTCCAAATTCATCAAAACCCAAAAGTTGCTAAATTAGAGTTTCTTAGTAAAAGTCAACCAAACTTTGACCAAGCATAACTTCCACATGCTTTATCAGAAATTTTCCATCCAAAGATCATTTTGAAGAGGATGCAATTCCCTACAAGTCATCATTAACTCACAAGTTCTAAATGTGCACTCATAAAAAGATATGAATTTCTACATTATGGGTCCTTTTGAAAAGTCAACAAAAACACCTTTTGGGTCAAAGCTTCTCACATGAACATGGAAGACTCAATTGAGATGAGACAAAAAGGGTTGCTTAGGGGACATCCTAAGCTTTATAAAAAGTCCAAGAACACCTCTCTAGGGTTAAAATTGGAAGATATATGCCTTGTCAAAGTTGACCCATTTTTGCAAAATTGCCAAAAGTCAAATGTGCTCAAAAATGCATTTTTGCTAAATGGGCCTAACTTTTTATGCTTGCACCTCACTTATAATGTGGTCTACGACTCAAATACTCACCCTCACATTATTTGCTTCATTTTCAATTTATTTTGATTTTTTTATTAATTAAAAATTGAATTAAATCAAATAATTGATGAATAATAGCAAATATATGATTTGATTTGGTTTTTGGACAGGTTGGAAATCAAAATATGCCGAATTATCAAGGACAAAACGAATCAAGCATAATTGGTACAAGAAAGGGAAGATTTGGCTCAAAATAGCAAGTTTGCATATGGCTAAAGATCAAATTAAATCTCATCAAATTACAAGATTCAATCCAATTTTATAACTTACTCGAAATCTCACTTATATGATTCCGTTGTGAAAGACACAATTTTTTCCGAAGAATTCCCCACAGTTTTTTCCGAAGACTTCCCTTGGATCCATGCATAATATTCTGCCAAATAGATACAAATTTTTTAAATTGAGGACTCCTCCTTAGTATCGCAAATAGGTCTGAAAGAGTATCTAAAAATATGAAATTGATATATTTGTGCCCTGTCCTTCACCCCTAGATATATATTGGACAAGAACAAAGCAAAAAAATAGGGTTTGGTAGTCTTGAAAAGCACAAAACAAAACGTGGATTTCTTACAAAAAATGGGATTCAATTTTCAGTCTATAAGGCGATTCAAGGCAATTTGAAGCTAGCAATCTCTTCCTGGGCGTGCATAGAATCTATTCCAATCATTCCCAAGTCATAAAACCACCAGAATCACCAACTATACATCACGATTTGCACCCTCTGAACTCAAACTTGTTCCTCTAGTTTTACGTATTCTTGATCCAATTTTCTTGCATATACATGTTTAGGATCATGCTAGGAAGCTTTTTGATAGCATGAATTTGAGTTTTGATGCAGGAATAACTATTTTCCATAGTTAAGGTTCGTGAGCTCCAAATTGGGGAACCCTGGCTAGAGGCAAAATTGGGCCAAATTAAGGGTTTTTTCATGTTCAGGGGATGAAGTACAGTTGATTCATGCCCTTGAATGGCGTTTATGTTGCTTGAATTTTGTTTTAAGATCTTTGCAGCTTTTAGCCACGCATAAAAAACCGTCACTATAGCCTATAATGACGAGTTTGTCCGTAGGTAAAGGGTCAATGCCAAAAGCGATGGTTCCCTAGAAAAGATGATGGCGTGTCCAATCATCATTGGACCATTTAAAAATTCGCGCGCATGGGAATCAGGGACTTGATATCTTTATACTATATTTGGTTTTCATTATACTAACAGTTCAAACACCTAGCGCAGCTGGCAAAGCATTTGGTTGGTAAACATAAGGATCTGGGTTCGATCCTAGGTCCCAACAACGCCTATTTTTCTATTTTCTGAATGCAGATTGCATGCACTTCTTATCAAAGGGTCTACCATACTCCATCAACATCCAGCCACTTCATCTAATATGCCATCAGATCCAACATTCCAACAATGAGGGACTATGGTACGCCCTCAAGTCAACGCTACAAGGCACCAAAGGCTGACTGGGCTTGGAGTGTTTTTGGGCTTGGAAATTCAGATTGGCACCCCCATAATTGCTATTCAACACATGCCCATTCTCTTTTTCTTTATTTATTTCTTTTATTTTAATTATTTTGTTTAATTATTTTTCACCAAATTAATTACCCCTTTTTTTATTAATCATAAAATCAATAAATCACAAAACACCAAAAAGAAGCATTTTTTTTAATAAAATATTTATTTAAATTTAATTAGAAATATAGGTTAATTTAATTTCTTTTTTTTTTTATAATTAAAAGAAATTAGAAATTAGGGTTTTTAATTAATGTGCAATTAAATTTCTTTTCTCAAATAAAAACCAAAAAATACACAAAATCTTTTTGTACAAAATATTTTATTTTCTTGAAATTATTTAATTTATCTAGATTAGGTTAATTTCAATTTCTTTTTTATAATCAAAATAACCGAAATTAGGGTTTTAGTCGTACATAACTCAATTAATTCTTTTCTCAAAAATAAATTAATTATTTCTCAATTTGATTTTAGGGTTTTTCAACATCCCTTGTATTTAATTCGCCGCACATTTAATTATTTCTTTTCCATTATTTTTGTAACTGCCAATGGTTTGTAATAGTTAAATTAGGGTTTTATTTACTACTTTAATCCCCGATTATTTGGTCACGTAATTAATCCCCATCCCCGAAGCCTTGTAATAACTAGGTTTATTTTCTCGCATTTTTAATTCTTGCAAATATTTAACTGTCTAGATGTATGTTAATAGGATTGTATGGCAAGAATATCTGAAATTAAAACGGTAGATCACCTAATATGCAAAGATTAAATAACTGAAACAAATCATATGCACATATTTCACTCCTAGGGTTTACCTCACTTTGGTTACCTTCGGTAAACAATCATTAAGCATAGAAGATTTTAGTTGTTGCCCTCCAGTCTAAAGAGATCAAATTGTCCCATTTGAATGTTGACTCAGAAATGTTGCCTCGGAAAGGTCTTAAGACTCTAGGGTTACTATTGAAGTTTTCTAACTATTACTTTAGTGATTGTACTTGTCCCTTTCGAATATCCCTTACAACTCCAACGACTGTGCTACCTACTCCTTAATAGTAGGATAGCGCTGTCTAAAGGAAACGAGAACGAAAAATATTTTTTTGAGTAGGTAGAATCTTAAGTACTTGCTCAACAAAACTTTTCACTCAAACACCTTTCAAAACCAATTTTCAAAACAAACTTCGTCACATCCTTGAGGACTGATACAAGGGTTATCACGAAGTAAAACATTTTTAAGACAAACACACACAAGCAATTTGAAAAATGAGCAAGTACCTAAGAGCCCGTAGGTAACTACGAATAGAAAGGGTGCTAACACGTTCCGTTTTCTATAATCTACCCCCATGCTCAGAATTGTTAGAACAAAGTTTGAATCTACTACCCTATGTTTAAGTTTTGATGATAACAAAGTGAAAAGATATATTATTTATATGATTCATGTATGAACTATCTGCTGCCTAAGTTATTACGTTCTGATTTGTAGATACTCTGATTGGTATAAGCAAGATCACACCTAATCAGCATCAGAATTTGGTTCCTGACATCAGCATCAGAAGTTGCCATATCAGAATGTCAGAATCAGAAGATTAACTCACGTGTATGCTGAAGCCTGATGAACAGAACTGCGCTCAACACTCTGATAAAGAAACACAACAGTTCATCAGCAGCCAAGCAGAGTCAGAATGAGCCAAGCCAGAACTTGCATTAAGTAAGTAACGGTACTGTGATTGAAAGCAAATTAATACCAACGGCCTCATTCCAGACAAGATCTGCTCGATAAGGAAAGTTTGTTATTAGCATTGAATCAAGAATATTGCTCCAACGTTCAACATCTCAGTGCTATATAAACAAGACTTTGAAGATTGAATTGGCTAATGCTCTCCAAATCTTTACACGCCTAGAAGCTGATCATAATCTTCCTTCTCTCAGTTTGCTAAACACTACACATTCTCTTATTCAATCATTGTTTAGCAATCTAGTTTCTAAGCTTTAAGTTGTGTATACATCACAGTTGTGATACAGTTTTGTAGAAAACATTCACACACTTAGATTTATCTTCCTTGTAAGAAAGTGTTTCCTTGACAAACCGGGTTGTGGTTTGCATCAAGAAGGCTTTAGCAGTTGTTAAAGCAGTCTGTAATATTCAGTTGAATATAGTGGATTAAGACCTCGTTGGAGAGAGGCGAAATCACCTTGACGGGTGGACTGGAGTAGTTTGAGATCAAACGAACCAGGATAAAAATATCTTGTTCATTGCATTGATTTTCAATTTTACAATTCAACCCCCCATTCTTGTGTTTTTCACTACTTCAATTGGCATCAGAGCGCCTGGTTCTGAGCTAAAACACTTAACCGTGTCAGTACAAGATCCAGCGTCAGAAAAACACAATGGCAGGAAACTATTCTCACACCAGCAATGATAACAATGAGGACAGAGACAGATTCAGCGGCAAACCTCCAGTCTTTGATGGAGAAAACTTTGATTACTGGAAAGACAGAATTGAAAGCTTCTTTCTGGCACATGATGCTGATCTGTGGGATATGGTGACAGATGGATACACGCACCCTGTGAATGCAAGCGGTCAGAAGATTGATAGAAAAACAATGTCTGACCAACAAAAGCGTGACTTCAAGAATCACCACAAGGCCAGAACCATCCTCCTCAGCGCCATCTCCTATACTGAATATGAAAAGATCTCCAACAGAGACACAACAAAGAAAATTTTTGACTCACTCAGAATGACGCATGAGGGCAACGTTCAGGTCAAAGAAACTAAAGCTCTGGCGCTCATTCAGAAGTATGAGGCGTTCAAAATGGAGGAATCTGAATCCATTGAAACAATGTTCTCAAGATTCCAGATTCTGGTAGCTGGTCTCAAGGTTCTGGACAAAGGATACTCTACTGCTGACCATGTCAAGAAAATCATCAGAAGTTTACCCAAGAAGTGGAGACCAATGGTTACATCTCTGAAGCTAGCAAAAGATCTCAACAAAATCACTCTGGAGGAACTTATCAGCTCCCTCAGAAGTCATGAGATAGAACTAGAAGCTGACGAGCCTCAGAAGCAAGGTAAGCCTTTAGCATTAAAATCTAACAAAAAATCTGAGTCTAAAGTTTTGCAGGCAGTTGAAGAAACATCTGATGGATCCTCATCAGAAGAAGACGAACTCTCCCTCCTCTCCAGAAGAGTAAATCAACTGTGGAAGCAAAGACAAATGAAGTTCAGGAATCCCAGAAGATCTGATCAGAACGAGTCTTCTTCCAGATACAAAAGGACAGATTCTTCCTCTGGATACAGAAGATCTGAAGGCTCCTCTAGTAGCAAAAAGCCAAACACCAAGGACATCATCTGCTATGAGTGCAATGAGCAAGGACACTATAAGAGTGACTGCCCAAAGCTTCAGAGGGAAAAGCCCAAAAAGAAGTTTGGAAGAGAGAAGAAGAAAAGTCTCATGGCTACATGGGATGACTCTGACTCGTCTGAAGCTGACTCAGAATCAGATGATGAGAGGGCAAACATAGCTCTCATGGCTAACATCTCAGAAGATAGTGAAGCTTCTGAATCAGACTCACAATCAGATACTGAAGAGGTATTTCCTAACTTTGCTGTTAACTTTACCAAGGCTGAACTTGCTGAAAGCCTTAATGAGATTCTGGAATGGTATCAGCAAATTAGAGTTAAATTCAGAGACCTGAAAAGGAATCTTGAATCTGACTCTAATAAGACTGAGAGTCTCAAATTGTAGAATTCTGAGCTGAGAAATAAGATTTCAAAATTAGAAAACACTTTACAAAACTCTCAGAAGGAACCAATTTCTGAAACTCCCAGCAACGCTGATGAGATCATCAAGGAGTATGATCACAGTTTCCAGAAGTTCCTCGCTAAAAGCATAGATAGAAGCAAAATGGCTTCAATGATCTATGGATTTAGCAGAAACGGCAGGAAAGGAATATGATACCAAGGTAAGGTTCCTACACCAAAGAATGTTATGGACTTAACCATTAAACACACTCCTCTGAATTCACATTTTGTGTATGGTCACACACATGATATTAAATACACTAGCAGTAAGCACTCTGTGAAACCAAAATTCAACCAGAGTTTTGGTAAAACTAACAAATCAGGACCCAAGAAAATCTGGGTACCTAAGGATAAAATAATACATGTTGCAGATATCTTTAGCAGCAAGTCAGAAACACCAGTCATGGTACCTGGACTCTGGCTGCTCGCGACACATGACGGGAAGAAGGCATATGTTCCAAAGCCTGGAACTTAAGCCTGGAGGCCACGTTGGCTTTGGAGGCAATCAGAGGGGAAAGATAATTGGCTCTGGAACTGTAGGTAATGGAAATCTTCCCTCTATTAATAATGTTCTGCTAGTAGATGGATTGATGCATAATCTGTTATCCATAAGTCAATTAAGTGATAACGGTTATGATATAATCTTTAATCAAAAATCATGTAAAGCTGTTAGTCAGAAGGATGGGACTATCCTGTTTAATGGTAAGAGGAAAAACAACATTTACAAAATCAAACTTTCTGAACTAAAGAGTCAGAATGTAAAATGCCTTCTGTCTGTTAACAACGAGCAGTGGATCTGGCACAGAAGATTGGGGCATGTTAGTATGAGAAGAATATCTCAGATTAACAAACTCAATCTGGTCAGAGGACTTCCTAATTTGAAGTTCAATTTAGATGCTCTGTGTGAAGCATGTCAGAAAGGCAAGTTTGCAAAACCTTCTTTTAAATCCAAAAATGTTGTTTCTACCTCTAAGCCATTAGAACTTCTGCACATTGACTTATTTGGACCAGTTAAAACTGCTCCAGTCAGTGGCAAGAAGTATGGGTTAGTAATCGTAGATGACTATAGCAGATGGACATGGGTAAAGTTCTTAAGACATAAGGACGAGTCACACTCTGTGTTTGTTACCTTCTGTAACCAAGTTCAGAATGAAAAGGATCTTAGAATCGTTAAAGTCAGAAGTGATCATGGTGGAGAATTTGAAAACAAAGATTTTGAGTCATTCTTTAATGACAGAGGCATTCTGCATGATTTTTCTTGTCCTAGAACTCCCCAACAAAATGGAGTTGTAGAACGAAAGAACAGAACATTGCAAGAAATGGCCAGAACCATGATCAACGAGACAAACGTTGCTAAGACCTTCTGGGCAGAGGCAATAAACACAGCGTGCTACATTCAGAATAGAATCTCAATAAGACCTATTCTGGAAAAGACTCCATATGAATTGTGGAAGAACAGAAAGCCCAACATTTCATATTTTCATCCATTTGGATGTACTTGCTTTATATTAAATACAAAGAATTATTTGAACAAGTTTGACTCTAAAGCACAGAAGTGTATTATGTTAGGATACTCTGAACGCTCAAGAGGGTATAGAGTATACAATACAGAAACACAGATTGTGGAAGAATCAATCAGTGTTTGTTTTGATGATAAGCTTGACTCTGAAAAGTCAAAGCAGAATGAAGTTTTTGCAGGTATGGAAATTGAATTTACAGGTTCTGAAGACAGGTCATCAGAAGCTATCAACTCAGACACTCCTTCAACGTCTAAAAGGAGCACTGCTAGTAATCCTACAACAGCTGCTGATCAACCTCAGAAGAGATTACCCAGAAGCAGCTTGGATCACCCAGAAGAGACTATCTTAGGAAGAAAGGAAGATCCAATCAGAACAAGAGCAAGCTTCAGAAACTCTGAAGAAACTCTCATGGGACTTGTGTCTCTGATTGAACCTTCTTCTATTGATGAAGCACTTCTGGATAATGACTGGATTCTGGCAATGCAAGAAGAGCTGAATCAATTCACCAGAAACGACGTATGGGATCTCGTTCCCAGACCAAAAGGATTCAACGTCATTGGAACAAGATGGGTGTTCAGAAACAAGCTAAATGAACAAGGTGAAGTCATCAGAAACAAGGCACGACTGGTTGCACAAGGTTATAGTCAGCAAGAGGGGATAGACTATACAGAAACCTTTGCCCCAGTCGCCGGGTTAGAATCTATCAGACTTTTAATTTCATTTGCTGTTAATAGAGGCATCACTCTGTATCAGATGGATGTCAAAAGTGCATTCTTAAATGGTTATATAGAAGAAGAAGTTTATGTACACCAACCCCCTGGTTTTGAAAATACAAAACATCCAGAACATGTTTTCAAACTAAAGAAGTCATTATATGGTCTGAAACAAGCTCCCAGAGCTTGGTATGAAAGGCTAAGTAACTTTCTATTAGAAAATGAATTCACCAGAGGGAAAGTGGACACTACTCTATTCTGTAAATCAGTTAAGAATGACATCTTAGTCTGTCAAATTTATGTTGATGATATTATTTTTGGTTCTACTAATCCTTCTCTTGGAAGAAAATTTGCTAAGTGTATGCAGGCAGAATTTGAGATGAGCCTCATGGGGGAACTGAAATTCTTTCTAGGAATTCAGATCAATCAAACTCCAGAGGGAACTTACATTCATCAGAGCAAATACATCAGAGATCTTCTGAAGAAATTTGACCTCTCAGAATGTAAGCCATCAAAGATTCCAATGCATCCCACGTGCATTCTGGAAAGAGAAGAGGTAAGCAAAAATGTAGAACAGAAAGTCTACAGAGGTATGATTGGTTCTCTCCTCTATCTGACTGCTTCAAGACCTGACATATTATTCAGTGTTTGTATCTGTGCTAGATTCCAATCAGATCCTAGAGAATCTCACTTAACAGCTGTTAAGCGAATTTTCAAGTATCTGAAAGGTACTACTAATCTGGGTTTGTTTTATAGAAAATCTAGTGATTACAGCTTAGTAGGCTACTGCGATGGTGATTTTGCTGGAGACAGAGTGGAGCGTAAAAGTACTTCTGGAAGCTGCCAGTTTCTGGGAGAAAATCTGATCTCTTGGTCCAGCAAAAGGCAATCAACAATTGCGCTATCAACAGCAGAAGCTGAGTACATAGCAGCAGCAGGATGTAGCACACAAATGCTCTAGATGAAAAGTCAGCTTGAAGAGTTCCAGATTTTTGAGAGTAACATTCCTATACTCTGTGATAATACTTCTGCTATTTGCTTAAGTAAGAATCCCATTTTACATTCTAGAACTAAGCATATAGAAATAAAACATCACTTCATTAGGGACTATATTCAAAAAGGAATTTTGAACTTAAAATTTATAGATACAGACCATCAATGGGCTGATATCTTTACTAAACCCCTTTCAGAAGATAGGTTTAATTTCATTCTGAAACATCTCAGCATGAAAGTTTGTCCAGAGTGAAAATGTTTTAATTCCATATATTTACCTTCAGAATGTAATTGCTTTACTGTGAACTTCTGATCAATCTTCTTTCAGAAAGATAGAACATGCAGATTGTATCAGATGCAAGTCTAAAGATCTGAGAGTCTAAGCTCAAAGACAGACGTGCTGATCATTACATCAAACAAGTGTCATCCAATCATCAGCAAATCTCTGAAGCAGAACGCGTGCACGCTTCTGAGAAGGCAAAACGCTGATTGGGTGCATTGAAACACATGTCTGGTAACCGTTTTTAAGTATCTTTCTAAAATCCCCCAAAATCAGCAAGCATTTAATAAAAGTAATCATGCTTTTAAAACGCAATCATGATTTTTCTCTTTCTTAAAAACGTTTATTTTTTCAAAATATTCTGAACTCTATTTAAACAAATTAACCTCTCATTCTAACTCTTTACAGTTTCTCACTAATTCTCAAGCATTCTCTGCATTTTTCTGTGTTCATCTCTTGCAAAACCCTTTTTCTCAGTTTCTTCTCAAAATCTTTTAGTGTGAACCTTGGTCTGAGAAACAGCTAGCTTCAAAGGTGCAACCAGATGAAGACAAGACCATTCAAGCTGAAGCAAGTCAAGCAGAAGATGTTGCAGAAAGCTCTCAGAAGCTTCCTGCTTCTGATGCTTCTCAAGCTGCCTTGGACAGGCAGACTCTGGAAGAGCTGAAGCTGAATGACATGCGTCTGCAGCAGAGGATGGATGAAAACGACCAGAAGATGAAAGAAAGAATGGATGTGCAGGATAGAAAGATTGACACTATTGTCAGCATGGTGCACAAGCAGAATGAGACTGCTGATCAGATCAAAGCCATGCTGGAGAACCTGTTCACACGCTTTCCTCCCCAACCTTAGTTTTTTCATTCATGTCTTTTTCATGTTTTCTTTGTTTTTCTGATGTACTGTTTGAATAAGTTTTGTTTGATTCTGAACCTTTTTAATATGACAAGTTTTTCTGATCTTAATCGTTTTAGCACATCACCTACACTTTTTGATTGCTGACAAAAAGGGGGAGAACAAGAATGATATTTTAAACAATAACGGTTTACTAAGACAGAAATTCTCGAACATTCTAACTCTATTACTTGAAAATGTTTTTCTGTTTTTCTTAAAGTCTACAGGTACAAGGAAGCTCCAGGACACTCTGAAGACTAAAAGCTCTGAAGCTCTGATCCGCTCTGATACTCTGATCCAAAGCAAAGCTCTGACAAGAAAAGCTCTGATACGCTGATCTGAAGCTCTGCTCTGATATGCTGATCTAAAGCTTCTGATAGTCAAAGACTCTGATACTCTGATGTTCAAAGAAAGGCAAAAAGATCTGATCCTGAAGAACACTTGTAATCAAAAAGGGAAGTAATAAACTCAGGGGGAGTATCTCTCAACTTTGATATCTTTTTATCCCTTATCTTTGATAACCTCTTACTCTGATGCATCTCTCTGATACCTTTTCACGTTATTTTCATTTAAAAAATATATAGTTTTTGTCATCATCAAAAAGGGGGAGATTGTTAGAACAAAGTTTGAATCTACTACCCTATGTTTAAGTTTTGATGATAACAAAGTGAAAAGATATATTATTTATATGATTCATGTATGAACTATCTACTGCCTAAGTTATTACGTTCTGATTTGCAGATACTCTGATTGGTATAAGCAAGATCACACCTAATCAGCATCAGAATTTGGTTCCTGACATCAGCATCAGAAGTTGCCATATCAGAATGTCAGAATCAGAAGATTAACTCACGTGTATGCTGAAGCCTGATGAACAGAACTGCGCTCAACACTCTGATAAAGAAACACAACAGTTCATCAGCAGCCAAGCAGAGTCAGAATGAGCCAAGCCAGAACTTGCATTAAGTAAGCAACGGTACTGTGCATTGAAAGCAAATTAATACCAACGGCCTCATTCCAGACAAGATCTGCTCGATAAGGAAAGTTTGTTATTAGCATTGAATCAAGAATATTGCTCCAACGTTCAACATCTCAGTGCTATATAAACAAGACTTTGAAGATTGAATTGGCTAATGCTCTCCAAATCTTTACACGCCTAGAAGCTGATCATAATCTTCCTTCTCTCAGTTTTCTAAAAACTACACATTCTCTTATTCAATCATTGTTTAGCAATCTAGTTTCTAAGCTTTAAGTTGTGTATACATCACAGTTGTGATACAGTTTTGTAGAAAACATTCACACACTTAGATTTATCTTCCTTGTAAGAAAGTGTTTCCTTGACAAACCGGGTTGTGGTTTGCATCAAGAAGGCTTTAGCAGTTGTTAAAGCAGTCTGTAATATTCAGTTGAATATAGTGGATTAAGACCTCGTTGGAGAGAGGCGAAATCACCTTGACGGGTGGACTGGAGTAGTTTGAGATCAAACGAACCAGGATAAAAATATCTTGTTCATTGCATTGATTTTCAATTTTACAATTCAACCCCCCCTTCTTGTGTTTTTCACTACTTCAAGAATATCTCGAAAAAAGGTTATTTTTTCTGTTCTTTTTCCTTTTCCATGATTGGATGAAATAAAAGTCGGTGGCGACTCTTGCTTACCGCGACATTTTGCAAACAAAAAACGCAAAATGCAAACCAGTAAAAATAGTCGGTTCTACCACCGTATCACACTTGGCATTCATCATTCCATCTGACTACCTGATATTTCTTCAAGAGTTTGAAGATTGGCTCACAATGAGCAGTCAAGTGAGATATGAAGCGAGCGATGTAATTGAGACGACCCAAGAATCCTCTAACTTCTTTTTCGGAGTGGGGGACTGGCATTTCTTGGATGGCCTTTACCTTGGTAAGATCAACTTCAATACCTTTATTGCTGACAACAAAACCTAGAAGCTTTCCAGATCGTACTCCAAATATGCACTTGTTAGGATTCAACCTCAACTTATACTTTTTCAGCCTTTCGAATAGCTTGTACAGGTGATCGAGATGTTCCTCTTCAGTTTGTGATATGGCAATCATTTCATCCATATATACCTCTATTTCATGATGGATCATATCATGAAATAAAGCTACCATAGTGTTGTACCCCAAAATTTGCCCTCCCATATTCTTCAAAGAAATTGCCAAGACATGCTTCAAAATTCCCCAAGGGTTGCACAGTGTAAGGGCCTCCTAAACAGTCAAAATTAGGGTTTTGGTTCTGATCAAGAAAATGAAGTTTCCAAGGGTCAAATCAAGTCCCACATTCCTACAAATATGGTCAAGCATCCTCATATCAAGTTTCAAGGCTTTCAGCACAAAATTGCACAGTCAAAAACCCTAATGGCACTACAGTCAACTGTAGGGGCAAAATGGTCATTTGACAGTCAAAAGTTCAAATTTTTGGTCAACATCTCATTTGGAAGCCACAAACATCATTTGATCAATGCTTGATCATGATTCTCAAAGCATGGCTCAAAAATCACCAAAATGCAAAAGTTTCCTTATTTGGACAGTTGAAAAAGTCAACTGTAAATTGACCAGGGCATAACTTTCACATGGATTATCAAAAAAATTCCATCCAAAGCTCATTTTGAAGAGAAAGACATTTCCTACAACTCCTCTTCACACTTCAAGTCCAAGAAATGCTCTCACAAAAAGTTATCAATTTCAACATTATAGGTCATTTTCAAAAGTCAACAAAAAAGGACTTTAAGTAAAAGGCCATAACTTGAGATTGGTAAATCAAAATGACATGGGACCAAAGACATTGGTTATAGGACTCAAAGACCTTTCCAAAATGTCCAAGAACATGAGCAAAGCTTAAAAATTGAGCAAGTTATGCCTTGTGGAAGTTGGGAAAGTTTTGGATATTTTGAAAAGTCAACATTGATTCAAATGACCTAAAATTGCTAATGGGCCTCTTTTTCTTCCACAATTCATTATCCAAGGCATGTGCACGACCATTAGGCCCAAAGGGAAGTTTTTCTCCATTTTTATTTATTTATTTGGATTTTTTATTATTAATAATTCATTTAATTAAATAAAATACATGAAAAATAAAAAACTAATGAAATAAAATCTTTTTGTGCAGAAAATACTCTCATTGGACACTCAAGATTCGTGCATAATCATTTGTGGAAAGTTTTGTCATGATTTGATACCAAATAGCATGGAAAATGTTGAAAAAAAGATCTTGAAAAATCAAATCTTCCAAACCATGAATGCCAAGGATTTTGATTGTTTTCTTTGACCTAATTCACTCATACATAAGTATAGAACACAACCCTAATGCCATAAACCCCTAAGCTGCGCAAGAACCTGGAAAACAAAGTTTGACTTTTTGATTAAAGAACTCAATTCTGAAAACCTATTTGCAGGACGATTCAAGCCAAGAAGCTCATCCTATTGCCTTCCAAGGACATCAAGCAACGTGCCTGGATCAAAAACACAGTCTCTAACCCTTTGAATCATCGTACAGAAGTCCAACTTTTCTCACTTTTTTTCATAATCGTATTTTACAATTTAAGCATATTCATTGCATTTTGTTCATGAATTCTTGTTAATTAGTTGATTCTGAAGCTAACCATGTAGATGAATTGAGTTTTTATGCGCTATACAAGAAATCACCATGGGCGATGTTTAGGGTTTTCAGAACCTCAAATTGGGTTTTTTAATTAAGGAAAAATTGGCATCCAAGACTTAGACCATTGAATCAAGCACGGTTGGACGATCAGGAATCCACCCTCGCGCCTAATTTATGATGATCCCTGGGCTATTCGCTATTTTCCAGAAAATGGCCTAAGGGAACACTTGAAAAACCGTGGCCTATGTTTGTGTTTAAAAAAAAAATAAAACAATGGAGAAGACGACTAGGTGGCAAGGAGCAATTGGTTGGTTTAAACTTTCGTGCGGAAAACAAAGCACTAACGCATATTTGTTTTATTATGTTTATTAATTATATTATTTACAGATAAGCAAGATGGCACAGTTGGTGAAGCGCTTGAGTGGTAATGTTCAGGACCTGGGTTCGAGCCCCAGGTCCTCACCCCCTTTCATATTATTTTCCATTTAATGTTCCTATGCATTTTCAGTGTAAAGACGCACCATACGCCTTAAAAATCAAGCCGTCCACATGGCCAATGAGATCAATCAGAAGGCCACGATCTGGAGAGCATGATACACATGGGTCAGCACGTGGGTACACTAGCGCAAAAGTCAACCAGGCCTGAAGCTCATTGGGCCAGATTTCTAAAAGAAAACCTCCATATTAAGGGGCAGACCCCCTAGGTTTGCTATCTTTAAAATTTATTTTTTTTATTTTATTCTTTCTATTTTGATTATTATTCTTTTCAATTAATTCTTTTAATTTAATTTCTCAATAAAAAACACAAAAACAATAAAAATCAGAAAAGATGAAAAAATAATAAATATTTTATTTAATAGTATTTTGTAAATAAATTCATTAATTAACTAGTTTTAAATTAGGTTTTAATCTTAACTTTTTAATAAAAATCTAAAAAATATAGAATTAGGGTTTAATTAATTTTTTATCCCTTTTTATTTTCCTTCATAATAATTAAATATTAAAATATTTATTTTTGTAATTAAATTGCATGTAAAATAATTAGGTTTAATTTTAGGTTAAAAATTCAATCTTTTCTTAATAAATTAAAAACAACTAGAATTAGGTTAAATTGCATTTAATTCTTTTTTCCCATTAAAATCATAAAATACAAAAAACAATTTCTTTTCCTTTTTAATTTTAGTTAATTTCATCATTTAATTTAATTATGCAAAAAGGGTCCAACGCCCTCGTTTTTTAATTCTATTTAATTCGCATATTTATTTTATTTCGTTTAATATTTATGTATCTCTCCCAAAGCCTTGTAAATTAATTCCTCGCACTTTATTTCTTCTTTTAATTCTTTATTTTTCTGTCAAATCGGGTTCAAGAAATTTTGGCGATGTGGACCTGCGCCTTTTGTAATAGCTTAGAACTTTACTTTTCTCGCACTTTTAACTGTTAACAAATGCATGAAAGAATGTATGGACAAAAAATAAAAACAAACGCTAGATCACCAATAACATGACAAAAGACAAAAATATCTGAAAACAACACACAAATCACACACCACCCCTAGGGTACGCCTCACTGTTGCCTTGCCTCGAAAGGTGATCGTCGAGTAGAGGATGTCTTAGTAAGTCCTCATGATCCGGGAACCTGGCATGAGGGTACCTTCTAAGGTGTCTTCCCATTGCTCTGGTGATCACCATGTCCCGAACCTCGAATTGACCCGAACACCTCCAACGGTGGTGCTACCTACCTCTCAATGGTGGGATGGCACTACTTTAAAGGACATTTACACAGACGAATTCCTTAGGGTAGGTAGGTTCTCGTGGATACTTGCTCTAATCTCAAAACAAATTCAAAAATACTTTTCACACCAACATATTTTCAAAAAGCTTTCAAAAGCAATTTTTCAAACACTCTTGAGGACCGATACAAGAGTCGAACTGAAATTTTCAAAGAAACTTTTTTTAAACTCACAATTGAAAAGCAAATCATTTTGAAAACACAATGAGCAAGTATCTAAGAGCCCATGGATAACCATGGATAGAAAGAGTGCTAACACCTTCCCTTTCTATAACCTACCTCCCGAACCGAGAGCAATCTCTTTAAGGAATTTTTCTGTGCTTTTGTCCTTTCCATTTGGAGAAAATAAAAGACGGTGGCGACTCTTGCTTCCGCGACATTTCGCGAACCAGCGTTAAACAGTCAGTTCCGGATCCACCGATCACAGAACTGGCGACTCTGCTGGGGACTTAAACTTAAAGTGAGGTGTACCTTAGGGCTAGTTCATAACTGTGTTTTCAATTGTATTGATTTGCTTGCTTTAAACTTGTGGGTTGCATGGGAGTTACATAGATCCTAACCCGGATCTGGGGGATACCTTCTTAGAAAGTAGCAACAAGGCTGTGAGGGAACTGTGTGGGGTATACCGACATGGTTGAAACAGTCTGCTACGTTGATGTGGCACTTTGGTGTGTACCGGTAACCCTTGAGTTCAGTCAAGGAGAGTACGGGGCCTCCGCGTGGTGTCGTGAAGCATCAACAGACCTTAGGAACCTTAATTGAACTATCTTGGCCTTTTTAGGGTAGTGAGATAACTGACTTTGGTGCAGTCCGAGGTTGGTTGATACTCGATACTACACTCAATTGAGGGTTGCTTTCCTGGAATATGTCGGTCGCCAGTTCAGTGGCTAAATCGAAACGATGAACAATGAAAGCAATCCCGTGATGTTGGGATCCTTAGAACCCGGTTACTTCTAATAGGACAGGTTGAGCCCACCAACTTCAAGAGGGTAATACCCAGACCCCATGCTGGCCTAAACTCTAAGGGTTTTCTCTTGTGTGACTTGTGTGCCTTCGTACTTGACTATTTGCATACTTGTTGTCTGACACTTGAGCTTCTTGCAGGTTTCGTTTATAGTCCTTAATTGGGACTCATAACAGGGTTTACTGAACTTCCTGCAGGTTTTGGTCATAGTCCTTAACTAGGACTTATAACAAGGCTTACTAAGTTTCTTGCAGGTTTTTGTTTTAGTCCTTAACTAGGACTCATAACAAGGTTTACCAAGTTTCTTGCAGGGTTTGTTTTAGTCCTTAATTGGGACTTATGACAGGTTTTACCGAGTTTCTTGCAGGTTTTGGTTTGCAGTCCTTAATTGGGACTCATAACAGGGTTACTTACATTACCCCATGCATAACATAACATCATACCATTGCATACATCCTAACCCATTTCAAGGATCTCAAGGGCTTATGATGCAGGTCAGGGTGAATCAACTATCCCAGCAAGGGGCAAAGAGGATTTATTTTCCTCTAGCCAAGGTTGTCAGGGGCTATGACCCACTTGATATGGTGAGCTCTGACTCCTGAAGAAGGTTCCCCTAACCAAGGTTGTTTGGAAATCAGAACCAGACATGATGACTAAAGTCAGGGGCTATGACCCACTTGATATGGTGAGCTCTGACTCCTGAAGAAGGTTCCCCTAACCAAGGTTGTTTGGAAATCAGAACCAGACATGATGACTAAAGTCAGGGGCTATGACCCACTGGATATGGTGAGCCTTTGACCCTTGGAAGAAGGACTCTCACCGAATATGAAGTTCTTCCAATCAAGCTACCGGACCCCAAATTCTAACAAATCTTCTTGTTTACCCTGCGAGGTCCTTGAAAACATTGCATGCATATCATACATATCATTGCATTCCAGGTATCCTTGTTGCAGGTCACTTACCTTTCTCGCTGTTTATTTCAGCAATGGCTTCCCAACCAGATAACCAAGACTTCCATGCTCAAAAGACCCGGTTCGGGGAAATCCTCCTGAATCTATCCAAGGGGCAGGAGGAGCTAAGGACACTTCTCATGGAGACCTTTGTCAGGAACAGTGCTGAGGATGAAAGGCTGAAACACCTACAAGCTGAGGTGGATGCATTGAAGGTTCAGATGCTGGGGCAGGTGGCTGCCATTCAAGGGTTAGCTCAAAGACAAGATGAGCTCTGGTTTCTCGTCAACCAACTGCTTCAGGGTAACCAACTGGGGCAAAAGTCTAAGGGTAAAAAGCCAGTCATCGTTCAACCACCTCTGAGACAAGGAGGTAAAGGGAGAGCTCCTCAAATGGCTCCAGTGTCGCAAATTCAACATCACAACCAACAAAAGAGCGAGAGAAGGCAGTTCACTCGGCTCAGCATGACCTTATCCCAGATATTGCCACAGTTGCTGGAGACCAAGCTGGTGACTCTAAGAGAAGTTCCGAAGAACCAAAATACAACGTCACCGAAGTATAACCCCAGCGCCCGCTGCGCTTATCACTCTGACAGTCCGGGGCATACTACAGATGATTGTTGGAGCTTGAAAAATAAGATCCAAGACCTGATTGATGAGGGAGCACTGGAGTTCACACAAGATGGCCAGACAGAATTTTTCTACCATCCCTCCAAGATTCACCATGTGAAGTGACAAGCCCTGAGATGAAAAGACTTTTGTTCATTCGAATGTTCAAGTTGTAATTTTCTTTTGTTCAAACATTTGTTCATTGTTAAACATTGTTGTTTCATTAATGCATCGCATATGTCTGTTTTGAATCAATATATTCGTATTCACTAAATGCAAATTATTTTCATATTTTTTCTGATGATCAACTCTTAAATAATAATTTCTAAGCCTCTTGAGGGAGGATGACGAAAACGATACCACAATGAACAGTATGCTTCTGAACAGACCCCGCTGATGAGGTACAGGCATTGTTTCAATTCCTAAACACTGGAGTTATAAGGATGATAATCCCTCGTCAACCCCTCTGAGCCAAAGAAGTAGGAGTTTTTCTTTTCGAAAATTAAAACCCTTTATCATAACCTGGGGCAGGGTAGTTCTCTCAGTTGATCCAAGTGCATAACGAATGGCACTAAAGAGGTCCTCATAATAAAAGAAAGACAGTGATGGTTCCGAACAATCGTAAAGACAGGCAGTCATTATCAAAAAAGTTCATAAATGAAAAGCCCAAAAAGTCAAAACCTATAAAAGGGACTTACGAAACTGGGGCATCCCGCTGACTGTAATTCCAAAAAAGGAAACAGCTCGGGCAAAAAACAGGGATAACAAAATCAAAAAGAAAGAGGTCTTATAATCCCTCAACAATAACAAAAAGGAATGACTGTCTATCCAACATAAACGTTCAGTATCCGACCATCACTAGAAAATCAGAGCAAAAACTCAAACAAGGTCTAACGTATGATCAACTGAGTTTAGGTTTGGAGAACATCACGAAGAGCGGGTGGGTACAAATAAAATTTGAGCCTTTATCCTTTGTTTCTTAAACCGTGAACCAGGCCACGTTATAACCCTCAAAAGTCCTAGCTGATCCATAGGTTAGTTCGAAAGCATACTATTACGAAAGGTATCCTGACTCCTTAAGGCCTACGGTAAATACGGAGTTGACGTCACGTTTTACAAACATTCACTTGTTTTATGAAAAAAGAATGCATTTTAAAAATCTTCAAGACAGACATAGGCTTTGCATTTTTAACATAACTTTGTTTGCATATGACTTTTTGTTTGAACAGCATAGAAATTCGCACGACGAATATCTGGTGAACAGAAGCACCTCCAATCAAGGGGCAGACATGACCATGGTCCATCATCTGGGGCAATCCAATCAAGATTCGGAGAATCTCTCAAAGGCCAGATAGCCTGGGGCAAATCTCCACCTGAGTCACTGGGGGCATTCCAGCAACGAATCTTGCCCGGTCAGACGTCTTCTGGTAATATGGCAACACAAACAGCCAGGGGGCACCTCCTTGTATTCTAAGAGCGTGGACATAGTCGAAAAGATACTACGCAAAATCAAAGACCCGCTAGGTTGACATACCTAGGTAAAAATAAGGGCTTCCCGGCGAACCAAAAGGGTTCGGGCAAAATGAAGGGTTGAAATGAAAAAATCTGTACACCCGACAAGTCGAAAACCTGAAAAGGCGGCTTGGGCAAAAATGGGTATCCCGATGGACTGAAAACCCGAAAGGGCGGTCCAGGCAAAAGTTAGGGATTAAAGCGTACGACTATGTCCCGTCATCTTGTCACTTGCCTACCAGAAGTAGGTCTGTCCATCAACAAGCTATCAGCACCTCACAGGTCTTCCTCTCCCACCTCAGAAGCAGGGGCAATAAAAGAGTTGTCTAAGCAATCTAATTGTTCTATCCTCCAAGGTACCAAGGTAGGTTCTGCTAAAAGACATAACCAGATATCTTAATTCCCCAGAGAGTGAGCCAGCAAGTCAGTGCACTCTCCCTAAGCAAAGCTACTATCAAACCTTAGGGAAATGGGGTGTCCTCCAGCAGATCTCAACATTCCCCAGCAATATACGAACATTCTTAATAAGCATCCCCGACAGTCTTGATCTAAGATTGTTCCCCGGCGGTATACCAGACATTCAATGGAGTCACCTCCCAGGTACAATTCAAAACTTCCCCAAGAGAGTCCAATCTAGTTCCCCAGGAAAGTTGGAATTCATCTCCCCAAGAAGTAAGCTTATCCCCAGTAGATTCTGGAAGCTTATCCCCGCAGAGCGCGAACGCGTCACCCGGCTTTATTCAAAGAGTTATTTCCTTACCAGGATATAACTGGGTTATCCTCAGCCAAAAGCCACAGAAAGATCGTCGTCAGCACGACTCTCTTATCCCCAGCGAAGTCTATCAGCACTTCCGACATAGCAAAGATATCCCCAGCAAGTTATTATCATCAACTCAACGAAGTATCTCTCTCCCCACAGAGTATTGCTTCCCAACAAGATTTCTAGAGTACTTTGCTCCCCGCAGAGTAATCCATTCGCCAAGTTTATTCCCCAACAGAGTCATCTTCTCCTACCGGTATTCTTGTAACTATCATCCCCGGCGGAAGCAAAATCTATTCTCCAACATCAGCCCAGGAGTGACTTCCCGGCACCCGTCAAGGATTTACTTTCCTAGACGAAAAAATACATTCATAGACATCTTCATACATTATAGCATGCATATACGCATCATGAACATACAATATCACTTATTCAGAGAGCATCCCGCATGTCATACAACATGACATCGCATACAACTAACGCTTGTCTTTTCAGGACAAAAGTACAAAATTGATTACCATCAATGGTCGCAACTAAAGATCCGATTCCTGAATCTTGCCAGGGTGTATCTGTTGATGACCAATTACCAGATTCGATTCCTGTATCTTGCCAGGGTGTGTCTGAAGAGTTCGAGGATCCGATACCTGAATCTTGCCAGGGTGTATCCGTTGAAGACTAGCAATACCAGATCCGATTCCTGTATCTTGCCAGGGTGTGTCTGAAGAGTTCGAGGATCCGATACCTGAATCTTACCAGGATGTATCCGTTGAAGACTAGCAATACCAGATCCGATTCCTATATCTTGCCAGGGTGTGTCTGAAGAGTTCGAGGATCCGATACCTGAATCTTGCCAGGGTGTATCCGTTGAAGACTAACCATACCAGATCTGATTCCTGTATCTTGCCAGGGTGTGTCTGAAGAGTTCGAGGATCCGATACCTGAATCTTGCCAGGGTGTATCCGTTGAAGACTAGCAATACCAGATCCGATTCCTGTATCTTGCCAGGGTGTGTCTGAAGAGTTCGAGGATCCGATACCTGAATCTTGCCAGGGTGTATCCGTTGAAGACTAACCATACCAGATCCGATTCCTGTATCTTTCCAGGGTGTGTCTGAAGAGTTCGAGGATCCGATACCTGAATCTTGCCAGGGTGTATCCGTTGAAGACTAACCATACCAGATCCGATTCCTGTATCTTGCCAGGGTGTGTCTGAAGAGTTCGAGGATCCGATACCTGAATCTTGCCAGGGTGTATCCGTTGAAGACTAGCAATACCAGATCCGATTCCTGTATCTTGCCAGGGTGTGTCTGAAGAGTTCGAGGATCCGATACCTGAATCTTGCCAGGGTGTATCCGTTGAAGCCTAGCAATACCAGATCCGATTCCTGTATCTTGCCAGGGTGTGTCTGAAGAGTTCGAGGATCCGATACCTGAATCTTGCCAGGGTGTATCCGTTGAAGACTAGCAATACCAGATCCGATTCCTGTATCTTGCCAGGGTGTGTCTGAAGAGTTCGAGGATTCGATACCTGAATCTTGCCAGGGTGTATCCGTTGAAGACTAACCATACCAGATCCGATTCCTGTATCTTGCCAGGGTGTGTCTGAAGAGTTCGAGGATCCGATACCTAAATCTTGCCAGGGTGTATCCGTTGAAGACTAGCAATACCAGATCCGATTCCTGTATCTTGCCAGGGTGTGTCTGAAGAGTTCGAGGATCCGATACCTGAATCTTGCCAGGGTGTATCCGTTAATGACTAACCATACCAAATCCGATTCTTGTATCTTGCCAGGGTGTGTCTGAAGAGTTCGAGGATCCGATACCTGAATCTTGCCAGGGTTTATCCGTTGAAGACTAGCAATACCAGATTCGATTCCTGTATCTTGCCAGGGTGTGTCTGAAGAGTTCGAGGATCCGATACCTGAATCTTGCCAGGGTGTATCCGTTGAAGACTAGCAATACCAGATCCGATTCTTGTATCTTGCCAGGGTGTGTCTGAAGAGTTCGAGGATCCGATACCTGAATCTTGCCAGGGTTTATCCGTTGAAGACTAGCAATACCAGATTCGATTCCTGTATCTTGCCAGGGTGTGTCTGAAGAGTTCGAGGATCCGATACCTGAATCTTGCCAGGGTGTATCCGTTGAAGACTAGCAATACCAGATCCGATTCCTGTATCTTGCCAGGGTGTGTCTGAAGAGTTCGAGGATCCGATACCTGAATCTTGCCAGGGTGTATCCGTTGAAGACTAACATTACCAGATCCGATTCCTGTATCTTGCCAGGGTGTGTCTGAAGAGTTCGAGGATCCGATACCTGAATCTTGCCAGGGTGTATCCGTTGAAGACTAGCATTACCAGATCCGATTCCTGTATCTTTCCAGGGTGCGTCTGAAGAGTTCGAGGATCCGATACCTGAATCTTGCCAGGGTGTATCCGTTGAAGACTAACATTACCAGACTCGATTCCTGTATCTCGCCAGGGCACGTCTGAAGAATTCGAAGATTCAGCTCCTGTAACCAGTCAGGACACATGTATACCAAGCATCTGAAGACCAGCCCCTGCAACATGTCAAGTACTCATTTTTCTTTTGCAGGTACGCAAGTTCTCGCTAAGGAATCTCTTACGCGATCAACATCCAGATGGCATCTATAAGCCCATCATCCTATTCATCAACCTCTAAATGGCATCTATAAGCCCATTCCATCACACTGCTACTATGTGAGCGCAAATTTCTGGGCACTCTAGTGTTCAATCATCTTTCACCCTCGGATTACGAAAGGCACGTCAGCCAATCTGCATCCTCAAGTCTAAGAAGATTGAACAGGGGCAACTGTTGTAACCCAAAATTTGCCCTCCCATATTCTTCAAAGAAATTGCCAAGACATGCTTCAAAATTCCCCAAGGGTTGCACAGTGTAAGGGCATCCTAAACAGTCAAAATTAGGGTTTTGGTTCTGATCAAGAAAATGAAGTTTCTAAGGGTCCAATCAAGTCCCACATGCCTACAAATATGGTCAAGCATCCTCATATCAAGTTTCAAGGCTTTCAGCACAAAATTGCACAGTCAAAAACCCTAATGGCACTACAGTCAACTGTAGGGGCAAAATGGTCATTTGACAGTCAAAAGTTCAAATTTTTGGTCAACATCTCATTTGGAAGCCACAAACATCATTTGATCAATGCTTGATCATGATTCTCAAAGCTTGGCTCAAAAATCACCAAAATGCAAAAGTTACCTTATTTGGACAGTTGAATAAGTCAACTGTAAATTGACCAGGGCATAACTTTCACATGGATTATCAGAAAAATTCCATCCAAAGCTCATTTTGAAGAGAAAGACATTTCCTACAACTCCTCTTCACACTTCAAGTCCAAGAAATGCTCTCACAAAAAGTTATCAATTTCAACATTATAGGTCATTTTCAAAAGTCAACAAAAAGGGACTTTAAGTCAAAGGCCATAACTTGAGATTGGTGAATCAAAATGACATGGGACCAAAGAAATTGGTTAGAGGACTAAAAGACCTTTCCAAAATGTCCAAGAACATGAGCAAAACTTAAAAATTGAGCAAGTTATGCCTTGTGGAAGTTGGGAAATTTTTGGATATTTTGAAAAGTCAACATTGATTCAAATGACCTAAAATTGCTAATGGGCCTCTTTTTCTTCCACAATTCATTATCCAAGGCATGTGCACGACCATTAGGCCCAAAGGGAAGTTTTTCTCCATTTTTATTTATTTATTTGGATTTTTTATTATTAATAATTCATTTAATTAAATAAAATACATGAAAAATACAAAACTAATGAAATAAAATCTTTTTGTGCAGAAAATACTCTCATTGGACACTCAAGATTCGTGCATAATCATTTGTGGAAAGTTTTGTCATGATTCGATACCAAATAGCATGGAAAATATTGAAAAAAAGATCTTGAAAAATCAAATCTTCCAAACCATGAATGCCAAGGATTTTGATTGTTTTCTTTGACCTAATTCACTCATACATAAGTATAGAACACAATCCTAATGCCATAAACCCCTAAGCTGCGCAAGAACCTGGAAAACAAAGTTTGACTTTTTGCTTAAAGAACTCAATTCTGAAAACCTATTTGCAGGACGATTCAAGCCAAGAAGCTCATCCTATTGCCTTCCAAGGACATCAAGCAACGTGCCTGGATCAAAAACACAGTCTCTAACCCTTTGAATCATCGTACAGAAGTACAACTTTTCTCACTTTTTTTCATAATCGTATTTTACAATTTAAGCATATTCATTGCATTTTGTTCATGAATTCTTGTTAATTAGTTGATTCTGAAGCTAACCATGTAGATGAATTGAGTTTTTATGCGCTATACAAGAAATCACCATGGGCGATGTTTAGGGTTTTCAGAACCTCAAATTGGGTTTTTTTAATTAAGGAAAAATTGGCATCCAAGACTTAGACCATTGAATCAAGCACGGTTGGATGATCAGGAATCCACCCTCGCGCCTAATTTATGATGATCCCTGGGCTATTCGCTATTTTCTAGAAAATGGCCTAAGGGAACACTTGAAAAACCGTGGCCTATGTTTGTGTTTCAAAAAAAAATAAAACAATGGAGAAGACGACTAGGTGGCAAGGAGCAATTGGTTGGTTTAAACTTTCGCGCGGAAAACAAAGCACTAACGCATATTTGTTTTATTATGTTTATTAATTATATTATTTACAGATAAGAAAGATGGCACAGTTGGTGAAGCGCTTGAGTGGTAATGTTCAGGACCTGGGTTCGAGCCCCAGGTCCTCACCCCCTTTCATATTATTTTCCATTTAATGTTCCTATGCATTTTCAGTGTAAAGACGCACCATACGCCTTAAAAATCAAGCCGTTCACAAGGCCAATGAGATCAATCAGAAGGCCACGATCTGGAGAGCATGATACACATGGGTCAGCACGTGGGTACACTAGCGCAAAAGTCAACCAGGCCTAAAGCTCATTGGGCCAGATTTCTAAAAGAAAACCTCCATATTAAGGGGCAGACCCCCTAGGTTTGCTATCTTTAAATTTTATTTTTTTTATTTTATTCTTTCTATTTTGATTATTATTCTTTTCAACTAATTCTTTTAATTTAATTTCTCAATAAAAAACACAAAAACAATAAAATTCAGAAAAGATGAAAAAATAATAAATATTTTATTTAATAGTATTTTGTAAATAAATTCATTAATTAACTAGTTTTAAATTAGGTTTTAATCTTAACTTTTTAATAAAAATCTAAAAAATATAGAATTAGGGTTTAATTAATTTTTTATCCCTTTTTATTTTCCTTCATAATAATTAAATATTAAAATATTTATTTTTGTAATTAAATTGCATGTAAAATAATTAGGTTTAATTTTAGGTTAAAAATTCAATCTTTTCTTAATAAACTAAAAACAACTAGAATTAGGTTAAATTGCATTTAATTCTTTTTTCCCATTAAAATCATAAAATACCAAAAACAATTTCTTTTCCTTTTTAATTTTAGTTAATTTCATCATTTAATTTAATTATGCAAAAAGGGTCCAACACCCTCGTTTTTTAATTCTATTTAATTCGCATATTTATTTTATTTCGTTTAATATTTATGTATCTCTCCCAAAGCCTTGTAAATTAATTCCTCGCACTTTATTTCTTCTTTTAATTCTTTATTTTTCTGTCAAATCGGGTTCAAGAAATTTTGGCGATGTGGACCCGCGCCTTTTGTAATAGCTTAGAACTTTACTTTTCTCGCACTTTTAACTGTTAACAAATGCATGAAAGAATGTATGGACAAAAAATAAAAACAAACGCTAGATCACCAATAACATGACAAAAGACAAAAATATCTGAAAACAACACACAAATCACACACCACCCCTAGGGTACGCCTCACTGTTGCCTTGCCTCGAAAGGTGATCGTCGAGTAGAGGATGTCTTAGTAAGTCCTCATGATCCGGGAACCTGGCATGAGGGTAGCTTCTAAGGTGTCTTCCCATTGCTCTGGTGATCACCATGTCCCGAACCTCGAATTGACCCGAACACCTCCAACGGTGGTGCTACCTACCTCTCAATGGTGGGATGGCACTACTTTAAAGGACATTTACACAGACGAATTCCTTAGGGTAGGTAGGTTCTCGTGGATACTTGCTCTAATCTCAAAACAAATTCAAAAATACTTTTCACACCAACACATTTTCAAAAAGCTTTCAAAAGCAATTTTTCAAACACTCTTGAGGACCGATACAAGAGTCGAACTGAAATTTTCAAAGAAACTTTTTTTAAACTCACAGTTGAAAAGCAAATCATTTTGAAAACACAATGATCAAGTATCTAAGAGCCCATGGATAACCATGGATAGAAAGGATGCTAACACCTTCCCTTTCTATAACCTACCTCCCGAACCGAGAGCAATCTCTTTAAGGAATTTTTCTGTGCTTTTGTCCTTTCCATTTGGAGAAAATAAAAGACGGTGGCGACTCTTGCTTCCGCGACATTTCGCGAACCAGCGTTAAACAGTCAGTTCCGGATCCACCGATCACAGAACTGGCGACTCTGCTGGGGACTTAAACTTAAAGTGAGGTGTACCTTAGGGCTAGTTCATAACTGTGTTTTCTATTGTATTGATTTGCTTACTTTAAACTTGTGGGTTGCATGGGAGTTACATAGATCCTAACCCGGATCTGGGGGATACCTTCTTAGAAAGTAGCAACAAGGCTGTGAGGGAACTGTGCGGGGTATACCGACATGGTTGAAACAGTCTGCTACGTTGATGTGGCACTTTGGTGTGTACCGGTAACCCTTGAGTTCAGTCAAGGAGAGTACGGGGCCTCCGCGTGGTGTCTTGAAGCATCAACAGACCTTAGGAACCTTAATTGAACTATCTTGGCCTTTTTAGGGTAGTGAGATAACTGACTTTGGTGCAGTCTGAGGTTGGTTGATACTCGATACTACACTCAATTGAGGGTTGCTTTCCTGGAATATTTCGGTCGCCAGTTCAGTGGCTAAATCGAAACGATGAACAATGAAAGCAATCCCGTGATGTTGGGATCCTTAGAACCCGGTTACTTCTAATAGGACAGGTTGAGCCCACCAACTTCAAGAGGGTAATACCCAGACCCCATGCTGGCCTAAACTCTAAGGGTTTTCTCTTGTGTGACTTGTGTGCCTTCGTACTTGACTATTTGCATACTTGTTGTCTGACACTTGAGCTTCTTGCAGGTTTCGTTTATAGTCCTTAATTGGGACTCATAACAGGGTTTACTGAACTTCCTGCAGGTTTTGGTCATAGTCCTTAACTAGGACTTATAACAAGGCTTACTAAGTTTCTTGCAGGTTTTTGTTTTAGTCCTTAACTAGGACTCATAACAAGGTTTACCAAGTTTCTTGCAGGGTTTGTTTTAGTCCTTAATTGGGACTCATGACAGGTTTTACCGAGTTTCTTGCAGGTTTTGGTTTGCAGTCCTTAATTGGGACTCATAACAGGGTTACTTACATTACCCCATGCATAACATAACATCATACCATTGCATACATCCTAACCCATTTCAAGGATCTCAAGGGCTTATGATGCAGGTCAGGGTGAATCAACTATCCCAGCAAGGGGAAAAGAGGATTTATTTTCCTCTAGCCAAGGTTGTCAGGGGCTATGACCCACTTGATATGGTGAGCTCTGACTCCTGAAGAAGGTTCCCCTAACCAAGGTTGTTTGGAAATCAGAACCAGACATGATGACTAAAGTCAGGGGCTATGACCCACTTGATATGGTGAGCTCTGACTCCTGAAGAAGGTTCCCCTAACCAAGGTTGTTTGGAAATCAGAACCAGACATGATGACTAAAGTCAGGGGCTATGACCCACTGGATATGGTGAGCCTTTGACCCTTGGAAGAAGGACTCTCACCGAATATGAAGTTCTTCCAATCAAGCTAACGGACCCCAAATTCTAACAAATCTTCTTGTTTACCCTGCGAGGTCCTTGAAAACATTGCATGCATATCATACATATCATTGCATTCCAGGTATCCTTGTTGCAGGTCACTTACCTTTCTCGCTGTTTATTTCAGCAATGGCTTCCCAACCAGATAACCAAGACTTCCATGCTCAAAAGACCCGGTTCGGGGAAATCCTCCTGAATCTATCCAAGGGGCAGGAGGAGCTAAGGACACTTCTCATGGAGACCTTTGTCAGGAACAGTGCTGAGGATGAAAGGCTGAAACACCTACAAGCTGAGGTGGATGCATTGAAGGTTCAGATGCCGGGGCAGGTGGCTGCCATTCAAGGGTTAGCTCAAAGACAAGATGAGCTCTGGTTTCTCGTCAACCAACTGCTTCAGGGTAACCAACTGGGGCAAAAGTCTAAGGGTAAAAAGCCAGTCATCGTTCAACCACCTCTGAGACAAGGAGGTAAAGGGAGAGCTCCTCAAATGGCTCCAGTGTCGCAAATTTAACATCACAACCAACAAAAGAGCGAGAGAAGGCAGTTCACTCGGCTCAGCATGACCTTATCCCAGATATTGCCACAGTTGCTGGAGACCAAGCTGGTGACTCTAAGAGAAGTTCCGAAGAACCAAAATACAACGTCACCGAAGTATAACCCCAGCGCCCGCTGCGCTTATCACTCTGACAGCCCGGGGCATACTACAGATGATTGTTGGAGCTTGAAAAATAAGATCCAAGACCTGATTGATGAGGGAGCACTGGAGTTCACACAAGATGGCCAGACAAAATTTTTCTACCATCCCTCCAAGATTCACCATGTGAAGTGACAAGCCCTGAGATGAAAAGACTTTTGTTCATTCGAATGTTCAAGTTGTAATTTTCTTTTGTTCAAACATTTGTTCATTGTTAAACATTGTTGTTTCATTAATGCATCACATATGTCTGTTTTGAATCAATATATTCGTATTCACTAAATGCAAATTATTTTCATATTTTTTCTGATGATCAACTCTTAAATAATAATTTCTAAGCCTCTTGAGGGAGGATGACGAAAACGATACCACAATGAACAGTATGCTTCTGAACAGACCCCGCTGATGAGGTACATGCATTGTTTCAATTCCTAAACACTGGAGTTATAAGGATGATAATCCCTCGTCAACCCCTCTGAGCCAAAAAAGTAGGAGTTTTTCTTTTCGAAAATTAAAACCCTTTATCATAACCTGGGGCAGGGTAGTTCTCTCAGTTGATCCAAGTGCATAACGAATGGCACTAAAGAGGTCCTCACAATAAAAGAAAGACAGTGATGGTTCCGAACAATCGTAAAGACAGGCAGTCATTATCAAAAAAGTTCATAAATGAAAAGCCCAAAAAGTCAAAACCTATAAAAGGGACTTACGAAACTGGGGCATCCCGCTGACTGTAATTCCAAAAAGGGAAACAGCTCAGGCAAAAAACAGGGATAACAAAATCAAAAAGAAAGAGGTCTTATAAGCCCTCAACAATAACAAAAAGGAATGATTGTCTATCCAACATAAACGTTCAGTATCCGACCATCACTGGAAAATCAGAGCAAAAACTCAAACAAGGTCTAACGTATGATCAACTGAGTTTAGGTTTGGAGAACATCACGAAGAGCGGGTGGGTACAAATAAAATTTGAGCCTTTATCCTTTGTTTCTTAAACCGTGAACCAGGCCACGTTATAACCCTCAAAAGTCCTAGCTGAAGCATAGGTTAGTTCGAAAGCATACTGTTACGAAAGCTATCCTGACTCCTTAAGGCCTACGGTAAATACGGAGTTGACGTCACGTTTTACAAACATTCACTTGTTTTATGAAAAAAGAATGCATTTTCAAAATCTTCAAGACAGACATAGGCTTTGCATTTTTAACATAACTTTGTTTGCATATGACTTTTTGTTTGAACAACATAGAAATTCGCACGACGAATATCTGGTGAACAGAAGCACCTCCAATCAAGGGGCAGACATGACCATGGTCCATCATCTGGGGCAATCCAATCAAGATTCGGAGAATCTCTCAAAGGCCAGATAGCCTGGGGCAAATCTCCGCCTGAGTCACTGGGGGCATTCCAGCAACGAATCTTGCCCGGTCAGACGTCTTCTGGTAATATGGCAACACAAACAGCCAGGGGGCACCTCCCTGTATTCTAAGAGCGTGGACATAGTCGAAAAGATACTACGCAAAATCAAAGACCCGCTAGGTTGACATACCTAGGTAAAAATAAGGGCTTCCCGGCGAACCAAAAGGGTTCGGGCAAAATGAAGGGATGAAATGAAAAAATCTGTACACCCGGCAAGTCGAAAACCTGAAAAGGCGGCTTGGGCAAAAATGGGTATCCCGATGGACTGAAAACCCGAAAGGGCGGTCCAGGCAAAAGTTAGGGATTAAAGCGTACGACTATGTCCCGTCATCTTGTCACTTGCCTACCAGAAGTAGGTCTGTCCATCAACAAGCTATCAGCACCTCACAGGTCTTCCTCTCCCACCTCAGAAGCAGGGGCAATAAAAGAGTTGTCTAAGCAATCTAATTGTTCTATCCTCCAAGGTACCAAGGTAGGTTCTGCTAAAAGACATAACCAGATATCTTAATTCCCCAGAGAGTGAGCCAGCAAGTCAGTGCACTCTCCCAAAGCAAAGCTACTATCAAACCTTAGGGAAATGGGGTGTCCTCCAGCAGATCTCAACATTCCCCAGCAATATACGAACATTCTTAATAAGCATCCCCGACAGTCTTGATCTAAGATTGTTCCCCGGCGGTATACTAGACATTCAATGGAGTCACCTCCCAGGTACAGTTCAAAACTTCCCCAAGAGAGTCCAATCTAGTTCCCCAGAAAAGTTGGAATTCATCTCCCCAAGCAGTAAGCTTATCCCCAGTAGATTCAGGAAGCTTATCCCCGCAGAGCGCGAACGCGTCACCCGGCTTTATTCAAAGAGTTATTTCCTTACCAGGATATAACTGGGTTATCCTCAGCCAAAAGCCACAGAAAGATCGTCGTCAGCACGACTCTCTTATCCCCAGCGAAGTCTATCAGCACTTCCGGCATAGCAAAGATATCCCCAGCAAGTTATTATCATCAACTCAACGAAGTATCTCTCTCCCCACAGAGTATTGCTTCCCAACAAGATTGCTAGAGTACTTTGCTCCCCGCAGAGTAATCCATTCGCCAAGTTTATTCCCCAACAGAGTCATCTTCTCCTACCGGTATTCTTGCAACTATCATCCCCGGCGGAAGCAAAATCTATTCTCCAACATCAGCCCAGGAGTGACTTCCCGGCACCCGTCAAGGATTTACTTTCCTAGACGAAAAAATACATTCATAAACATCTTCATACATTATAGCATGCATATACGCATCATGAACATACAATATCACTTATTCAGAGAGCATCCCGCATGTCATACAACATGACATCGCATACAACTAACGCTTGTCTTTGCAGGACAAAAGTACAAAATTGATTACCATCAATGGTCGCAACTAAAGATTCAATTCCTGAATCTTGCCAGGGTGTATCTTTTGATGACCAATTACCAGATCCGATTCCTGTATCTTGCCAGGGTGTGTCTGAAGAGTTCGAGGATCCGATACCTGAATCTTGCCAGGGTGTATCCGTTGAAGACTAGCAATACCAGATCCGATTCCTGTATCTTGCCAGGGTGTGTCTGAAGAGTTCGAGGATCCGATACCTGAATCTTGCCAGGGTGTATCCGTTAAAGACTAGCAATACCAGATCCGATTCCTATATCTTGCCAGGGTGTGTCTGAAGAGTTCGAGGATCCGATACCTGAATCTTGCCAGGGTGTATCCGTTGAAGACTAACCATACCAGATCCGATTCCTGTATCTTGCCAGGGTGTGTCTGAAGAGTTCGAGGATCCGATACCTGAATCTTGCCAGGGTGTATCCGTTGAAGACTAGCAATACCAGATCCGATTCCTGTATCTTGCCAGGGTGTGTCTGAAGAGTTCGAGGATCCGATACCTGAATCTTGCCAGGGTGTATCCGTTGAAGACTAACCATACCAGATCCGATTCCTGTATCTTGCCAGGGTGTGTCTGAAGAGTTCGAGGATCCGATACCTGAATCTTGCCAGGGTGTATCCGTTGAAGACTAACCATACCAGATTCGATTCCTGTATCTTGCCAGGGTGTGTCTGAAGAGTTCGAGGATCCGATACCTGAATCTTGCCAGGGTGTATCCGTTGAAGACTAGCAATACCAGATCTGATTCCTGTATCTTGTCAGGGTGTGTCTGAAGAGTTCGAGGATCCGATACCTGAATCTTGCCAGGGTGTATCCGTTGAAGACTAGCAATACCAGATCCGATTCCTGTATCTTGCCAGGGTGTGTCTGAAGAGTTCGAGGATCCGATACCTGAATCTTGCCAGGGTGTATCCGTTGAAGACTAGCAATACCAGATCCGATTCCTGTATCTTGCCAGGGTGTGTCTGAAGAGTTCGAGGATTCGATACCTGAATCTTGCCAGGGTGTATCCGTTGAAGACTAACCATACCAGATCCGATTCCTGTATCTTGCCAGGGTGTGTCTGAAGAGTTCGAGGATCCGATACCTGAATCTTGCCAGGGTGTATCCGTTGAAGACTAGCAATACCATATCCGATTCCTGTATCTTGCCAGGGTGTGTCTGAAGAGTTCGAGGATCCGATACCTGAATCTTGCCAGGGTGTATCCGTTGAAGACTAGCAATACCAGATCCGATTCCTGTATCTTGCCAGGGTGTGTCTGAAGAGTTCGAGGATCCGATACCTGAATCTTGCCAGGGTGTATCCATTGAAGACTAACCATACCAGATCCGATTCCTGTATCTTGCCAGGGTGTGTCTGAAGAGTTCGAGGATCCGATACCTGTATCTTGCCAGGGTGTATCCGTTGAAGACTAACATTACCAGATCCGATTCCTGTATCTTGCCAGGGTGTGTCTGAAGAGTTCGAGGATCCGATACCTGAATCTTGCCAGGGTGTATCCGTTGAAGACTAGCATTACCAGATCCGATTCCTGTATCTTTCCAGGGTGCGTCTGAAGAGTTCGAGGATCCGATACCTGAATCTTGCCAGGGTGTATCCGTTGAAGACTAACATTACCAGACTCGATTCCTGTATCTCTCCAGGGCACGTATGAAGAATTCGAAGATTCAGCTCCTGTAACCAGTCAGGACACATCTATACCAAGCATCTGAAGACCAGCCCCTGCAACATGTCAGGTACTCATTTTTCTTTTGCAGGTACGCAAGTTCTCGCTAAGGAATCTCTTACGTGATCAACATCCAGATGGAATCTATAAGCCCATAATCCTATTCATCAACCTCTAAATGGCATCTATAAGCCCATTCCATCACACTGCTACTATGTGAGCGCAAATTTCTGGGCACTCTAGTGTTCAATCATCTTCCACCCTCGGATTACGAAAGGCACGTCAGCCAATCTGCATCCTCAGGTCTAAGAAGATTGAACAGGGGAAACTGTTGTACCCCAAAATTTGCCCTCCCATATTCTTCAAAGAAATTGCCAAGACATGCTTCAAAATTCCCCAAGGGTTGCACAGTGTAAGGGCCTCCTAAACAGTCAAAATTAGGGTTTTGGTTCTGATCAAGAAAATGAAGTTTCCAAGGGTCCAATCAAGTCCCACATGCCTACAAATATGGTCAAGCATCCTCATATAAAGTTTCAAGGCTTTCAGCACAAAATTGCACAGTCAAAAACCCTAATGGCACTACAGTCAACTGTAGGGGCAAAATGGTCATTTGACAGTCAAAAGTTCAAATTTTTGGTCAACATCTCATTTGGAAGCCACAAACATAATTTGATCAATGCTTGATCATGATTCTCAAAGCTTGGCTCAAAAATCACCAAAATGCAAAAGTTTCCTTATTTGGACAGTTGAAAAAGTCAACTATAAATTGACCAGGGCATAACTTTCACATGGATTATCAGAAAAATTCCATCCAAAGCTCATTTTGAATAGAAAGACATTTCCCACAACTCCTCTTCACACTTCAAGTCCAAGAAATGCTCTCACAAAAAGTTATCAATTTCAACATTATAGGTCATTTTCAAAAGTCAACAAAAAGGGACTTTAAGTCAAAGGCCATAACTTGATATTGGTGAATTAAAATTACATGGGACCAAAGACATTGGTTAGAGGACTAAAAGACCTTTCCAAAATGTCCAAGAACATGAGCAAAGCTTAAAAATTGAGCAAGTTATGCCTTGTGGAAGTTGGGAAATTTTTGGATATTTTGAAAAGTCAACATTGATTCAAATGACCTAAAATTGCTAATGGGCCTCTTTTTCTTCCACAATTCATTATCCAAGGCATGTGCACGACCATTAGGCCAAAAGGGAAGTTTTTCTCCATTTTTATTTATTTATTTGGATTTTTTATTATTAATAATTCATTTAATTAAATAAAATACATGAAAAATACAAAACTAATGAAATAAAATCTTTTTGTGCAGAAAATACTCTCATTGGACACTCAAGATTTGTGCATAATCATTTGTGGAAAGTTTTGTCATGATTTGATACCAAATAGCATGGAAAATATTGAAAAAAAGATCTTGAAAAATCAAATCCTCCAAACCATGAATGCCAAGGATTTTGATTGTTTTCTTTGACCTAATTCACTCATACATAAGTATAGAACACAACCCTAATGCCATAAACCCCTAAGCTGCGCAAGAACCTGGAAAACAAAGTTTGACTTTTTGCTTAAAGAACTCAATTCTGAAAACCTATTTGCAGGACGATTCAAGCCAAGAAGCTCTTCCTATTGCCTTCCAAGGACATCAAGCAACGTGCCTGGATCAAAAACACAGTCTCTAACCCTTTGAATCATCGTACAGAAGTACAACTTTTCTCACTTTTTTTCATAATCGTATTTTACAATTTAAGCATATTCATTGCATTTTGTTCATGAATTCTTGTTAATTAGTTGATTCTGAAGCTAACCATGTAGATGAATTGAGTTTTTATGCGCTATACAAGAAATCACCATGGGCGATGTTTAGGGTTTTCAGAACCTCAAATTGGGTTTTTTTAATTAAGGAAAAATTGGCATCCAAGACTTAGACCATTGAATCAAGCACGGTTGGACGATCAGGAATCCACCCTCGCGCCTAATTTATGATGATCCCTGGGCTATTCGCTATTTTCCAGAAAATGGCCTAAGGGAACACTTGAAAAACCGTGGCCTATGTTTGTGTTTAAAAAAAAAAAAAAACAATGGAGAAGACGACTAGGTGGCAAGGAGCAATTGGTTGGTTTAAACTTTCGCGCGGAAAACAAAGCACTAACGCATATTTGTTTTATTATGTTTATTAATTATATTATTTACAGATAAGCAAGATGGCACAGTTGGTGAAGCGCTTGAGTGGTAATGTTCAGGACCTGGGTTCGAGCCCCAGGTCCTCACCCCCTTTCATATTATTTTCCATTTAATGTTCCTATGCATTTTCAGTGTAAAGACGCACCATACGCCTTAAAAATCAAGCCGTTCACAAGGCCAATGAGATCAATCAGAAGGCCACGATCTGGAGAGCATGATACACATGGGTCAGCACGTGGGTACACTAGCGCAAAAGTCAACCAGGCCTGAAGCTCATTGGGCCAGATTTCTAAAAGAAAACCTCCATATTAAGGGGCAGACCCCCTAGGTTTGCTATCTTTAAATTTTATTTTTTTTATTTTATTCTTTCTATTTTGATTATTATTCTTTTCAATTAATTCTTTTAATTTAATTTCTCAATAAAAAACACAAAAACAATAAAAATCAGAAAAGATGAAAAAATAATAAATATTTTATTTAATAGTATTTTGTAAATAAATTCATTAATTAACTAGTTTTAAATTAGGTTTTAATCTTAACTTTTTAATAAAAATCTAAAAAATATAGAATTAGGGTTTAATTAATTTTTTATCCCTTTTTATTTTCCTTCATAATAATTAAATATTAAAATATTTATTTTTGTAATTAAATTGCATGTAAAATAATTAGGTTTAATTTTAGGTTAAAAATTCAATCTTTTCTTAATAAATTAAAAACAACTAGAATTAGGTTAAATTGCATTTAATTCTTTTTTCCCATTAAAATCATAAAATACCAAAAACAATTTCTTTTCCTTTTTAATTTTAGTTAATTTCATCATTTAATTTAATTATGCAAAAAGGGTCCAACGCCCTCGTTTTTTAATTCTATTTAATTCGCATATTTATTTTATTTCGTTTAATATTTATGTATCTCTCCCAAAGCCTTGTAAATTAATTCCTCGCACTTTATTTCTTCTTTTAATTCTTTATTTTTCTGTCAAATCGGGTTCAAGAAATTTTGGCGATGTGGACCCGCGCCTTTTGTAATAGCTTAGAACTTTACTTTTCTCGCACTTTTAACTGTTAACAAATGCATGAAAGAATGTATGGACAAAAAATAAAAACAAACGCTAGATCACCAATAACATGACAAAAGACAAAAATATCTGAAAACAACACACAAATCACACACCACCCCTAGGGTACGCCTCACTGTTGCCTTGCCTCGAAAGGTGATCGTCGAGTAGAGGATGTCTTAGTAAGTCCTCATGATCCGGTAACCTGGCATGAGGGTAGCTTCTAAGGTGTCTTCCCATTGCTCTGGTGATCACCATGTCCCGAACCTCGAATTGACCCGAACACCTCCAACGGTGGTGCTACCTACCTCTCAATGGTGGGATGGCACTACTTTAAAGGACATTTACACAGACGAATTCCTTAGGGTAGGTAGGTTCTCGTGGATACTTGCTCTAATCTCAAAACAAATTCAAAAATACTTTTCACACCAACACATTTTCAAAAAGCTTTCAAAAGCAATTTTTCAAACACTCTTGAGGACCGATACAAGAGTCGAACTGAAATTTTCAAAGAAACTTTTTTTAAACTCACAGTTGAAAAGCAAATCATTTTGAAAACACAATGAGCAAGTATCTAAGAGCCCATGGATAACCATGGATAGAAAGGGTGCTAACACCTTCCCTTTCTATAACCTACCTCCCGAACCGAGAGCAATCTCTTTAAGGAATTTTTCTGTGCTTTTGTCCTTTCCATTTGGAGAAAATAAAAGACGGTGGCGACTCTTGCTTCCGCGACATTTCGCGAACCAGCGTTAAACAGTCAGTTCCGGATCCACCGATCACAGAACTGGCGACTCTGCTGGGGACTTAAACTTAAAGTGAGGTGTACCTTAGGGCTAGTTCATAACTGTGTTTTCAATTGTATTGATTTGCTTGCTTTAAACTTGTGGGTTGCATGGGAGTTATATAGATCCTAACCCGGATCTGGGGGATACCTTCTTAGAAAGTAGCAACAAGGCTGTGAGGGAACTGTGCGGGGTATACCGACATGGTTGAAACAGTCTGCTACGTTGATGTGGCACTTTGGTGTGTACCGGTAACCCTTGAGTTCAGTCAAGGAGAGTACGGGGCCTCCGCGTGGTGTCGTGAAGCATCAACAGACCTTAGGAACCTTAATTGAACTATCTTGGCCTTTTTAGGGTAGTGAGATAACTGACTTTGGTGCAGTCCGAGGTTGGTTGATACTCGATACTACACTCAATTGAGGGTTGCTTTCCTGGAATATTTCGGTCGCCAGTTCAGTGGCTAAATCGAAACGATGAACAATGAAAGCAATCCCGTAATGTTGGGATCCTTAGAACCCGGTTACTTCTAATAGGAAAGGTTGAGCCCACCAACTTCAAGAGGGTAATACCCAGACCCCATGCTGGCCTAAACTCTAAGGGTTTTCTCTTGTGTGACTTGTGTGCCTTCGTACTTGACTATTTGCATACTTGTTGTCTGACACTTGAGCTTCTTGCAGGTTTCGTTTATAGTCCTTAATTGGGACTCATAACAGGGTTTACTGAACTTCCTGCAGGTTTTGGTCATAGTCCTTAACTAGGACTTATAACAAGGCTTATTAAGTTTCTTGCAGGTTTTTGTTTTAGTCCTTAACTAGGACTCATAACAAGGTTTACCAAGTTTCTTGCAGGGTTTGTTTTAGTCCTTAATTGGGACTCATGACAGGTTTTACCGAGTTTCTTGCAGGTTTTGGTTTGCAGTCCTTAATTGGGACTCATAACAGGGTTACTTACATTACCCCATGCATAACATAACATCATACCATTGCATACATCCTAACCCATTTCAAGGATCTCAAGGGCTTATGATGCAGGTCAGGGTGAATCAACTATCCCAGCAAGGGGCAAAGAGGATTTATTTTCCTCTATCCAAGGTTGTCAGGGGCTATGACCCACTTGATATGGTGAGCTCTGACTCCTGAAGAAGGTTCCCCTAACCAAGGTTGTTTGGAAATCAGAACCAGACATGATGACTAAAGTCAGGGGCTATGACCCACTTGATATGGTGAGCTCTGACTCCTGAAGAAGGTTCCCCTAACCAAGGTTGTTTAGAAATCAGAACCAGACATGATGACTAAAGTCAGGGGCTATGACCCACTGGATATGGTGAGCCTTTGACCCTTGGAAGAAGGACTCTCACCGAATATGAAGTTCTTCCAATCAAGCTACCGGACCCCAAATTCTAAGAAATCTTCTTGTTTACCCTGCGAGGTCCTTGAAAACATTGCTTGCATATCATACATATCATTGCATTGCAGGTATCCTTGTTGCAGGTCACTTACCTTTCTCGCTGTTTATTTCAGCAATGGCTTCCCAACCAGATAACCAAGACTTCCATGCTCAAAAGACCCGGTTCGGGGAAATCCTCCTGAATCTATCCAAGGGGCAGGAGGAGCTAAGGACACTTCTCATGGAGACCTTTGTCAGGAACAGTGCTGAGGATGAAAGGCTGAAACACCTACAAGCTGAGGTGGATGCATTGAAGGTTCAGATGCTGGGGCAGGTGGCTGCCATTCAAGGGTTAGCTCAAAGACAAGATGAGCTCTGGTTTCTCGTCAACCAACTGCTTCAGGGTAACCAACTGGGGCAAAAGTCTAAGGGTAAAAAGCCAGTCATCGTTCAACCACCTCTGAGACAAGGAGGTAAAGGGAGAGCTCCTCAAATGGCTCCAGTGTCGCAAATTCAACATCACAACCAACAAAAGAGCGAGAGAAGGCAGTTCACTCGGCTCAGCATGACCTTATCCCAGATATTGCCACAGTTGCTGGAGACCAAGCTGGTGACTCTAAGAGAAGTTCCGAAGAACCAAAATACAACGTCACCGAAGTATAACCCCAGCGCCCGCTGCGCTTATCACTCTGACAGCCCGGGGCATACTACAGATGATTGTTGGAGCTTGAAAAATAAGATCCAAGACCTGATTGATGAGGGAGCACTGGAGTTCACACAAGATGGCCAGACAGAATTTTTCTACCATCCCTCCAAGATTCACCATGTGAAGTGACAAGCCCTGAGATGAAAAGACTTTTGTTCATTCTAATGTTCAAGTTGTAATTTTCTTTTGTTCAAACATTTGTTCATTGTTAAACATTGTTGTTTCATTAATGCACCGCATATGTCTGTTTTGAATCAATATATTCGTATTCACTAAATGCAAATTATTTTCATATTTTTTCTGATGATCAACTCTTAAATAATAATTTCTAAGCCTCTCGAGGGAGGATGACGAAAATGATACCACAATGAACAGTATGCTTCTGAACAGACCCCGCTGATGAGGTACAGGCATTGTTTCAATTCCTAAACACTGGAGTTATAAGGATGATAATCCCTCGTCAACCCCTCTGAGCCAAAGAAGTAGGAGTTTTTCTTTTCGAAAATTAAAACCCTTTATCATAACCTGGGGCAGGGTAGTTCTCTCAGTTGATCCAAGTGCATAACGAATGGCACTAAAGAGGTCCTCACAATAAAAGAAAGACAGTGATGGTTCCGAACAATCGTAAAGACAGGCAGTCATTATCAAAAAAGTTCATAAATGAAAAGCCCAAAAAGTCAAAACCTATAAAAGGGACTTATGAAACCGGGGCATCCCGCTGACTGTAATTCCAAAAAAGGAAACAGCTCAGGCAAAAAACAGGGATAACAAAATCAAAAATAAAGAGGTCTTATAAGCCCTCAACAATAACAAAAAGGAATGACTGTCTATCCAACATAAACGTTCAGTATCCGACCATCACTAGAAAATCAGAAATATCCGACCATTGGGGATAAGATGCCACATCTATGAACCTTGCATCAAATTGTTTCATCACTTCAGCTTTTATCTTTTCAGACATGTCAGGCCTCATGCGACGAACCTTTTGTTTGATAGAAGGACAATCTTCCTTTATCGGAAAACGATGAACTACGATGTCGATATCCAACACTGGCATATCTTTATAAGACCAAGCAAATACTTCCATATAATCATGCCTGGATTACGACCAGATAAGAATTAAGAAATTGCGAAGCACGGATTACGACCGGATAACAAGTTTAATCTCATCTCCCCATGTAAGTCACTGTAAAGCCTGGATTACAACCAGATAGCAGTCGGTCTAATCACTATGAAGCCTAAAATTCAACTTTTCTCTAAACAGAGATGACTCCCCAGTAGAATAACGGACGACTGAAGCTCCTAAAATTCGTTTTCTCTCAAGACAGAGGTCAGCATTCCCTAGCAGAATCTTCCTCAACAACAGGTATACAAGCTCTCGCTAAGGAATATCTTATGCGATCTACAATCCTTCATATGGCATCTGTAAGCCCATTCCCGACATTGCAAGACAATTACCACTTCATGCGAGTGCAAATTTCTGGGCACTCTAGTGTTCAATCATCTTCCACCTTCGGATCACGAAAGACACGCAAGCCAATCTACATCCTCAGGTTTAAGAAGATTGAACAGGGGAAGCTGTTGTACCCCAAAATTTTCCCTCCCATATTTCTCTAAATATTTCAAGAAAGATCCTCAAGTTGCTCAAGGAAGTCCAAGGGTTGACCAGACAAGCTCTCTCCTAAGGCAGTCTATCTCAAATTAAGGTTTCATGTAGCATCAAGATACTTGAGTCCAAGGGATCCCAAATGCTCACCATTGTCCTAATATGTTCTCAAGATAATCCATGTCAAGTTTCAAGCCTTGCAAAGGAAGTTTGCTCAGTCAATTGCTCAAAGGCCTTAAAATCGACTATGCTAGGGCAAAAGTCAACTGTGGCCTACATACAGTCAAACTTCAGGATTTTTGGTCAACCTCCTCATTTTGAAGTATATTTCATCATTTGATCAAGGGTTGATCATGATTCATCAAGAATTTCCATTGTTAGAGTTTTTGGTTTCGTTTTAGGTTTTTTGTGTGCAGGCAAAATTAGCCCCCCATAAAGGGTACCATGATGTTCAGGATGACAAGACGGTTCAATCTATGGCATTAGATGTCATTTATATTTCTCATGGAGGATTTTGGAATGAGCTCAGTTTGTAGTGACGGACAAACGTCCGTAGGTAAAAGTGTTTCACTTTTAGCAACAGACCAAGGACAGGGATGATAGCGTGGCATCACCTCACTCGTCTTTTTGAAAATTCGCGCGCATCTTTCATTATTTAGCTTGCTTATTATATAATATTTATTGTTTATGTTATATACAACAAAAACAGCTAGCGCAGTTGGTTGCAGGGTGAAGGAAAAAGGCATCAGGGCCTGGGTTCGAATCCCAAGTACCCCAATTTCTTCACATTATTTTTCTTTCAGGGATTACATGCGCGTACAAGGCCAAGGTCTATCATGTGACCTCATCATCCAACCTGCCAAGTGGCCAGATGGCCAAATCCAAAGGCCAGCAATGAGGGACCATCATGGGCAACAGTCAACGTGTAGCATCAGATCTTGAGAGTCAACGTGGACCACCATGTTTTGGGCCCAGATTTGGATATCCACCCCCCCCCCCCCCCCTTCAGATTGCTTCCCAATCCCAATTTCTCTTCATCTTTTCTTTTTTTACTCTATTTAATTTAGTTTATGTATTTACTAACAAAATTAATTTTTCTTTTATCAAAAAATCACATAAAAATATTTTTCACCCAATTAGACTTAGGTTTATTTTTTATCAATAAATTAATTAATTAAATTAGATTTTAATTTTAGGTAAACTTTATTTTTTTTTAAATAATTTAAAATCAATTAGAATAATTAGGGTTTTGTTTCTAACTCAATTATATTTTCTTTTCCTAAAAATAACCAAAAACACAAAAATAGGCTGTTTATTTATTTTCATTAATTAATTTAATTAGCTAATTAATTGTGTATTTATTTTAAAAACTTAATTCCTTTTTCTTAAAAAAATAAATTAAAAACAACAAAAAACATTTTTCTTTTAATTAGGTTAGAAAGGGTCAAAACCCTAGTTCTCTCCTGATCTAATTTTCCTCGCGCGCATTTTTATTATTTATTTTTATCCTATTAGTGTAATTTCTCACAAGTTGTAATAGTTAATTAGGTATTTTATTTTCATTTATCGCTTTATTTTTTAAGGGTTTGTTTTTGGCTATGTAAATACTCGAAGCCTTGTAATAGCTTAGTTTACTTTCCGCACTTTAAATTCGGCATAATATTAAACTGTTAGATGTATGAATAATTAGGGTTGCATGACAAGAATGTATGTAAACTTTAAAATAGTTAGCAAACCCTAAATGTGCAAAGATAAATAACCTGAAATTGAATCACTCGCACATGCGCACTCCTCGGGTACACTCCCACTTGGTTGCCTTCGGTAAACGGACATTAAGTATAGGATACTTTAATGGTTGCTCTCTTGTCTAAACAAAGATCAAAGTCCCGATTCGGAAAAGTTGCCTCGGAATGGTTGCCTCGGATATTGTTGCCTCGAATAATTGATATAAGGCATTAGGGTTACTACCAAGACGTCCTAACATTGCTTTAGTGACCGTACGTACCTTTTCAAATTGATCCTCAAAACTCCAACGACGATGCTACCTACTCACTAATAGTGGGATAGCACTGTCCAAAGGAAATGAACACATAACAATTCTCTTTTTTGAGTAGGTAGATTAGTTCTTAAGTACTTGCTCAATCCAAACAAACTTTTCATACTTACACTCTTTTTAAACAAATCTTTCAAAAAACACTTCGTAACACTCTTGAAGACAGAAGCAAGAGTTAAATCAAAGTAAAAAACTTTTCAAATCACACAAACACACAAAGAAGCAATTTTGAAAATGATGAGCAAGTACCTAAGAGCCCATGGAAAACCATGGATAGAAAGGGTGCTAATACCTTCCCTTTCTATAATCTACCCCCCCGTACTCAGAAAAACTCGAAAAAAGGAATTTTTCTGTGCTTTTTTCCTTTCCTGTTGGATAAAATAAAAATCAGTGGTGACTCTTGCTTACCGCGACATTTTGCAAACACAAACGCAAAACGCAAACTAACAATTCCTAAAAAAAATAGTCCCGGTTCTGGCCACCGTATCACACATAATGTTTTCATTTTTGATGCTAAAGTGCCATTTCTTCTTCATTTATTCAATATTCTTCTTCCTTTTCTCATTTATGCTTTGCAGAAATTATATACTTGAAATATGCTGCAAATACTACAAACAGAGACATAATGTGACATGATAAACGAAGAATCAGAAGCTTTATATATGTAAATCAGGCAGAATATGCTATAACTTTTAGTTTTATCAAACTCCCCTAAGCTTTAACCTTTGCTTGTCCTGAAGCAATATAGTTAGTATAAAAATCAATAAAGCATAAGTTAAATGCAAATACATGATGCAATTCGAATCGTAGTAGAGTAGCTGGTTAGTGAATATGATCCTTTTAGCACGAGGTTCTGGAACATATATGTGGTAACCTCCTTTAATTCACCCCATTGCAGGTCATCGGGGATCGGACCGGAGTCTTCCCTACCAAGTTCTGTACTAGACACCTCTGAACCAATCGACAACGGGTTTCTATGTTATATTGTGTAGGTTCCGCATCCGTTGGATTAAGTGACAGGGTGAGGGTCGCCTAACTTAATTGATGCATTCCCTATTTTCTAATAGTAGAGCATGTATCTTTTAAGTACTTGGGATCATTCACTTATATTCATAGACTCCCTATGTAGTTTGTATTTAAGATGGTGCTGACTGCTAAATAAACTACTCGGGGTTAATTTAAAAACTATAGTTTAAGGTTTCAGTATAAAGGGTACTTAAATCGATTTAGCGCAATTTGGGGATTTAGAGTGTTACGACGGTATCCATCGTGCCTCTGTTTCAATCAAGGTTTCTCATATATCATAAAAGTGAGCAACCTGTAAATCTTCGAATGCGTCAAGTTATGCAAGTAACGAACAAATTTTTTGTTATGGCTTAAGAAAGTGGGGAAATTAGATAATAGTGAAAAAGTTTGCATAATATAACTCGAATGTATAAAGATGTTTTTTTATTACAGGTAATACAAGCAGGAATGAAAAATCTACTTAGAAAGTAGTAAAGTGTTTCCTAACTAACTAACTCCCCTAAGCTTGAAACAAGTGGTGTCCCAATGCTTAAAAGCAAAGAGGAAACAGGAAGAGAAGCATATTTGATCTACTCTTGCGGATTATCACGTCTTCTTCCTCACCCCCGTGCTCGTCCACGTCCATCACATCAAACCGGAGGATGAGGTATACCCACATGGTACATATCTTCTTGAAAACCATCCATGCGTACAATTAATGCTACCATCTCCTCGGTTATTCTTGCAGTCTGACGCTTATTTCTTTCGTCATATTCTTGCTGCTGAGTTTGCATAGCTAGCATAAGTTGCATTATTGCATTTTGATTGTTCTGCATAGCTTGCACCCTCTCATCTTTTTTCATGATGGCAACCATAATGTCATCATTTGAGGCCGCTGCTCTTTCGCATCTACTTTTGTTTCTTGTAGATGTGCTTACCATGTTTTCAGAAGGAGCTTATTGTTCAACACCCCTTTCTCCATTTCCCGCTCCATCTCATCAGCGGGGCATTGCCTTGGCTGTTTTGCACATTATCTCCTGGTGTAGGAGTAGTAAGACCATAAAGCCACTTTTCCATGTTTGTTACATCAGTAAGTGCAACGTTTGGCAAAATGACACTAGGAACTACTTTGTTATCCAACATAAGATTATACCTCCCATATCCTCTGACCTTAATCAAGTGTCCAGCCCGACAATTATCAATGTCAATGAATGTTGGCGATAGTGGAGACAGATTTGCAAGCCTGTCTTCGAGGCGCAGGCCAAGTGCTATAGAGGTAACTAGCCCTCCAATGCAGAAACGCGTAGACCCTCTTGCACACAAAGACTGGATATGCGTCTGGAGGAACATGCTGGCATTAATCTTCTTGTTAGGAGTGAAGGTACAATGCAGGAGGAACAATTATTTAGAATTAACTTTTTTATTATTGATCCTCCCAAAAATAGTGTTGGAGATGACGCAGTGAAAATACCAGATTGTGGGATTATGTATAGATAATGCATAAAGTCCCTCCCAATTGGTCAGTTGTTCATCAGAGATAGCTTTCCAAATCCTGAAAGCTGTAGATGCCCAGTCTGCTTCTGTAGGGATTCAGTAGTACACCTCCCCCTCATAAGGGAAGCAGAAGAAATCACTCAGAGTCGTTTGAGTTATAGAATATTCATCATTGAAAATTCTGAAAGTTGCTGAGCTGGATAGGTGATGGCTTTCGTCGCATGATGGGTTATATGAGAACGAACTTAAGAATTCCAAAGTTAGCGACTCATACGTAGGACGATTTTGTGTGCAGGAGAATGCTAAATCAAAGTTCCTAAGTAACCACCGCACACTATCAAGTAATCCCAATTTATGCAAACACTCATTATCAACATACCGTGTAGGGATTATGGAGCGTTGATAAAATTTGAAATACTGAGCCCTCTGGTGCTCTCCAGCTTCGCCATTTCGAATTGTAATCCCAGAAAGGTTGGGTTCTGGCTGTGAGTTTCTGCGTGCCATAGTTGAATCAAAGATGGAAGATGGTTAGGTGTTTTTCATGAGAATTTAGGGGTTTGGAATGGAAGAGGGTTTTGAGAGTGTATATATAGAGAAAAACAAAGAGGGTAATGTGTGGGAATTTATGAGTTTTGATGATAATAATAATGGAGGGAATGAAATAGGCAGTGGTTTAATGGAGTTTAAGAGAAGTTTGAACAAAATGAGAAGAAGAGAAATCGATAAGGGTTTCTGTGTTAAAACATAAGCGCTTCTATTTCTGACTCTGTGTCGAGGGGCACGCCTTTATGCCGTGCAGGACCAATTTGTGAAGCATGACGATTATCATGCTTGTATGGCGAGCATCACAACGCGTAGAACATAATAAAAATTCTAATTTGTCTCCCAGACTTCCCAATAATAAAAAGTATATATTTCAATACTTGCAGGCAGTATGTACATATATATATATATATATATATATATATATATATATATATATATATATATATATATATATATATATATATATATATATATATATATATATATATATATATATATATATATATATATATATATATATATATATATATATATATATATATATATATATATATATATATATATATATATATATATATATATATATATATATATATATATATATATATATATATATATATATATATATATATATATATATATATATATATATATATATAAATATAAATGTTAAAGCTTAGAAAAGTATATGTAAACATGATAATAGAGAATTTAATTAAAAGTAATGTGTAATACGGTAGGAGAACTGATTTGGGATGTTTTGCGTTTGATCACAAATGTTGCGGTTAGTAAGAGTCGCCACCGTCTTTTCTTTTATCCAAAAGGAAAGGTGGAAAGAACAGGAAAGACCTTTGAGATTATTTCTTGATTTTGGAGGGTAGATTATGAAAAGGGAAGGTGTTAGCACCCTTTTCATCCATAGTTATATACGGGCTCTTAGTTGCTTGCTAGATCAACTTGCTTTTGTTTGAAAATGTGCTTTGTGGTGGTTTTTGAAAGTATTTTGAAAAGGTGTCTTCGTTTAGGAAAACTTTGTAATAGTTCTCGTTCGTAAGAACGTATACAAAGTGTTGGACTTTTGAAAATATTTTATGTTTGAAAATTGTTTTGAGAGTATTTGTTTTGAAAGTGTGCAAGGAAGTTTATTTTTGAAAATGAGCAAGCAACTAGGAACAACCTACCTACTCAAAAGTCTTTTGTTTATTTCTTCCTTTCCTTTGATATTTCTATCTTACCATTGATTGGTAAGAAGCCTTATCTTTGGATGTAATGGGACGGGCGTGGGTCATCGTATAGTCATGATAGAAATGTTGTGAGATATCTTAGCATTTATCTTTGAGGGACTAAGATCATTTGAAAGGCAACATTTGTAGTGTCATCGAGGGACTATGATCTTGTATTTTTTATTTGTTTTTGCTAAGACATCCCACATGCATAACATGGCTATTTTTATAAGGCAACAAGTGGAATTACCCTAGGCGTGAAAGTGTGCAAGTGTGTTTCATTTACATTCATTGTTTATCTTGAATTAGGGTTTACTAATTATTGATTTTAGTCTTGCCATACAAACCCTAATTACCAACATTTATATGAAAATGATAAATTGCGGAAAGTAAAATTACTACGCTATTACATCATTAGGGGAGGGGGTATACAAATTTACAAATGGGGATTGCAAGAAAATTAAACCTAATTATCTATTACAACCATATTGAATAATGTACAAGAATTGAAACTATAATGTACAAGAAGATAAATGGAAAAGAAATAATTTTTGTTTGGTTTTTGTTAAGGGTTTAGTTTAGACCTAATTAAGAAAAATGATTAATTAAAATTAAATAAAAATTAAACATAAACTAATTAAGAAAAGAAAATAAATTAGAAAGCAATTTTTTTTGGGTTTTTAAGAAAAGGTTTTTAGATTAATAAAAATAAGTATAGAAATTAATTAATTAAAAGAAAGCTAAGTTCTAAGTTAAATTTAAATAAAAGAAAATAACTAAATCTAAATATAATTATTAATTTATTTAAGAAAAAGAAATTAAGTTTGATAAAGAAAATATTTTTTTTATCTTTTTTTTTTGTTTTATAAAGAAAATAAAAATAAAAATGTGAAAATAATAAATAAAAATATTTTTTGGATTTTTTATTAATAAAAATATTAATAATGATAATAATAGTAATAAAAATTAATGAAGAAAAATGAAATAAAATAAAATAAGAAAAAGAAAATAAATTAAATTAAAATGATAAAAGAGTTTTGGCCAGTATGCAAAAGTAAATGGAGGGGTGAGAAGTTAGCAAAAATGATATGGCCCACTGACTTAAGGCCCAGACGCTGGTTGTTGCTGGCAAAAAGAAGGAAAATGTTGAAAATCAAAACCAAAGGTAGCGCTGGGACTTGAACCCATGACCCTTACCATACACACGCGCAACCTTTGCCACTGGGGTGGCTGTACACTCGTTAACATAAGCAAAACAATAAATACATAACATAAATCAAGTCCTGAAAATGACTTCATCTTCAACCTCCAGCCATGGTTCCCGTAACTTGCTCATTTCTCAACAAAAATGAAAGATGTAAACATGGAAGTTGCTCCATTTTTCCATACGAATCCAACCATATAAATATCATAAGTTATAAATCAAAGATGAATGAGAATTTCTAAAAGTACCAAATTCTGACCTAACTTTTTTCAGAGATTCAAACCTAAAATTCTCTAAGCTCAATCAATATAAATGAAATCTATGGACATGTACATTTTCAGGGCAATGATATCAACATTTTATCTTCACAAATCAGAATCAAATGATGCTTGTATGAAGAGATAGAAGTTTGAAAACTTACCTCTTGCAGCTGGATTCATGTATGGAGTTTGAGAAACCTTTGAGATGGCCTGATGATTTTCGTAGCTTTCCTGGACCTCCTTGAGTGTATTCCAACTCCTACTTTGCTTTGAGGATGGCTGAACTCCCAACTCAAGTCAAGTTGCAAGCTTTAGTTTTGAAAATGGTGGATAGTGATGGAGAGGTTACAGTCTTGAAACAGGGACTTGGATCAATTGTGTGTGATGTATGGAAGGTGTTTGGATGATTTGTTTTCAAAACGCACGAGTGTAAATGAGGATGATGAGTTTTGGCTCAAAACTGTCAAGTTTGGGCAGTTCTGTGCAGCAAGGATGTTTGGGAGAGTTTTAGGGTGCTTGAAATCGTGTATTAGCTTGCAAATGGTTTGTATAGTTATATGGAAAAGGTTAGAGGACTTTTGCACAACATATTTCTCAGTTATATGGTTATGGCTAGATTGCTTGATTTTGAAGAAAAGTGAGAAAATCTAGTTTCAAAGTTTGTACAAAAAATGTAGAGTGGTTGAATCACTTTAAACACATTTCTTATGATCTTGTAGATGGAGTGTGATTAGAGGGAACAAGTGAGAGGCTCAAGGATTGACTTTGTGCATAAAATCCACTTTTCCAAAATGGCAATGTTGCATTTCTTCCTAAAATGGTATTAAGCATGGGCAATGCATTAAATGCTTGGATTAAAGCTTCTAACAGCCATGTGTACATTTAATTATGGAGTGAAAAGCAAGTTAGAAGCCTCCAAAGTGAGATTTGTACATCATGCTTGAAGATTGGATCAAGTGTTCATCACAAAATTGACTTGTAATACAAGAATCAAACCCAAACTTCATGGCTTCAATTCTCTTAGCTCAAACATGACCTCAATGAGTTCTTGGAAATTTTGGAAATCTTGTAACATCCCCTATAACCTTAATGTTTGACATTTTTGAAAATTCAAATTGGAAATAGGTGAAAAATTGCCATGAAGTTAGGTCAAAATCCTGCCTAAACTAGGGCAACATTTCACTAAGTCTTCAAGTTTCATGAGCATGTCTTCACCAAATCATAACTTGAAATCCAAGAATTTCTAGAAAAAGTTATGCCCTACAATGTTTTATATCTCATTAAGATCTACAACTTTCAAGTTGGAAGTTTCCTTTGAAGCATCTTGCATCATGGTGGAAATTTGGCTCAAAGTTATGAAAAAAAGTGAAATTTTTAACACTTAGAAAAATTCTAAGTCTTGGAAGTTTCTTTTCTGTCTCTCATTTTATTAAAACAACTATTCTCTTACACACACTCACGTATCATACTGCAGACCCATATCCACTATGGATCCCATTGATAACAACTATGCTACTTCCAATTATGATTTCAAAAATCCGATCAACCAAGCCGAGGACGAAGGTGAGGATGATTGTGAGGTGCCTGGAGAACTTGCTAGACTGTTACAGTAGGAAGAAAGGGCCATACAGCCTCATGAAGAGCCAGTTGAGTCAGTGAATCTGGGTATGGAGGAAGACAGGAACGAGGTTAAGATAGGTGTGAATCTGGAGCCTAGTGTCAAACAACGGTTAATATAGATGCTACCTGACTATGTTGAGATCTTCGCCTGGTCCTATGAAGACATGCCTGGTTTGGACACTGATATTGTGGTACATCGTCTGCCGACTAAAGAAGACTGCCATCTGATAAAGCAGAAGGTTCGCTGTATGCACCCTGAAATGTCAGAGAAAATCAAAGCAGAGGTCATGAAACAATTCGATGCAGGGTTCTTAGCTGTCACTTCTTATCCATAGTGGGTTGCCAACATCGTTCCAGTACCTAAGAAGGACGGTAAGGTACGAATGTGTGTGGACTACAGAGATCTGAACAGGGCAAGCCCCAAGGATGACTTCCCACTTCCTCACATTGATGTCCTAGTCGACAATACCGTGCAGCACAAGATCTTCTCCTTCATGGATGGTTTTTCTGGCTACAACCAGATCAAGATGGCTCCTAAAGACATGGAGAAGACAACCTTCGTTACGCAGTGGGGCACCTTCTATTACAAGGTAATGCCTTTTGGGTTGAAGAATGCTGGGGAAACTTATCAGTGCGCCATGGTCGCTTTGTTCCATGACATGATTCACCATGAGATCGAGGTTTATGTTCATGACACGATAGCCAGGTCCCAGACTGAGGAAGAGAACCTTGATCATCTCCAGAAACTGTTTGACAGGTTGAAGACGTACAAGCTGAGGTTAAATCTAAACAAGTGTACCTTCGGGGTAAGGTCTGGTAAGCTTCTGGGTTTTGTTGTCAGTGATAAAGGTATTCAGGTGGACCCTGCAAAAGTAAAAGCCATACAGGAGATGCCGGCTCCCTGCACAGAAAATGAAGTTAGAGGTTTCTTGGGACATCTAAATTACATTGCCCGGTTCATTTCACATCTGACTGCTACCTGTGATCCAATCTTCAAGCTATTGAAGAAAGATCAAGTGGTAAAGTGGAACGATAAATGCCAAACTGCTTTCGAAAGAATCAAGGAATACCTTCAAAAACCACCAATTTTGATGCTTCCAGTTGAAGGAAGACCTTTGATATTATACATGACAGCGTTGGACAATTCAATGGGGTGTGTGCTGGGGCAACATGACGAGTCTGGCCGAAAAGAGCACGTTATTTACTACCTTAGCAAAAAGTTTACCGACTGTGAGACCTGATACTCATTGCTCGAGGAAACTTGCTGCGCTTTGGCATGGGTTGCTCGCTGACTGAGACAGTATATGCTGACTCACACCACTTTGTTGATATCATAAATGGATCCAATCAAGTATATCTTCGAGAAGCCCTCTCTCTCTGGAAGAATAGCAAGATGGCCGATGATCTTAACCGAGTATGACATCAAATACACAACCCAAAAGGAAATCAAGGGAAGTCTACTGGCAGATCATTTGGCACATCAGGCCGTGGATGACTACCCGTCCATGAATTTCGAGTTCCCGGATGAGAATATTATGTTGGTAACTGACTGCGAAGAACCTGGATCGGATGAAGGACCCGAGTAGGGATCCCGATGGTCCATGTATTTTGATGGAGCCTCAAACGCGTTGGGTAATGGCATTGGCAATGTAATCATATCTCCCAAGGGCTGTCATACTCCATTCACCGCCCGCTTATGTTTTAACAACACCAACAATATTGCGGAGTATGAAGCATGTATCCTGGGTCTTAGAGCTGCTATTGACCTGTGGATTAAGTTCTTAAGTGTATTCGGAGATTCCGCTCTGGTTATAAGTCAAATCAAAGGCGAGTGGGATACGAAACAACCAAATCTTATTCCTTACAAAGAGTATGTACTGACATTTCTCCCACACTTTGAGGAGATAACCTTTAAACATTTCCCAAGAGATAAAAACCAGTTGGCGGACGCGCTAGCTACCATGTCTTCTATGTTCAAAGTCAAGTGGGACAATAAAGCTCCCCAGGTTACCATTGAGAGGTTGGATGAGCCCGCACATTCTTGTGACATTGAGACTGAAGAAGTAGCAAATAAACCATGGTTTCACGAGGTAAAGAGGTATCTTGAGGCTCAAAAATACCCTGAGGGGGCATCTGTCAATGATAAGAAGTTTCTGAGAAGATTCGCTGCGAAGTTCTTCATCAGTAATGGTATCCTCTATAAGCGTAACCATGATTCAACCTTACTGCGGTGCATAGACAAGAGCAAGGCAGAAAGGATTATGACAGAGTTACATGAAGGTACCTTCGAAAATCATTCCAGTGGACATACCATGGAGAAGAAAATCCTACGGGCAGGATATTACTGGTCTACTATGGAAGCCGATTGTTATCAACACTCTCGGACCTGTCATAAATGCCAAGTCTATGCTGATAAGGTGCATGTACCTCCAGTTCCTTTGAATGTTTTGACAACTCCTTGTCCTTTTGCAATGTGGGGCATCGACATGATCGGCGAGATCAGACCTACTGCATCTAACGGGCATCATTTCATTCTGGTAGCAATTGATAACTTTACAAAGTGGGTTAAGGCAGCTTCCTTTTCTACAGTAACCAATAATGTCATGGCGCAGTTCATTTGACATAATCTGATCTGTCGATACGGTGTCCCAGAGAGGATTATTACTGATAATGGTACAAATATCAATAACACAATGATCATCGAGCTCTGCAAATAGTTCAAGATACAACATCATAACTCTTCTCCCTACCGGCTGAAGATGAACGGGGATATTGAAGCAACTAACAAGAACATCAAGAAGATTGTGCAGAAGATGACGATGACATACAAAAACTGGCATGAGATGTTACCATTCGCTCTTCATGGGTACCGTACCTCAGTACGGGCATCGACAGGGGCAACACCTTACTCTTTGGTGTATGGCATGGAGGCAGTCCTACCCATCGAAGTGTAGATACCCTCTCTCAATATTATGAAGGATGCGGGTTTGAACGAAGACGATTGGATCCAAACCCGACTTGATCAGCTGAATCTAATCGATGAAAAGAGACTTACTGCTATTTGTCATGGTCAGACGTATCAAAAGCGAATGATCAAGGCTTTTAACAAGAAAGTCAGACGTCAAGAATATCAAGTCAAGTCGGGGATCTAGTGATTAAACGCATCATACTACCACAAGGTGATCCCAGGGGCAAATGGACCCCCACGTACGAAGGGCCATTTGTGGTTAAGAACATTTTCTCGGGAGGAGCTATGATTCTAACCACCATGGATGGTGACGACCTCCCTCACCCCGTTAATGCAGACATAGTGAAAAGATACTACGCGTAATCAAAGACCCGCTAGGTTGACTGGCCTAGGCAAAAATAAGGGCTTCACGGCAAACCAAAAGGGTTCGGGCAAAAGTAAGGGATGAAAATGAAAAAAAACTGTACACCCGGCAAGTCGAAAACCTGAAAAGGTGGCTTGGGCAAAAAAGGGTATCCCGGCGGACTGAAAACCTGAAAGGGCGGCCCAGGAAAAAATTAGGGATCGAAGCGTATCACTATGTCTCATTGGATCGTCTTGCAACCAGACTTCGGTATAGACTATCAAACTCAGACGGCGCCAATTAATCTGATCCACCTTCGACCAAGTAGCAAAGTGATGAGACGCTTGAAGATATAAAGGCAATATCAGAGTTGGAACCCAATAGGGTTGTTTCACATAGATGTTTTTCTTTCTTTTGCACAAATTGTATAATTTCTATTTTCCGGCGGCGTTCTCTTACTAGAACGTCAGCCTCTTTGTACAAAATGCCTATTACAGGCCAACTTCAAAAATCAATACAATTCATTTTTACAATAAATTTCAATTTGTTTTTCTTTTTTCTGTTTTGTTTTGCAAGAACGTCCAATTATTCATTTTTGATGTATGCATTTGAAAATAATTGCTGCTCATAAATATTTACACAAGAAACAAAGACGATTACTCGTAATTCCAGGAACAAGGAAAACAACAAGTACCCAAACCTTACAATTACTCTGCCCATCAGGTACATGGATAGAGCTAGCTTGCGAACATAAGTGGTGGTGCATACACTCCCCACAGGGTAAAAAGTATCCAAAGACAATGATGTTAGCATTCCCGAACAGGACATAACTCTTCCCAGCTGAGGTTCACGATCCCGAGTGAGTCAATAAATTTTTCCCCCAAGCAGAGTTTATTTCTCTCACAAGCAGGAATTCAATCCCCTACCGAATTCATTATCACCAGTAACCGTAATTCATCCCCAATTGAGTTATCTCTCCAAGACAACAGATCTATTAACATAGTATCTCCTCTCCAACCGAGTTATTCCCCGCAGAGTTATCCTCAGACAGGGTCTTTTCCGTCAGAATATTCGCCAGCCGAGGGGCAAATCCCCAGCATAGACATTTTTTTCACCGTCCCTAACAGAAGTAGAGGAACTATGGCTCTTTACAAGCAGTCAAGAATACTATTTCTCATATCCTCCAAATAGCAGTCAGGGATTTATTTTCCCGGACTCAGATTATTATGACAACATTTCATACATCATGACAAGTTCATACATTAAATATAGCATAGTCTCATTTATTTTGGGAACATCATCATACAAAGCATCTCATGCATCGCGTATAACTAACCATGTATTTCTTTCAGGAACGACAATTATTATCAGCAATTTCCAGGAAGTCCATGGTCAACACTTAAAGCTAAACCGAGTAATCGTCGGTGTGACCGAAGTAACCCTACTACCCAGGTTCCTTCTCAAGCCCTACTATCCAGGCTTTCATTACGAAGTAACCCTACTATCCAGGTTCCTTCTCACAACCCTACTATCCAGGCTTTCATATCGAAGTAACCCTACTATCCAGGTTCCTTCTCACAACCCTGCTATCCAGGATTTCATATCGAAATAAACCTACTATCCAGGTTCCTTCTCACAGCCCTGCTATCCAGGCTTTCATTTCGAAGTAACCTACTATCCAGTTTCCTTCTCACAGCCCTGCTATCCAGGCTTTCATTTCGAAGTAACCCTACTATCCAGGTTCCTTCTCATAGCCCCGCTGTGATCGGTGGAAATAGAACTGACTGTTTTAAAGCTGGTTCGCGAAATGTCGCGGTAAGCAAGACTCACCACCGTCTTTTATGTTCTCCAAAATGGAAAGGACAAAAGCACAGCAAAATTCCTTTTCGAGATGTTTCTCGGTTCGGGAGGTAGATTTATAGAAAGGGAAGGTGTTAGCACCCTTTCTATCTGTGGTTATCCACGGGCTCTTAAATACTTGCTCATTGTGTTTTCAAAGTGTTTGTTTGCTTTTCAAGTGTGAGTGGGTTTGAAAAAAGTTTCGTTTAAAGATTTCGGAATAACTCTTGTATCAGTCCTCAAGAGTGTTTGAAAAATTGTTTTGAAAGCTTTTTGAAAAGTGTCGGTGTGAAAAGTTGTTTTTGTTTGTTTTTGAAAAGAGCAAGTATCTATGAGTCATCTACCTACCCTAAGGAATTAGGCTGTGTAAATGTCCTTAAGGTAGTGCCATCCCATCATTGAGAGGTAGGTAGCACCACCGTTGGAGATGTTCGAGTCAATTCGAGTTTAGGGACAGTGTGGTCACCGAAGCAACAGTTAGGACACCTTAGAAGCTACCCTTATGCCATTGATCCCTTTTTTTTAATCCGAGGCAACCGTTTCGAGGAAACTATTCCGAGGCAACCGGATCATGGACATAAGGACTTCCTAAGACGTCCCATACTTGACGACCACGTTTCGAAGGCAACAGGTGAGGCGTACCCTAGAAGTGGTGTGTGAATTTGTGCGTTGTTTTCATGTCAATATTTATCTTTGATCAGAGTATTCGTGAGCTACGCTTGTTTTTAGTTAACCATTCATTCTTTCATGCAATTAGAATTTAAAAGTGCGGAAATTTAAATGCGGAAAGATAAATCCTACGCTATTACAAGGCGCGGGTATATACATCACCAAATTACAAAGACCCGTTTGAATAAAAATGCGGAAAGTAAAAGACCTAATTACTATTACAAGCCTTGAGCAGTTACATAATATTCAAAAGAAAATAAATGTGCGAAATAGAAATTAAAATCGAATGTCCGAGGGTTTTGACCCTTTTGAGAAATTAAATGAAATTAAAAAGCTAATTAATTATTTAATTAAGAAAAGAAATATTTTTTAGGTTTTTGTATTTTATGAAATAAAGAAGATTAAAATTAAAAGGAAACCCTAATTCTAAGTCTATTTTAATTATTAAGAAAATATTAAAGTTGTCCTAATTTATGCTAATTAATTATTTACATATTTATTTACAAAAGTAATAATTAATAATAATAATGAGAGAAAATTATTTATTTAAGAAAAAGATGAGAATGTTAAAAAACCCTAATTTCTACATATTTTAATTTATTAAGAAAAAGATTAAAGTTTTAACCTAATTTAACTAAATTAATTATTTAACATTTATTTACAAAAATATTTAATAAGTAAATTAATTAACATATTTTAGTTTCTGATTTTTTTATTATGAAAATTAATTATTGGTGAATTAAATAAAACAATTAAAACAAATTAAAACAAAAAAGAAAAGAAAAGGAAGTTAAAAAATATAATACAAACATTGAGGGTGTCTGGCCCATTTGGGAGGTTTTTTGGAAGCAATTTTGGCCCATCAGAACAAAGCCTCGCTTGACTTTTTAGGATCATGTGTGGGATGATTGACTGAGCGTACCATGGACTGCATTATCTGGCCATTGGATGGAACATCAGGGGTGCGTGTCAAGCCTGAGCGTGAGCGTGTATGGTGGACTTTGGGGCGTGCACTGCATTGGAATACATTGAAACAAAATTTATGAACTAAGTGGGGGGACCTGGGAATCGAACCCAGGTCCCAGCGTTTACCAAGCGAATGCCTTGCCACTTGAGCTGTTTGCACGCGTTTGTTATGTAATGGAACACAAATAATATAATACAAAAAAAAATTAATGATATACAACAAGAAAAACGCGCCAGTTTTTTGAATGCCCCAACCATATCTGGACACCTCAGCGTCTTCTTCATCTTTCTACCTGTAATATAAACAAATAGCGGGGGTTTTAAACCCCCACTAAATGAAGCCTGAAAAAATAGCGATTAGAACATGCCTCAATATAAAAAAGGCGCGATTGCTTTATTGAATTCGTCTTGTTGTCACGAGTTCAGCTGTACCAGTTTGAAGGTCCAATTTTACCATGTGAGGAAAGCCCCAATTTAGAGCTTCTGAAACCCTAAGCTTCAACCATGGAAGATTTCGTTTTAGGCAACATTAGGACAATTAAACTATGCCGAAAGTTTCAGAAGATCATTAGTAGCAAGAATCAACAGTTAAAACATATGAATAATGCATGGAAATCAAAAATCGATTATGGACATATTCATGAAAAGGGCGATTCTGTTCTACCAATTCTTGGATTACGGAGACTGGAAAGTGATTGAAACACGTTCAAGGAAGTCTCAGCAAGAGTTTGGAATAGGTTTTAGGCTTTGAATCGCGCTGTAGCTATGATTTCAGATTCCAAAATTCTGATGAAAAGTTGCAACTTTGTTCTTAGCTTTTGAGCAGTCTTTCGTGTATGTATCAATTAGGTTTAGTCTTGTATATGTATCTGAACGTGATTAGGTCAAGAAAACAAGCCCAAGGTCCATGAATTTATGATTTCAATCTTTGATTTTTCTATATCTTTTTTCAATCTTTTTTTCGTGCCAATCTTGCCAATTGTGGAAGATATTGTCCCCTTGAGATGGTGCACAAAATCTCTAGCATGTGTGGAAGATATTTGCTGCACAAAAAAGATTTAAAACCATGATTTGATATTTTTCTCATATTTAAATCTAATTAAATGAATTAATAATAATAAAAATTCAATTAATTAATTAAAAATAAGAAAATAAATCCCTTTGAGCTTAATGGGTCGTGCATATGCTTTGGGTAATGATTCAAGGAAGAACTTGAGGCCCATTAGCATTTTTGAAGCTTTTGAAGCAAAGTTGACTTTTCAAAATTCCCAAAAATTTCCCAACTTCTCCAAGGCATATCTTGCTTAATTTTGAAGCTATGACCATGTTCTTGGACATTCTGGAAAGGTCTTGAAGTCCTCTAACCAATGCCTTTTTGTTTACTTTTGAAAATGACCTATAATGTTGAAATTGATAACTTTTTGTGAGAGAATTTCTTGGACTTGGAGTGTGAAGATGAGTTGTAGGAAATGTCATCCTCTTCAAAATGAGCTTTGGATGGAATTTTTCTGATAAACCATGAGGAAGTTATGCCCTAGTCAATTTGCAGTTGACTTTTTCAGTTGTCCAAAAATAGAAACTTTTGCATCTTGAGCCCTTTTGAGCCATGCTTGTGAAATCATGATCAAGAATTGATCAAATGATATTTGTGGCTTCAAAATAAGATGTTTACAAAATATTTTGACTTTTGACTGTCAAATGACCATTTTGCCCCTGCAGTTGACTGTGGAGCATTTAGGGTTTTTGACTGTGCAATTTGATGCTGTGAGCCTTGAAACTTGACATATGGATGCTTGACAATGTATATAGGCATGTGGGACTTGATTGGACCCTTGAAAACTTCAATTTCTTTGCCAGAACCAAAACCCTAATTTTGACTGTGTTAGGAGGCAATTGGACTGTGCAACCCTTGAGAGATTTGGAAGCATGATCTTGGAAAATCTTGAATAATATGGGAGGGAAAATTTTGGGGTACAACAGTTTCCCCTGTTCAATCTTCTTAGACCTGAGGATGTAGATTGGCTGGCGTGCCTTTCGTGATCCGAAGGTGGAAGATGATTGAACACTAGAGTGCCCAGAAATTTGCACTCACATAGTAGAATGTCAGCAGTATGATGGCGGGAATGGGCTTACAGATGCAATTTGGAGATTGATGGATAGGAAGATGGGCTTATAGATGCCATCTGGAAGTGTGACAGAACCTTGTCGAGAATGGGCTTACAGATGCCATTTGGAGACTGTTGGTATGTGGATGGGCTTACAGATGCCATCTAGGGGTCGATCGCGTAAGAGATTCCTTAGCGAGAAATTGCGTACCTGAGAAAGAAAGATAATTACCTGGCCTATTACAGGAGTTGATCTTCAAACCCTTTGTGTAGATGTGCCCTGGCTGGATACAGGTATCGAATCTTTAAATTCTTCATACGTGCCCTAGCAAGATACAGGAATCGAGTCTGGAGAATATAGTTGTCAACAGATACACCCTAGCAAGATACATGAATCGGATCTTCCAACTCTTCAGACGTGCCCTGGCAGGATACAGGAATCGAGTCTAGAATTAGTCGTTAACAGATACACCCTGGCAAGATACAGGAATCGGATCTTCAAACTCTTCAGCCGTGTCCTGGCAAGATACAGGAATCGAGTCTGGAATATAGTCGTCAATAGATACACCCTGGCAAGATACAGGAATCGGATCTTCGAACTCTTCACCCGTGCCCTGGCAAGATACAGGAATCGAGTCTGGAATATAGTCGTCAACAGATACACCCTGGCAAGATACAGGAATCGGATCTTCGAACTCTTCAGACGTGCCCTGGCAAGATACAGGAATCGAGTCTGGAATAGTCGTCGACAGATACACCCTGGCAAGATACAGGAATCGGATCTTCGAACTCTTCAGACATGCCCTGGCAAGATACAGGAATCGAGTCTGGAATTAGTCATCAACAGATACACCCTGGCAAGATACAGGAATCGGATCTTCAAACTCTTCAGACGTGCCCTGGCAAGATACAGGAATCGAGTCTGGAATAGTCGTCGACAAATACATCCTGGCAAGATACAGGAATCAGATATGGAATCACGACAATTGATAGTAATCATTTTTGTACTGACCTTTGTCCTGAAAAGACAAAATGTTAGTTGTATGCAATGCCATGATGTATGACGTGCGTGATGTTCTCAGAACAAATGAGATTGTATGTTCATGATGCGTATGTGCATGCTATGTATATAAATGTTTATGAATGTAATTTCGTCTAGGAAAGTTTATCTTTGACGAGTGCCGGGAAGTTAAATCCTGGGCTGATGTGGAGGAGTAGAGCTTTGTTTTCGCTGGGGATGATTGTTGCAAGAATACCGGTAGGAGAAGACGACTCCGTTGGGGAATAAACTTGGAGAATAGATTACTCTGCGGGGAGTGAACTCTGTGGGGAAAGAGGTACTTTGCTGAGATTGATGATAACTCCGCTGGGGATACCATTGTTGAGTTATGTTGGAAGTTTTGATGAACTCCGCTGGGGATAGGAAGACTTCGCCGAGGACGATCTTTCCGTGGAAAATGGCTGAGGATAACCCAGTTATATCCTGGTGGGGAAATAACCTTTGAATAAAGCCGGGGGAGTGTTCATGCTATGCAGGGGATAAGCTTCCAGAATCTACTGGGGATAAGCTTCCTGCTGGGGAGATGGAATCCACTTTCCTGGGGAAACTTTTCAGATTGCACTGGGGAATGGCTCCACTGGATGTCCGGTATTCTGCCGGGGAACAATCTAAGATCAAGATTGCTGGGGATGCTTGTTAGGAATGTTTGTATACTCCGCTGGGGAATATTGAGACCTGCTGGGGGTACCCAATTTCCTTAAGGTTGCCAGTGAACTAACTCTGCTTGGGGAGAGTATCGCTGATTTGCTAGAGGTATTGTGCCTTGTTAGGGATGATGGGAGACCATCTTCTTGGGGAGAATTGTTGAATCTTGGCTCACTCTCTGGGGATTTAAGATATCTTGGTTACGCTCTTCAGCCGAACTTACCCTGGTACCTTGGTGGACAGAGCAATTAGATCGCTTTAGACAACTCATTATTGCCCCTGTTTCTGACGTTACCCATAATTAATCCTTTGTTTCGTATGCAAATATTTATGAGTTATCAATTAGTGTCAAATGCATATATCACAATTGAACATTGGACGTTCTTCGCAAAACAAAACAGAAAAAGAAAAAACAATTGGCAATTTGTCTGAAAAGAGTGAACTTGTATTGATTTTTTGAATTTGCCTGTAAATAGGCGTTTATGTACAAGAGGATGACGTCCTAGTAAGAGAACACCGCCGAACAATAGAGTTTATACAATTTGTATAAAGAAAACAAAACAACTATGTGAAAAGAATAATCCCACTGGGTTCCAACTCTGCTATCTCCTTTATATCTTCGAGCGTCTCATCACTTGGCTGCTCGGTTGAAGATGAAGCTGACTGATCGATGCCGTTTGAACTTGATGTTGATACCGGATTCTGGATGCAAAGTGATCCAATGAGACATAGTATTACACTTTAATCCCTAACTTTTGCCTGGACCGCCCTTTCGAGTTTTCAGTCCACCGGGATACCCATTTTTGCCCAAGCCGCCTTTTCAGGTTTTCGACTTGCCGGGTGTACAGATTTTTTTCATTTCATCCCTCATTTTGCCCGAACCCTTTTGGTTTGCCGGGAAGCCCTAATTTTTGCCTAGGTATGTCAACCTAGCGGGTCTTTTATCATGCGTAGTATCTTTTTACTATGTCTGCATTGGCGGGGTGAGGAAGGTCGTCACCATCCATGGTGGTTAGGATCATGGCTCCTCCTGAGAACACATGTTTAACCACAAATGGCCCTTCGTACGTGGGGGTCCATTTGCCCCTGGGATCACTCTGAGGAAGAATGATGCGTTTGATTACCAGGTCCCCAACTTGATACTCTTGTGGTCTGACTTTCTTGTTAAAGGCCCTGATCATCCGTTTTTGGTACATCTGACCATGACAAATAGCAGTGAGTCTCTTTTCGTCGATTAGATTTAATTGATCAAGTCGTGTCTGGATCCAGTCATCTTCGCTCAAATCTGCATCCTTCATTATCCGGAGAGAGGGTATCTGCACTTCAATCGGTAAGACTGCCTCTATGCCGTAGACCAAGGAAAAAGGAGTTGCCCCGGTTGACGTCCTTGCTGAGGTACGGTACCCATGAAGAGAGAACGGTAACATCTCGTGCCAATCTTTATAGGTCACTGTCATCTTCTGCACAATCTTCTTGATATTCTTATTAGCTGCTTCGACAGCCCCATTCATCTTCGGCCGGTAAGGAGAAGAGTTATGGTGCTGTATCTTGAATTGCTCGCAGAGCTCAGTGATCATCTTGTTATTGAGATTGGTACCGTTGTCCGTAATGATCCTTTTCGGGATGCCGTATCGACAGATCAGATTGTGCCGAATGAACCGTGCCACAACATTCTTGGTTACAGTAGCATAAGAAGCTGCTTCAACCCACTTTGTAAAGTAATCAATCGCCACTAGGATGAAGCGATGCCCGTTGGATACCGTAGGTTTAATCTCGCCGATCATATCAATGCCCCACATTGCAAAAGGCCAAGGTGCAGTCAGGACATTTAGAGGAACTGGAGGAACGTGCACCTTGTCAGCATATATCTGGCACTTATGACATGTCCGAGAATGTTGGTAGCAATCAGCTTCCATTGTGGACCAGAAATATCCTGCCCGAAGGATCTTCTTTGCCATGGTGTGTCCACTGGAATGTGTTACAAAGGTACCTTCATGCAGCTCTGCCATGATTCTTTCTGCTTCAGTCTTATCCATACAACGCAGTAAGGTTGAATCATGGTTTCGCTTGTACAGAATGTCGTTGCTGAGGAAGAACTTCGTTGTGAACCTTCTCAGAAACTTCTTGTCGTTGACAGATGCACCTTCAGGGTATTCTTGAGCTTCCAGGTACCTCTTCACCTCATGATACCAGGGTTTTTCAGTCACTACCTCAGCCTCAAGATCACAACAGTATGCCGGTTCGTCCAGTTTCCAGATGATGATCCGGGGAGCCTCATTGTCCCACTTGACTTTGAACATAGAAGACATCGTAGCCAGCGCGTCCGCCAACTGATTCTCCTCTCTTGGAAGGTGTTCAAAAGTGATCTCTGTGAAATGGGGGATCAATGTCAACACACATTCTCTGTAAGGAATAAGATTCGGATGTTTCATATCCCACTCTCCTTTGATCTGATTGATCACGAGAGCGGAATCTCCGAAGACACTCAGAAACTTGATCCTTAAGTCAATCGCAGCTTGAAGACCCATGATACACGCCTCATACTCCGCCATGTTGTTGGTGCAGTTGAAACATAGCCGGGCAGTGAGTGGAGTATGAGTGCCTTGAGGGGATATGATCACAGCACCGATAACATTACCCAAAGCGTTGGAGGCTCCATCAAAGTGCATAGACCATCGGGATCCTTCCTCAGGTCATTCATCCGATCCAGGTACTTCACAATCAGTCACTACCATGATGCTCTCGTCAGGAAATTCAAAGTTCATTGACTGATAGTCGTCTAATGCCTGGTGTGCTAAATGGTCTGCCAATACACTTCCTTTGATGGCTTTCTGGGTCGTGTACTGGATGTCGTATTCTGTCAAGATCATCTGCCATCTTGCTATTCTCCCAGACAGAGAAGGCTTTTCGAATATGTACTTTATCGAATCCATCTTTGAAATCAATAAGGTAGTGTGAGTCAGCATATATTGTCTCAGCCGGCGAGCAGCCCATACCAAAGCGCATCAAGTTTTCTCAAGCAGTGAGTATCGGGTCTCAAAGTCGGTAAACCTTTTGCTAAGGTAATAAATGGCGTGCTCTTTTCGTCCAGACTCGTCATGCTACCCCAGCACACACCCCATTGAGCTGTCAAGTACTGTCAAGTATAGTATTAGAGGTCTCCCTTCAACCGGTGGCATAAGAATGGGTGGTTCTTGGAGATACTCTTTGATTCTGTCAAAAGCGGCCTGACATTCATCATTCCAACGTACTACCTGATCTTTCTTCAACAGCTTGAAGATTGGTTCACAGGTAGCAGTTAGATGCGAGATGAATCGGGCAATGTAATTCAGACGTCCTAGAAAGCCTCTGACTTCTTTCTCTGTCTTAGGAACTGGTATCTCTTGTATGGCTTTAACCTTGGCAGGGTCCACTTGAATACCTTTGTCACTTACGACAAAGCCTAGCAACTTTCCAGATCTTACCCCAAATGTGCACTTATTTGGGTTCAACCTCAACTTGTATAACTTCAGACGGTCAAACAATTTCTGCAGATGATCAAGATGTTCCTCCTCAGTTTGGGACCTTGCAATCATATCATCGATGTATACTTCAATCTCATGATGGATCATGTCATGAAATAAAGCAACCATGGCACGTTGGTAGGTTGCCCCAGCATTTTTCAACCCGAATGGCATGACCTTGTAGCAGAAGGTGCCCCACTGAGTAACAAAGGTAGTCTTTCCATATCTTCATGAGCCATCTTGATCTGATTATAACCTGAAAAACCATCCATGAAGAAGAACACTTTATGCTGGGCAGTATTGTCAACCAGAACGTCAATGTGAGGTAGAGGGAAGTCATCCTTGGGGCTCGCCCTATTCAAATCCCTGTAATCGACACACATTCTGACCTTACCATCTTTCTTTGGCACCGGAACCACATTGGCAACCCACTGAGGGTAAGAAGTCACTGCTAGAAACCCGACATCAAATTGCTTCATAACCTCAGCTTTGATCTTCTCGGATATCTATGGACGCATACGGCGGACCTTTTGTTTAACCGGAGTGCATTCTTCCTTGGTAGGCAAGTGATGGACCACAATGTCGGTATCCAACCCAGGCATGTCTTCGTAGGACCAGGCAAAGATCTCCACATAATCATGCAACATTTGAATCAACCGTTGTTTTACGCTGAGCTCCAGATTGGCACCAATCTTAACCTCCTTTCTATCTGTCTCAGTACCCAGATTTACCGTTTCCACTGGCTCTTCATATGGCTGAGTGGCCCTCTCTTCCTGGAGTAACAGTCTTGCAAGCTCACCAGGCACTTCGCAATCATCTTCACCTTCGTCTTCGGCTAAGTTGATCATATTTTTGAAGTCATAACTGGCGGTAGCAGAGTCGTTACCAGTGAGATCCAGAGTGGATTGAAACCTGTATGAGTGAGTGTGTGTAAATATAACTGTTTTGCAATATATAAAGAAAGAAAGAAAGAAAGGGAGCGCAAGATTTGAAATGCGAAAAACGTCCAACGTCTTTATTCATGATATATGGAAATGACAAGTAATAAGCCCTCACAAATGAAGCCACGGTGCCCCGGGTAAGACACCGGGCCAAAAAGTTTCAATTTATTGTTCATTACAAATTAAAAACAAAGGAATTCATTACTGCGTAACAAAAGTAACAGGTATGCGGTCTTTTGCAGTCCAATTGTTCAGTCCACCGTCAGTCGTCGGGTAAATCCAGCTATCAAACTCTGATTCCTCCGCATCGCCTTCAATAGCATTCACCCCCGGGTTGGTGATGAACATGGGAGGTCTTCCGGTCCTTGCCTTGCGTACAGCCCTCTGAGCCTCTGCAGTAAAACCCAGCCCAATCTTGTCAGTCTTAGGAGTAAAATCAGGGAGCCTGCCCCAGTTAGCACATTCACCTTTCTCAATTACAGCCTGGGCGTCCTTTAAGGAGGACATCTTCAAAGGAAAGTCTTCTTCACTTACGGTTTCTGCTGATGCCAATGTTGGAGGTACCTCTTCAAAATGTTGAAAGGGGTTTTCAATAAATTCCCCGTCCATCTCAATATACCGGAATGAGTTCAGATGACTAACCATGTATTCTTCCTCCCCCTGCACTGTAACAATCTTCCCTCTGACAGGGTATTTGAGCTTCTGGTGTAGAGTGGAGGTCACAGCCCCAGCTTTGTGAATCCAAGGTCGACCCAGCAAACAGGAATAAGATGGACGAATATCCATCACATAAAACGTTGAATCAAAGACTTGGGAACCAACACGAATCGGAATATCCACCTTGCCATGAACCATCCTCTTCGACCTGTCAAAGGCTCGGACAATGATGTTTCTAGGCTTCAACTCCAGGCCCTCACAATCCAACCTGTCTAAGGCCTTTTTGGGCAATACATTCAGGGAAGAACCGGTGTCCACCAACACGTGTGCGAGAGTAGTGCCCCTGCATTCAATGGAGACATGCAAGGCATCATTGTGGTTCTTTCCCTTAGCGGTAAGATCAGCATCCGAGAAACCCAAACCATTGTCGGCGGTCAGATTGGCCACACAGTCAGTAAATTGATCTGCAGATGTCTCTTGTGGCACATGAGCCGTCTTCAGAAATGAAATCAGGGCCTTGGCATGGGCCTCTGAGCACAGCAGCAATGATAGCATAGAGATCTTGGAGGGGGTATGCCCCAGCTGTTCAACGACATTGAAGTCACTCTTCTTGATTATCTTAAGAATTTCCTCCATCTCTTGCTGGGAGGCTTCAATATTAACAGTCTTTGGTGCCTCCATCCGGGAAGGTACATCATCAATCCCCTTGCTCCGAGTGTCAGATGACTCGGCAATAGGGGTAGAAACTGGATCAGAAGGGGAAACAGGCGCACTTGCAGGTGTAATTATAAGAGGTCTTCGGATAACTGGTGGCGCAATGTCAAGCGAGAAGAGCCTTCCACTGCGAGTTACTTTAGCTAGACCGGTGATGTTACTGATACCGGTACCAGTGTTGAACTCCTGCTTCACTCCAAGTACATACACATCGGCCCCATAGTGCCATGGTACAGCCTTGTCAGATTCATAGGGGAGGGGCCCCGGAATAGTAATAATGATAGGTGCAACGGTCATGATTTTGACTGGCTTCCTCGGGGGAGCCTTGGTAGGATTGTTGAAAATTGTGACAACAGATACTTCCTCAGTGGGAACACAAGGAACATCGGTCTTCTTGAATAAAATCTCTTTGCTATCCATCAGGCTTTGGATGCCCGACTTCAGCAACAGACAATCAGCAGGGGCAACGGCACACAGAAGGCAACCCTTGCTACAACCCGGAAATAAACCGGCCAGCAACAGGTTCCTCTTAATAGTTAATAGAGGGGTAGCAACATCATCCACAGAAACGGCATACAAGTCTTCCTCAATGGCATTTACTCCATGCTGGGGCATAGGAGCAATCACAACATTTGGCCTTTCAGGTGCCTCAAACTGTATTTCCTTCGCATCGATAAGGTCCTGAACCTTATTCCTTAGGGCCCAGCAATCATCAGTAGAATGCCCCGGGCTATCAGTGTGATAAGCACAGCGGGCATTTGGATTATACTTCGGAGAGGTCGTGTTCACCACCTTCGGAGCCTCTCTGACGGTTACCAAGTTGGTCGATAGCAATTGCGGCAAGATTTGTGACAAGGTCATACTCATCCGAGTGTACTCTCTTCTGGGTCTCTCAGCCCTTGGTTGGTTGGATTGCCGAGGAGCGGCAGCAGGCTTTGCAATTACCACCGCGTTGACAGCTTGGCGGCATTCTGGTTTGTTCTGCCTCCTAGGCCCATACACAACATTGGCTTCCTTATTGAAAGGTTTCTTCTTAGAACTTGAGGACGCACCTTTCTGTATCTTCCCTGATTTCATACCAGCTTCTATCCTTTCCCCAGTCAGAATGAGGTCTGTGAACCCTGTAGACAAATTGCCAATGAGATGATTGAAGAATGGCCCGGATAGGGTCCCCAAGAACATATCCACTAGCTCACGGTCGGTTAATGGTGGCTGCACCCTGCCAGCCAGGTCCCTCCACTTCTGCGCATACTCTTTAAAACCTTCTCCCGATCCTAGCGACATACCCTGGAGTTGGGTACGTGTAGGAGCGAGGTCGGAATTATACTGATACTGCTTGTAAAAAGCAGTAGCCAATTCCTCCCAGTTACGAACCATGGTTCCATCCAGCTGATAGAACCATTCGAGATGAGTCCCTGAAAGACTCTCCTGGAAGAAATGGATCCACAAGTTCTTGTCCACAGTATATGGCTGGATCTTCCGCACATAAGATCTGAGATGTAGCTTAGGGCAGGACGCCCCGTCATACTTTGCGAAAGATGGTGCTTTGAACTTGTGTGGGATTACCACACCAGAAGATAGACCTAAGTCTCCGAAATCCAACCCAGGCACTTGTTGAATTTCCATGGCATTCAGACGGTCTTCCAACTGCTTGTACTTGTCTTCAGTTGGAGGATACTGCTCCTCATTAAAATCAGTTTCGTTGTCAGAGACCACCGGACTAGGAACTCTTCCCCCCTGGGGAATGCCTTTCCCCACAGAAGAACCAGCTTGATCAACCTCATTTTGAAGTGTGTTACCAAACCTCCGGCCTGTGTTGAATAATACAGTTCTCTTCTTCTTCTTCTTGACCAGTAGGGCCTTCAACTCCTCTTGACCTTGGGCCAAACTCATAATCAGCTCTTGGAACTGGGCGTTCTGAGCCTGAAGGGCCTTGATGGACTGCTCGATAGATGATTCAGGATTCATGATGCTGAAATAAACAGCGAAGATCATTAAGCAACTTGAAAAGAAGAGTACCTGCTATGCACATGATGCATGATATGTGTTTATGCAATGCATTCAAGGGTTCGAAAGTTCAAATTTGTCGTAGACAAAAAGGAACACACGTTATCATTAAGAAATAATTGTTTGGTACATCAAAGCCTCATGGGCAGATATTACAAAGTAAATCAATCCCAAAAGACGCTGCGCATCCTCTTTGGAGCAATGTAGGTGTTGAGAGTCTTTTCCTCGTGCAGTAGGCGGGTGAGCTCCAAGACCTTCTTCTCACTAGCATGTAGACTGGTCTCAAGAGAATTCCGTTCTTCCTTAAGTTGGATCCAGCTCTTCTGAATTTCCTCCCAGGATGTAGGCATGTCAGGATGTTGAATGGTGTAGGACACCTCTCCTTCCAGAACTGGCTCTTTGATCACAGGGAGAACATGAGGATATGGCATTACTAACTTCTGGGAGCGGGCTCGTACCCACTTGAGATAAGGCTCCAACGGGATGGAGTTCCTGTGCCCCAGTGTCTTGCTGTCTATCTTGTTGGGCATCCTCCAAGCTCTGATAAATCTCTGGCGAAGTCCTTGTTTATCGTCGTCGAAATCAAAAACTATGTCAGGAATTAACATGTCATGAGGGCCGTCCCTCCGAGCATAACCAAACTGTCTCCAAGCCAGACACGGGTTGTACGTAATACCTCCTCTGATTCCAAGTAAAGGAACATTAGGAAACTCCCCGCAACGATCAATGAAAGTGACGTCTTCTCTGGACCGAGAGCACCAATGTATATCAGCATGTGTAAGAGTCATCAATCGTTGTGACCATCTCAAACCCCGCTCATTCTTCAAAACTGATTGTCGAAGGTGCGAAATAAACCACCTTCCCAGGAGAGGAGTGCAGCACATAAGAACACCTCTTTTTCTCATGGTTCGAGTGTAACATGAGTGAAGGATGTCTCCAAGCAACGTAGGTATAGGATTCCTGGACATGAAGATCTGGACATCACTGATATCTATAAGCTGATCGGGATTCGGGAATAAAACCAATCCATAGACAAGGAGGGCCACAACTTCTTCAAAGGCTTGTAGGTCAAGGGAGTTCCAACATTCTTGGGCCTTCTCAAACAGAAACCTGGCCAAGAACCCTTTGATACCACTTCTAACTTCCCAATGTCCCTTGATGTCAGATGGTTGTAGGCGTAGTGCTTTAGCAATCTCTTCAAGTTTGGGTTCCTTTTCTGTACCGTTGTAGGGTAGTTGACTAAGGATAGGGATCTTCAGAAGCCGGGAGAACTCTTCCAATGTAGGCACCAGTTGATAATCCAGGAAAGTAAAACAGTGGTGCAGAGAGTCAAAGAACTGGAAGAGGACCTTTATCATATCTTCCTCAATGTTGGTGTTGACCAAGCTGATGAGTCTTCCATGCCTCTCACTGAAAGAAGAGCTCTCGGTAATCCTGGATATAAGTTCCTTAAGTTGAGAAGGGATCCTTACAAGGCTGATCTGAATTGTCTTTCTGCGGATAGTTCCCATGTCCTACAAAACAAGAACAAAGATGAAGATTCGAACCCCTGAAATGGTTAGTCAATGCATATGATGCTGTATGATGTCATGATGCTATGATAAAGCACACCACAAATATTCACAAGAAGCAAACATGATAAGGCACACAAGTCACACCACAGCCCTTAGAGCTTAGGCCAGCACGGGGTTTATGTATTACCCTCTTGAAGTTGGTGGGCTCAACCTGTCCTATCAGAAGTAACCGGGTTCTAAGGGTCCCAATATCATTGGATTGCTTTCATTGTTCATCGTTTCGATTTAGCCACTGAACTGGCGACTGAAATATTCCAAGAAAACAACCCTCAATTGAGTGTAGTATCGAGTATCAACCAACCTCGGACTGCACCAAAGTCAGTTATCTCACTACCCTAAAGAGGCCAAGATGGTTCAATTAAGGTTCCTAAGGTCAGTTGATGCTTCACGACACCACACAGCGACCCCGTACTCTCCTTGACTGGACTTAAGGGTTACCAGTACTCACCAAAGTGCCACATCAACGTAGCAGACTGCTTCAACCATGTCGGTATACCCCGCACAGTTCCCTCACAGCCTTGTTGCTACTTTCTAAGAAGGTATCCCCCAGATCCGGGTTAGGATCTATAGAACTCCCGAGACAGTCCCACAATAATAAAGCAAGCAATTCAGGCAATTGAAAACACAAGTGATCTTATTCCTAAGGTACACCTCACTTTTAAAGTATCCCCAGCAGAGTCGCCAGTTCTGTGATTGGTGGAAATAGAACTGACTGTTTTAAAGCTGGTTCGCGAAATGTCGCGGTAAGCAAGAGTCGCCACCGTCTTTATGTTCTCCAACATGGAAAGGACAAAAGCACAGCAAAATTCCTTTTCGAGATGTTTCTCGGTTCGGGAGGTAGATTTATAGAAAGGGAAGGTGTTAGCACCCTTTCTATCCGTGGTTATCCACGGGCTCTTAGATACTTTCTCATTGTGTTTTCAAAGTGTTTGTTTGCTTTTCAAGTGTGAGTGGGTTTGAAAAAAGTTTCGTTTAAAGATTTCGGAATAACTCTTGTATCAGTCCTCAAGAGTGTTTGAAAAATTGTTTTGAAAGCTTTTTGAAAAGTGTCGGTGTGAAAAGTTGTTTTTGTTTGTTTTTGAAAAGAGCAAGTATCTATGAGTCATCTACCTACCCTAAGGAATTAGGCTGTGTAAATGTCCTTAAGGTAGTGCCATCCCACCATTGAGAGATAGGTAGCACCACCGTTGGAGATGTTCGGGTCAATTCGAGTTTAGGGACAGTGTGGTCACCGAAGCAACAGTTAGGACACCTTAGAAGCTACCCTTATGCCATTGATCCCTTTTTTTTAATCCGAGGCAACCGTTTCGAGGCAACTATTCCGAGGCAACCGGATCATGGACATAAGGACTTACTAAGACGTCCCATACTTGACGACCACGTTTCGAAGGCAACATGTGAGGCGTACCCTAGAAGTGGTGTGTGAATTTGTGTGTTGTTTTCATGTCAATATTTATCTTTGATCAGAGTATTCGTGAGCTACGCTTGTTTTTAGTTAACCATTCATTCTTTCATGCAATTAGAATTTAAAAGTGCGGAAATTTAAATGCGGAAAGATAAATCCTACGCTATTACAAGGCGGGGGTCTATACATCGCCAAATTACAAAGACCCGTTTGAATAAAAATGCGGAAAGTAAAAGACCTAATTACTATTACAAGCCTTGAGCAGTTACATAATATTCAAAAGAAAATAAATGTGCGAAATAGAAATTAAAATCGAATGTCCGAGGGTTTTGACCCTTTTGAGAAATTAAATGAAATTAAAAAGCTAATTAATTATTTAATTAAGAAAAGGAATATTTTTTAGGTTTTTGTATTTTATGAAATAAAGAAGATTAAAATTAAAAGGAAACCCTAATTCTAAGTCTATTTTAATTATTAAGAAAATATTAAAGTTGTCTTAATTTATGCTAATTAATTATTTACATATTTATTTACAAAAGTAATAATTAATAATAATAATGAGAGAAAATTATTTATTTAAGAAAAAGATGAGAATGTTAAAAAACCCTAATTTCTACATATTTTAATTTATTAAGAAACAGATTAAAGTTTTAACCTAATTTAACTAAATTAATTATTTAACATTTATTTACAAAAATATTTAATAAGTAAATTAATTAACATATTTTAGTTTCTGATTTTTTTATTATGAAAATTAATTATTGGTGAATTAAATAAAACAATTAAAACAAATTAAAACAAAAAAGAAAAGAAAAGGAAGTTAAAAAATATAATACAAACATTGGGGGTGTCTGGCCCATTTGGGAGGTTTTTTGGAAGCAATTTTGGCCCATCAGAACAAAGTCTCGCTTGACTTTTTGGGATCATGTGTGGGATGATTGACTGAGCGTACCATGGACTGCATTATCTGGCCATTGGATGGAACATCAGGGGTGCGTGTCAAGCCTGAGCGTGAGCGTGTATGGTGTACTTTGGGGCGTGCACTGCATTGGAATACATTGAAATAAAATTTATGAATTAAGTGGGGGGACCTGGGAATCGAACCCAGGTCCCAGTGTTTACCAAGCAAATGCCTTGCCACTTGAGCTGTTTGCACGCGTTTGTTATGTAATGGAACACAAATAATATAATACAAAACAAAAATTAATGATATACAACAAGAAAAACACGCCAGTTTTTTGAATGCCCCAACCATATCTGGACACCTCAGCATCTTCTTCATCTTTCTGCCTGTAATATAAACAAATAGCGGGGGTTTTAAACCCCCACTAAATGAAGCCTGAAAAAATAGCGATTAGAACATGCCTCAATATAAAAAAGGCGCGATTGCTTTATTGAATTCGTCTTGTTGTCACGAGTTCAGCTGTACCAGTTTGAAGGTCCAATTTTACCATGTGAGGAAAGCCCCAATTTAGAGCTTCTGAAACCCTAAGCTTCAACCATGGGAAATTTCGTTTTAGGCAACATTAGGACAATTAAACTATGCCGAAAGTTTCAGAAGATCATTAGTAGCAAGAATCAACAGTTAAAACATATGGATAATGCATGGGAATCAAAAATCGATTATGGACATATTCATGAAAAGGGCGATTCTGTTCTACCAATTCTTGGAGTATGGAGACTGGAAAGTGATTGAAACACGTTCAAGGAAGTCTCAGCAAGAGTTTGGAATAGGTTTTAGGCTTTGAATCGCGCTGTAGCTATGATTTCAGATTCCAAAATTTTGATGAAAAGTTGCAACTTTGTTCTTAGCTTTTGAGCAGTCTTTCGTGTATGTATCAATTAGGTTTAGTCTTGTATATGTATCTGAACGTGATTAGGTCAAGAAAACAAGCCCAAGGTCCATGAATTTATGATTTCAATCTTTGATTTTTCTATATCTTTTTTCAATCTTTTTTTCGTGCCAATCTTGCCAATTGTGGAAGATATTGTCCCCTTGAGATGGTGCACGAAATCTCTAGCATGTGTGGAAGATATTTGTTGCACAAAAAAGATTTAAAACCATGATTTGATATTTTTCTCATATTTAAATCTAATTAAATGAATTAATAATAATAAAAATTCAATTAATTAATTAAAAATAAGAAAATAAATCCCTTTGAGCTTAATGGGTCGTGCATATGCTTTGGGTAATGATTCAAGGAAGAATTTGAGGCCCATTAGCATTTTTGAAGCTTTTGAAGCAAAGTTGACTTTTCAAAATTCCCAAAAATTTCCCAACTTCTTCAAGGCATATCTTGCTCAATTTTGAAGCTATGACTATGTTCTTGGACATTTTGGAAAGGTCTTGAAGTCCTCTAACCAATGCCTTTGGTCCCATGTCATTTTGATTTACCAATCTCAAGTTATGGTCTTTGACTTAAAGTGCCTTTTTGTTGACTTTTGAAAATGACCTATAATGTTGAAATTGATAACTTTTTGTGAGAGCATTTCTTGGACTTGGAGTGTGAAGATGAGTTGTAGGAAATGTCATCCTCTTCAAAATGAGCTTTGGATGGAATTTTTCTGATAAACCATGAGGAAGTTATGCCCTGGTCAATTTGCAGTTGACTTTTTCAGTTGTCCAAAAATAGAAACTTTTGCATCTTGAGCCCTTTTGAGCCATGCTTGTGAAATCATGATCAAGAATTGCTAAAATGATGTTTGTGGCTTCAAAATAAGATGTTGACCAAAAATTTTGAATTTTGACTGTCAAATGACCATTTTGCCCCTGTAGTTGACTATGGAGCATTTAGGGTTTTTGACTGTGCAATTTGATGCTGTGAGCCTTGAAACTTGACATATGGATGCTTGACAATGTATATAGGCATGTGGGACTTGATTGGACCCTTTAAAACTTCAATTTCTTTGCTAGAACCAAAACCCTAATTTTGACTGTGTTAGGAAATCTTGAAGAATATGGGAGGGTAAATTTTGGGGTACAACACCCGCTATCCAGGATTTCATTTCGAAGTAACCCTACTATCCAGGTTCCTTCTCATAACCCTACTATCCAGGCTTTAATATCGAAGTAACCCTACTATCCAGGTTCCTTCTCACAACCTTGCTATCCAGGCTTTCATTTCGAAGTAACCCTACTATCCAGGTTCCTTCTCATAGCCCTAATATCCAGGATTTCATATCGAAGTAACCCTACTATCCAGGTTTCCTTCTTACAACCCTACTATCCAGGCTTCCATTTCGAAGTAACCCTACTATCCAGGTTGCTTCTCATAGCCCCGCTATCCAGGCTTTCATTTCGAAGTAACCCTACTATCCAGGTTCCTTCTCATAACCCTACTATCCAGGCTTTCATATCGAACTAACCCTACTATCCAGGTTCCTTCTCAAAGCCTTGCTATCCAGGCTTTCATTTCGAAGTAACCCTACTATCCAGGTTCCTTCTCATAGCCCTACTATCCAGGATTTCATGTCGAAGTAACCCTACTATCCAGGTTCCTTCTTACAACCCTGCTATCCAGGATTTCATTTCGAAGTAACCATGCTATCCAGGTTCCTTCTCACAGCCCTGCTATCCAGGCTTTTATATCGAAGTAACCCTACTATCCAGGTTCCTTCTCACATCCCTAATATCCAGTCTTTCATATCGAAGTAACCCTACTATCCCGGTTCCTTCTCATAACCCTACTATCCGGGTTCTTGCCTCTCTTATCCTCAGACAACAATCCACAACACTGTAAGATCGAGACCCAATCAATCATAATTGATTTCACATTTCCCCAGTAAGTCGCGGTGCAGCATATACCCCGACCAAACACGTAGTTCACTTCCGCTTCCCAAACCAGGATTATTCCCTAATAGAGTAACGGACAACTGAAGCTCCTAAAACTCTATTTCTCTCAAGACAGAGACCAACATTCCCCAACGAAGTCCTCCTCAACAACAGGTATACAGGATCTCGCAAAGGAATCTCTTATACGATCTACACCTCTTCGGATGGAATCTTTAAGCCCATCTTCGGAATCGACTTCCAAATGGCATCTATAAGCCCATTCCCTATATCTCAAATCAAGTATCACTTCATGCGAGTGCAAATTTCTGGGCACTCTAGTGTTTAATCATCTTCCACCTTTAGATCACGAAAGGCAGACGAGCCAATCTACATCCTCAGTTTTAAGAAGATTTAACAGGGACAGCTGTTGTACCCCAAAATGGTAGGGTTGATTTTGGGAACCTCTAGGAGTATGTATTGTGTAAAAATGGTAGGGTAGATTTTGGGGTACAACAACAAGCTCGACACTTACGCATATTTTAAGTACCATTTCAAGGTTCGATAAACATCCTTCAAAATTTTCTCCACAAACGGAGAAGTCATCCATAAAAACTTCCATCATACCATCTAGAAAATCAGAGAAAATGGACATCATACATCTCTGGAATGTTGCAGGGGAATTACATAATCCTAATGGCATTCTTCGATAAGCGAACTTACCATAGGGACAAGTGAAAGTTATCTTTTCTTGGTCGTTAGGATGAATAGGAATTTGGAAAAATCTTGAATAACCATCTAAATAGCAGAAGTGGAAGTGTTTAGCTAGTCGTTCAAGCATTTGATCAATGAAAGGTAAGGGAAAATGATCTTTACGAGTGGCTTTGTTTAACTTTCTATAGTCGATGCACATTCTCTACCCGATGTGGGTTCATTTCACTATAGATTCTCCTTTAGCGTTGCTTAAAACTGTAACACCTCCTTTCTTAGGCACGACATGTACTGGGATAACCCATTTACTGTCGGATATTAGGTATATTACTTCCTTTTTGACTACAACGCTCAAAATAGGATTGATTCTTCTTTTATGTTCCCTAGAGGTCTTACAGTCTTCCTCCAGCATAATACGGTGCATGAAGATAGAAGGGATTATCCCTTTTAGATATGAGATATTATAACCTAAAGCGGTTGGGTATTTTCTTAGGATATGTAATAATTTTTTAGTTTCTATTTGTCCTAGGTCTGCATTGACTATAACTGGTCGTTCAAGTTCTGTGTCTAGGAATTCATACCTTAGGCCTTTGGGTAGTGTTTTGAGTTATATGGCTGACTTCTTTGGACATGGTATAGGATCAGGAGTTAGAGCTAGGAGTTCACTCAAATTTTCATCTTGATATTCACTGCGCCAATTATCATCTTCGAGAATTAGAGGTATAGGAATCTTCAATACTTCCTAATAGGTGGTTTGTTGTTTCTCCATCTCTTTTATGCATTTATCGATTACATCTAAGAAACAGCATGAATCATCGATGGCTGGGGCCTTAAAGAATTTAGACAAGATGAATTCAACTTTTTCTTCTCCGACTTTGAAAGTTAGTTTTCTATTTTTAACATCTATGATGGCTCCTGCAGTGTCTAGGAATGGTCTACCTAATATAATAGGAATATTCGAGTCTTCTTTAATGTCCATGATTATGAAATCAGTGGGGATATAAAATTATCATATACGTACATGAACATTTTCTAACATGTCTAAAGGAAATTTCACCGATCGATCCGCTAATTGCATGAACATCCTTGTTGGTCTCAATTCTCCAATGTTTAGTTTCTTGCAATTTGATAAGGACATCAGACTAATACTGGCTCCTTAATCACATAGTGCTTTGTCTATGACAAACTTTCCAATTACGCAGGGTATGGAAAAACTACCTGGGTCTTTAAGTTTATGAGGCATGTTGTTTTGGATTATAGCACTACATTTAGTACTGAGAAATACAATTTCATTATTCTTAAGCTTTTTCTTATTGGATAAGATTTCTTTAAGAAGTTTAGCGTAAGAGGGCATTTATGTGATAGCTTCTGTAAAAGGTATGGTAATGTTAATTTGTTTCAGAAGTTCAAGGAATTTCTTGACTTGCCCTACATTTTTAGACTTAGAAAATATTTGAGGATATGGAATAGGTGGTTTATAGGGTGGAAGAGGCACATAAGGTTCTTCTTTTTCCATGGCCTCTTTACCATCACCTTCTTTTTATACTTTTCTACGTTTTTGGTACATGTATGGGTTCTCGACTCTAGGTTCAGTTTGTCCGCCTAGTTCTGTCCCACTCCAAAGTGTTACGACATTAGCATGTACCTTTTGATTTGGTTGGGGTTGCCCAAGAAAAGTTCCAGCTGGAGAAGTTGTAGTTGCTTGCTGTTGAGCCACTTGGGAGATTTATGTTTCTAACTTTTTGTTGTGTGTGGCAAGAGCATCAATCTTATTTGTCAGTTGCTTAATTTGTTCACTGGTGTGAATGTTTTGATTCATGAAATCTTTATTAGTTTGAGCTTGGGTGGCTACGTAGTTTTTTATCATTATTTCAATGATGGACTTCCTATGGATATTCAAAATATTTGAGACATTTTTGGTGGCTTTCTGATATCCTGGAGGTGTAGTAGGAGCTTGCCCAGGTGCATACAAAGCGTTCTTTCTTTTGTATGAGAAGTTTGGATGGTTCTTCCAAGAAGGGTTATAGTTATTTCCATATGGGTTTCCTTGAGCATAATTCACTTGATCAACCGGTACTCCTATTAAGAGTGGACATTCGGGTGCAGCATGCGCGTGAAGTCTGTATAAATCACAATTTGGAGCTACTGCAGCCACGGTGGCTGCGGGAGTTGTGGTCAAGCTTTATATCTTTTGGGTAAGGGCTTCTAACTCATAGTTAACTTGGTCTAAGCTACTAACTTCGTGCATACTGCCTTTCGTTTGAGGTTTCTCCAACATGGTTCTATCGCTTACCCACTGATAATGATTTTGAGCCATACTTTTGGTAAGTTGATAGGCATTGTGGTATGGTTTATCCATCAATGCACCTCCAGCATCTGCGTCAATCGTTAGTCTTGTGTTGTACAAGAGACCATTGTAAAAGGTGTGGATGGTCAACCACTCTCCTAGACCGTGATGCGTACAGAGTTGCAACATGTATTTGTATCTTTACCATCCTTCGAAGAGAGATTTGCTTTCCTTTTGTTTAAAACCATTGATATTGGCTCTTAGCATAGTCGTCTTACTCGGCGGAAAATATCACGCTAAGAAAACTTTCTTCAACATGTTCCATGTGGTAATAGAGTTGGATGGAAGAGACTGGAGCCATGATCTAGCTCTATCTCGTAATGAGAAAGGAAAAAGACAAAGTCTTATTGCTTCAGGGATGACACCATTTGCTTTCACTGTGTCTACGTACTACACAAACATGAACAAATGAAGGTTTGGATCGTTCGTAGGACACCCTGAAAATTGGTTTTGTTTGACAAATTGTAATAACGTAGGTTTTAACTCGAAATCACTTTGTGCGATGGCGGGAGCAACAATACTGTTATGGGGTTCCTCTTGCAATGGGGCAGCATAATCCTTCAGAGGGAGATTTTTGGGTCCTTCATCCATTCTTGGGTCAGGAAGAGAATAGTCGGGAAGATTGAATTCGGGAAGGTTGTACTTGATTTAGTATTCTCTAATTTGGCATCTTATACTAACAAAATGCTCGACCTCGTCGAATGGTTGCTCTAATTCTTTGCCTTGAGAGCGAGTGCTCGGCATACAATCAACGGATAAAATAAAATAACATAGGTTGCCTTAGTTTATACTGCATAATAAGGGATTTACAGTATTGACTAAATCAATCCCCAGCAACGGTGCCATAAACTTGATCGCGACTTTGAGAGTCTGTCGGGTGTAGTGACTGCAAGTGCAATGTCTAATCGTGTTGTTTTAAAAGATATCGAACCCACAAGGACTTATGGCCAAACTACTGTTATCTAGGGTCACCGTGTAAAGCTAAGGCTAATTATAAAATTAGGATGTTGGGGGTTTAAACGGGAACTAACTAAAATCTAATAATTGATAACGGGACACCGGTATGTAATTTGTCAACTTCAGGGATTCAATAAGTCATTGGCATAGTTTTATGTATTAAAACATTGTTTCAGTGGAAACTATTAATTTAAATACCCTTGTCTCACACTTTCGTTCTATCGATTCAACCCATATTATTAAACTCAAATGAGCGCTCTCACAGTGTCATTTAAAATTTAAAAGTATTTTTTAAAAACAAATAGAGTCTAATTAATTTTAAAGCGCTATCGCTGTTTTAAAAATTAATGTTCAATCACCACTATCTAGTTAAAACCTCAAACTCTTGCTCTGTTGATTTTATCCTTAGTCTGTCTTTTACTCTCGTAACAAAACAATTTAATATCCAAATTGGAAATCAAAACCAGAAAAGCGTTTTTGTAAAATATTTATGCCAATTAATTACCGAATCCATTCGGTTTAGTACTTCACATACCGGTATCAGGGAAATTAGCCAGACATGATTTTATTGCTTGATAATGAAATTCTGGTATATGCCAGTCTTCAGATGTTATACTCAATGTCTAAGCATCTGATATGACATAATAAATACACTGCAAGGTAGATACCCAATTTCAATGATTCAATGCTGAAGAGTAACATAGGCTCAGTTTAACCAAGCTGTGCCAGATCTATTTTGAAGGTGCAGAGGATAGAACATCGATGTGTCTAGTTCTGTTCGTCTGTGGCACACGATCTGCAGAGAGCAAACAGTCTTTGCTGTTCTGTTTCTTCTGCACAGATATCAGCATGATGTCTTAACATGTTATGAGACATCATCTGTTACAACATTACAGTTTTACCTTGTTGTATAACAGACAGAATTATAAAGTATTGAAGGTAAAAACACAAATCAGTTGTTGACCCAGTTCGATGTAATACACCTACTCTGGGGGCATACCAAGCCAGGAAGAAGATCCACTATTAGCAATATTAATTCACGACTAAACTTCACAAGTTCCCATCCTTCACTTAATCATCTACCCAGTGCAACCTATACCTAGGAACTCCTAGATAGAAACCTACCAGTTTCCATTCCTATTGTCGCAACAACAGAAGTCTTACTCCTACTCAAGAAGCAGTGCCCTCCCACTTGGTTTCCTACATTACAATGAATATGAAGTAATGCAGAAATACTTAGACTTGCTTCACAGCTTCATCCAAGAACACTCAAACTCTTACCTACAGGTTTCGAGTTACATACATGGTAACCTTGCCACAGACCGACAGGTTTACCTAACAAAAACACCTCTAATGTTACATTGTGTGTGTCACTTAAACCCTAGGTTACAATCTGCTATTTATAACCTATTACCTAACTCAGCAAGTTTTTCTCCTTGCTGTTACAACTCAGCAGCAAACTTCTCCTATAATCAAGGTCTTCAATCTTCTAGTTCCTAAAATATCTCCATATTTAGAAACAGTATTTTCTTCAAATATTCTGATTGATTCTTGATTGATCTTCAGATTCTCCACAAGAAACGCCACATATATTCTCAGAGTATTTAAGTACCAGAACTGTAACTGAATTATCAATTCTGTTGTCGTGATGTCAAGTCAGATGTCATGACATTACATCTAACATGTTTTCCTAGATGTTGAACTTTTTCAACACAACAAATAACCTAGATCACTTAGAATAGTTAGGTTATAAGTCACAGCTGTTACAAACATTCAACATATAACATAGTTACTTAAACAGTACTTAGTTTCAGGCGCGATGTCACATGCTGATGTTGTGACTTCTTACATAACATGTTGGTCCAGATGTTGAACTTCAACACCACATATTAAAACAACAGAGGGGATCTGGGTAAACTTGCTTTCTTATTTGTTTTACAAATGAGGCCAACTCTCTAGCCAGGGCACTTACAATCTCCCCCTTTGGCAAATTTTGGCTAAAACAAATAAATGCAAGTTGTATTTTGGGACCAGGCCACAACACAGTTGAGATGTTACAACATCTTGTCTAACATCTTCTTTTGTAGAGGCTGATGTCCTTTGAGCAAACAACAAACCTCTGTCGTCAACTGTGAGCAACTCCACTCCATCGATGCCCCAAGAGGATTTCTTTTCTCCAGATTATTACTTGTGATCATGTAACTCAGATCACAAGTCACAACTATCCTCTTAACTCAGAACACAAGACACAACCAAAGTCACTTACTTAGGGATCATGTTGCTTTCTCCTGAGTCTTGCTGGACATTGCCGTCTGTTGCTTTCACCTGAGTCTCGCCTGAGTCCCTATCTTTCTCCCCCTTTTTGGCCAGAATTTGATAAAGACTGCCCATACAGATCCATATCCATGCACAATTTTCCCAGATTCTAACAAACTTCATATTGCTGAGACCCTCTGATGAAGAGAAGGAATAGAGAGGGTCTTCATAAATAATGCAACTTTGGCATAGATAGTAACGACCTTGGTACTTTACTCTGGCAGTTTCAGTACCCTAGGACTGGTTTTAATGCAGGTACCTACCCTTGGGTTTGACCCTTTGACCATGTCAGGATGGCCTTTTTAAAACAGACATTTGTCTTTTAGAACAGACTACTTCCTTGTCTTAGGATCCCCTTTCCAAGAAACATCGTTGGTATATTACACTCTGCATTAGTTATATAATACCTTTATTAGATGACAAGTTATCACCTAAACATTCCAGCTCACCAAGCTGTTTCACAACAGCTCTGTTTTCTTAGCAGATGAAAACATGCTCAAATCCTATTCTGCTATTTTCTCAAAGAGGATGGTTACTCCCTCTGAGTCATACAACTGTACACACGTGGATAATAATCCATACTTCATCCAATTTTCCTCCTGTCTGTAGTTTTTAGAGGAAATTAGGAGCAAAGTCATTACGAATGTGATGACATTTGGTCAGACATAGTCTTCTTCAGTTTTGAACACATCATTCCGATAGTTGATAATGTGTCACACTTTATATCCTACGAGTTTGACGAAGACCTTTTGTACAAACCAATACTCCCCCTGTTAGGGACAATCACTTCTCCTCATGAAAATAAGTAGGACACATTCAATACTCAGTTGGACCTTCAATGCAGTTTCTGATTAAAGTAAATAAGACCCCTTGATGAATGGAAAACATAAGACGCATCTTCATGTCTTCAAGAGCGCACCCTCTGTTTAACAATATTGTTTGAACGCATTCATACTGTGAATCAAACTTTCTCGATAATAATCAGCTGTCATATGTTGATTATCTTGATTCTCAGAATCCACTGCTGAGATAGACCAAATTCCACTGTTTGATTATCTCCTTCATGAATCAAATGTCACCTTCATGTTTATCAGACTTCTTCCAAAGATATTCTGATCTTCCAATTGAAATTTGAACTTCAGGCTACAAGTTATCACAAAAGGCTTAGATACACTGAGACAGGAACATGTAACAACTCCAAAGAGCTGCAAAGAGATGATCCTTTTGGAGGATCTAATATTCAACTTCGTAGATCATCCTATCTTAAGTTGATGAGCCACTTCACCAAGCAAGAATCTGATGTTGAACCAAATGTCGCAGCATTATGTTATAACATCTAGTTGTTGAATTCAGCTCCAGACTGATCCAAGTGACCATCATCAAGATCATGATGTCTTCTTCTTCTTTAAGTCTGAACATGTTTCCAGGAAACCTTTTCAAGGATCAAACGATTTTGCTGTCACCAAGGAGATAGATCTAAGGTATCACTCTTCCTGTGATTCTTCACAGGGTCTAGAAGAAGGAATGTTCCCACATCAGTTATCTTGAACCCCAAGGATAATCAATTAAGTACTTGTACTTGTCACTAATAGCAATTGATCATAGATCCTTCCCATTATCCAGTAAGATACTTTCACCATTTGAATACTTTGACATACTCTTCGTGTGTTAATATCTTCTTTTTGCAAGCTCTTTCTTTGAGAGACCAAGGAGTTGAGATATCTAGGTTGCCACCCTTGACTCAAGAAAATAGAATTTTCTCTGAACAAACTCTACTTTCTTCAACCGACTTGAGACTCCTACCAGATCAGATTCATCATTAGGAATGAGAGAGATGAATCCTTCCTTCCAAATATGTCACACAACAACCAGAACCCATGTGACATAGGTCAACAACTAGTTAAACACCAGGCTGAACTAATGTGAGGAGGTTAACCAAATCTCCCCCCTCAAGCTATCAGTCATGGAAGCTCCACACAAAATATCCATGCATGTGCACAAACGTCTCGACATGACATATGACATCCCTACCAGATCTACTTAACTCCAAGAGCTATACATTAACCAAACTCTGAGTCTTCATATTCAAGACTCTTGATCCCAATCTACTACTATGAAGGAGCAATAGTGCTGCACCATCATTGGCTTTTATTAACCAGTGAGCTTATCTTTCTTCACACCATAGTACTTCAGGAAACAATTGCTCAGCCCTGACCAGCTTTACTTCTAGAGTTCTGACTCCTAAAGTAACCTTCGGGTGTACACAGACATAGTTGACTTTACCATTGTCAACTTTGCACATGCAGATGTCTCCTCTTCCAAGTCAGGAGTAGGTTTCAAACAAAGGTATCCCTTTGTTTGACACCCGAAACATATGCTCTTCAACTAGTAGCTGCAACCTTGTTCCACCATCACATAGAACATCAGTTACATCACCTTGGAACAAGGCCCTCCTTGAAATTCTTCAAGGTCTTCATACAACACTAATCCGTGATTATGTGATTCTTACCATCCTGAACGAAGAACGTCTTCATGAGTGGACTTGAGAGGACTCAAGTATCTGTGACATCTTGTTGAATTCTTGAATACAATGGCCTTCAATCCATAAGAGGGGAAACACATCAGAGCTTGAGTTTTGCCAGGTATTACACAGCGGAAGAACATAATACACCCCAATCTTTGCACACACACACTCCACCAGACTAACCTTCAAAAATAGACCAAGTCTGATTATGGTTCAAACCTAGCATGACTACTACACACAACTTCAGGCGTACACACATCCTAAGTTTGAAAATAAATCAAACCTAGAGCAGCTATCACACAACCAGGCCAAATGCCAATCACCAGAGACAGGTACACACAATTCCTGTCAAGAATAGTCCATCCTCCCACTTCAAGGGACCATTCAGGGAAATAGCAAACCATTCCAGGTTACAATCTTCAGTACTAAAATTGACCTTGTAGATACCAGAAAGTATCACCCATGGATCTCATCCAGAAACAGAACAGGATGCCTGCTCTGATACCAATTGAAATTCTGGTATATGCCAGTCTTCAGATGTTATACTCAATGTCTAAGCATCTGATATGACATAATAAATACACTGCAAGGTAGATACCCAATTTCAATGATTCAATGCTGAAGAGTAACATAGGCTCAGTTTAACCAAGCTGTGCCAGATCTATTTTGAAGGTGCAGAGGATAGAACATCAATGTGTCTAGTTCTGTTCGTCTGTGGCACACGATCTGCAGAGAGCAAACAATCTTTGCTGTTCTGTTTCTTCTGCACAGATATCAGCATGATGTCTTAACATGTTATGAGACATCATCTGTTACAACATTACAGTTTTACCTTGTTGTATAACAGACAGAATTATAAAGTATTGAAGGTAAAAACACAAATCAGTTATTGACCCAGTTCGATGTAATACACCTACTCTGGGGGCATACCAAGCCAGGAAGAAGATCCACTATTAGCAATATTAATTCAGGACTAAACTTTACAAGTTCCCATCCTTCACTTAATCATCTACCCAGTGCAACCTATACCTAGGAACTCCTAGATAGAAACCTACCAGTTTCCATTCCTATTGTCGCAACAACAGAAGTCTTACTCCTACTCAAGAAGCAGTGCCCTCCCACTTGGTTTCCTACATTACAATGAATATGAAGTAATGCAGAAATACTTAGACTTGCTTCACAGCTTCATCCAAGAACACTCAAACTCTTACCTACAGGTTTCGAGTTACATACATGGTAACCTTGCCACAGACCGACAGGTTTACCTAACAAAAACACCTCTAATGTTACATTGTGTGTGTCACTTAAACCCTAGGTTACAATCTGCTATTTATAACCTATTACCTAACTCAGCAAGTTTTTCTCCTTGCTGTTACAACTCAGCAGCAAACTTCTCCTATAATCAAGGTCTTCAATCTTCTAGTTCCTAAAATATCTCCATATTTAGAAACAGTATTTTCTTCAAATATTCTGATTGATTCTTGATTGATCTTCAGATTCTCCACAAGAAACGCCACATATATTCTCAGAGTATTTAAGTACCAGAACTGTAACTGAATTATCAATTCTGTTGTCGTGATGTCAAGTCAGATGTCATGACATTACATCTAACATGTTTTCCTAGATGTTGAACTTTTTCAACACAACAAATAACCTAGATCACTTAGAATAGTTAGGTTATAAGTCACAATTGTTACAAACATTCAACATATAACATAGTTACTTAAACAGTACTTAGTTTCAGGCGCGATGTCACATGCTGATGTTGTGACTTCTTACATAACATGTTGGTCCAGATGTTGAACTTCTTCAACACCACATATTAAAACAACAGAGGGGATCTGGGTAAACTTGCTTTCTTATTTGTTTTACAAATGAGGCCAACTCTCCAGCCAGGGCACTTACAGATAACATAAAATTAAAACATACATTCAATAACACAGGCATGGTAAAAATAAATAAACTATATTTAAAATTGGAACCTGGAGTAAAATACTGAAGAATAATTATGCAGTATGCTATCCTCCACAAGCCGGTAGGATTAGCTTCGGAACAAAATATCTTGAAGAAATGCAAATAAACCTAAACAAATTCTGGAAGCTAGAAAGAATCTAAAGTTGCAATATTTCTCCTAAGTGAAGAAATATTGCTTTAATGGTGAAGGTTTTCTCTACTTACAGAAGTTCTAAACGAAACTAGAAAAATATCAAAAATTGTAAAAACTAGAAAAATAAAATAACGAAGTTGCAGTATGCAGAAAAAAAGATGAATTGGAACATATGCGTGAACTTCTCAAATTTTGATAATTGTCTTGGTTTTATAGATTCCATCAGCTGAGCAAAAGTAGGAACACTCCCTTAATCTTCGTTCTTCAATCGTGCATAATTTACAGTAAGTTGTGTGCTTTATTGAGATAATCTCGTAACTGGTATATGAGTTATAACAAATGTCATGCACTGTGGCGTGGGGCACGGGTCTTCATTCCATGTCAGTCGAGACAAGAAGTGTGCTGAGGGGCACACTTTTGGACTTTGGACGGGCGGCATGCGCTTGTAATGGGCGGCATGGCCTTTGATACAATTTTTTTTCATGTTTGCTGCTAAAGTGCCATTTCTTCTTAATTTCTTCAATATTCTCCTTCCTTTTCTCATTTATGCTTTGCAGAAACTAAATACCTGAAATATGCTGCAAATACTACAAACAAAGACATAATGTTATATAATAAATGAAGAATCAGAAGCTTTATCTATGTAAATCGAGAGGAATATGCTATAACTCTTCGTGTTATCAAATTCCTTAAAAGGGATTCATAGAAATTTGTTCGTGAGGCCTAGGCGAGAAAAACTTTGTAAGTATTCCTTCGTTTCCCTGTGTTTTCTTTTGCATGTATTCCCTCTTTTTTTTCCTAAGATCGTAAGCTTTAAAATTAAACACACCCTTTAATTATAACAATAAGAGTGGATCCCATGGAGTACCACATACGTGAGGGGTGCTAATACCTTCCCCTTGCGTAATCGATTCCCTTACCTGTATCTCTCGTTCGCAAGATCTTGATGTCACCCTTCTCAGGTTTGCTCGATGTTGCAACCCAAAATTTGCCCTCTTTATTTTAACCATAATTGGCTTATACTTCATCATCATATGCATACATACATGTCATTGGGTCTATACTAAGGGAATCAAAGTTTTTCTCTATGAAAATAACTGCGAAAGACGATTGTTCCGTTAAGCAACATTGTGAAGTAGAACTCCAGGTTTTCTGCATTTAAATGCAATCCGCATGGTTTACAAGCTATTAAATCAAAAACTAATCAAGTCATCATCATATCAAGCTCTTATGTGTCTTGACACACTTTGAATTGTGCAGAAAGTCAAGTGTTTCAATCGATTTGAGACAATGCAGACCGGAATTCAGTATTTTGTGGTTCAAGGGCAAAAATTCATAACTTGAGCCAGAAAATGGTTTGGAAATGGTTCTCTAGTCTTTAGAAACGTCTTGACATGTTCTGCAATTCATCTGATTAGATCGAAGGGTATTTTTATGAAGAAGATCTTCAAAAGTGCAAAATACCTGAAATCACATTATATAGTGGATTTATTGGTTTACTGGTTTTCAGATGCTTAAAAATTCATAACTTCTGACCGCTAAATCATCTTTGAGCGGCTCATGGAGAATTTGAACCATTTTTTTATTTTCTTCATTTCATATGTTCGGCTTGGAAGCTGATGCAGTGAAGAAGATCTCTGAATGTGTGAATACTCTTAAGATATACATTGAAAATATAGTGAAAGTAATATGCTGAACCAAAATTTATCGGAAGTTCAAAAATTCATAACTTTCGCCCGGTTGGACGTTTTCGAATGGTTCTTTGGGCCTAAAATCTGCCTTGATTATATCTTTAATATTCATATGTTCGGGTCAGAAGTTAATTCTTTGAAGAAGATCTCCAAAAGTGCGGATTACTTGAGAAAATTGCACCCCATAATGGTTTTATGCTGAACTGTTTCCCGATATTGAAAAATTTGTAACTTTCTCAATTCTTAGAGATTCAGGACCATTCTCGAAGCGTGAGATCAAAAATTTTATTAGCTACAACTTTGTTTTAGGTCCCAAGTTAGGATTGTGCTCCGAAGGGTTCGGCTTATGGCTCGCTTCCTAAAATGTGCATGAAAATAAGGTGAAACTTCAATGCATCCAGAAAAAGTCAACTATTTCTCGCCATTCGAAAAATCACAACTTTTTTCCATTTTTTGTGTATCAGGGCGATTATTTCGGCATAACGTCACAAATTTCGTCATCTACGATTTTGCTTCAGGGTTCGCGTCGAGATTCTGCATCGAAAGTCATGGGTTTGTGGTTTGTTTTCAAGTTGTACACAAAATAAGCTGAAAAACTTTGCATGGTGAATTTTAATACTGAGTTCTTGCTATTCAAAGCATTATAAATCACTCATTTTTTATCGTATCAGGGCGACTCTTTCAGAATGACATCATAAATTTTGTCATCGAAGATTTTGTTTCAGGTTTTGCGTCAGGATTATGCACCGAATGTCATGAGCTTTGAGGTTCGATCTCAGACTGTACATGAAATAAGTTGAAAATTCAGTATTTGTCAAGAATACACTTGCCAAAGAAGTCTTAGAGTCATTTCTATATATTTTCAAAATTCAAATGAACGTTTCCCTCATTCTTGAAAAACCTCACACAAAAACTCTCTATTCTCTCTCAAGGATCAAGAACACAAAAAGAAAAAAAATCTCAAGATCTACATCTTCCTCCTCCCTCTCAATAGAACACATCATTTCCAGAACTCCCCCTGATCAACTCCATCCTCTCCGTCGCGGCATATTCCTTGCGTTTCTTATCCATTTCTTTCGGCGAGATACTCCCTCCTCTTTTCCAATCGCTTCTTTGCTTCGATCAATTTTTCGGTTACTCTGATATTCTATTTGTGTTATTTTGGTAATAACTCTTAAACTCGATTGATTTAAGTGCTTCTTGGATTAATTGATTTTGATAGGAGTTGAATTATGAATTTAGGATCTAAGTGATTCTTGAATAAGTTAGGAATTCTTTGAGTCCTATGTTCAATTGTTTGAATCATAAATTTCGACGCGTTGATTTGTTAATTTTTGAATTCAATTGAATTTTTATGTTGATACATGAAGTATTGATTTACATGAATTGAACATTGATGTTGATAATGTTGCGAATTATTGGATTCAACTAATTGATCGAATTGTTGTGTAACATTTGACTCGAAGCTTGGAAATTGTGATACCGATACCGGTTGGATGAATGATATTTGTTTGTGAATTTCGATAGAGTTTTCATGTGTCGATATGAGGACTTTTTGCATCAAAATAATGATTTCTAACCGATTTTTAATAAGAATTGACATTTAATATAGTGCTGTCCGGAATTCGTAAATATGAGATAAACTTGTATTTAATTGTTGCATCTTGCATAGTTGGTTTCCATTTGGTAATTGCATGACATTTGTTGTGGTTTCAATAGATTTTAATTCTACTTTTTGTGTATCTCATGAAGCAGTATAGTGTTGTCCGGATATTTTAAATACTTGTACATTGTGATTCGATTATCGTGTGAGGCATACTTGATTGTATTTGAGCATTCGTTAAGCATATATGATGAATTTTGTTGGTTTCGACTTGACTTTTTGAGCCATTTCATGTATTGACGCGGCGCTTCCCGGTTTTCTCTTTCCATGTTCCGATACTCGTTCAAATATTGTTTCTTCGCATTTTGATCTTATTTTGAGTTACAATATGATTTCTTGAGTTTGCTTATGCTTTCTTGTTATCTCTAACTCTTCTTGTGGACTTGTGCAAACTTCAGAAAGGCTATATCTCGCACCACGCGATGTGCAGATTAGTTTTGCATGTATAGTTTTGTATGTTGTGTAGGATGCACATGATATTGGATACGTGTGTGATTAATTTCACATGATGCTTTGATGCATATTATAATTGTGTCTGATTTCTAACTATGTTCTTTATTGGTGAAGCTTGCACGAAGTTTTCCAGATTTCTTTGCTTTGCTTGCTTGGTACGAATTCTTGTTCGTTGGTATTATTCCGATTCTGGTTTAATTTCCACATTACCTTTTCTTTTCCTTGCCATGAGAAGTAGGAATAGATATGCATGACTTGGAGTCCCTACTTTAGGTGGTCAAATCTGTTTAAAGTCCTCAAAGGAGGCGATGTTTATGTTTGTTTAAAGACCTCAAAATGAGGTAATGTTTGTGTTTGCTTGTGCGCACAAGACCTCTAAAAGCGAAAAGTTGTTTGTTTAAAGACCTCAACAAAGGCATTGAGTAAATTCCTCAAAGAAGGCAATTCCTCTCCCTTTTTACTTTGTGCTTGCTATCAAGTCAGTAAGTGAAACAAAGGGCCCTCAATCCGCCCCCACACTTTCTAGTCCTTGTCGTTCTTAGCTCGCATCATATGTTTACACTTTGGATCGTGCTTATTCTTGTCCATTGAGTCAAATAAGTGGAAGAAAGGGTTTGTAACCAACCCCACACTTTGTCATTCGTTTCGACATTGTTAGCTCATGTTGGTCGACGTTGACACTTCGAGTTGTTACTCAATATCGATGCATGAGCAAATCAAATGGATAAAGTTCCTTACTCCCACTTTGAGATCCATTAGATTCTTTATTTGTTGCTAGCTCGCACTTGAGTTTTGGTATGTTTTTGGTTTGACTTTGTTTGATTGCACTTGTTTTGTGCCTTACTTTAAACCTTAGCATGATCCTATAGAATCACTTGTTTCATTTTAGATTCAAGTTGGATATTTGTTAGTGATATGTGCATGTTCTTTTAGGATTTCTTGTTTCTTTTTTATTCAAGTTGGACACTGTGATACGATGACATAACCGACCGTTTTTACTGGTTTGTATTTTTTGTTCGCAAATGTCATGGTAAGCAAGAGTCGCCACCGACGTTTATTTCATCCAACAAAGGAAAAGGAAAAAGAACCAAAAAAAAGCCTTTTTCAAGATATTTCTGAGTACGGGGATAGATTATAGAAAGGGAAGGTATTAGCACCCTTTCTATCCATGGTTTTCCATGGGCTCTTAGGCACTTGCTCATTTTGAAATTGCTTGTGTGTGTTTTGAAAAGTTTTTGTTTAACTTCATGGTAACCCTTGTATCTTTCCTCACGAGTGTGATGAAGTTGTTTTTGAAAACTATTTTGAAAGTGTTTGTGTGAAAGATTTTTTGTTGTTTTGAGCAAGTACTTAAGAGTTTCTACCTACTCGAAAAAGACTGTTCATTTTCTCGTTTCCTTTAGACAGCGCTATCCTACTATTAAGGAGTAGGTAGCCCCATCGTTGGAGTTAAAGGGACATTCTAAGGGACAATTACATTCACAAAAGCTATGGTTAGGAAACCTTAGTAATTACCCTAGAGTTTTAAAGATATTTCCGAGGCAACATTTGAATGGATCATTTTTGATCTTTTGAGACTAAATGACGGCCACTAAAATTCCCTATGCTTCATGATCGTTTACCGAAGGCAACTGAAGTGGGATAAATCCTAGGAGTGAACATGTGCATGTGTTTGATTTTAGTTGATTATCTTTGCACAATTAGGGTTTTCTATCATTTTCAACGTTATTCTTTCCATACAAGCCTATTAGTTTAAGCAGTTAATAATAGCGGAAAGTAAAAGCGGAAAAGTAACTCTATGCTATTACAAGGCTTCGAGGAGGGGGTTACATAGCCAAAATAGGGGGAAAATAATAAGTAAAAACAATAATAAGACCTAATTAAAAAAACTATTACAACCTTTGGCAGTTACAATAATTGGAAAAGTAAATAAATAAAACGCGCGCGAGGAGGATTACAGGAATTAAATATCCTAATGAATCTAATTAATTAAAGGAAATATTTTTGTATTTTTTTATTAAGAAAAATAGTTGAAATTTGCAAGTTAAACCTAATTTTCTAATTAATTTTATTTAACAAAATAATCAATGTTGAAATAATTAAAATAATTAATTTTTAAAAATTAATTTTAATTATAAAAACCCTAATTCTATTTTTGTGATTTTTTGATTTAATAAAAAAATGATTTTGTTTTGTAAAAATAATTAAACAAATAATTAAACAAAATAAATTAAAAAAGAAATAAATTGGGCCTGTTACTGTTGTTAGCAATCTGGGGGTGTGAAGCTGAATTGTTAAGCCCATATGTGCTGGCCCAAGATCTGCGTGAGATCTGGTGTTGTCACGTTCGGAAAGTTCACCATGGGGCTGCAAATCAAGAGCGTTGGATATGTATGATGAATGATCTAATGGCTAGATATGAGGGTGCAAGGTATACGCGTGGAATGACGATGCATTGGATCTGAAATCAAATGGTTAGAAAATAAAAAAAAAACTCCAGACCTGGGTATCGAACCCAGGTCTCTCACCTCACATGCATTCTTCCTTACCACCAGGCCAACCTGTTATTCGTTTATATCAATGACAAAATAATAATATAATATATAAACAACATGAACGCTGAGTTGTTAGCACGTGCCCTTTTAGTGAGACCCTGGATTTCAATCCAACCAATCAAAACATAAAGGATTGCCACGCAGGGTCTTCGCCTAAGTCAACAACGCTGAATCTGCACTCCGGTCGTCTTCTCCGGCCCTGCAAAAATGTAAACGACAAAAATACAGGGAATCAAGGTACCGGGCTCCGACTACCCCCCCCCCCCCCCCCCCCCCCATTTCCTAGGCTACGAACTCCATGTGGTGGTGGTTTAGTCTGAAAGTCCTTGTATATGGAGATACGATGCTCGCTTAAAACCTGGCCCTAACAATGGCAAACTAGGGATCTTGCGTGCATGCTTGCCGATAATGGTTCAAAACTCTTGCAAATATGATATTAAACATAAATGTATGCAAAGATCTCATTTATATGCCATGAAATAAAAGTTTGAAGATTGAGAAATTTACCAATCGGGTGACTCTTAATCTGGGCGTTTGAGGGTGTTGCAAGCCTGGATATGGACAGGGATAGACTCCTGGGAATCTCTAGGCGTGGATTGAAGGCTTAGGTTAGACTGAAAGAGGCTTGGGGTTGCACTTTGGAATTGAATGATTTCTAATTATTTTTGCAATTTGGGTATAAGTACTTAGGGCTGCGTATATGTCTCCTTGTGCTTCTGAGTAGCCATGCATATATATTGAATCATATTAGGTTAACAAAATTGGAAGAAATCTTTGCTTTCATTGAGAAAATAATTTCTTTCAAAAATATGATTTTTTTGCATATTTGGACCAAATCAAATCTTGCTCTTTCTCCATGAGTTTGCCTTGATATGCCATTACATCTTTCCCATTATTTGATGAGAATAAGATTTGAAATCAAATCTTACATTATTCATTTTATTTATTTATTTATTTAGTTTTGCATTTTTAATAGATAAAATCTCAAAATAAATAACATAAATAGAATAATAATGTATGAATGAGCTCAAAGGTAGTGGGCCATGTTGGAAACAAGTTTCAAGCTTGAAAAGATGGGCCCATTTGGAAAAAAGGTCATTTTGGTCAATGTTGACTTTATGCACATTTCCAAAAATTGGTCAACTTTGACAATACATATCTTCCTCAATTTTAACTTTAAGAGGGTGTTCTCGGACTCTTTAGAAATCTTAGGATGTCCCCTAAGAAACCTCCTTAGTTTCATCTCAATTGGATCTTCCATTTCCATGTAAGGAGCCTTGACCCAAAAGGTGTTTTTGTTGACATTTTGAAATGACCTATAATGTCTGGATTTATATATTTTCATGAGTGAATTTCTCGAACTTGATGGATGAAGATGAATTGTAGGGAATTGGATTCTATTCAAAATGAGCCTTGGATGGGAAATTTCTAATAAAGTATGAGAAAGTTATTCATGGTCAAAGTTTGGTTGACTTTTCCTATAGAAATCCTAATTTATCAACTTTTGAGTGTTGATGAATTTGGGGCATTCCTTGAGGAATCAAGATCAACCCTTGATAAAATGATAAATATTACTTTAAAATGTTGATGTTTACCAAAAATCTTGAAGTTTGACTGCATGAGGGTCACAGTTGACTTTTGACCTAGTATAGTTGATTTTTAGGCATTTGAGCAGTTGACTGAGCAAACTTATTGTGCAAGGCATGAAACTTGACATGGATAGTCTTGAGAACTTATTAGGACCATGGAAAATATTTGAGGCCTTTGGAGCTCACCCATCTTGATGAAAATGGAAACCCTAATTGGAGATTCATTGCTTTAGGAGAGAGAGTTTGTCTGGTCAACCCCTAGTCAAACTTGAGCAGTTGAGGACTTCTAGAGGCATGCCTTTGAGTGAAATGAGAGGGAAAATTTTGGGGTACAAAAGCTTCCCATGTTCAATCTTCTTAAACCTGAGGATGTAGATTGGCTGGTCTGCCTTTCGTGATCTGAAGGTGGAAGATGATTGAACACTAGAGTGCCCAGAAAATTGCACTCGCATAAAGTAATACTGATTGGTGATATCGAGAATGGGTTTATAGATGCCATTTAGAAGTCGACAGAGAATCTTCAGAGATGGGCTTAAAGATTCCATCTAGAAAAGATATCAGTTGCATAAGAAATTCCTTTGCGAGAATTCCTGTAACTGTCGTTGAGGCGAACTTCACCGGGGAATTTGATTTATGTCTTGGGAAATAGGGGCTAGGAGCTTCGATTGCCCTCATTTCTATTGAGGGATTAACTATTGATTGAGGAGGTGGAAGTAAACTGCATATCTAGTCAGAGTCCAGGCGGCACATCGACATACAGGGGAAATGTGAAACCGACCGTATCTGGTTGGGTCCAGCTCTTAGTGTTGTAAATTGTTGTCTGGAGATAATAGAGAAGGAACCTAGATAGTAGGGTTGCTTCAAAATGAAAGCCTGGATAGTAGGGTTTATGGGAAGGAACTTGGATAGTAGGTTTACTTCAAAATGAAAGCCTGGATAGTAGGGATTATGGGAAGGAACCTGGGTCGTAGGGTTACTTCGAAATGAAAGCATGGATAGTAGGGCTATGAGAAGGAACCTGGATAATATGGTTACTTCAAGATGAAAGCCTGGATAGTAGGGATATGAGAAGGAACCTGGATAGTAGGGTTACTTCGAGATGAAAGCATGGACAGTAGGGCTCATGGGAAGGAACTTGGATAATAGGGTTACTTTAAGGTGAAAGCATGGATAGTAGGGCTATGAGAAGGAACCTGGGTCGTAGGGTTACTTCGAGATGAAAGCCTGGATAGTAGGGCTATGATAAGGAACCTGGATAGTAGGGTTACTTCGAGATGAAATCCTGGATAGTAGGGCTATGAGAAGGAACCTGGGTCGTAGGGTTACTTCGAGATGAAAGCCTGTATAGTAGGGCTATGAGAAGGAATCTCGATCATAGGGTTACTTCAAGGTGAAAGCCTGGATAGTAGGGCTTATGGGAAGGAACCTGGGTGATAGGGTTACTTCAAAATGAAAGCCTGGATAGTAGGGATATGAGAAGGAACCTGGGTCGTAGGGTTACTTCGAAATGAAAGCCTGGATAGTAGGGCTATGAGAAGGAACCTGGGTCGTAGGGTTACTTCGAAATGAAAGCCTGGATAGTAGGGCTTATAGGAAGGAACCTGGATAGTAGGGTTACTTCGTGATAAGTTTGGGTGAAACTGAATCTGAACCAAGAAGGAACCTGGGTAAGGTTGCTTCGTGAGAAGTTTGGGTAAAACTGCATCTGAACCGGGAAGGAACCTGGGTAAGGTTGCTTCATTTGATCACGTGGGTTAGTTGACCCTTTTGGTTTCAGGAACTGATTTTCCATTAGTTGTCTGCGATGTGACATGTATGACTGCTGGGATTGTTGATGATAATTGTCTTTCATGAAAGGATAACAAGGTTAATTATATGCGATGCATGAAATGAATTATGGGATGATGTTCTCAAAATAAATGAGATTATGCTATATGTAATATGTATGCGCATGTCATGATGTATGAATATGAGATGCTATTGTGACATTTGAGTCTGGGAAAATAAATCCCTGACTGCTACTGGAGAGTATTGGAAGTTGAATTCCTGACTGTCGTAGAAAACTGTGGTTCTTCTACTTCCGTGGGGATGGTGAACAGAGATGACTATGCTGGAGATTTGCTCCTTGTTTACGGATATTCTGTCGGGGAGAGACTCTGCTTGAGAATAACTCTGTGAGGGAATAACTCTGTTTGAGAGAGGAGCTTCCATAGTTGAATGGATAAACTCTGTCGGGGATTGAGCTTCTGTATTTAGATAAATAAACTCTGTTTGGGAGAGAACTTTATGACCCGCTTGCGGCTATGAAATTCGACTGAGGAATATAGATGTCAGTTTTCTGAAGGAACTTGGCTGGGGATAGTAACTCCTTCTCAGGGAACCTGATATCATTACTTTGATTACCTCTACTTTGTGGGGAGTACAGACGTCACGAGGTCGTATTTACTGACGAATTTGTTTCAAAGCTGTCTCTGTCCTGGTACCTGCTGGATAGAGTAACTGTCTGGTTTGACATTTTTTAGTTTTTGCCCCTGTTTCTTAAGTTTCTAGCAATTGTCTTTCCGTTTCCTATACAAATATTTATGAACAACAATCATATTCAAATGCATATGTCAAGAATAAATCATTGGACGTTTTTGCAAAACAAAACAGAAAAAGAAAAACAAATGGTTTTGTAAAAATGACTTGTATTAATTTTCGAAGTTGGCCTATAACAGGCGTTTTTGTACAAGGAATCTGACGCTCTAGTAAGATAACGCTGCCGTAAAAAATTGAAGCTATACAATATTGTTTACAACAAAAAGAATACAACTATGTGAAATAATCCCATTTAAGTTTCAATTTTGCTATTACCGCTATGTCTTCAGGCGTCTCATCACTTTGCTGCTTGTCTGAAGCTCATTAGATCGATTGGTTCCATTCGAGCTTAACATTTGATACTGAGGTCTGGTCGCAAGATGATCCAATGGGACATAGTGATATGCTTTACATCCCTAACTTTTTCTTGGACTGCCCTTTCGGGTTTTCAGTCCACCGGGATACCCTTTTTTGCCCAAGCCGCCCTTTCAGGTTTTCGACTTGTCGGGTGTACAGATTTTTCATTTTAATCCCTTATTTTTTCCCGAACCCTTTTGGTTCGCCGGGAAGCCCTTATTTTGGCCTAGGCCAGTCAACCTAGCGGGTCTTTAATCATGCATAGTATCTTTTCACTATGTCTGCATTGACAGGGTGAGGAAGGTCATCACCGTCCATGGTGGTTAGAATCATGGCTCCACCCGAGAAAATATTATTAATCACAAATGGCCATTCGTATGTGGGATTCCATTTTCCACTTGGATCACCATGCGGTAGTATGATGCGCTTGATTACTAGATCTCCGACTTGATATTCTTGGCGTCTGACTTTTTTATTGAAAGCCTTGATCATTCGTTTTTGATACATTTAACCATGACAGACAGCAGTAAGTATCTTCTCATCGATCAGATTTAGTTGATCAAGTCGAGTCTTGATCCAGTTGTCATCGTTCAAACTCGCATCCTTCATGATCCTTAAAGAAGGGATCTGGACCTCAATGGGTAGGACTGCCTCTATGCCATATACCATAGAGTAGGGTGTTGCCCATGTCAACGTCTGTGCTGAGGTGCGGTACCCATGAAGAGAAAATGGTAACATCTCATGCAAGTCTTTGTATGTCACCGTCATCTTATGTATAATCTTCTTGATGTTCTTGTTAGCAGCTTCAACTACACCATTCATCTTCGGCTGGTAGGGAGAAGAGTTATGATGTTGTATCTTGAACTGTTTATAGAGTTTGGTGATCATCGTGTTGTTGAGATTCATACTATTATCAGTGATGATTCTCTCTGGAACACCATATCGACAAATCAGGTTATGCTTGATAAACCACGCCATAACATTCTTGGTAACGGTAGCAAAAGAGGCAGCTTCAACCCACTTCGTGAAGTAATCAATGGCCACCAGGATGAAGCGATGTCCATTGGAAGGGGTAGGTCTAATCTCTCCGATCATGTCAATGCCCCACATTGCAAAGGGCCAAGGAGCCGTCAAGACATTCAAAGGAACCGGAGGCACATGCACCTTATCAACATAGATTTGACACTTATGACAAGTTCGAGAGTGCTGATAACAATATGCTTCCATATTGAACCAATAGTATCATGCCCGTAGGATCTTCTTAGCCATGGTATGTCCACTGGAATGATTGCCAAAGGTACCTTCGTGTAAGTCTATCGTAATCATCTCTTCTTCGCTCTTGTATACACACTGCGGTAAGGTAGAGTCCTGGTTGCGCTTGTTGAGGATTCCATTACTGAGGAAAAATTTCGCGGCAAACCTTCTCAGAAACTTCTTATCATTGACAGATGCCCCTCCGGGATACTCTTGAGCCTCGAGATACCTTTTTACTTCGTGAAACCATGGTTTGTATGCTACCTCTTCAGTATCAATCTCACAGCAGTGCGCTGGTTCATCCAACCTCTCAATGGTGATTCGGGGAGCTTCGTTGTCCCACTTACCTTTGAACATAGAAGACATGGTAGCTAGCGCGTCCACAAACTGATTCTCCTCTCGTGGGAAATGTTCAAAGGTTACCTCCTCAAAGTGTGGGAGCAATGTCAACACGTGTTCTTTGTACAGGATGAGACTCGGGTGCTTCGTATCCCATTCTCCTTTGATCTGACTTATCATCAAGGCTGAATCCCCGAAAATGTTTAAGAACTTGATCCTCAGGTCGATAGCAGCCTTGAGACCCATGATACAAGCTTCGTACTCTGCCATGTTGTTAGTACAGTTGAAGCATAGTCGGGCGGTGAAAGGAGCATGACAGTCCTCAAGAGATATGATTACAACGCCAATGCCATTACTGAGTGCGTTTGAAGCTCTGTCGAAAACCATAGTCCATCAGGATCCTTCTTCAGGTCCTTCATCCGGTGCAGGTTCTTCATAGTCAGTCACTAGCATAATATTCTCGTCCGGGAACTCAAAATTTATGGACTGGTAGTCATCCATGGCCTGATGAGTCAAATGATCAGCCAATACACTTCCCTTGATTTCCTTCTGGGTTGTATATTGTATATAATATTCAATTAAGATCATTTGCCATCTTGCTATTCTTCCTGAGAGGGCTGGCTTCTCAAAGATGTACTTGATTGGATCCATCTTAGATATCAACAAAGTAGTGTGGGTCAACATATACTGGCTTAGTCGCCGAGCAGCCCATGCCAAAGCACAACAAGTTTTCTCGAGCAGTGAGTAACGTGTTTCACAGTCGGTCAACTTTTTTCTAAGGTAGTATATTGCGTGCTCTTTTCGACCAAACTCGTCATGCTACCCCAGCACACACCCCATTGAATTGTCTATCACTATTAAGTACAATATCAAAGGTCTTCCTTCAACCAGAGGCATCCGAATTTGTGGTTCTTGAAGGTATTCCTTGATTCTTTCGAAAGTGGTCTGGCATTCGTCATTCCACTTTACCACTTAATCTTTCTTCAAGAGTTTGAAGATCGACTCACAAGTAGCAGTCATATGTGAAATGGACCTGGAAATATAATTTAGGCGTCCCAAAAAACCTCTAAGCTCATTCTCAATACGGGGAGCCACCATCTCTTGTATGACCTTTACCTTTGCAGGGTCTACCTGAATACCTTTGTCATTGACGATGAACCCTAGAAGCTTTCCAGACCCTACTCCGAAGGTGCACTTGTTCGGATTCAACCTCAACTTGTATGTCTTCAACCTGTCGAACATCTTTTGTAGATGATCAAGGTGTTCTTCCTTGGTTTGTGATCTGGCTATCATGTCATCAACATAAACATATATCTCATGGTGAATCATGTCATGAAATAAGGCGACCATGGCTCGCTGATAAGTTTCCCCAACATTCTTCAACCCAAAAGGCATCACCTTGTAACAGAAGGTGCCCCACTGTGTGGTGAAGGTTGTTTTCTCCTTGTCTTCAGGAGCCATATTGATCTGGTTGTAGCCAGAGAAACCATCCATGAAGGAGAAGATTTTGTGTTGTGCGGTGTTGTCAACCAAAACATCAATATGGGGAAGTGGGAAGTCATCCTTGCGGCTTCCCCTGCTCAAGTCTCTGTAGTCCACACACATTCGTACCTTACCGTCCTTCTTAGGTACCGGAACGACGTTAGCAACCCACTGTGGATAGGAGGTGACAACTAGGAACCCATCGTTGAACTGTTTCATGACCTCTACTTTAATCTTCTCTGACATTTCATGGCGCATACGATAGACCTTTTGCTTAACCGGAGGACAATATTCTTTAGTCGGCAGACGATGTACCATAATATTAGTGTCTAAACCAGGCATGTCTTCATATGACCAAGCGCAGATCTTAACATAGTCATGTAACATCTGTATCAATCGCTGTTTGACATTAGTCTCCAGATTTGCGTCGATTTTGACTTCTTTTTTTTCTACCTTCGTGCCCAAGTTTATTGTCTCCATTGTCTCTTCATGAGGCTGTATAGCCCTCTCTTCCTACTGTAACAGTCTAGCAAGTTCTCCAGGCACCTCACAATCTTCCTCACCTTCGTCCTCGGCTTGGTTGATCGGATTTTTGAAGTTATAACTGGCAATAGCAGAACTGTTATCAATGGGATCCATAGTGGATATGGATCTGCAGTTTGATATGTGAGTGTGTGTAAGAGCATAGCTGTATTGATAAAGTGAAAAAGCAGAAAAGAAAACAGAGAGCGCAAAATTTGTATGCAAGAAACGTCCAATATTTTATTGATGACATATGAAAATGACATATAACAACCCTTACAAATAAACCATCGTGCCTCGGGTAAGACACAAGGCCATAGAGTTTATATTGTTTATTACAAATTCAAAAAACAAGTAAGACAATTACTACTAACAAAAAAATTGGCACAAAATCTTTGGTCGTCCAGTTACTAGGTCCACTGTTGGTAGTAGGATAGATCCAACTGTCAATATCAGAATCCTCATCATTGTCTTCAATAGCGTTGACCCCACGATTGCTGATGCGTAGGGGAGGTCCTCCAGCCCGAGCGTGTCGAACAATCTTTTGAGCTCCTGAAGTAAAGCCCAAACCAAATTTGTCAGTTTTATGAGGAAAATCAGGGAGTTGTCCCCAAATGGTACACCACCTTCCTCAACTACCTCTCTGGCGTCCTTGAGAGAATCCATCTTCAAAGGGAATTTGGTGATCTTCGGCGCACTAGTGATGGTCTCGGTTGATGCCATAATCTGGGGAACCTCTTCAAAGTTTTGACAAGGGGTCTCTATGAATTCCCCGTCCATATCCACATACCTGAAAGAGTTCAAGTTGCTTACAATATACTCCTCTTCACCATGCATAATGATAATCTTCTCCTTCACTGGATACTTCAACATTTGGTGCAGCATAGAAGTAACGGCCCCAACTTTATAGATCCAAGGGCGACCCAACAAACAAGAGTATGATGGCCTGAGATCCATCATGTAAAAGTTGGATTAAAAGGTCTGGGAACCCACTTTGACAGGGATGTCCACCTCCCCATGCACCATTCTTTTTGACCTGTCAAAAGCCCTCACCATAATGTTATTGGGCTTTAAGGTCAATCCTTCACAATCTAGCCGATAAAGAGCCTTCTTAGGTAGAACGTTCAGTAACGATCCAGTGTCCACAAAAACATGAGCCATAGTAGTGCCCGTGAATTCGATTGAGACATGTAGAGCATCATTATGCTTTCTCCCCTTTAGCGTCAAATCGGCATCTAAAAAACCTAACCCATTGTCAGCAGTCAAACTGGCCACATAGTCCTTGAACTGGTTGGCGGAGGTTTCTTATGGAACATGCACAGTCTTGAGAAATGCAATCAAAGCCTTTGCATGGGCCTCAGAACATAACAGCAGAGAAAACATTAATATCTTTGAAGGGGTCTGCCCCAGCTGCTCGACCACATTGTAGTCGCTCTTCTTGATTATTTTTAAAATTTCCTCCATTTCTTGCTTAGAGGATTCCACAACAATTTTTCTAGGTGCCTCTGTCTGGGTAGGCTCACCTATAGCTTCTTTGCCCCGAGTCCCAGATGACTCATTGGCAGGGGTAACAACTGGAGTAAGGATGGCAGTAGCAACAGAAGTACTAGTAGGAACAAAAGATGGAATAACAACAAGCTTAGCAACAGTCTCCGGGGAGATATCGGGAGAGAAAACCCTTCCACTTCGGGTAAATTTGCTGGTCTCGACAATGTTACTGACATCAGGATCAACCTCTTCAGTTTTCAAATCCTGTTTGATGCCATGATACTAAACGTTGACACCATAATTCCAAGGGACAACTTTGTCCGAGGAGTACAGTATAGGACCAGGAAAAGTGATTATCAAAGGAGCAATTCTTGGAGCAGGTGTAATCCTAACATGTCTTTTAGAGGATACCTTGGAAGGATTGGAGGAAATGGTTATGATAGCAACATCTTCATGCAGAACAATCGAAATCAGAGTCTTTTCAAACCAAATCTCTCTACTGTCCATCAGGCGTTGAACATCTGCTTTTAGCAAATAACAACCAGAGGGAAGAGATGAACACATGTGGCGACCTTCACCACAACCCGGAAATAAACCGGATAGAAACAAATTCTTCTTGACAGTCATGAGGGGAGTGGACACTTCATTAACAGAGGTAACAAACAGATCAGTACCAATGGAATTAACACCATGGTTGTGCTTGGGCATGGGAGCAGTTATGACATTAGGCTTCTCCAGAGCATCAAACTCAATCTCCTTGGCTTCAATTAGATCATGTACCTTATTCCTCAAAGCCCAATAGTAATTTGTATCGTGGCATGGACTCTCAGAATGGTAAGCACACCGAGCGTTTGGATTGTATCGAGGAGATGTGGTGTTAGGATTCTTGGGAGCCTCCTTTAAGGTTGCCAAGTTAGATCTTAACAGATGGGGTAAAACTTCAGTCAATGTCATATTAATCCGAGTGAACTGTCTTTGAGGTCTTTCTACCCTTTGCTGATTATTTAGTTGTTGAGTAGCCGTAGGCCTAGGTATCATCACAGCCCCTACCGTTGGACGGTGCTCAGCTCAGCTCTGACCTCTTGGGCTATAAATGGCACTGACCTATTTCTTACTCGTGAATGGCTTCCTCAATGCACTTGACGAGGTGTCTTTCTGGATCTTGCCACTCCGGATCCCAGCTTCTACCCTTTCTCCAGTCAATATCAGCTCGGTGAAACTAATTGAGGAGCTACCAATCAAGTGATTGAAGAACGGGCCAGACGGTGTACCAAGAAACATATCCACCAACTCCCTATCAGATAAAGGGGGTTGGACTCTCCCTGCCAGATCTCTCCACTTCTGCGCATAATCCCTGAAACCTTCGCCTGCACCATGGACATACTCTGGAGTTGAGTACGGGTAGGGGCAAGGTCAGTGTTATATTGGTACTGCTTATAAAAAGAAGTAGCCAGGTCTTCCCAGTTGTAGCGATAAAAAATGTAGCGAGGTAAATCGGAGATCGAACTATTAATTAATTCGTCTCGCAAAAGCAAGAGTCGCCACCGCGCTTTATTATTTCCAAGGGAAAAGGGAAAAGAGCGAAATAAAATCCTAAAATATGCAATGTAAAATAATACTTTGAAAGTAATGAAAATACAAGGCGTTTTGAAAAGAGGTCTAGAGTTCGGGGGTTGGTTATACAATGGGAAGGTATTAGCACCCAATGTATCTATAGTATTCTATAGGAACCTTTTGAAATATCTGTTTATTAAAATGTTTATTTGATTAAAAATAAATTGTTTTGGCCAAAAATGGGTATGGACGAGTTTTTGAAAATACGAAGACCTAATGTCGAAGTTTTGACTTAAAAGGTGTGAGTTTTTTTTTGAAGAAATTGGATATTTGGGGAAAAATTATCTTAAGTTTTAATGAAATGAAGATACTCGCGTGATTGGATTTGAGGACATGAAGTCAACAAGTTTAATCATTTTTCTCTTGGATTTAGACGTAAACGGAATAACCAAGTAAAGATGAAATAATTAAACAGAAAATTATGCAGATAATGATTAAATAGCTAAGTGATATATAACCACAACAATGATTGAATAAACAGACCAAATGGTGTGAACATACATTTTTGTATTTTTGAATATGGTCAAAGCAAGAGAATTAAATAAAGAAAATAAAATGTTTTAATTTTTTCTATTTTTTTATGTATTTTTTTTGGTATTAATATAAAGTATTATTTTAAGAATTATTAAATAATTTTTAAACTAAATTAAAACTTTAAAAGCTACTAACTTAAATCTAATTAAAAAAGGAGTACTAAAATTACTAAATTAATCCTAAGGTTAAACTTAATAAAAATGGTCACATTATTTAAAATTTTATCTAATTAAGTTACACCTCTTATTTGATTAAATTCATTAATTAACTAAATCAATAAAATTCTAAAAAAAAAGCTAAAAGAAAGTAAAATAGAAGGAGGGGTGTCCAAGAAATAAAGGGGGTGGATAAACAAACCATTGCATGGGCTAAAGGATTTCTAAAGGGCCCAACCAAAAGCAAACAGAAATGGGGGGTGTTAGTAGAAATCATTTGGGCTTTTAGGCAGGAAACGGGTCAAGCCCAAATATTGAAGCAAGGTTTAGGGTTAAACACATTTGTTTTCATTAGGGAATTGTTAGGGTTTGTTGAGACAGAGGTGCCGCTTGTTCATTGTTTCACTTCGTCTTCTTCGCCTTTGCCTTCTTCATTGCTCTCATGCCCGCTTCTGAACTCTCTTGCCCATGGCCACCGGCATCTCCAAACTTCTTCTTCCCTCCAACGAAATGCTAGGGCGTCCGATTCAAGGTAAACTTCGTTTTAATTTCAAATGAGGTTTTATTACTGCATGTTATGATCTCATTCCTTATTTTCTGACTTCAATGTTATGGTTGTTTGAGGTATATGAAAGAAAGAGAGGGAGAAATCGTTACCTTTGGAGACGAAGGAAGAAAGGGTGGAGAAGAGTTGTGGCGGCCAAGGCAGTGAGGGACGAAACGCGTGATGCTTGCTTTGACCCTGGTATTTCGTTTCTGACTTCTTTGATTTGTGGTTTGATGATGTTGTTGAAAGCCTCTATGTGATATTTTTCTTCTTCTTCTGTTGACCTCGCTTCTGTCTATGCACGCTTCTTTGTCCCTTCTTCCTCTTCTGGTTGCCTTGTGTTGGTTGCTGTATGATTTGAATCTGAGGGTTTAATGATGATTTTGCACCCAGTGATGATATTTTCTGAGGGCTTATGATGTTTGACTTTGCTTGACAATGTTGATGCTTTGAAAAGGTAGGCTTTTTCTAGTTTAGACCGTTTGGTTTGATGGCTTTGGTTGGATTGACAGTGGTTTAAGGTTGATGGTGTTTTTGGCTGGGTTTGCTTCAGGTTTGGCCTGGTTTTTGCTTCTACAAGTTTGGCCTCTTGATGAGTTTACTGGTTTTTCAGGCCGTGGTTATATGTTATTTGGCTTGATAGGTTTAAAGTTTTTGGTGATGGCTTTACTGGTTTATCGGTTAAAGCTTGAAAATAGGTTGAACAAGTTTTATGGTTTTAGGCCATACGGGTTGTGTTGGGGATAATTTTCTGGTTTATGCTATGTGTTTATGGTTTCGGTCATGGTTTTGACATGGTTTTGGCTGTCTTGAATGCAGGTTGTATGTATGTTTTGGTTTATGTTGCAGTTTGAGTTATTTGAACTCAGTTTTGGTTTTAGGCTTGATGCTGTTTGGGGATATGGTTTTTTCAGCAGGTTGTGTTTGACAAGGCCAAGGTTTTGGATAGGCAACAGGTTGTTTACTGTTTTTTCAGGCCTGGCTATTGGTTTTGGTCTTGAGACAGCAGGTTATACTGGTTTTTTGCTTTGAGACTTTGAGAATTTGTTTTGTATTTGTTTGACAATTTTTTTTGGAAGGCTTGAAAAACAGGTTTTTGAACTCTCTCTACCTTTTTTGAAGGGTTTGTTGTTGTTATAATAGTTGGCTGGCTTGGCTCTAATGGTTCAGGTTCTGAATATTTTTACTATTTTTTTGCCTTTGATACCTCTGCACTCTACTGCTTCATTCAGTTTGTTTTGTATCCTTTTTCCATGCTTTCCTTTTCTTTACTGTGTTACTGCTGTTTTGTTTTATATCCCTTTTCTGCCTAAGGCCAAAACCTGTAAACCCACACTCTTTCTCTCTTCTCTCTCCTTAGTACATTTTGACATTAAAATGATGTATGTACTTTAAGTTCTGAAAAAGAAAAGCTGGAAAATGATGAAAAATAGGAATATTTTGCTTGCATATTTGGTTTTAAACTGCACATGTTTCTCTTTGTCATCTGCATTGTACAGTAGAGGAGCCTTGTGTTTTTGGCATCTTCCCATACCTTGGGTAGTTTACATTGGACTTGGCTTTGAACATGTAACTTTGACTATGCATATGATGTTAATTTTGAAATATGCAGTTTTGACAAAAAAATGGATTTGTGCAGTTGGTTTTGAAATATGCAGTTGGCTTTTGAAATGTGCAATTGATTTTGAACTATTGAATTGGTTTTGAAATATTGAAATTGTGCATATTTTTTAACTTGTGCATTCATATTTATCAATAAAATTCATCCCCTTTTGTGAACCGGGAGAAATCCCGTGATTTGCAAAGAGGGTAAAAAACTGATTCCAGCCGTTTGCTTTTAATGATGAACGCTAAATTAATTTTCTGCTTTTAATTATATTCATTTCTGACTTTCTCTTTTAATTCTTTGCGGGTAAAATCAAATGGGCATCAAAGAAGTATTGGATAGAAGATGAAGATTTAGAATCTTAGAAAAATTAAAATAGTTTTTATTTCACTTTAAACATTTTATATAATTGTCATTGTAAATACTTTGTAAATAATACAGTATTTAAACAACAATTGTAATAATTAGAATAAAGATGAATAAAATTCTATTATTTTACCAGTTAATTATTTTCTTCTTTCCAATTATTTATTTTATCATTTATAATTCTTTAAATTATATAATAACTGAAAATCAATTCCAATTATTTAAATTTAGAATGATAAATAATTAAATAAACATCATTGATAAATTAACTTCTCTTCAATTATTTACTTCATTATTTATAATTCTTCTAAATTATAATAACCGAAAAAAAAATTTCAACTATTTAAACTTAGAATGATAAATAATTAAATAAACATTGTTTGATCAATTAAAAAACTTCTTTTCAAATATTTACTTTATTATTTATAATTCTTCAAATTATATAATAACTGAAAATAAATTCTAATTATTTAGATTCAGAATAATAAATGATTAAATAAACATCATTGATCAATTAACAAACTTCTTTTCAAATATTTACGTTATTATTTATAATTCTTTAATTTATATAATAACTGAAAATAAATTCCAATTATTTAAATTCAGAATAATAAATAATTAAATAAACATTGTTTTAGCATTGATCAATTAATAAATTTAGCATTTCAAAAATAAACAGCTCTTGACTTGAAAAAGTTATGAATTTAAAATCTGCTTTGAAAATTGATAAAGATAGGTCAAAACACTTGCAATGTAATGATGCAGATGGGAGATGGTATCTTAGGTCAAAATTTGGGGTACAATAGCTGCCCCTATTTAAGTTTCTTCTATCCGGAGATATGAAGATTAAAATCTTCGTCTCAACGAGATTGAAGGTACTTAAATACATAATACGCAAATTTTTGCCCTAAGATACCGCCATTATATTTGACATGAATGTAGTGATTGAATTCACAGAGAAAGATATTGTATGAAACAAGATAATGCGGGAGAAATCAAACACCAACAAAACGCAGGGACACAGATTATACAATACTGGGGAAATAAACCATCAACTTCAAGTGATAGACTCTTGACGGCGAATAAAAGGTTGAGGGAACACGACTTCTGACCCTAACAAAGAAGGCATCTTGCATAGGACAATAAAACAGATTATTGACCCAAAATATCCGCGAGTTCATGACTCAAGGTTAACGATAGACAAAAAGTATCAATTTTGCTGATGATGGACTACCAACTTCTGAAGGTAAAGATTCATAACAAACTTCTCTGCAAGATTTCCCGAGATATACCAATTAATGCTGAGATAATAATATGGTTGTAGATACACAAGCTGCTCAAATAAAGAAGCTGTCACTTGCTGTCTTCCCAAAAATATTATGACATACAAGCTGCTCAAATAAAGAGGCTGCCACTTGCTGTCGTCCAGGGATGTCAATAACATACAAGCTGCTCAAATAAAGAAGCCGCCACTTGCTGTTTTCCAAAAAAAAATACCAATAACATACAAGCTGCTCAAATAAAGAAGCTGCCACTTGCTGTATTCCAGAAAAATAATAACGTACAAGTTGCTCAAATAAAGAGACTGCCGCTTGCCGTTTTCCAAAATAATAATAACGTACAAGTTGCTCATGAAGAGACCACCGCTTGCCGTTTTCCAAAAAAATAATAACGTACAAGTTGCTCATGAAGAGACCGCCGCTTGTCGTTTTTCCAAAAATAATAACGTACAAGTTGCTCATGAAGAGACCGCCGCTTGTCGTTTTTCCAAAAATAATAACGTACAAGTTGCTCATGAAGAGACCGCCGCTTGTCGTTTTCCAAAAATAATAACGTACAAGTTGCTCATGAAGAGACCGCCGCTTGCCGTTTTCCAAAAATAATAACGTACAAGTTGCTCATGAAGAGACCGCCGCTTGCCGTTTTCCAAAAATAATAACGTACAAGTTGCTCATGAAGATACCACCGCTTGCCGTTTTCCAAAAATAATAACGTACAAGTTGCTCATGAAGAGACCGCCGCTTGCCGTTTTCCAACGATGTCTATAACGTACAAGTTGCTCATGAAGAGACCGCCGCTTGTCGTTTTCCAAAATAATTCAGAAGGAAATTGCGATGATACTGGCAGAGAATAAAATCTTCGTCAAAGAGAACCATGAATCAATCCTTCCCGAGGAGATCACATACTTAAAGGTGCAAAATAAATACACCATTCATCTAGGTCGCGACTTCACTGGGAAAAATCATGAGATAGCCTATGCAAGAGACAACAACTCCCTCCAGGAATAAACCAGAAAGGAAACAGTCAAACAAGACTCCACTCAATGAGAAAGTAACTTGATTGGGGATTCATCCTATCCAGAAATGGACAGGGTAGGCTAAATCAAAAATCATCCACGAGGATTAGCTCAGTTGGGGAATTTAAAAAGGAAGCACATTTTCTGCCTAAGCTAACCTTCTACTTGGAAAGAACGTGTACATTGTATTAAAACAAAGTAAAACAACCCAAAATCAACGGCAAATGTGAATATGCATACTGATGTAAGTGTAAATGAGTAAATGAATGTTATGTTGACAAAACGAACAGATGGAATAACTTGAAGACAATAAGATGTCAAGACATAATAGATACTCGGTCAATCTTAAAAAAACGGAAAATAACTGGAACTGGAACCCCAAAGCAATGTCGGAGCGTAACACGCCACAAGGTTCAAGTCTTCTGAGGAGAAAAGTATTCAAATCCAATCTTCTAATACTAATAGACCACTGGCATGAGACAAAGCGTACCACACTTCAGAAATTGCCCAAATAAAGGTAGCCAAAACAACGCTTAACTGGAACAACTGGGGAGTCACCAAACTTAGTACCGCGAGAAACGCAAGTTTAACACAACCAACACCTCATGACGATTTTGAAACGAAACATGTTCATCATGCAAGGACAAATTACTGTATTGTTTTGCATTTCATGGCTTGACCATCCTCGGAACAACTGTCAATATTCCTTTCATTATTCACGACACATTTTTTTAAAATAAGAATACTTTAAATAACTTTGTTTCAAATATTTCCGTAAAAATTAAAATTTTGCCCCCAAAAGGTAAATGCTCAACATGGGGTGAGCCAAATGGTCGGCTAAAATACTCCCTTTGATTGCTTTCTGAGTGTGATACTCAATGTCATATTCAGATAACAACATCTGCCAACGGGCTATTCTTCCAGATAAGGCGGGCTTCTCAAAGATATACTTGATCGGATCCATTTTGGAGATCAACCAAGTGGTGTGGTTAATCATATACTGGCGCAGACGGCGAGCAGCCCAAGCTAAAGCACAACAGGTTTTCTCAAGAATTGAGTATCGAGACTCACAGTCTGTGAATTTCTTACTCAGATAATATACAGCATGTTCCTTTCTTCCAGTCTCATCTTGTTGACCAAGCACACATCCCATGGAATCTTCCAATATAGTCAGGTACATAATCAAAGGTCTTCCTTCCACCGGAGGAATCAAAATGGGAGGTTCAAGCAAATATTCTTTGATGCTATCAAAAGCTCTCTGACAATCTTCTGTCCATACACATCCTTGGTTCTTTCGGAGAAGCTTGAAAATCGGCCCACAGGTAGCAGTCATATGAGATATAAATCTAGAAATATAGTTCAGTCTCCCAAGGAATCCTCTTACTTTTTTTTCCGTCTTGGGTGCGGGCATTTCCCGAATAGCTTTGACTTTATCAGGATCTACCTCAATACCTTTCTGACTGACAATGAAACCCAGAAGTCTTCCAGAACGAACACCAAAAGTGCACTTGTTGGGATTCAGACGGAGTTTATACTTTCTCAAACGCTGGAATAACTTCAATAAGTGTTCCAAATGATCTTCTTCAGTTTTTGATTTGGCAATCATGTCATCTACATACACTTCTATCTCTTTATGCATCATATCATGGAACAAAGCAGTCATGGCCCTTTGGTATGTTGCACCGGCATTCCTCAAACCAAACGGCATAACCCGATAACAAAATGTTCCCCAAGGTGTAATGAAAGTTGTCTTCTCCATATCTTCTGGTGCCATCTTGATTTAATTGTAACCAGAGAAACCATCCATGAAAGAAAATACTTTGAACTTTGCAGTACTGTCGACCAATACATCAATGTGCGGTAATGGGAAGTCATCCTTTGGGCTAGCTCTATTCAGATCTCTATAGTCTACACACATTCAAACTTTGCCATCTTTCTTAGCAATAGGCACTTTATTGGCTAACCACTGAGGGTAGACTGATGTAACATGGAAACCTGCATTAATTTGTTTTTGAACTTCTTCTTTGATCTTGTCAGCCATATCGGGATGAGTCCTTCTCAACTTCTGCTTAATCGGCGGACATTCAGGTTTCAACGGTAAACGATGCTCCATAATATTGTTGTCCAAACCTGGCATATCTTGGTAGGACCAAGAAAACACATCAACATACTCTTTGAGAAGCTCCAACATTTTCTCTTTGACCTCTGGTATAAGCAATGCTCCGACCTTAACTTCCTTTTTATCTTCTTCATCACCCAAATTGATCATCTCTATAGGTTCTTCAAATGGTTGAATAGTCCTTTCATCGTGCTCAAGTAAACGGGAAATTTCATCAGGAATCTCTTTACTATCCTCTTCTTCAGCTCTGAATACAGGGAATTCAAAGTTGGGAGGGGGCATAGGATCATTGTTTTCAATGGTTAAGTCATGGATTAATCTGCACATATGATTATGCTTTATTTTAGAAATCGATTTGTACAAATAAAACAAAAAGTTATTATATTTCCCTATTACTACCAATTGATTTTCATTACTATTTCCCAGAAAAAAGTGAAAAATAAAACAGTCGTGGACAAAATAACATTTTTATTCATGAAGGGAAATACTTGAAACAAAGAGCCCAGGCATTTTCTCTTTTGCCTTGGGCAGAGCAAAAGGATTTATTTTCAACATAGCCCGACACAAATACTTTTCGCCTTGGGCAGAGCGAAAGTTTTTTTTCAAAAATAAAACAAAACATTACTCAGAAATGTGCATCACAACAGGAACATCAACAGCAATCCAGTTCTGGCAAACCACTCCATGCGTTACAAAATCAGGTAAATCCTCTTCAGAATCGTCTCCTATTATAGCATCAACTTCAGGAGGAGTCGGATGGATAAAACTTGTGCTTCGGAAAACTTCTTGTATCGGACGGGTAAATACTTCCTGCTTGACTCTTGTAGACACGGGATGAAAACCAAGACCTTCTCCAGACTTGTTCCCGGGCAAAGTCAACACCTGGCCCCAACCTTCAGCCGAACCACTTTCAACCACTCGTCGCGCATCCTCAAAAGAAGAAATAGATGTCCCTTGCTTCTTCACTTCATTACTAGCAATAGATAGAGCTTGGAATTGGGTTCCATTATCCTCATCAGCATCAATAAAAGAGAAAGATGACAAATGCCTTACCACCATAGCCTGCTCTCCACAAATCATTACCAGCTTTCCATGCTTTACAAACTTCAATCTTTGATGGAGCATGGAAGTGACTGCCCCTGCATCATGGATCCATGGACGACCCAATAGGCAACTGTAGGCGGCACAAATATCCATTACTTGAAAAGTGATCTGAAAAGTATGAGGACCAATTACTATAGGAAATCCACTTCACCAATGACAGTCTTCCTAGAACCATCAAATGCTTTAACAATTACTCCACTAGGTCTCATGGGAGCACCTTGATATGAGAGTCGAGATAATGTAGTTTTGGGCATTACATTTAACGAAGAACTTGTATCTACCAACACACTTGATAAAGTATCATTTCCACAACTTATTGAGATATGCAGAGCCATATTATGGTTCCTTCCCTCCTCCGGAAGCTCTTCATCACTGAAACCAAGATTGTTACACGAAGTAATATTTCCCACAATTCCATCAAATTGGTCAACCGTCACATCATGATCCACGAATGCTTGGTCCAAGACCTTCATCAAAGCTTCTCTATGGGCACCAGAATCTCTCAGTAAAGCAAGTAAAGAAATCTTGGAAGGAGTTTGCAATAGTTGGTCCACAATCTTATATTCACTTCTCTTGATGAGCTTCAGAATCTCATCATCATCGGGATGTGGGATAGGTTCATTGGATCGGCCTATCTCAACCCTTGGTTCAACATTTCTCGCTGGAAGTTCTGTCGGTATGGGCCTCCTGACTTGAACTTCTGGTCTCTTCAAAGGTACTGCTGCAAAAACACGTCCTCTTCTCGTAACTCTACTCACATCAGCGATGTTAACAAAAGATGGCCTTGTTGGTATAGGGACTTCTACCCCATTCTCAATCATTGTGGAATTATACTTATACGGTATAGCTTGGTCTGAGTTGTAAGGCACAGGGCCAGGTGGATAAATGATCAAAGGAGCAACAGGTGCAGTCTGACTGTCGTAAACAATCTCAACTGATTCAGGCAAATTGAATTGTGGTATTATAACATTCACTTCATCCTCCGAATCTCTGTCATATGTAATAGTGATAACCCTCTGGTCTAACAACTTTTGAATATCCTCCTTCACAATAGGGAAATCAACCTCTCTTGAAGAAAATTCACAGACATCATAATCATGTTGATGCCTAACAAAGGCAAGTCTTCTTAAGCTCTGATGTAACCTGATCAATGACTCTCTTATGTGTTCAACTTGAAAAACTCGAAACTTTCCCGGACAACCTTCCACCATATTCACTGATGCTGCCCCATGTCGAGGCAAAGGATTATCTCTAACATTTGGGTTAACATACTTGAAAGACAAGATACCATTCTTAATCAACCTCTGCACGTCCGCCTTTAGAGCAAAATAATTTTCAAGGTTGTGCCCCGACGACCCTTGATGATATTCACAAAACTGATCCGCCTTGTACCACGAAGAAGTACTATTTGGTGCGACAGGAGGAGGCTTCGTCGTTATGAGGTTCTTTCTGATAAGAGCATGGAACAATTCAGTATAAGTCATAAGAATGGCATCGAATTACGGTTTTCTTGGTGAACGGTTCTGGTTGTTGAATGGATAAGCCTGTTGTCGAGGCTGCTGCTGAAATGGCTGTTGTTGAGTTGGTGGGGTTTGATGAGTTGGGGTCATCAAAGCTGGGCGGACAGCCGGAGTGAGTGCCGCAATGTGTGAGTAACCTCTCCTTGGTCTCCCTGGGAAGATTGCGTTGACATCCTGTTCTTTTCTTTTTGGGAAAACACTTCCAAACTTCTTGGTACTGCTAGACGGACTTCCTTCTTTAACCAAACGCCCTTCACGAATCCCTTCCTCCAACCGCATGCCCATGCTTACCATTTCGGTGAAGTCACTGGGTGCGCTGGCGATCATTCTTTCATAGTAAAAGGAACCTAAAGTCTTCAAGAATATTTTCGTCATCTCTTTCTCCTCAAGAGGAGGATAGATTTGAGCAGTAATTTCACGCCACCTCTGGGCGTATTCCTTAAAAGACTCTCTGTCTCTCTGGGACATCGCCCGGAGTTGATCCCTGTCCGGCGCCATGTCAACGTTGTACTTATACTGGTGAACAAAGGCTTCGCAAAGATCGTTGAATTTGCGGATCCGAATGCTGTCTAAACCCATATACCACTTTAGAGCAGCACCCGTCAAACTGTCTTGAAAATAATGAATCAACAAGTCATGATCATCAGAATATGTAGACATCTTTCTCACGTACATAGTCAAGTGACTCCGAGGACACGAATCACCCTTATATCTTTCAAAGTCTGGCACTTTGAATTTTGCTGGAATCTTGACATTCGGAACTAAACAAAGGTCATGCGTGTTCTTTCCAAACAAATCCTTCCCCTTTAACGCTCTGAGCTCTCTCTGCATTTCTTGGAATTGGTCTTGAAATTCTTCCATTCTATCAAAAAGACCCAAACTTTCAGCAGGCTCGGCAGGATAAGTAGGTTCATTCAAGTATGGCATGGAATAAACCACAAGAGCGACAGTTGTCATCACCGGTTGCGGGAAAGGTGTTACAGACGGGATTACCGGCGGCTTGGCAGTTGTCTCTGGTTGAGGAAGAGACAAAGTAGGTTGAAACAAAGGTTGTACGACAGGCTGATACCCCTCTGGCACAAAGTTGTAAGGCATTCCCCACGGAAAACCTTTTGGCATCTGATGTTGAAGCGGAGAGTTGATTTGAGTCACGGATGTTGGAACGGTGACAATCTCGGAAACCACAGTAGTTGAAGTCTGAATCTCAGCAGCTGTAGTCGATGGCTGATTTTGAGCAGCCATCAAACTTTCCACTAGCGTAGTTAACTTTTCCATACCGACATGAAGGGTAGCGACCTCCTCACGAAGCTCGTGGTTTTCCTGTTCCAGATCTTCCATCTTCCTCTGACGATTGGCTCGAGTATCGTATCGATGAGACAGCTTGACAATCTATCAGAGTGGAAAAAGAAACAAGGATAAGACTCTAGAAAACATGCGAAGTGGAATGTTGAATGATGCATGGCGTGTGATGCAAATGATGATTCATTTTAATAGTTTTTCAAGGAACTTCAATAATTTTGCACACATCAATGGTAAAGGAATTTGGAACAACAAAAACTCATTTCATTAATCAAAAGCGGTAACTTACAACTTACAACCTTGGAACAACAAAACAAGAAATTACAACTTTGGGATAACAACCCAATAATAAAAGCAGTAAACTACAACTTTGGAACATGAAGCCCATAATAAAGCAGTAAATTACAACTTTGGAACATGAAGCCCATAATAAAAGTAGTAAATTACAACTTCGGAACATGAAGCCCTTTTACAGAGTTTTACAAAATGACATCAGTAAAATAAAACTAAGAACTAAAGATCACTCAGAATCATCAGATGAAGGACCAAATGCCAACTGTAACCAGAGCTTCCTGATCTTCTCTTCATAAAAGTCTTCCATCTCTTTCTTCTCAGCTACCAGTCGATCAACGATTTCCTTTTGCGGATTAGGAACGGGAACAACGCTTACCGAACCTTCCTTCTTTCTCTTCCTTTCACTAGCATACTTCTTCAGTAAAGCATCCTTTTGACGAAGCTTCTCATCATGATCAATAAACCAGCCGTCTTGAATAAACAGCAAATCCTCCTTTTCCTTTAGTTGTCGAGACAGGACCCGATTCTCATATTCAGACATATTATACTTTTCTTTCCAAGCATCTCTCTCGGACTTCATCCTAGCCAGATTTCCTTGGTATTCTCCCATATTCTCGATAGGGATATCAACAGATGATGATGCAACAGTAGGGAATAAAGATTTCACTTTAAACATTTTATATAATTGTCATTGTAAATACTTTGTAAATAATACAGTATTTAAACAACAATTGTAATAATTAGAATAAAGATGAATAAAATTCTATTATTTTACCAGTTAATTCTTTTCTTCTTTCCAATTATTTATTTTATCATTTATAATTCTTTAAATTATATAATAACTGAAAATCAATTCCAATTATTTAAATTTAGAATGATAAATACTTAAATAAACATCATTGATCAATTAACTTCTCTTCAATTATTTACTTCATTATTTATAATTCTTCTAAATTATAATAACCGAAAATAAAATTTCAACTATTTAAACTTATAATGATAAATAATTAAATAAACATTGTTTGATCAATTAAAAAACTTCTTTTCAAATATTTACTTTATTATTTATAATTCTTCAAATTATATAATAACTGAAAATAAATTCTAATTATTTAGATTCAGAATAATAAATGATTAAATAAACATCATTGATCAATTAACAAACTTCTTTTCAAATATTTACGTTATTATTTATAATTCTTTAATTTATATAATAACTGAAAATAAATTCCAATTATTTAAATTCAGAATAATAAATAATTAAATAAACATTGTTTTAGCATTGATCAATTAATAAATTTAGCGTTTCAAAAATAAACAGCTCTTGACTTGAAAAAGTTATGAATTTAAAATCTGCTTTGAAAATTGATAAAGATAGGTCAAAACACTTGCAATGTAATGATGCAGATGGGAGATGGTATCTTAGGTCAAAATTTGGGGTACATCACTAGTTGTGGACATTGGTTCTCTCTAGTTGATAGAACCACTCAAGCTGAGTCCCGGACAGACTGTCCTGAAAGAAATGGACCCACAAGTTCCTATCACTAGTGTGAGGCTGAATCTTCCTCACATAGGAACGGAGATGAAGCTTGGGATAAGACACCCCATCATACTTTGCAAAAATCGGAGTCTTAAACTTTTGTGGGATGACTACCCCAAACACCAAATCCAACTCTTCAAAATCCAGCCCTGGTATTCTTCGGATCTCCATTGCGCTCAAACGATCCTCTAATTATTTGTATCTATCCTCAGTGGGAGGATATTGTTCATCATTGTAATATGTGTCATTATCAGAAACCTCAGGTCTAGGGTCCTCCTCCCTTGTCTATCCTCCTTGATTCTCCCCTTCTTTGGACGAGGAGGTCAGATCAACCAGTTGCTTCAACGGTCCCTTAAATCTTCTGCCTAGATTCAGGACACCAGCGGTCTTCTTCTTCTCTTTCAAAATAAGGGCTTTTAGATCTTCCTGCCCCTTGGCAAAGGCTATGAACATTTGCTGAAATTGGGCATTTTGTGCCTGGAGATCCTTGATGCTTTGTTCAGAAGACATTACTGCTGAAATAAATAGCGAAGAAGATGAGGAACCTATTATGGTACCTGTTTATGCAATGTCATGGGTGATATGTGTATGCAATGATTTCAAGGACTTTGGGAAATTTAAATTTGTGAACCAAAATAAAATAAAGATTTTATTAGTAGAATTCAAAATACAACTGTCTTTTAGGCGTTACAATTGAAAATTCTAAAAATTAAGTTTCTCATAGATGCTTCCTCTTCGTGCCAAGATAGACATTAAGGCTTCTTTCCTCATGAAGCTGCTTTGTGAGCTCTAAGACTTTCTTCTCTTTGGCATAGAACTTGTCCCTATAGGTATCCATCTCCTTTTTCAACTGAATCCAGGACCTCTGTAATTCTTCAAGATCAGTGGGCATATCAGGATGAAGAACCATGTAGGGAATACCCCCTTCAGTAATGGGCTCCACAATCACTGGCAAGACAACTATGTACGACATCATCAGTTTATGAGCACGAGCTCATACCCATTGGAGATAAGGTTCCATAGGAATGGAATTTTTTGGCCCTAAAGTCTTGGTGTCAGATATGTTTATCATGCCCTAAGCTCGTATGAACCTCTGGTGATACCCCTGAACATCATCCTCATAGTTAAACACAATACCATGGATAAGCATCTCATGAGGAACATCCCTTCGGGCGTAACCAAATTGTGCAGAGCCAAACAGGGATTGTAAGTTATGCCTTCCCTAATTCTAAGTAGTGGGACATTAGGGAACTCCCCGCAGCGGTCAATTATAGAAATTCCTCCCATAGATCGGGAATACTAGAGAATATCTATGTGAGAAAGTGACATTATCCTTTGTGACCAACCCAGGACTTCTTCATTCTTCAGCACTGACTTAGGGAGGTGAGAAATAAACCACCTCGACAGTAATGGCATGCAGCACATAAGAACCCCTCTTCTCTTCATAGTACGGGTGTGGAGAGCATGCAAGATATCTCTGAGCAAAGTAGGCACATGGTTATGGGAGTGGAAGATCTTGATACCATTCACATCTATGAGTAAGTCTGGATTAGGTAACAACACTAACCCATAGATTAGAAGGGCCAAAATCTCCTCAAAAGCCTGAAAGTCCAGATCATCCCAAAACAGCTGAGCTTTCTCTATTAGGAACTTGACTAGAAAACCCTTGACTCCGCTTCTTGTTTCCCAATTAGATACCATGTCGGCCTGTTTCAGATGCAAAGCTGAGGCAATGATCTCTGGCTTGGGAACTTCTTCTAAACCTGTGAAAGGAATATGGTCAAGAATAGGTAGATCCAATAACTGAGAGAACTCTTCCATGGTAGGTACCAACTGATTGTCTGGAAAGGTGAAGCAGTAGTGCTTGGGATCGAAGAATTGAAAGAGTACCTGTGATATGGTGGCAGAACCGACTGTTTGAATGCTGGTTTGCATTTTTCATTTGCAAAATGTCGTGGTAAGCAAGAGTCGCAACTGACTTTTATTTCATCCAATCGGAAATGAAAAAAGTACAGAAAAAAATCCTTTTTCGAGATATTCTGAGTACAGGGGGTAGATTATAGAAAGGGAAGGTTTTAGCACCCTTTCTATCCATGGTTTTCCATGGGATCTTAGGTACTTGATCATCTTTTAAAATTGCTTGTGTGTGTGCTTTGTTTTTGAAAAGATTTTTAACTTCGTGATAACCCTTGTATTAGTCCTCAAAGGTGTGACGAAGTTTGTCTTCAAAGTTTGTTTAAAAAATGTAAGTGTGAAAAGCTTTGATTTTGAGCAAGTACCTACTAGCATCTACCTACTCAAAAAAAGATCGTTTCTATTCTCGTTTCTTTTAGACCGTGTTATCCTACTATTGAGAAATAGGTAGCACCGTCGTTGGAGTTTGTAAGGGTCAATTCGAAAGGGACGTACGATCACCAAAGAAATATTAGGACACCTTAGTAATAACCCTAGAGTCTCAAGATCATATTCGAGGCAACATTTCCGAGGCAACATCCGAACGAGACACTTGATCTTTTTAGACAGGAGGGTAACCACTAATACACCCTATACTTAATGATCGTTTACCGAAGGAAACCGAAGTGAGAGTATACCCTAAGAGTGATATGTGCGAGTGATTAGTTTCAGTTATTTATCTTTGCACATTAGGGTTTTCTAATTGTATTAATTTGCCATGCATTCTTGTCACACAATCCTATTAGCATACATCTAGATAGTTAAATATTTGCGGGAATTAAAAATGCGAGAAAGTAAATCTACGCTATTACAAGGCTTCGGGGAGGGGATTGATTACATAGGCAAAAACCCTAGAAAAAACAATAAGTAAAAGACCTAGATTAAACTATTACAAGCCATGAACAATTACAGAAATATTGGCAAAATAAATAACATGCGTGCGATGAATTGAATATGAGACAACTAGGGTTTTGACCCTTGCCTAAACCTAATTGCGGTTAATTAAGAATTTTTTTTTGTTTTATAAGAAGGTAAAGAAACAATTAAACTAAAGAGAATATCCTAACTCTAATTAATTTTTAATTAAGAAAAATAAATTAATTTATTCTAAAACCTATTTTTGAATTTTTATTTATTTGAGAAAAAGAGAAAAATTAAATTAAATCAAAAGTTTAACCTAATTTCTATTTTGATTTTATTTATGAAAACAAATTACAATTTCCCTAAATTAAACTAAATTAAATTAATTTTGATAAAAATAAAATAAAAACTAATCTTAATTTTGGTGAATTATTGATTTTTTATGTTTTTTATGAAAAATGAATTAATTTGTGAATTAAAATAAATAAAGGAAATTTAAAGAATAAAAATAAAGATAAGAAATAAGAAAAAGGTTAGTAAATGGGCTTGGTGTTGTTTAGCAATTGGGAGGGTGTGCTAAGGAAATTCTGGGCCCAAGGTTGATAGCCCATTTGACTTGCTTGATCCAGTGTGCATGTTGACGGGGGGAACATGGTAGTCCTCCAAGGGAAAGGCATTGGATCTGGAGGGCTGATGAATTGGAAGGCCAGATCTTGATGGCACACGGTGAACCTCCTGATGTGTAGCGTGCTAGATTTCCTGTTGAAGAAAAATATGAACAAAGGTTGGGACCTGGGGATCAAACCCAGGTCCTCATGCACTTTTCCAACGCACGCTTTCCATCTGTGCTGCCATTGTTATTTGTATATACAATAAAAACCAATTATAATATAATTAAAACAAAAATGCTGAAACCCAAACACGCGAAATTCAAATCACCAACCAGGGAGTGACACACATCCATCTTCTTTCTCCCAACCGTCGTTTTAGGTAACAACATTTTTACCTACGGTTGCCTCACTGTAGCTATAAGCCTGTTCATCACAAAAATTCTCTACAAGCAATATAAATGAAATTCACGTGTGCCAATCAACTCGTCTCATCCTCACGAGTATCATGGCACCAAAATCCAGACCCAATTTAGCCTATCCTGCAAATCCCTAAACAAAAATGCAAAACCCTAGCTATGGAAATATCTTGTACATGCGTTAAGAATGCAATTAAATGGTACCAAAAGTTTGCAAACTCAATAAGGAACAAGAATATGTAATAAAAACTTGCAAATGATGTATAAATCAATGAAAACGAAAACGAAGTTTTTGGCTAACCGTGTGACTGCTACAACGCGTTTCAGGACGTGGGAAGGCTTGCTAATGATTGGAACACGATCCCGAGACTTCCAGCAATCAATTGGTAAGGTGAAGATGGCTTGGGATGGCCTGTAACTTGGAATTGGATCACCACTTTTTCTTGAGATTTTTCAGTTTTGTTTTTGCTCTGCACCACTGTTCAACCTCCTCTCACGCCTTGGATCTCTTATGTATATGTAATACAACATGTTAGGTCAACAAAAACGAATTCAATCTTGCCCATTATGAAGATTTGATTTGGTTTTTTATGGCATATGATATCTTACCAAATTTGCTTCAATTCAATCTTTTTCCACCCAAATTAGCTTTGCAAGAATTGATTCTCAATTGACATCATATAAGATCTTCCTTTAATGCAAAAATCATCCCTAAAACACAATATATGATTTATTTGGATTTATTTGATTTTATTTGAATTTTAAGTGAATAAAAATCAAAATAAATTAAATAAATAAATAAATAAAGCATGGAGGGTCCCATAGGTCGTGTACTATGCTAGGAATGAGATGCAATCTTAAAAAGATGGGCCCATGTGGAAAAAATGCAATTTTGACCAATGTTTACTTTTGGCAATTTTGCAAAAAAGGTCAACTTGGCCAATGCATAACTCTCTCAATTTTGACCCTAGAGAGGTGTTCTTAGACTTTTTAGAAATATTAGAATGTCCTATAAACAACCCTTTTGGTCTCATCTCAATTGAGTCTTCCATGCTCATGTATGAAGCTTTGACCCAAAAGGTGTTTTTGTTGACATTTCAAAATGTCCTATAATGTCAAAATTCATATCTTTTTGTGAGTTCATATTTTGAACTTGGGAGCTGAATATTAATTGTAGGGAATTGCATCCTCTTCAAAATGAGCTTTGGATGGGTCATTTCTGATAAAGTATGAGAAAGTTATGCTTGGTCAAAGTTGAGTTGACTTTTCCTACAAAACCCTAATTTAGCAACTTTTGGGTTTTGATGAATTATGAGCAATCCTTGATGAATCATAATCAACCCTTGATAAAATGATGAATGATACTTCAAAATGAGGATGTTGGACAAAAATCTTGAAGTTTGACTGTATGTAGGCCACAATTGACTTTTGACCTAGCATAGTCGATTTTCAGGGCTTTGGGCACTTGACTGAGCAAACTTCTTCTGCAAGGCTTGAAACTTAACATGGATGATCTTGAGAACATATTAGGTCAATGGTGAGCATTTGGGATCCTTTGGACTCAAGCATCTTGATGCAAAATGAAACCCTAATTTGAGGTAGACTGCCTTAGGAGAGAGTTTATCTGGTCAACTTTTGAACTTCCTTGAGCAATTTGGGGACCTCACTTGCCATGTGTTGAGAAATATGGGAGGGAAAATTTTGGGGTACAACAGCTGCCCCTGTTCAATCTTCTTAAGCCTGAGGATGTATATTGGCTCATCTTCCTGTCGTGATCTGAAGGTGGAAGATGATTGAACACTAGAGTGCCCAGAAATTTGCACTCGCATGAAGGGATATTTGATTTGTGATGTCGGGAATGGGCTTATAGATGCCATTTGGAAGTTGCTAGAGAATTGTTGGAGATGGGCTTAAAGATTCCATCCGAATAGGTGTCTATCGCATACGAGATTCCTTTGTGAGATCCTGTATACCTATTGTTGAGGAGGACTTCATTGGGGAATGCTGGTCTCTGTCTTGAGAGAAATAGAGTTTTAGGAACTTCAGTTGTCCGTTACTCTACTGGGGAATAGTTCCGGGTTGGGAAGCGGAAGTGAACTGTGTGCTTGGTCGGGGTATATGCTGCACTGCGACTTTTTGGGGAAATGTGAAACCAATTGTGTTTGATCGGGTCCCGGTCTTACAATGTTGTGGACTGTTGTCTGGGGATAAGAGAGGAAGAACCCGGATAGTAAGGTTATAAGAAGGAACCTGGATAGTAGGGTTACTTCGAGGTGAAAGCCTGGGTGGTAGGGTTGTGAGAAGGAACCTGGGTGGTAGGGTTACTTCGAGATGAAAGCCTGGATAGTAGGGTTGTGATAAGGAACCTGGATAGTAGGGTTACTTCGATATGAAAGCCTGGATAGTAGGGCTGTGAGAAGGAACCTGGATAGTAGGGTTACTTCGATATGAAAGCCTGGATAGCAGAGTTGTGAGAAGGAACCCGGATAGAAGGGTTACTTCGATATGAAATCCTGGATAGTAGGGCTGTGAGAAGGAACCTTGATAGTAGGGCTACTTCGATATGAAAGCCTAGATAATAGGGCCGTGAGAAGGGACCTGGATAGTAGGGATGTGAGAAGGAACCTGGATAGTAGGGTTACTTCGATATGAAAGTCGAGTAGTAGGGCTGTGAGAAGGAACCTGGATAATAGGGTTACTTCTATATGAAAGCCGAGGTAGTAGGGCTGTGAGAAGGAACCTGGATAGTAGTGTTACTTCGATATGAAAGCCTGGATAGTAGGGCGGTGAGAAGGAACCCAGATAGTTGGGTTACTTCGATATGAAAGTCGGAGTAGTAGGGTTGTGAGAAGGAACCTAGATAGTAGGGTTACTTCGATATGAAAGCCATGATAGTAGGCTTGTGAGAAGGAACCTGGATAATGGGGTTACTTTGATATCAGAGCTTGGATAGTAGGGTTGTGAGAAGGAACCTGGATAGTAGGGTTACTTTGATATGAAAGCCGGGGTAGTAGGGCTGTGAGAAGGAACCTGGATAGTAGGGTTACTTCGGTATGAAAGCCGGGGTAGTAGGGTTGTGAGAAGGAACCTGGATAGTAGGGTTACTTTGATATGAAAGCCTGGATAGTAGGGCTATGAGAAGGAACCTGGATAGTAGGGTTACTTCGATATGAGAGCCTGGATAGTAGGGCTGCTTCAGAATGAGTCTGGGTAAAACTACAGAGGGAACCTGGGTAAGGTTGTTCTTGTTGCGCCAATGATTACTCTGTTTAGCTTCGAGTGTTGATCATGGACCTGCTGGAAATTGTTGATAATAAATGTCTTTCCTAAAAGAGATACAGGGTTAGTTATGTGCAACGCATGAGATGCATTGTGTAATGGTGTTCTTAAATGAGACTATGTTATATGTGATGTATGCACATGTCATGAAGTATGAACATGAAATGTTGACTGAAACGACCTGGACGAACCGTCATCTTGTAATGGAACATCAATGAAGTCGCCACCGAACGTCTTTTATCCCCCCAAGAGGGAAAGGTAAACATCATGAAAACCTAAAAAGGGAGAAATCACGGTCTTTCGACCGAGAGATCGGGTAAGGGAGTCTGTTACGCGAAGGGAAGGTATTAGCACCCCACACGCCCGTAGTACTCTACGGTATCCACTCTTGTTGTATAATCTAATGGGTATGCTCAAAACCTATGTCTATGTAGGGAAAATAAAAGATGTGCTCGATTGGGCCCTACCCCAATGCCTACGTATCCCTTTTAAGGAATCAGAGAAGCCGTAGTTCGGCTCATATTCTGGTTGGTTTGTGTTTTTTAGTTAAGACAACAAAAACAGTCAAGATGGCAAAACATCAAATAAAGAAACAAAATAATGAGATGGTAAAACATCGACTAAATAATAAGAAAGTAACATGTCAAAGATGGCGAAACACCAAATGATAAAACATCACACCTAACAATGATATTGAGAATCAAATTGAGATAACAAACATGTGCGATGGCGAAACGTCAGCTTCAAACAAATATGCGATGGCGAAACATCGGCTAAAAGATAACAAGGTATCATGACAAAGATGGCGAAACATCAATAAATTGGATGACAAAACATCACACCTAACAATGATATTGAGAATTAAAGTAGGATAACAAACATGTGCAATGGCGAAACATCAGCTTCAAACAAATGTGCGATGGAGAAATATCGACTAAAAGGTAGTAAGGTATCATGGAAAAGATGGAGAAACATCAATAAACCGAATGACAAAACATCACACCTAACGATGATATTGAGAATCAAAGTAGGATAACAAACATGTGCAATGGCGAAACATCGGCTTCAAACAAATGTGCGATGGTGAAACATCAGCTATAAGATAACGAGATAGTATGGCATGGTAAGGATGGCAAAACATCAATAAACCGGGTTTTTAAAAAAACAAAGCCAAGAGGTGCACAAACAAATAAGATTGATTTGTATCTTTTACCTTGAATAAGGGTTTGAGTTTATTAGAGGTGTTTTATGATTTGCCAAGAAAACAATTTTTGTTTTAAGATGCAAAATGCAAAGGAAAGAAAAACAACTAAAGGAAACTAGCCTAGCACTATCCCTAGTGTTATCATACAATGATTGACCCTAAGGTTGAGGATAAAGGAAATTCCTAACCTATGCTAGCATACATGGATTTCTACCTTAATCAACATGTCAAAGGAAGCTTAACAAAACTATCCTATAGGGAACATGCAATGAGAGCGAAGTCGTGATCTCAATTTCTAAATTGAGTGACTCATCGATCAACAATTAAAGGAAAAAACAATAAATATCCTATAGGGAACATGCATTGAGAGCGAAGTCGTGATCTCAATTTCTAAATTGAGTGACTCATTGATCAGTAGTTAAATAAAAAAAACAATAAACATCCTATAGGGAACATGCACTGAGAGCAAAGTCGTGATCTCAATTTCTAAATTGAGTGACTCATCGATCAACAATTAAAGGAACAAACACAAACACAACACACGTATCAAACAAAACAGAGGGCCTCCTGACATATATCAGCAACAGAGGTCCCATCATGCAACATAGAACTATAAAAAATGAAAATAGAAGAAAGGAAATAGTGCAATACCAAACAGATAACTATCCGTAGCAACTGAGAAAGAATAAAAGAAACCCATAGAACTTCAAGCAAGTTGGCATCAACAGACAAATCAAGTCAGAAATTACGCCATCAGGATGTAAGTATTGAGATTTTCAGATATGAACAGATCCCATGGGCAATGTATATCATTCATAATCACATGCATATATCCTGCATAGACTATCAAATATGCCAAGCACAATAGTAGTACCAATATAATAAATTGTGTTCCACAAATAAAGTGAAACACAGTAGCCTGAAGTTAAAAATGGAAAACACTTCTTAGAGTACCTCGTGTATTCAACAACCAAGTTAGTATTCTCATAAATAGAATGATGTCTCACATAAGGGATGGATGATGACACCATAATGAAGTGAGCAAACATGATAGCAACTATCAAAACATTAGATATGATGAACAAAAAGAAAATGGCATATGCACAATTTGGTCAAAAGTTAGAGGAATGTTGCTCCTTTCCATCACAATATTGAATTGACAATTGAATATCAATCAAGGATCATGGGAGCTTGAGAAGAATACAATCAAATAACATGAAGGTCAGTAGCAACCACAATTCAATCATACTCAATTACTTCATCACAACTCACAAGCATAATAGAAGAGGAATCCCACACAATGCATCAAAGACTTATATCTCAAGCTAACAATGGAAGAAAGCCAAACAAGGATAAAGTTAGAGAGTTTGTAACAATCAAAGATTTGAAGTAAAGCTTCCAAAACATGATTAGGGAATGATCAAAAGGTTAAAGTGTTAATTCTATAACATGCTGCACAAGTGCATCCAAAATGCCTCAAAAATTCAACAAGGATAAAAAAAAGAAGCCAAACTTTATTCATGATTAGAACTAACTTAAGTAATAGGGATAAATTACTCTCAAGTCCTCATGAGACTATCATTGAAGTATCATTTCGCTTCATGTTATAATTGTCCATCTAGTGACCTCAAACTCAAATTGAAAGCTCAAGTTTCAAAGTGAAGATCAATAAGAAAGCAAAAAGTCATAAAATATGCATCAAAAGGTTCAATCATTCAAACATGGGGAACTAAGTGTAATGACTTGAGTTTATGTGGATAAACAGAACCAACATGATCATTAGGTGTCCAATTATAATCCTTACTCAAGTTCATTGACTATCAAGCAAATTGCAACAAGATATGCAACATTAATTGGGTACCTTCACTTCAAAAATACATTAAAAAAGGAAAAGGGCTTCCATAATTCAAACAAAATTTTTCTTAGCATAATTGAGATGTACAAGAGTCATAAAACATGTTTTAAGTTCATGGATGGATGAGGAAAGGATCAATCAAACTTCAAATATCAAAACTAGTTGGCAAAAACCACCAAACTAGACAAGTTTTCAAAATATTTTGTGGAAAATACCAAACCTTATCAATTAATTCAAGAAAAATCTTTTTAAGGACCTCAATCCATCTATGAACTTTAAACAAGAACCAAATTCAATTGAACCTCAAGGCCATTTGCTTATAGGAATCAAAACAAATAAGGGAATTAGCAAAACCCTAATTATTTAGAACATGAACTCAATTATTGATTAATCAAGTTCCAATTCTAAACAAATCAAACTAAAATCATACAAAAATAAAGAAAACTCTAAAGATCATAGAACCTATTTTTTTTAAGTTTTTAGAATTAAAGAAAAGTAAAAAATAAAATCAAAATTCAAACCTTTAAACAATTAAACAAAAATTCACATCTCAAAATAAAATTCCAACCAAAATTCAGAAAAATATCCAACCAAAATTACAAATATTAGAATTAAAAACCACCATTCATGATTTTTTGTGGAATTTTTGAATTAAAGGAAATATTAAAATAAAATCAAACAAACAATTAAACAATTAAACAATTAAACAATTATTTAATGACAAAAATGCAAACACTAGCCAAAAGTCATAAAAAGACCAAAACAAAATTATATTATGACACTATGATTAAGAACAAACTTATATGATTTTTTTGAGAATTTTTTAATTAAAAGAAATATTAAAACAAAAATTATGAAGCAAACATTTCAAATAAACTTCAAAAATTAAATTTCTAATCAAAAATAGAAAAAATGCTAAACCTAAATCAGAATCAATTTCTAAATTATTTTACGAGTCAAAGATAATTTTTGTGGAATTTTTAGATCAAAAGAACTATTAAAATAAAAATAATAATTGAATAAACAATTTATTAAACTTATGAATTTTTAAACCAATCAAATTTTTTTTTAAAAATTCAAAAAAAAATCTGACAAATACTAGACGTTATTATTAGCCTATGGTAATTTTTTCATGATTTTTGAAGATGTTTTGATCACAAAAATGAAATCAGAAAAATCAGTTGAAATCAAATAATATGAAATGCATTAAAACTTCAAATAAACCAATCAGAGCGCGCCACCTCACTTCGTCTTCAACCTCCAGCATATCAAAATGTGCACAACAAAACAGGTCATGAGCCTATATTCATATCCATCAATCGTGCTCGTTTCTCAACAAAAATCCATCAAATCAATTGCAAATCAAAGCTAGCATATCATACTACATTGTGCAATTTGAATCAATCTCAAAGATCAAGCATGGATCAAGAAATAAAGTCTCAAAAACTGGAAAAACACATTGTAAATACCAAAACCAAAAGCACGATTTCACCAATTCTGCTTGAATCAAAGCTCAAATATACATCAATCCTAATGATTGTCCAGCTAGCAACTCAATGGACATGATCTACATCATCAATTCAAGCAGAATCATGCAAATCAAAGTTCAAGAAAACTCACATTGATGTGAAAACTGGAAACTCAATTCCTTCACTCCAGAAGCAAACCAATGGTGCAAGCTTGATCTCCTTACTTCACTGAATCTGAACCACCAAGAATTTTAAAGAATGATCCAAGGAGAAGAGAGATTCGAAGCAATTTGCAGAGATACTTGAAAATTTTCAGATCTAGAGTGTGGTGACTATGAACCTGTAACCTTCAAATTGAGCCTTGGTTCTTATTATATAGCACAAGAGGAAGAGGATAGAAGTGGTATTTGGTCCTCGAAGCCGTTGGAGGGCAAGTTTGGTAGTTTATGCAAAAAGTGAGGTTGCACATGGAGCCTGCGTTTCACTCATGCAAACTCTAATTTTATTTGTGTTTTATGAGCCAAATGAGGTCAGAAAATAATGCTCAAAGTTCCAGATCATGACTAATTGAAATGAGAGAGTGTTGATGAATTTGCAAAATTGGGCAAGTTTGTGATTTTTTCAATCAAAAAAGTACAATACCATATGAGGCACGAAATGGTGAGTGTAATGGGCTTCAGCATATTACAAATTGGTTATGGGCTTGATTAGAAACAAAAGGAATGGCTGAAACTCGAGTTCTCAAGAAATTGCATTTTGCTTGCTTGGTAAAAATTCAATAAAATGCCTCAAAATTCCAAAGCTCATAACTTTCTCATATTTTTGAATTTGTACACAAATGAGTACAATTTGGAAAGGTATTGAAAAGATCTACAATCCCTTAGTTTTGTGTTTTTGCAATTGAATCGATTAAGGTCTTCAAAATTTGACATGAAATTCACTAATGTTTGAAAATGACCTATAATTTTAACTTGAGGCATGAACTTCCAAAGACCATAACTCTTGACTCTTTGCCAATTTGGACATGAGACCAAAAGGAGGTGAAATATCACCCTCTTATCTTTCAAAGCATACTTCATTTGCAATTTTTTGATCAAAGGTGAATAAAATATGAATTGTTGAAGTTAAGTCCTCATTTTCCAAAATTAGAAACTTTTAGGGTTTCTTCATGAACAAGTTTCAACCCAAACCTCAATCTTTTTTATCCAATGATCAAAATGGACTTGAAATATAAAAAGTACACCCTTTAATTAATGGTTGACCAAAATTTCACTTGGTCAACCTTGACTTTTACTGATTTTGTCCAAAATGACCATTTTGACCCTTTGAATCAATTGATCCACTTCCTTTCAAAATTGATGATCAAGACTTCAAACATACCATCTCCTAAATATATAGAGGCCAAGTACAAAGTTTCACTTCAAAATTCTCAAGAAATCTTGATAAAATCCCAAACCCTAGTTTTGTTCAACACCTTAGGAGACTGATGAATCATCTCCAAAATTTCAAATCCTCTGGGCATCTTGACCAATTTCTTGTGAAAAGACTTTTCAAATACCAATGAGATGTTGTAGCTTCCAAATCAAGATTTACATTGATCAATAGCCTTGATCAGACAAAACCCTAATTTTGACTGGTGAAAAAGAGTGATTCTTCTTATAATCAATCTCAAACTTCAATCCTCTGATGATCCAAAGAGATGGATAAAAAATATTGAGATATGTAAAAACCTTTGATCTTGAAAGATCCAAAGGTTTAGATAATAAGGTTCTACTTGAGCAACTTATCAATGCAATCAACCTTCAAAGCTTGAGGAAGACTTGATAACCAAGGTATTTTGATCCTGTCATAATTTATGAATGCAATGCAATATGATATTCATGATGAAACATAAGCCTAAATCAAGAGGGTAAATTTTGGGGTGCAACAGCTGCCCCTATTCAAATATCTTCAACATGATAAGTGATAAAAGTGACAACTTTTGAGAGTTCAACGTTGAACATGATTGAATACAAAAGAACCCGAAAATTTACACTCTTGAAGAAGAGAGAAAAAGAAGCAGAAAACCCCGAAGACATGCATCAGAATGAAGCTGTAAAGCAGGTTGAAACTGAACAAAAATAAAGAAGAGTAGACGTAACTAAACTTCCGGAAAAATGTGCCAGGGAAAAACTGGGCTTCAAAAAAAGGTGAGATAAAACCCAAGTCAAAGAGTATAGGCGAAACTAAGCTCTGGAAAAGAAAACATACGCGGGTGAGAAGGGGAAACTCTGAGCTCGACCCAAAGCAAAGTGGCTAGAGTGCGTGTGTGATACGGTGGCAGAACCGACTGTTAATACTGGTTTGCGTTTTTTATTCACAAATGTCGCGGTAAGTAAGAGTCGCCAGCGACTTTTATTTTATCCAACAGGAAAGGAAAAAAGCACAGAAAAATTCCCTTTTTCGAGATTTTGAGTACGGGGGGTAGATTATAGAAAGGGAAGGTATTAACACCCTTTCTATCCGTGGTTTTCCACGGGCTCTTAGGTACTTTCTCATCATTTTCAAAATTGCTTGTGTGTTTGATTTGAAAAAGGTTTTTGACTTCAATTTAACTTTTGCTTCTGTCTTCAAGAGTGTTACGAAGTGTTTTTGAAAACTTTGTTTGAAAAGGAGTGTAAGTGTGAAAAAGTTTGTTTCGATTGAGCAAGTACTTAAAAACTAATCTACCTACTCGAAAAAGAGAATTGTTCTATGTTTGTTTCCTTTAGACAATGCTATCCCACTATTAGTGAGTAGGTAACACCGTCGTTGGAGTTTTGAGGGTCAATTCGAAAGGGACGTACGGTCACTAAAGCAATGCAGGGATGTCTTAGTAGTAACCCTAATGTCTTAGATCAATTATTCGAGGCAACAATATCTGAGGCAACCATTCTGAGGCAACTTTTCTGAACGGGACTTTGATCTTTATTTATACAAGAGAGCGACCACTAAAATATCTTATACTTAATGATCGTTTACCGAAGGCAACCGAAGTGGGAGTGTACCCTAGGAGTGTGCATGTGCGAGTGATTCAATTTCAAGTTTATTATCTTTGCACATTTAGGGTTAGCTAACCGTTTTAAAGTTAATCATACATTCTTGTCATGCATCCCTATTATTCATACATCTAACAGTTAATATTTGCGGAATTTAAAGTGCGGAAAATAAATTAAGCTATTACAAGGCTTCGAGTATTTACATAGCCAAAAACAAACACTTAAAAAAACGATAAATGAAAGTAAAAAGGACCTAATTAATCTATTACAACTTGTGAGTAATTACATTAATATGGTAAAATAAAATAAAGCGCGCACGAATAAAGAACGAGAGAGAATTAGGGTTTTGACCCCATCTATCCTAATCGAAAGAAAAATTATTTTTTGTTGTTTTTAATTATTTCTAAGAAAAAAGAATTAGGTTTTTTAAAATTAAATACAAAATTAATTAGTAATTAAATTAGTTAAAAAAATAATTAAATGGCCTATTTTTGTGTTTTGTTATTTTAAGAAAAAAGAAAATAGAATTAAGTTAGAAACAAAATCCTAATTGTTCTAATTAATTTTAATTTATTTACAAAACAATTAAAGTTACCTAAAATTAAATTAAAACCTAAAATTAATTATTCGAGTTTATTATAAAAAATCAAAGGTTTGTGAAAAATATTAAGTTTTATGAAAAAAAGATTTTAAATAGAAAGAATAAAAATAGGTAAAAGGATAAATAGAAAGAAAGAAAATCAAAACCAATAGGGGTGGTTGTTGAATCCACGCCCTTAACCTTCTCAGGTTGTCTGCCTCGCCATGTATTGGTATCATATGTTGGTTGTTCTGTTTTGGCCATTTGTGTTTTGGCCTCAACGTTCTGTAATGAACCTGCATGGGATCCTGTCTAAATCTGCAGTGTTGAATCTCATGAACACATTAAATAAATTACTATATATCATGAAATACAAATAAAGCCAATATATGAAAAAATTTAATGTTAAAACTGATATGGTATGTATGAATGATTATACCCTTTTGATCATGGAGATCAAATCAGCCTTACCCTTACTGGAGAAGTAGTGATATGAATGCTTTTATACCCTTTATATCATGGAGATCAAGCCAGCCTTACCCTTACTAGAGAAGTAGTGAGATGTGGGTTTGTAACAGGGATGGAGGTTTGTAGTGAGATGGAGGTTTGTAATAAGGATTTCAAGGTTTTAGGGTTCTTGAAAGAATTTGATATTCTGACAGCATTGTGGCAAAGTCTTTTTTTCCTCCTCTTTTGTTTGTGTGAAAAGAATAAGATTATATAATAGAAATTAGAGAGAAAAAAGTGGGCTTTGAATGTGCAATTGGGCCTCCAATGTTCACTTGAGTTCGTCACATTCTAGGCAAAATCGAAGGGGCTTAAGTGCAATGTTTGAAGTTGAAATCTGAAAAAACAATGTAACCGAAATCGAGAACTAACTCCTGCCTGAAAATGGGCTCAATCGGATAAATGGTGAATTAGTTATGAATTTTTGAAGTTTCAGCTCAGACAAACTTATTTTGTGCTCCAGTGTCGACTCTGACACGTTCTTCAATAAAAAAATGGTATTGATCAGAGCATAATTCGGTCTCGACTTTTGAAAGTTGTAGATCTCTAAGTCAGTGATCTTGTGTAAAAAGATGGGCCCGATCCGACAAAAATTGACTGAGTTATGAATTTTTGAAGTTTCGACCCAGATGAAATAATATTCAACATTCAGGATTTTCGACGCGTCACACACACTCTGAGAAAAAAACGAAGGCCTTTTGGATCCCGTTCGAACTCAATACCTCCTGCAAAAACTTATCCAACTCAATTTGTGAAATTTTGGCGCCGAAACCAGCTCGATACGATGAAAATCAACCAAGTTATGATTTTTTGAACATGACGCAAATACAATTTTGTCACAAATTTTCTGTACGAAAATACTTGATAAATCTGCATTTTTGAAGACCTTCTGATCGAAATTAGCTTTCTGTCATGAGAGATGAAAACATAGATAACGTCAAGACAGAATTTTGGCCACCGGATTAGGTTCAAAACAAGCCACGATCTTCAAGTTATGAATTTTTTAGCGCGTAAAAACTGCACTTTCAACACACTTTCTCACCGCATTTCTTCGAGAAAACTCACACATTCGGAGACCTTCTTTAAATACTTTACTCTTGAGCCGAACCTGAATTTGAGAATATGTTATCAGAGATATCTTGGTGAAAGAACACCTGAATATGACGCGTCGGGTTGGACTTGTGAATCTTTGAACCTCGAATCGTTGCAAAACGGCGAACCGATCTTCAGCACGGAAAATACTCTGAGAATATCCATTGATGAAATAAACGTCACTTGTAACCTGAAGAAGCTTGATAAATGTACGTTTATTCCATAACCATAAAACCAATAATATGCGTGTATGAAAAGAGGGCAAATTTTGGGGTACAACAGCTGCCCCTATTCAATCTTCTTAAACCTGAAGATTTAGATTGGCTCGTCTGACTTTCGTGATCTGAAGGTGGAAGATGATTGAACACTAGAGTGCCCAGAAATTTGTACTCGTCTGTAATGATGCTTGACTATGTAGGTAGTATCGGGAATGGGCTTACAGATGCCATTTGGAGGAGATGACGGAAGATCACCGGAGATGGGCTTAAAGATGCCATATAGAGGATGTTGATTTCCCGAGATATTCCTTTGATGAGAATTCATGTTCCTATCGTTAAGGAGGAATCTGCTGAGGAATGTTGGTCTCTGTCTTGGGAGAAATAGAATTTTAGGAGCTTCAGTTGTCCATTAATCTACTGGGGAATTAACTCCGGCTTGAGGAAGCGGAAGTGAACTGCGTATCTAGTCGTGTATAGGCTGCATCGCGACCTACTAGGGAAAGGTGAAACCGATCGTGTTTGATAGGTCCGGGTCTTACAGTGTTATGGACTGGTGTCTGGAGATAAGAGAAAAGAAACCTGGATGGTAAGGTTATGAGAAGGAACCTGGATAGTAGGGCTTATGGGAAGGAACCTGGGTAAGGTTGCTTCGTGAGGAGTTTGAATAAAACGGCATCTGAATCGAGAAGGAACCTGGGTAAGGCTGCCTTGTGAGGAGTTTGGGTAAAACTGCATCTGAACCAAGAAGGAACCTGGGTAAGGTTGCTTTGTGAGGAGTTTGGGTAAAACTACATTTGAACCGAGAAGGAACCTGGGTAAGGTTACTTTGTGAGGAGTTTGGGTAAAAATGCATCTGAACCGAGAAGGAACCTGGGTAAGGTTTCTTCAAGATGAGTCTGGGTAAAACTACATCGGGAAATTGTAAGGAGGAACCTAGGTAAGGTTGCTTTAGGATGAGTCTGGGTGAAACTACATCGGGAAATTGTAAGGAGGAACCTGGGTAAGGTTGCTTCAGGATGAGTCTGAGTGAAACTACATCGGGACCGAGAAGGAACCTGGGTAAGGTTACTTCGGGATAAGTCTGTGTAAAACTTCAGGAGGAACCTGGGTAAGGTTACTTCAGGATAAGTTTGTGTAAAACTTCAGGAGGAACCTGGGTAAGGTTACTTTGTGATAAGTTCGTGTAAAACTTCAAAAGGAACTAGGGTAAGGTTACTTTGAGATAAGTTTGTGTAAAACTTCAGAAGGAACCTGGGTAAGGTTACTTTGTGATAAGTTCGTGTAAAACTTCAGAAGGAATCTGGGCAAGGTTACTTTGTGATAAGTTCGTGTAAAACTTCAGAATGAACCGGGGTAAGGTTACTTTGAGATAAGTTTATGTAAAACTTCAGGAGGAACCTGGGTAAGGTTACTTTGGGATGAGTTCGTGTAAAACTTCATTCAGAAATATATGAGAAAGGACCCGTATAAGATTTTTCAGGATAAACTCGTGTGAAGCTGCATTTGATCGTGCAGATAATTACTTTGTTTAGTTTCCGGAGTTAATCTTGAACTTGCTGGAAGTTGTTGATGATAACCATCTTTCCTGAAAAGGTACATGATTAATCGTATATGAGGCATGAGATGCATTGTATGATGATGTTCTCAAAATAAATGAGATTATGCTGTATGCAATATGTATGCGCACGTCATGATATATGATCATGAAATGCTATTGTGGCACGTCCGAGTTTGGGAAAATAAATCCCTGACTGTTGTTGGAGAAAAAAGAGTTTCTCTCGCTGGGGATAACAACAGAAGATGATTTGAGAATAACTTGGTCGGAGAATAATTCCGCTGGAGAATAAACTGGAAAGAAAAAAATTACTCTGTGGGGAAGAGATACTCTGTCAGAAGATCCGCTGATTTAGAGCAATAACCTCGGTTGGGGATGAATTACCATTGTTGGCGATGATAAACTCTGTCGGGGATAAAATTTTTGTCTGTGGAAGAAATAAACTTCCCTGGGGATGGTCTTCCATTGTTGGTGAAAGATGAACTATGCTTGGGGATAATTAACACCACTGCTTTTGGATATTTCTTACTCTGCGGGGAGTGTAGATGTTACTGGGACGCGTGCTGAGGATATCATAATGACTTCACATCAAGACTTTTCTGCCCCTGTACCTGCTGGAGAAAGTGCCCGCGGAGGCCTTATGGATTGAGTGTCATCCCAACTTATGAGGTGCTTGGTGTTGTACCCCAAAATTTGCCCTCCCATATTCCTCAAGACATGTCAAGAGTAATCTTCAAGTTGCTCAAGTTGGCTCAAGGGTTGGACAGTCGAATCACCTCCTAAGGCAGTCAAGTCAAAATTAGGGTTTTGTGTTGAATTAAGGTACTCATATCCAAATGGCCTCAAGTTATTCCCATTGTCTTAATATGTTCTTAAGTTCATCCATGACAAATTTCAAGCCTTGCAGAGAAACTTTGGTCAGCCAATTGCTCAAGAGGCCCAAAAATCGACTGTGTTGGGTCAAAAGTCAACTGTGACCTAAATACAGTCAAACCTCAAGATTTTTTGTCAACATTCTCATTTTGAAGGATAATTCATCATTTGATCAAGGGTTGATCATGATTCATCAAGGATTGCTCAAAATTCATCAAGATTCAAAAGTTGCTAAATTAGGGTTTTGTAGGAAAAGTCAACTCAACTTTGACAAAGAATAACTTTCTCATACTTTATGAGAAATGACCCATCCAAAGATCATTTTTAAGAGGATGCAATTTCCTACAATCCATCTTCACACCCCAAGTCAAGAAATGCTCTCACAAAAAGTTACAAATTTGGACATTATAGGTCATTTTTGAAAGTCAACAAAAACACCTTTTTTGCCAAAGCTTATAACTTGAGAATGAAAGATCAAAATGCGATGAGACCAAAAGGGTTGATTAGATGACATCTCAAGGTTTCTAAAAAGTCATAGAATACCTCCAAAAGTTCAAAATTGAAGAAGTTATGCATTGTTGAAGTTGGGCATTTTTCCAAAATTGCCAAAAGTCAACTATCCTCAAAACTCCAATTTTTGACAAAAGGGCCCACTTTTTTCCATTTGATTCAGTCTTGTCATGCAATACACGTGTCCCATGCTTAATTTCATGACCATACATTTATTTTTCTATTTTATTTCATTTTTATTGATTTAATTCATTATTAATCAATATTAAATCAAATAAAATCCAAAAATTATTGAAAAGGGATCTTTGTGATTTGTACAGCTTGCAAACATCATGTGACAACCAACCAACTCGTGATAAGGCTTATTTGTGCATAAAATCTCAGATTTGGCTATTTTTGGAAAGGTTAACAATGGTGATAAAATCAAATCCTAAACCTTGAATGTACATGGATATTGGCCCAACTCTTGACCTAAAATCATTGCCTTATACATACACAAGCGACACAAACCTAATTCACGACCTAAGCTCTGTTAAAACGGCCATACCAAAACTGAAAAAAAGGTGAAAAGGAGAGAAATCGAATTCTTGGTTAGAGCTTGTTTCAATCAAAAAACTCAACGTAGAGTGCTTGACTGCCATCCCCTGAAGCGATTGGAATAAGAACCAGGCCTGTTCATCACCTAAAAATCCCTGTAAGTCGTCTTGAACTCGACTCTGAACATGGAGTCCAAACCTCCAGTTCTTGCACTTTTTCTTCAAAACATTGGCATATTCATGTTTATTATTTGATTTCTAACATGACTGCAATATTCAATTTAGTTTTTATGCCCTGTATTGTGATGCCCGATTCTAGGGTTCATGTTCTTGCTTTTTAGGTGTTTTTGATACAGGAAAAATTGGATCCAATAATTGGTATAGGAGTGATCAGGAGGCAAAGACGAACACGCCTATGTTCTTGGGTGGCGTTTACATGGCCTAAGGACAATTTTTGAAACGTCCTACGAAACTTCCAGCAGATACAAATCCGCAGGTAATCGAACCAGGTCGTGTGAGGAAGATGGAGAGGTGTCACAGCGTGATTGGCCAGTTTGAAATCATAGCGCGTTTTTTTATTTTTTTTATCATATTAAATGGTTTGCATATATTATATTTAGTTGCTATTCCAATAACAAAAAGATGCAGGTGGTTGAGTGGTTGGGACGCTGGCCAATGAGTATTGGGACCTGGGTTCGAATCCCAGGTCCCCCAAAACCTTTGTTTAATTTTTCTCCAGATGTTCTCATGCAACGCTCACAAGACGGTCCATCATATGCTTCAAATCTCAATGCGCCAGATGGCCTCCAGGCCAAATCTGGTGGCCAGGAAGGAAAGACCACCATAGTGCCCAGTCAACATTGTCATAGGGAACTGGAAAAGTCAAACGCAGGCTTGCAGCAAGTGGGCCTTGAACATGCTGATTCACCACCACTTTGGGCCCAGCACCCCCCTTGAGTTGGTTCTATTTCTATTTTCTTTTCATTATTATTTATTTTATTTCTATTTTATTAATTATTTTTATTATTATTATTTTAATTAACCAATTAAAATATTAACCCCTTTTTTTATGAAAAAATTCAGAAAACATAAAAAATATAATATTTTTATTTATTAAATTTAATTAGTTTATTTTGTAAATAAATATTAACATAATTTGTTTAGTTTTAATTAGGCATAATATTAATATTTTTGCAATAAATAAAAATTGGTATTAGAATTAGGCTTTTTCAGTTTATTTTATTTTTAAACATTCAAAAAACCAAAAAATATCCCTTTTCATTTAATTAATTAATTTAGGTTTAAATTCATTTAGTTCAAAATAACAAAAAAATCTCCTTCTTTCTTAAAAAAGGGTCAAAACCCTAAAAACTCTCTGATTCAATTTTTTCTCGCGCGTATTATTTTTTTGATTCATATTCCATATAATTGTAACTCCTTCAAGGATGTAATAGTTTTAAACTTAGGACCTTTTATCGCCTTTATTTACCTTTCCGCTTTTACTTTTTTTCAAGGGTTTGTTTTTGGCGATGTAAATACCCGACGCCTTGTAATAGCTTAGTTTTATTTTCCGCAAACCATCAACTGCTAGATATATGAATAATAGGCTATGCATGACAAGATCTATCTTAACTTAAAATCAACCGTAGCTCACCATAATATGTACAAAATAACATAACTGAAAATCGACACATTTGCACTTGCCACTCCTAGGGTACGCCTCACTTGGTTGCCTCAAATGTGGTCATTGAGTGTAAGAAGTTTTAGAGGTCGCCCTCTTGTCCAAAGATCATAAGTTGCCTCGAAACGGTTGCCTCAGATAAAATGATCTAAGACATTAGGGTTACTGCTAAGGCGTCCTAACATTGCTTTAGTGACCACATGTCCCTTAATCGAATTGACCCGAAAACTCCAACGACGATGCTACCTACTCCTCAATAGTGGGATAGCACTGTCTAAAGGACATTTACACAACTTAATTCCTTTTGAGTAGGTAGAGGTTCTTGGATACTTGCTCTTTCAAAACAAAACAAATCTTTCGCACTTACACTTTTCAAACAAAGTTTTCAACAACACTTCATACACTCTTGAGGACAGAAACAAGAGTTAAATCGAAGTTTTCAAACAAAACTATTTTCAAAACCCACGAACACAAGAAAAGCAAAACTTTTTGAAAACATAGTGAGCAAGTACCTAAGAGCCCGTGGATAACCACGAATAGAAAGGGTGCTAACACCTTCCCTTTCTATAATCTACCTCCCGAACCCGAGAAACATCTCGAAAAGGATATTTTATGTGCTTTTGTCCTTTCCTTGTTGGATAAAATAAAAGACGGTGGCGACTCTTGCTTACCGCGACATTTTGCGAAAATAAACGCAAACGCGAACCAGCATTCCAAAACAGTCAGTTCTATTTCCACCGATCACAGAACTTGCGACTCTGCTGGGGACTCTTATAAGTGAGGTGTACCTTAGGATTAAATCACTTGTATTTTCAATTGTATGCTTTGTATGCTTTAAATTTTGTGGGCTTGTATCGGAGTTCTATAGATCCTAACCCGGATCTGGGGGTACCCTTTTTAGGTAAGTAGCAATAAACTGTGAGGGATCTGTCCGGCATAGACCGACACGGATGAAGCAGTAGCTACGTTGGTGTGGCATCTTAGTCTGTACCGATATCCCTTATGTTGAAACAAGGAGAATATGGGTCTTCTAAGGAGTCATTAAGCACCAACTGACCTTAGAACCTTAAATTGACCAACTTGGCCATAGAACAGTAGCAGTATGCTACACTCATTGAGACTAAACTCTCACGATGATTCCGGCCGCAAGAAAATGTTGCTATACTGGAATTGTGACCGATTGAGGGTAGTCAGTGATATTCAGATCCTTTAGGACCCGGTTACTATTTTTAGGACAGGTTTAAACCAACTAAACTGAAAGAGGGTAATGCCTAAACTCCATGCCAACCTGAACTTAAGGCTATATGTGTGACTTGTGTGCTTTCGAACTTGAACTACTTGCACATTCTTGTTATCTGAAAACATGAGTTCCTTGCAGGTTTTGTTTACAGTCCTTATCCAACAGTTCAGACTTATAGCAGGGCTTACATACATCACCTCACACATTTGCTTAAATGCATATCATACACATCATAACATCATACCATAGCATTTCCTTAACCATTTCAAGGATCTCAAAGGTTTGTGATGCAGGTCATAATGAACCAAATGTCTAGCAAGGGGCAAAGGGGATTTATTTTCCTCTAGCCAAGGTTGTTTGGAGATCAAAGCACGATAACTTGAGTCAGGGGCTATGACCCACTCGATATGGCGAGCCTGACTCTTGAAGAAGGACTCTCAGCAACATGAAGTTCCTTCAATCAAGCTGCAAAATTCAAATTCTAACAAGTTTCTTTGTTTACCCCACGAGATCCTTGAAAACATTGCATACATATATCATACATATCATTGCATTACAGGTACCATTACAGGTCTCTTATCTTCTTCGCTGTTTATTTCAGCAATCATCATGTCTACCGAACCTTCCACTGAGAAAGCTATCAAGGCCCTCCAGGCCCAGAATGCCCAGTTTCAAGAGTTGGTCATGAGCCTAGCTAAGGGTCAGCAGGACCTGAAGACCCTGATTCTAAAAGAGAGGAAGAAGAAGAAGAAGAAGAGGACTGTCCTGTTCAACACCAGACGCAGGTTTGGAAATGGGCTGCAAAACAAAGTTGATATGGCCACCTCATCTGGAGGGAAAGACAGTCCACAGGAGAGGAGGGTTCCTAGCCCTATAGTCTCCAACAACGAGGCGAATTATGATGAAGAGCAGTATCCTCCTGTTGAGGATAGGTACAAACAGTTGGAGGACCGCTTGAGCGCTATGGAGATACAGAACATGCCCGGGCTGGAATTCGGAGACCTAGGTCTATCCTCTGGGGTGGTGATTCCCCATAAATTCAAGGCACCCGCCTTTGCCAAGTATGACGGAGCTTCCTGTCCAAAGTTGCACCTCTGGTCATATGTGAGGAGGATCCAACCTTACACTGCTGACAAGAACTTTTGGATCCATTTCTTTTAAGACAGTCTTTCAGGGACTCAGCTTGAGTGGTTCTATCAGCTGGATGGATCCAGTATCCGTAACTGGGAAGATTTGGCTACTGCGTTCTATAAGCAGTATCAATATAACTCCGACCTCGCTCCTACGCGTACCCAACTCCAGGGTATGTCAATAGGGACGGGTGAAGGATTTAAAGAGTATACTAAAAAATGGAGAGACCTTGCCGGAAGGGTGCAACCATCTTTAACTGATCGAGAACTTGTTGATATGTTTTTGGGGACCCTGTCTGGACCATTCTTTAACCATTTGATTGGAAACTCTTCAGCCGGGTTTACAGACCTTATCTTGACTGGTGAGAGAATTGAAGATGGCATCAAAAGTGGGAAGATTCAAGAAGCTACACCTTCTGACGCTCAGAAAAAGCCTTACAGTGGGAAGAAAGAGTCCAATACTGTGTACAATCAAAAGAGTCGTCGTGATCAACACGTAGGGGCAGTCTTGATCTCTGGTTCTGTGTCACACTGACAACAGCAAAAGGGAAATCAACGAAGGTCGGACGAGCCTAAAAGACAGTTCACCAACATCAACATGCCATTGTCACAAGCATTGCAGCACATGTTGAAGATGAATCTGATTAAGGTGATAAACCCTCCTCCGAACCCTAAGACTTCTTCTCCTAACTACAACCCAGATGCAAGGTGTGCTTATCACTCCGATAGCCCGGAGCACGATACTGACGATTGTTGGGCGCTGAAATACAAGATTCAGAATATGATTGATGCTAAGGAGATCGAATTCGAGTCTCCTGAGACCCCCAATGTGATCACTGCTCCCTTGCCAAAACATGGCTAGGATTGAAAGCACTTTTGTTCATTTGAATTCGAAAGTTGTATTTTTATTTGCTTATTCAAACAATTATGATGTCAAACTCTTTTATTTCATTAATGCATTACATGTGTCTGTTTTGAATTAATTGTTTTCACCATGCTTAAAATTACTTCATATTTCCTTTTTGTGATGTTCAAACTCTTGATTAAAAAATTCTAAACCTTTTGAGGGAGGATGACGAAAACGATACCACGATCTTTACAGTATGCTTTTGAACATACCCCGCTGATGAAGTATAGGCATTGTTTCAAATCCTAAACAGTGGAGTTATAAGGAAGATAATCCCTCGTCAACCCCTTCGAGCCAAAGAAGTTGGAGTTTTTTCTTTTCACAAATTAAAACCCTTAATTATAACCTAGGGCAAGGTAGTTTTCTCAGTTGATCCAGGTGCACAATGAATGACATCAAAGAAGTCCTTCCAAAACAAGAGGCAGTGATGGTTCCGAATAATCGTAAGGACAGGCAGTCATTATCTCTCAAAATAAAAGCCCAATAAGTCAAAACCTATGAAGGAGACTTACAAAAAAAACTGGGGCATCCCACTGATTGCAATCATAAAAGAAACAGTTTAGGCAAAAAGACAGGGATAATAAAATCGAAAAGAAAGAGGTCCTATAAACCCTCAACAAAAAAGAAATGACTGCCTATTAAAAATAAACTATCAGTATCCGAACCATCACCGGAATATCAGAGAAAAGACTCAAACAAGATCTAATGCACGATTAGCTGAGTTTAGGATCGAAGAACATCATGAAGAATGGGTGGGTACAAATAAAATTTGAGCCTTTATCCTTTGTTTCTTAAAACCGCGAGCCAGGCCACGTTATAACCCTTAAAAAGTCCTATCTGAAGCATGGGTTAGTCCGAAAGCATACTGTTACAAAAGGTATCCTGACTCCTGTAGGGCTTGCTGTACATTCTGAGTTGACATCACATTTTACAAAAAATTGCCTGTTTTACTGGAAAAATGCATTTTCAAATTTTTTTTTCAAAACAGACATAAGCTTTCCATTCTTAAAATAATATTGTTTGCATATGACTATTTGTTCAACAGCAGAGAAATTCGCACGACGAATATCTAGTGAACAAAAACCTTCTCAATAAAAAGAGTCACCTCAAGTGGAAAAAACACTTCCAACCAAGGGGCAGACATGATCATTTTCCATCATCTGGGGCAGTTAAGTCAAGATTCAAGGAATCTCTCAAAATGCCAATAGCCAGGGGAAGATCTCCACCTGAATCACTTGGGGAATTGGACATGAATTCCAGCAACGAATCTTGCATGATCAAACGAAGATCTTCTGGTAGTATGGCAACATGACACTACCGACAATGACAACTCCCTACACACTGAGAACGTGGACATAGTCAAAAAAATACTACGCATAATCAAAGACTCGCTAGGTCGACTGGCCTAGGCAAAAATAAGGGCTTCCCGGCGAACCAAAAGGGTTCGGGTAAAAATAAGGGATGAAAATGAAAATTTGTACACCCGGCAAGTCGAAAACCTGAAAAGGAGGCTTGGGCAAAAAAGGGTATCCCGATGGACTGAAAACCCGTAAGGGCGGTCCAGGCAAAAATTAGGGATCAAAGCGTACAACTATGTCCCGTCATCTCGTCACTTGCCTACCAGAAGAAGATTTGTCAATCGGTAGTTATCAAGCACCTCATAGGCCTTCTTCTCCCATAGAAACTGGGGCAATAAGAATTGTCCGAACTGTACAAGTTGTTCTGTCCTCCGGGTACAAGGTAGATTCAGTTGAAGAGTATGGCCAGGATATCGTCACTACCCGCAGAGTAAGACAATAATGGTAGCTCTCCCCACTGAGACTCGCAACCATGGACGAATCAGTAATACTCTCCCCCAAGCAGAGTTAGTCTACTGTCAGTCCCGAAAAGGCTCGGTATTCCCAGAAGGTCTTAATATTCCCCAGCGGAGAATACAAATATTCCCCAGCAAGCATAAGAGTATCCCTGGCAGTCTTAATATTCTTCAACAGAGTATAAGAATGCTCCCCGGTGGAATACAAGATACCCCTAGTGGAGCCGTTTCCCCAGTGCAGTCTAAAAAAGGCTTCCCCGCCAGAGTTGAATCATCTTACCCAGTAGATTCTGGAAGCTTATCCCCTGTAGATTACAAATGCATCTCCTCAGCCAAATTCAGAGGTTATCCCCACAAGAGTCTAACTGGGTTATCCTCAGCAAGTTGCAACTGAAAGATCATCCCCAACGAAGTTCTTTCTATTCCCAGCGGAGTTCATTATCAAAATCCCCAACAGAGCTTATCAACAGAATCCCCAACAGAGTTATCGTTAAAATCTCAGCAAAGCATCTTTTCCCACAGAGTAATTCCCCACAGAGTAATATCTTCACCAGTTTATTCCCCAACGGAGTTCTTTTCTCCTGCAGGTTTATTCTCACAATCATCTTTGTTCATCATCCCCAGCGGAAACGAAGAACTCAACTCTATTCTCCAGCAGCTCCGGTATTTATTTTCCCAGACGAAAATACATTCATAAACATTTCACATTTCATACCTCCTATTTACATACATGATAAAGTGCATACGACACGATCTCATTTATTTTGAGAACATCAGGCATTTCATACATCATGACATTGCATACAACTAATGTTTTGCCTTTTCAGGAAAAGGTCAATCAAAAGATGATTACCATCAACCTTTGCAGTTCCAGATCAATACCTGTAACAAGTCAGGAAAACATCTGTGGACGACTGATTGTAGATCATTACCTGTAACAAGCCAGGAAAGTTATCTACATGAAGAGATGGAAGATCAATACCTGTAGCAAGCCAGGAAAATTCTATGGACGACTGATTGTAGGTTAATACCTGAAACCAGCCAGGAAAACCACCTACACGAAGAGATTGAAAATTAATACCTGTAACAAGCCAGGAAAACTATTTTTTCTTTCTAAGGTCAGAGATCAATACCTGTAACCATCCAGGACAACTATCTCATCGGCCAACCCTTTCAAGTTCCAGATTAATACCTGTAACAAGCCAGGAAAATTCTGTGGACGACTGATTGTAGGTTAATATCTGAAACCAGACAGGACAATTATCTACTTGACCATCATGAAGAAACCCTACACCGGTTCCTTCTATTTCAGATGAAGTTTTACACGGACTCATCATTGGATAACCCTACACCTGTTCCTTCTCATTTCCAAGATAAAGTTTTACACAGACTCATCATCAAACAACCCTACACCGGTTCCTTCTCCTTCCAAGATGAAGTTTTACACGGACTCATCATCAGGCGACCCTACACCGGTTCCTTCTCAATTTTAGATGAAGTTTTACACGGACTCATCATCAAGCAACCCTATATCGGTTCCTTCTCAAATTCAGATGTAGTTTTACACGAGCTCATCATGAAGCAACCCTACACCGGTTCCTCCTCAATTTTAGATGAAGTTTTACACGGACTCGTCATCAGGCAACCCTACACAGGTTCCTTCCTTCCAAGATGAAGTTTTACGCAGAATCATCATCAGGCAACCCTACACCGGTTCCTTCTCTTTCAGATGAAGTTTTACACGAACTTACCACAAAGTAACCTTACTCACGTTCCTCCAGAAGTTTTACACGGACTTATCACCTTACTCAGGTTCCTCCAGAAGTTTTACATGGACTTATCACTTTACTCAGGTTCCTCCAGAAGTTTTACACGGACTTATCACAAAGTAACCTTACCCAGGTTCGTCCTTACAATTTCCCGACATAGTTTTTACCCAAACTCCTTGCAAAGGGACCTTACCTAGGTTTCTTCCCAGTTCAGATGCAGTTTTACCTAAACTCCTCATGAAGCACCCTAGACAGGTTCCCTCTTAATTCCAAGATGAAGTTTCACACAGACTCATCATCAGCCAACCCTACACAGCTTCCCTTCCTTCCAAAATGCGGTTTCACACGGACTCATCATCAGGCAACCCTACACAGGTTCCTTCTTTCAACTTACAAAGTTACAATTCAACAAACAATCTCCGGGTGGCATCTTTTAAGCCCATCTCCAAAAACTTTCTATCACATCTCCAAATGGAATTTGTAATCCCATTCCCGATATCACATTGCTGATACTACACCATGCGAGTGCAAATTTCTGGGCACTTTAGTGTTCAATCATCTTCCACCTTCGGATTACGAAAGGCACGAAAGCCAATCTACATCCTCAGGTTTAAGAAGATTGAACAGGGGCAACTGTTGTACCCCAAAATTTGCCCTCCCATATTCCTCAAGACATGTCAAGAATAATCTTCAAGTTGCTCAAGTTGGCTCAAGGGTTGGACAGTCGAATCACCTCCTAAGGCAGTCAAGTCAAAATTAGGGTTTTGTGTTGCATTAAGTTCCTCATATCCAAATGGCCTCAAGTGCTTCCCATTGTCTTAATATGTTCTTAAGTTCATCCATGACAAATTCCATGCCTTGCAGAGAAACTTTGGTCAGCCAATTGCTCAAGAGGCCCAAAAATCGATTGTGCTGGGTCAAAAGTCAACTGTGACCTAAATACAGTCAAAACTCAATATTTTTTGTCAACATTATCATTTTGAAGGATAATTCATTATTTTATCAAGGGTTGATCATGATTCATCAAGGATTGCTCAAAATTCATCAAGATTCAAAAGTTGCTAAATTAGGGTTTTGAAGGAAAAGTCAACTCAACTTTGACCAAGCATAACTTTCTCATACTTTATGAGAAATGACCCATCCAAAGCTCATTTTGAAGAGGATGAAATTTCATACAATCCATATTCACACCCCAAGATCAATAAATGCTCTCACAAAAAGTTACAAATTTGGACATTATAGGTCATTTTTGAAAGTCAACGAAAACACCTTTTTTTCCAAAGCTTATAACTTGAGAATTAAAGATCAAAATGAGATGAAACCAAAAGGGTTGATTAGAGGACATCTCAAGGTTTCTAAAAAGTCATAGAATACCTCCAAAAGTTCAAAATTGAAGAAGTTATGCATTGTTGAAGTTGGGTATTTTTCCAAAATTGCCAAAAGTCAACTATCCTCAAAACACCAATTTTTGACAAAAGGGTCCACTTTTTTTTATTTGATTCAGTCTTGTCATGCCATACACATGTCCCATGCTTAATTTCATGGCCATACGTTTATTTTTCTATTTTATTTCATTTTTATTGATTTAATTCATTATTAATCAATATTAAATCAAATAAAATCCTAAAATTATTGAAAAGGGATCTTTGTGATTTGTACAGCTTGCAAACATCATGTGACAACCAACCAACTCGTGATAAGGCTTATTTGTGCATAAAATCTCAGATTTGGCTATTTTTGGAAAGGTTAACAATGGTGATAAAATCAAATCCTAAACCTTGAATGTACATGGATATTGGCCCAACTCTTGACCTAAAATCATTGCCTTATACATACACAAGCGACACAAACCTAATTCACGACCTAAGCTCTGTTAAAACGGCCATACCAAAACTGAAAAAAAAGGTGAAAAGGAGAGAAATCAAATTCTTGGTTAGAGCTTGTTTCAATCAAAAAACTCAACGTAGAGTGCTTGACTGCCATCCCCTGAAGCGATTGGAATAAGAACCAGGCCTGTTCATCACCTAAAAATCCCTGTAAGTCGTCTTGAACTCGACTCTGAACATGGAGTCCAAACCTCCAGTTCTTGCACTTTTTCTTCAAAACATTGGCATATTCATGTTTATTATTTGATTTCTAACATGACTGCAATATTCAATTTTGTTTTTATGCCCTGTATTGTGATGCCCGATTCTAGGGTTCATGTTCTTGTTTTTAGGTGTTTTTGATACAGGAAAAATTGGATCTGATAATTGGTATAGGAGTGATCAGGAGGCAAAGACGAACACGCCTATGTTCTTGGGTGGCGTTTACATGGCCTAAGGACAATTTTTGAAATGTCCTATGAAACTTCATGCGGATACAAATCCGCAGGTAATTGAACCAGGTCGTGTGAGGAAGATGGAGAGGTGTCACAGCGTGATTGGCCAGTTTGAAATCATAGCGCGTTTTTTTATTTTTTTTTAGCATATTAAATGGTTTGCATATATTATATTTAGTTGTTATTCCAATAACAAAAAGATGCAGGTGGTTGAGTAGTTGGGACGCTGGCCAATGAGTATTGGGACCTGGGTTCGAATCCCAGTTCCCCCAAAACCTTTATTTAATTTTTCTCCAGATGTTCTCATGCAACGCTCACAAGACGGTCCATCATATGCTTCAAATCTCAACGCGCCAGATGGCCTCCAGGCCAAATCTGGTGGCCAGGAAGGAAAGACCACCATAGTGCCCAGTCAACGTTGTCATAGGGAACTGGAAAAGTCAAACGCAGGCTTGCAGCAAGTGGGCCTTGAACATACTGATTCACCACCACTTTGGGCCCAGCACCCCCCCCCCCCCAGAGTTGGTTATATTTCTATTTTCTTTTCATTATTATTTATTTTATTTCTATTTTATTAATTATTTTTATTATTATTATTTTAATTAACCAATTAACAAATTAACCCCTTTTTTTATGAAAAAATTCAGAAAACATAAAAAATATAATATTTTTATTTATTAAATTTAATTAGTTTATTTTGTAAATAAATATTAACATAATTTGTTTAGTTTTAATTAGGCATAATATTAATATTTTTGCAATAAATAAAAATTGGTATTAGAATTAGGCTTTTTCAGTTTATTTTATTTTTAAACATTCAAAAAACCAAAAAATATCCTTTTTCATTTAATTAATTAACTTAGGTTTAAATTCATTTAGTTCAAAATAACAAAAAAATCTCCTTCTTTCTTAAAAAAGGATCAAAACCCTAAAAACTCTCCGATTCAATTTTTTCTCGCGCGTATTATTTTTTTGATTCATATTCCATATAATTGTAACTGCTTCAAGAATGTAATAGTTTTAAACTTAGGACCTTTTATCGCCTTTATTTACCTTTCCGCATTTACTTTTTTTCAAGGGTTTGTTTTTGGCGATGTAAATACCCGACGCCTTGTAATAGCTTTGTTTTATTTTCCGCAAACCATCAACTGCTAGGTGTATGAATAATAGGCTATGCATGACAAGATCTATCTTAACTTAAAATCAACCGTAGCTCACCATAATATGTACAAAGATAACATAACTGAAAATCGACACATTTGCACATGCCACTCCTAGGGTACGCCTCACTTGGTTTCCTCGAACATGGTCATTGAGTATAGGAAGTTTTAAAGGTCGCCCTCTTGTCCAAAGATCATAAGTTGTCTCGAAACGGTTGCCTCGGATAAAATGATCTAAGACATTAGGGTTACCGCTAAGGCGTCCTAACATTGCTTTAGTGACCACATGTCCCTTAATCAAATTGACCCGAAAACTCCAACGACGATGCTAACTACTCCTCAATAGTGGGATAGCACTGTCTAAAGGACATTTACACAGCTTAATTCCTTTTGAGTAGGTAGAGGTTCTTGGATACTTGCTCTTTCAAAACAAAACAAATCTTTCGCACTTACACTTTTCAAACAAAGTTTTCAACAACACTTCATACACTCTTGAGGACAGAAAAAAGAGTTAAATCGAAGTTTTCAAACAAAACTCTTTTCAAAACCCACGAACACAAGAAAAGAAAAACTTTTTGAAAACATAGTGAGCAAGTACCTAAGAGCCCGTGGATAACCACAGATAGAAAGGGTGCTAACACCTTCCCTTTCTATAATCTACCTCCCGAACCCGAGAAACATCTCGAAAAGGAATTTTTCTGTGCTTTTGTCCTTTCCTTGTTGGATAAAATAAAAGACGGTGGCGACTCTTGCTTACCGCGATATTTTGCGAAAACAAACGCAAACGCGAACCAGCATTCCAAAACAGTCAGTTCTATTTCCACCGATCATACTTGGTAACTACCGATCAGAATGATAAGTCTTCTACTGATAGGAAAGTGACAAGATAACGGGACATAGTCGTACGCTTTAATCCCTAACTTTTGCCTGGACTGTCTTTTCAGATTTTCAGTCCACCGGAATACCCTTTTTTGCCCAAGCCGCCTTTTCAGGTTTTCGGCTTGCCGGGTGTACATATGTTTTTAGTTTTTATCCCTAATTTTTGCCCGAACCCTTTTGGTTCAGCGGGATGCCTTTATTTTTGCATAGGCCAGTCAACCTATCGGGTCTTTATTCATGCGTAGTATTTTTTGACTATGTCCACGCTCTCAGGGTGTAGGGATTTGTCACTGTCGGTAGTGTTGTGTTTCCACACTACCAGAAGATGTTTGTTTGATCGTACATGATTCGTTGCTAGAATTCATGCCCAATGCCCCCAAGGGATTCATACGGAGATTTGCCCCTGGCTATTTGGCGTCTTTGAGAGATTCCTTGAATCTTGACTTGACTGCCCCAGATGATGGACAATGATCATGCTAGGCCCCTTGGTTGGAAGTGTATTTCCACTTGAGGTGATCCTTTTTATTGAGAAGGTTTTTGTTCACTAGATATTCGTCATGCGAATTTCTCTGTTGTTGAACAAATAGTCATATGCAAACAATGTTATTTTCAAAATGCAAAGCTTATGTCTGTCTTGAAGTTTTGAAAATGTAGTTTTTTTTAGCAAAATAGAATTTTGCAAAGATGTGATATCAACTCAGGATTTGTAACGGACCTTCAGGAGTCAGGATACCTTTTGTAACAGTATTCTTTCGAACTAACCCATGCTTCAGCTAGGACTTTTAAGGGTTATAACGTGGCCTGTTTCACGGTTTAAGAAACAAAGGATAAAGGCTCAAAATTTATGTGTACCCACCCGTTCTTCGTGATGTTCTTCGATCCTATACTCAACTAATTGTGCATTTAGATCCTGTTTGAGTCTTTGCTATGATATTCCAGTGATGGTTCGGATACTGACAGTTTATTTTGAATAGGTAGTCATTTCTTTTTGTTGAGGGTTTGTAGGACCTCTTTCTTTTTTATTTTATTATCCCTGTCTTTTGTCTGAACTGTTTCTTTTTGTGATTACAGTCAGCGGGATGCCCCAGTTTTTTTCTTAAGTCTCATTAATAGGTTTTGACTTAGTGGGCTTTTATTTTGAGAGATAATGACTTCCTGTCTTGATGATTATAGGGAACCATCACCATCTTTTGTTTCAGAAGGCTGTCTTTGATGCCATTCATTGTGTATGAAGCGGAAAATTATGACTGAATACGCCTCTGAATTAACTGAGAAAACTATCCTTCCCCAGGTTATGATTAAGGGTTTTAATATGTGTGAAAAGAAAAACTCCTGCTTCTTTGGCTCAAAGGGGTTGACTAGGGATTATCTTCCTTATAACTCCACTGTTTAGGATTTGAAAAACGCCTGTACATCGTCAGCGAGGTCTGTTCAAAAGCATACTGTAGAGATCGTGGTATCGTTTTCTTCATCCTCCCTCTAAAGGCTTACAGTTTTTTAGTCAAGAGTTGAATATCACGAAAAGGAAATATAAAGCAATTTAAGCATAATTAATTCAAGACAGACATGTGTAATGCATTAATGAAATAAGAAATTTTGACATGACAATAATTGTTTGAATAAGCAAAGAAAATACAACTTCAGAATTCAAATGAACAAAAATGCTTTCAATCCTAGCCATGTTTTGGCAAGGGACCAGTGATCACATTGGGAGTCTCAGGAGGGTCGAATTCGATCTCATTGGCGTTAATCATATTCTGAATCTTGTATTTCAGTGCCCAACAATCGTTAGTATCGTACCCCGGGCTACCAGAATGATAAGCACACCTTACATCCAGGTTGTAGTTAGGAGAAGAAGTCTTAAGGTTCGGATGAGGGTTTATCACCGTAATCAGATTCATCTTCAACATGTGTTGCAATGTTTGTGACAATGGCATGTTGATTTGGGTGAACTGCGTTTGAGGTCTTTCCACCCTTGGCTGATTGTTTCATTGTTGTGGTCGTTGCGTGCGTGCCGAATTAGAGATCAACACTGCCCCCACAGATTGGTGGTAGTCTGCCTTGCTACGCCTCTTCTGGCCGTGCACAACATTGGCTTCCCTCTTGCCAGCAAATGACTTCTTCTCGGTACTCGAAGAGGTATTTTTCTGGATCTTACCACTCAGGATCCCAGTTTCTACTCTTTCTCCAGTCAGAATCAGCTCGGTGAAACCCACTGACGAGCTGCCGATCAAATGATTAAAGAATGGACCAGATAGCGTCCCCAGAAACATATCAACCAACTCCCTATCATACAACAGGGGTTCGACTCTTCCAGCCAAATCTCTCCACTTTTGAGCATAGTCCTTAAAACCTTCGCTTGCACCCATAGACATACCCTGAAGCTGAGTACGAGTGGGAGAAAGGTCGACGTTATACTGGTACTGCTTGTAGAAAGCAGTAGCAAGGTCCTCCCAGTTTCGGACATTAGCTCCTTCCAATTGATAAAACCATTCAAGCTACGTCCCTGACAGACTATCTTGAAAGAAATGTACCCACAGATTCCTATCAGTAGTGTAAGGTTGAATATTTCTGACGTATGAGCGGAGATGGAGTTTTGGACAGGATGCTCCATCATACTTAGCAAAAATCGGTGCTTTGAACTTGTGAGGGATCACCACCCCAAATGCCAGTCCCAGATATCCGAAATCCAAACCGGGGATCTTCTGACTCTCCATAGCACTCAGACAGTCCTCAAGTTGCTTGTACCTGTCCTCAGCAGGAGGGTACTGTTCATTATCAAAATCAGTATCATTATTACAGACCAAAAGACTAGGACCCTTTTCCTCCTCTTGATTCTCTCCTCCTTTGGATGAATGAGACATATCAGCTTCCTGTTGCAACCTATTCCCAAATCTATGACCCATATTCAGAAGCACCACCTTCTTCTTCTTCTTCTCCTTCTCCTTCAGGATGAGAGTCTTCAAATCCTCTTGCCCTTTAGCCAAGTTCAAGAACATCTCTTGGAATTGGGAATTTTGTGCCTGAAGAGCTTTGATGGCCTGATCAGTAGGTATTTCAGAAGACATTTCGTGCTGAAATAAACAGCGAAGGAGATGAGAAACCTGTAATGGTACCTGTAATGATGTGTATGATATGCATGCAATGTTTTCAAGGATCTCGCAGGGTAAACAAGAAACTGTTAGAATTTGATTGTAGCTTGATTGAAGAAACTTCGTGTCGTTGAGAGTCCTTCTTCCAGAGTCAAGCTCACCATATCGAGTGGGTCATAGCCCCTGACTCAAGATCCTTTGACAACATTGGCTAGAGGAAAATAAATCCCCTTGCTAGATGTCTGGTTCGCCATGACCTACATCACATACCCTTGAGATCCTTGAAATGGTTAGTATGATATGCCATGTTATGTTATGATGCATGATGTCATGATAAAACACACAACAGGTATAACAGGTAATAAACATGGTAAAGGCAAACAATTCACACAAGAGCCCTTAAGTTTCAGGCTTGCATGGAGTCTAGGTACTACCCTCTTGAAGTTCAGTTGGTTTCAACCTGTCCTAATAATAGTAATCGGGTTCTAGAGGTTCTCAATATCACTGACCATCCTCCATCGGTCATGGTTTCAGCTTACGCAATCTTTTCTTGCGGCCGGAACTATCTCGAGAGTATGGTCTCAATGAGTGTAGCATCGAGTATCATCCATTTCTCAGTTCTATACCGAGGCCGGCTATCTCACTACTTCCTATGGCCAAGTTGGTCAATTATAGGTTATAAGGTCAGTTGATGCTTAACGACCCATATAGTAGCCCCGTACTCTCCTTGTTTCTCCACAAGGGATACCGGTACCAACTAATGTGCCACATCAACATAGCTACTGCTTCAACCATATCGGTCTATGCCGTACAATTCCCTTACAGTTTATTGCTACTTACCTAACAAGTGTTCCCCAGATCCAGTTAGGATCTATAGTAACTCCGATACAAAGCCCACAAAAATAAAGCAATCAAATCAAACAATAGAAGCAATATGATGAAGTAATCCTAAGGTATACACCATTTATTTCTCCCAAGCAGAGTCGCCAGTTCTGCGATACAGTGGTAGAACCGACTGTTAATACTGGTTTGCGTTTTTTTTCCGCAAATGTCGCGGTAAGCAAGAGTCTCCACCGACTTTTATTTTATGCAACAGGAAAGGAAAAAAGCACTAAAAAAATCCCTTTTTCGAGATTTTGAGTACGGGGGGTAGATTATAGAAAGGGAAGGTATTAACACCCTTTCTATCCGTGGTTTTCCATGGGCTCTTAGGTACTTTCTCATCATTTTCAAAATTGCTTGTGTGTTTGATTTGAAAAAGGTTTTTGACTTCGATTTAACTCTTGCTTCTGTCTTCAAGAGTGTTACGAAGTGTTTTTGAAAACTTTGTTTGAAAAGGAGTGTAAGTGTGAAAAAGTTTGTTTCGATTGAGCAAGTACTTAAAAACTAATCTACCTACTCGAAAAAGAGAATTGTTCTATGTTTGTTTCCTTTAGACAGTGCTATCCCACTATTAGTGAGTAGGTAGCACCGTCATTGGAGTTTTGAGGGTCAATTCGAAAGGGACGTACGGTCACTAAAGCAATGCAGGGATGTCTTAGTAGTAACCCTAATGTCTTAGATCAATTATTCGAGGCAACAATATCCGAGGCAACCATTCCGAGGCAACTTTTCTGAACGGGACTTTGATCTTTATTTAGACAAGAGAGCGACCATTAAAATATCTTATACTTAATGATCGTTTACCGAAGGCAACCGAAGTGGGAGTGTATCCTAGGAGTGCGCATGTGCGAGTGATTCAATTTCAAGTTTATTATCTTTGCACATTTAGGGTTAGCTAACCGTTTTAAAGTTAATCATACATTCTTGTCATGCATCCCTATTATTCATACATCTAACAGTTAATCTTTGCAGAATTTAAAGTGCGGAAAATAAACTAAGCTATTACAAGACTTCGAGTATTTACATAGCCAAAAACAAACACTTAAAAAAAACGATAAATGAAAGTAAAAAGGCCCTAATTAATCTATTACAACTTGTGAGCAATTACATTAATATGGTAAAATAAAATAAAGTGCGCGCGAATAAAGAACGAGAGAGAATTAGGGTTTTGACCCCGTCTAACCTAATCGAAAGAAAAATTATTTTTTGTTGTTTTTAATTATTTCTAAGAAAAAAGAATTAGGTTTTTTAAAATTAAATACAAAATTAATTTGTAATTAAATTAGTTTAAAAAAAATAATTAAATGGCCTATTTTTGTGTTTTGTTATTTTAAGAAAGAAGAAAATAGAATTAAGTTAGAAACAAAATCCTAATTGTTCTAATTAATTTTAATTTATTTACAAAACAATTAAAGTTACCTAAAATTAAATTAAAACCTAAAATTAATTATTCGAGTTTATTATAAAAAGTCAAAGGTTTTTGAAAAATGTTAATTTTTATGAAAAAAAGATTTTAAACAGAAAGAATAAAAATAGGTAAAAGGATAAATATAAAGGAAGAAAATCAAAACCAATAGGGGTGGTTGTTGAACCCACGCCCTTAACCTTCTCAGGATGTCTTCCTCGCCATGTATTGGTATCATGTATTGGTTGTTCTATTTTGGCCATTTGTGTTTTGGCCTCAACGTTCTATAATGAACCTGCATGGGATCCTGTCTAAATCTGCAGTGTTGAATCTCATGAACACATTAAATAAATTATTATATATCATGAAATACAAATAAAGCCAATATATGAAAAAATTTAATGTTAAAACCGATATGGCATGTATGAATGATTATACCCTTTTGATCATGGAGATCAAATCATCCTTACCCTTACTGCAGAAGTAGTGATATAAATGCTTTTATGCCTTTTTGATCATGGAGATCAAGCCAGCCTTACCCTTATTGGAGAAGTAGTGACATGTGGGTTTGTAACAGGGATGGGGGTTTGTAGTGAGATGGAGTTTTGTAATAAGGATTTCATGGTTTTAGGGTTCTTGAAAGAATTTGATATTTTGACAGCGTTGTGGCAAAGCCTTTTTTTTTTTGAGAAAAAAATGGGCTTTTAATGTGCCTCCAATATTCATTTGAGTTTGTCACGTTCTAGGAAAAATCGTAGGAGCTTAAGTGCAATGTTTGAAGTTCAAATGTGAAAACAAAATGTAGCCGACATCGAGAAATAACTCCTATCCGAAAATGGGCTCAATCGGATAAATGGTGAATTAGTTATGAATTTTTGAAGTTTCAGCTCAGACAAACTTATTTTGGGCTCCAGTGTTGACACTGACACGTTCTTCAATAAAAAACTGGTATTGATCGGAGTATAATTAGGTCTCGACTTTTGAGGTAAAGTTGTAGATCTCCGAGTCAGTGACCTTGTGTAAAAAGATGGGCCCGATCTGATAAAAATTGACCGAGTTATGAATTTTCGAAGTTTCGACCCAGATGAAATAATATTCAGCATTGAGGATTTTCGATGCGTTACACACACTCTGAGCAAAAAACGAAGGTCTTTTGGATCCGGTTCGAACTAAATACCTCCTGCGAAAACTTAGCCAAATCAATTTTTGAAATTTTGGCGCCGGAACCAGCTCGTTACGATGAAAATCGACCAAGATATGATTTTCAGAACATGACGCAAATAAACTTCTGTCACAAATTTTCTGTACGAAAATATTTGATAAATCTGCATTTTTGAAGACCTTCTGATTGAAATTAGCTTTCAGTCGTGAGAGATGAAAACATAGATAACGTCAAGACGAAATTTTGGTCACCAGAACGGATTCAAAACAAGCCACGATCCTCAAGTTATTAATTTTTTAGCGCGTAAAAACTGCACTTTCAGCACACTTTTTCACCATATTTCTTCGAGAAAACTCACATATTCGGAGACCTTCTTTAAAGAATTGACTCTTGAGCCGAACCTGAATTTGAGAATACGTTATCAGAGATATCTTGGTGAAAGAACAACTGAATATGACGCGTCGGGTTGGACTTGTGAATCTTTGAACCCCGAATCGTTGCAAAACGGCAAACTGATCTTCAGCATGGAAAATACTCTGAGAATATCCATTGACGAAATAAACGTCACTTGTAACCTGAAGAAGCTTGATAAATATACCTTTATTCCATAACCATAAAACCAATAATATGCGTGTATGAAAAGAGGGAAAATTTTGGGGTACAACAGCGTGATTTTAGGAGCACTTGCTAATCTCAACTAAGATAGACAATATGAAGGAACGAAAAGAATCCCAGAAATGAGGAACAAAAGCGAGATGAAAATCGACTCAATAACCAGTTAGACGAAACTAAACTAAATGCGTACCAGGACAAGACTAGATTTCACACACGGGTAACAAGGCGAAACTCGACCCATGGCAAAGTGATGAGAGTGCATGTTTCTCAGAGCACCTGTTGGTCTCAAATCAATGGATAAACAATGACGAAAACTGATAGAAGGGTCCAAGGAACAAAAGAGACAGATTTCAATTCAGGGATGCAATACGAACACTGCACTCGGTAAACGAACACCGTCAAAGGGTCCAAGGTATGAAAGCAAAAACGAGACGAAACTCGACTCAATAACTAGTTAGGAGAAACTAAACTAGATGAGTACCAGGACGAAACTGGATTTCATGCACAGGCGGCGAGGCGAAACTCGACCCAAAGCAAGAGTGATGAGAGCGCATGTTTCTCAGAGCACCTGCCGGTCTCAAATCAATAGATAAACAGTGACGAAAACTGATAGAAGAATCCAAGGAACAAAAGAGACAGATTTCAATCCAGGGACGCAGTACGAACACTGCACTCGGTAAACAAACACCGTCTCCAAGGTGTGAAAGCAAAAACGAGACAAAACTCGACTCAATAACTAGTTAGGAGAAACTAAACTATATGAGTACCAGGACAAGACTGGATTTCATGCGCAAGGTGAGGAGACGAAACTCTGAGCTCAACCCAAAGCAAGGAGATTAGGGCGTACACCTAAAAACCTGCTGAAAGCGAATATCAGGACGAAACTGGTATTCGAAAAGGTGCATCAATAGACATTGGAATGAACCGGAGAGGGTAGTGAAGAATAAACCCAAGAAGACCGTGCCAAGGCGAAACTGAACTACAGTCAAGAGTAGACACTCAAACACACAAATGATTGACGTTAAAAGGATATTGGTATTAGGGGGGGGGGGGGGGGGGGGAACTGAGATAATGAGGATGAAGACCTCGCTGGGGATTTAATCCAAAGTATTAGTAAATTCACAGGGGACAACAGAAAAAAAAAGGCTTATGTTCCGATACATGTTTAAATTCTTTCTATATAGCGCAATGCTCCATATAATGGAAATGCTACGCGTTTTGGTAGATGCAATATAATGATGTATGTTTAAAAGTTTCACTGGGGAATGGCCAATTGAGAAGCCAATAACCAAGAAATCAGAATCTGACATGACTTGTAAAAATAAATTGCGAAATCCAAAGGAGAGGACAAAATATGGGGAACCACTAGAGAGGGAACCTCGAAGAGATGAAGCTTCGCAGAGAATAACAACCGAGCAACCAGTAGAGAAAGGCCACAAACATTAAGAGGAGCTTGCAAAAATAAATTGCAAACTCCTAGGGAATATCAGATCGACATTATAGCTTCTGGAGAGGGACGCCATCTGAAGATTAGACATTGAGGGAGAAGATCAAGGCAAGACTGCAATCTCTGGAAAAGACAATGCGCGACCGTGTTAAGGATGACACCAAGACAATAAACCCAACGTGAAGGGTGAAAACCTTTGTTGGGGGAACAAAGCTCTGTTGAGGAAACAAGACTTCACCGGGGAGACAGAACTCTGTTGAAGATTTTTGTTGGAGAGAGATTTCTTGGAATGCAACCATTGGATGGACCATGCAGATAACCACACAGTATTGACTTTACTGGAGATAAGGAAAGATCTTAACGTAAGGATGCCTCAATCAACAGACCGGATGGGAAATCAGAGGTCATGACGAGGGATCTCTGTTGGAAATTCCGTTGGGGATGTGCGATATCCTTAAATCCGAAGTCTTAGAATGAAGCCTTTAAAAGAAGATTCCTGGGGCAACAAAACTTTGTTGCGGAAACGAAACTTCACTGGGGATAGGTAAAGTCCTATTCATACATGGGCTCTGTCTAACAGAAGAAAAACCAAATATTCCCTTCCTGGCAAGCATTAAGCTCTTTACAGGTGTTCAACGTGTAAACTCTCCTTTTTGATGTCAAAAAATGTTTTGCATGCAGAAAGATGTTTATTTTGGGAATGACAGATCTAATGCGACGTTTATTTAAGCCTTGAAGTTGAAAACCTTAACAAAGTGTCGCATCTCTGTTGTGAATGAATCACTGGCTAGAGTGCAAAAAATTTCAAAACTTTTCTTCCCCTTCTCTTTTTTTTCTTCAAAAAAACGACTCAAGATGCGAGTGATAAGATACCAACATGGATATGCAACACATATTTGGGAGTTTAGGAAAGGCTATCCTGTTGTAGTATGCTTTCGAGTTAAACCCTTGTTTCAGTTAAGACTTTTAGAGGTTGTAACGTGGCCTGGTTCGAGGTTTTTTAGAAAAACGTTTTTCAAGGCTCAAGTTATTTGGTGCCCACCCCCTTCATGATATTCTCTTGTCCTAAGTTCAGCTGACTTATCACAAGCATTCATCTTTCAAAAGGATTTATAATGGTTGAGTGATCACGACAAATTCTCCAACATGATTGTCACTTAACTTTTGTTGCTTTTGTTTTTGATATTATTGTTCCTCTTCTTTTGATGAAAATTTTATTGGATAATCTTTTTCGGCCTTTTAGGCTCTTCTTTTCCCTAAATTTTTCCTGGACAAAATCTTTTGAATTTCAATTTTGGGAGTCCAGCGGGACGCCCTAACTTTTGCCTAAGCGACTTGTTTTCAAGTTTCGAATTAGCGGGGCTTTTTGTTTCTTTCTTATTCATACTTTCCACTTCGAATAAGTCAATGTGACTTTAGGTCTTTGAACTTTTTTTCTTTCTTTCTCTCTTTTTTTGAAGAAAACAAATTCCTCATTCCTTGGTCGGTGAGGGATAGCCATTATTGTATCGATTCGATCTCGACCTCAGGACTTTGTGAGAAAATGAACATCATGGTTTAGACATTTTTCCTGATTTCATGACGTGAAAGATAAAATATGGTGATCCTCAGATGGGACATTCCTTCTGAAAGTTGAATGCTTGGTCAAATTAACTGAACATCTACCCTGCCCCTGGTTAAAAAGATAAGGTTTTTTTTTGAACGGAAAAGAAACTCCTACCTCAAAGGCTCAGAGGGGTTAACGAGGGTTTATCTCCCTTATATCTCCGGTGTTTTGGAATTGAAACAATGCCTGTACATCGTCAACGGGGTTCTACTCAAAAGCATACCACTACAGTCATCTTTTTTAGTTAAAATCCTTCCTCCAAACTCTTGGCTAAGCAAAAGAATTAGCGCAGTTGGTATCAAAATGCCCGAAAAAACGATTAAAGAGTAATAGTGTATGGATTAAGTAAAATGAAACAATTTCTTCAAGGCAAAAATATTCAACGCATCAAGACTGACATTCGGCCATAAACAAAATCCTATATGTAGACAATGCTAAAACAATCAATCAAGATAACACATGAAAATGCGGCAAAGAAACGTAATAAAAGCCATTATGGGGAAGAAAAAACTCCAACTAGGTTTGCCGATCTCGTCGACCTGCCGTAATCTTGATATTACCCTGACCCATGACTCTTACCAACAGCACGAAGCTGTGAAACAAATTGGCAAGGCATCCACCAGTAAAGTGAATGAGAATCCCATCAATCATAGAACAAAACACGCCCCTTGCACAGTAGTAGTTGTGTTTCTTATCCGTATTTCAAGCGATCAACTAACCATGACTTAGATTACCATTTCCGTGTAAGGCCCACGAAGTTTATTTGCATATGCATATAAAAAATATTGGACGTTTTTGCAAACAAGATAGTAAAAAGGGATAAAAGAAACGTATACGTATAATTGAAAGAAGACATTCTATTGATTTTGAGAAATCAGCCTGTGAAAAAAAAGGCATTTACATTTGGAAGCAAGTAATTACAAAATCAAAGCAAACAAGTGTTTACAAATGGCAATGTGAATGTGAATATCCATCAAGTCCCGACTCTGCTATGACTCTTATGACTCTCACGCTTCCATCTTCCTGCTTTCATACAGATCATTATTGGATTAGCTTCGAGCTTATGCCAGGTGACGGAACAAAGGAAAGAAACAAAGGATCTCATGCCGAGCGTGGTCATTTTCTTTAAGTCCCTAACTTTTGCCTGAATCGCCCTTTCGGGTTTTCGATTCACCAGGACACCCTCTTTTTGCCTAAATCGCCCTTTTGGGTTTTCAGTTTAGCAGGTTTTTTTATATTTTTTTTTATGCAAAGTATTTCTTAACTACGCCAGCATTCACAGGGAGAGGGAAGTACTCTCCATCCATAGTCGTGAGCATCATCGCTCCTCCAGAGAAAATTTTTCTGACCACGAAAGGACCTTCATAAGTCGGAGCCCACTTGCCCCTGGGATCTCCCTGGGGGAGAATTATCCTTTTTAGCATAAGGTCACCTGGCTTATAACACTGAGGTCGTACCCTCTTATCAAAAGCTTTCCTAATCCTTTGCTGATATACCTGACCGTGACATACAACCGTCAACCTCTTCTCGTCAATAAGTTCCAACTGATCCATCCGATTCTGTACCCATTCACTTTCATCCAACTCAACATCCCTCATGATCCTAAGAGAAGGAATCTTGACTTCTACCGGCAATACTGCTTCCATGCCGTAAACCAATGAAAATGGGGTTGCCCCAGTCGAAGTATGCACAGTGGTGCGATAACCATGCAAAGCGAAAGGCAGCATCTCATGCCAATCTTTATAGGTTACCACCATCTTCTGTACGATCTTCTTAATATTCTTATTGGTCGCTTCGACAACATCGTTCATCTTTGGTCGGCATGGGGAAGAGTTATGATGCTTGATTTTGAAGGACTCACAAAGCTCCTTCATCATTTTATTGTTCAAATTATACCCATTATCGGTAATGATCTTTTCAGGCACTCCGTAGCGACATATAATATTGTGCTTAATGAACCGAGTTACCACCTGCTTGGTGACATTGGCATAGGATGCGGCTTAGACCCATTTTGTAAAATAATCCATGGCAACCAGAATGAAACGGTGCCCGTTGGATGCAGTCGGTTCAATTTTGCCGATCATATCAATTCCCCACATCGCAAACGGCCAAGGGGAAGTCAAGACATTCAAAGGTACTGGCGACACATGCACCTTATCAACATAGATTTGGCATTTGTGGCAAACTCGTGCATGATTGTAACAGTTAGTCTCCATGGTGAACCAATAATAACCTGCTCGCAAAATCTTTTTAGCCATGGTATGCCAACTGGAATGGGTCCCGAAGTCACCTTCATGTATCTCCTCAATGATCGTAGTTGCTTCTTTCTTGTCAACACATCTGAGCAGTAAACCGTCATGATTCCTTCTATACAACACACCACCACTGAGAAAGAACTTGGATGAAAAGCTTCTCAATAAATTCTTATCTGTGACGGATGCCTCTTCAGGGTACTCTTGTGTTTCGAGATATCGTTTAACATCATAAAACCTAGGATTACCATCTGATTCCAAACTAGCCTCAAAACAGAAAGCTGGGTCACTCAAACTTCTGATGGTAATGGAAGGTGCCTCATTATCCCACTTAACATTTAACATGGAGGACAAAGTTACCAGTGCATCAGCTAGATTGTTTTCTTCTTTGGGAATGTGTTCAAACATGATCTCTTCGAAGTACGAGATCAGCTTCATAACATGCTCACGATAGGGAATTAGGTTTTGATCGCGAGTCTCCCAATCTCCATTAATTTGGCTGATAACAAGATTAGAATCCCCGTAAACTTTCAAAAATTTGATACGCAGGTCGATCGCCGCTTCAATGCCATAAATGCAAGCCTCATATTTGGCCATGTTGTTAGTGCAATCGAAGCAAATACGAGTCATGAAAGGAATGTGGTATCCCTCAGGGGAAGTGATAATAGCTTCGACTTCGTTGCCCATGGCATTGGAGGCACCATCAAAAACAAGCGTCCAACGTGATCCCGACTCGGGTCCTTCGTCTGGGTCTGGCATATTACAATCCCGAATATACACAATTTCCTCATCTAGAAAATCAAACTTCATCGGTTCATAATCGTTCATGGGCTGATGAGTAAGATGGTCGGCTAGTACACTACTGTTGTACCCAAAAATTTGCCTTCTCATTTCATCAACACTTTCTCATCACAAGACTCTTGGAATTCAGGATCAAGCTAGGGTTTGCTCTGCTCAAGACCCCTCCTTGCACTGTTAACCCAAATTAGGGTTTGAGTTTGCACAGGGATATTTTGACCTACAATACCCAAATTGACTTTCATGCCTCATGTTGGGTTCATAAGTTTTCCCATACCAAGTTTCAAGCCTTGATTCAAATCTTTGCCCAGTCAATTGGACAGTTGACCTAGAAATCAGCTGTATTGGGGAAAAAGTCAACTGTGGCCAATTTACAGTCAAACCTCATGGATTTTGACCCACATCAACATTATAAACTCATATGAACCATTTGATCAAGTTTGGATCACAATTCCACAAGAAATTTGATCAGATCACCAAAAGGGCAAAATGGTCATTTTTAGGGTTTTGACTACACAAAGACAATTTTTGACTGTTTGACCTAACCAATGGCAAACCAAGCTCACATATGGACTCAAGGACTCAATGAAATTTTCTTGACCCATTCAACAAATTCAAAAGATCTCAAATGCATAGGATTGACAGATGAACTTTTCAGCCAACTAATCAAAATTTGACTGTACACTGAAAAGTCAAACTTTGACTTTTTGGTCAAAATTAAGTGCCAAGAGTTACTTTTCATCAAAAAATGTCAAATTATGAAACTTGTTCACCAAGAAACCCAAAAATGCAAATTAGGGTTTAAAATGGAAAATTTCATAACTTAGAATTTTTCTAAGTTATAAAATTTTCTTATTTTTTCCTAACTTTGTCCCATTTTTTAACCAAGATGCAAATGGATTCAAACAAAAATTTAAACATGAAAGTTGTAGTCCATCAAAAAGTCTAGAACTTTGATTCACAAAGTTTTCTCAACATAAGCTTGTATCTCAAGTTATGAGTTTTGGAACAAGGGTACCTAAAACTTTTAACTTAGAGAAAATTCGCCCTAATATAGGCAGGATTTTGACCCATCTTCTTGGCCATTTTTCACATAGTTCCACTTGGAGTTTCAAGTTGCATTACAAAGATGGATTGTAGTACATGTTCCAAGCTTTCCAAATTGTCCAAGAACTCCTCAAACACCCTTGTGGTTAGAGAGAATCGAATGTTGGAAGTTGGCAAAAACTCACTTTTGTCCTTGACCAATACATGTTCATACAAATTTGCATTTTCAAATCAGCATGTTTGGTGCTAGCTTGCAGGCCTCAAAACCAACTTGAACTTCATAATTTAATGCTTAACCATTGAATTAAGGTGTTATCTTGGCCATTTGGACATTACATACAAGATTAACCCTTATTTGGAAAAAGGTAAAATATCATTTTTGTAAAAGTGCACTTTATGTCAAACCAAAATCCTTGAGGTATGGGGCCATATCTCTGAAGCAAGATTGAAGCTATCAATTCCAGGAACCAGGAGCAAAAGATGCAGAATGATAGGAGGGATGGTACAGGGCTATAACATCATTTTCCATTCTCTTGCTTCAAGTAGAAGAAAACTTGCAAAACACAAGCAACCTCTCACATCTGTTAACACAAGCTGACGAGAACTTTGTGAACAAGTTCCATACATCAAAACAAGCCTAAAGCACGACCCTTTCATCACTCATACATCCTCATACTCAGAATCAACGTTTTTCTGCAAAACAGGGCAGGTTCTGCATTTTGCAAGCCACAACAAAATTCCATCGTGCGTTTTGTCCCAAGATAGTTCCAACACCTTCCAATCAACTAACCTAAACTATCCCAGGCCCCCATTGCAAGTTGTAACACCTCTAACACACTTTTCCATTTTCATTTCAAATCTCTGCAGGTTGAGTTCTACATCACGATTCAAATTGTTTCAAAGCAAGCCAAGCATTGGAGAAGCTTCCTTGGACCTCAAGCAAGCTCAATAGAAGCTCAAACATCATTGAAGGTTGCTACATTGTCCAGCTCGAAGTCAACTGAAACAGGTATTTCATGGACTTCTATCTCTCTATTTAGGAATGGTTAGGCTTAGGTTTGTGAATGAAATATGTTGTACTCATAGCCCTGAAGCCATACATATGCTTAGTTTTCATTTACATTAATCGTGCTGAGAGAATTTCACTCATGAACTTTCTGAAAAAACTATGTTAAAATTTAGGGCCAGAGAAATTCTCTCTGGTCTTTGAGAGTTAATCCAAGTTTTTTATATGGTTGAATTCGTTATTTGATGCTCTACAAGTTTCATGTTGTGAGTTTTGTCAAAAAATCAAAGAATCAGGAGTTAGCCATTGATGCACAGAAAAGCGTGTTTTGTGAACAAGAGGAAGAAGAAGAAGTCTGGTGGACTGGGACTGAGTTGTTTTTGCTTCTCACACATGCTTATTCAGTTTGCACCCCCCTGGCCCATTTGTTTAATATTTATCCTTTTTGACATTTTATTTTTTATCCTGACTTTATTATTTTTTGTATAAATATAAAAAATGCCAAAAATAATTTTCCTTTTTTTTCATATTTATTTGATATATTATTTATTTTACCAAGTATATATATGTAAATAAACTATTTTATTTTTTTATAAAACTAAAAAATAATACAAAAAAAAAAATACTTATTTTCATTTATTATTTTTATTTACATTTGAAAACTTTTTCTTGAAAATATCCATTTTTGTAAATAATTAATTTTTATCTTTGTACATTTAATATGTTTAATATATATAAGCATATATATATATATATATATATATATATATATATATATATATATATATATATATATATATATATATATATATATATATATATATATATATATATATATATATATATATATATATATATATATATATATATATATATATATATATAAATATATATATATATATATATAAAAGCATATATATATATATATATATATATATATATATATATATATATATATATATATATATATATATATATATATATATATATATATATATATATAAAAGCATATATATATATATATATATATATAAAAGCATATATATATATATATATATATATAATATATATATATATATATATATATATATATATATATATATATATATATATATATATATATATATATATATATATATATATATATATATATATATATATATATATATATATATATATATATATATATATATGCTATATAT